>OX377612.1:17824242-19024242 GCA_947397855.1 Thelaira solivaga
AGTAATTGTCAATATGGTTTTGATTTTCTTCAATTAATTTATCAATAAACAAACACTACACAAACGCCTCAGAGTTCGCCGTAGTTTTACACTAAAATTGTATTAAACTTGAACGTGTATGGGCCGCATTAGAAGTCTTTATTGCTCTTTTTTGTGTCTTTTAATATTAGTGGTCTAAACTAGAGTTTAGAAAATTCAAATGACCAATAATGATTTTTATATACTAAAAAAATTTTATAAGTAAAATAATTAAAACAAATTTAAAATTTGTTTTTAGTTTTTTATTTCATTGACGTCAGTCAGTGTTTAGGATAATGTCTCATCTCTACTATCATACACAAGTTAAACAATTTGTATTCAAAAAGTATTCAACAATTTGCATGTTCAACTGACCAAGTGTAACCCAAAATACTTGCTAAATAATTACATACACTCTTGTATGAGTGTATGTGATTGTTTTAAAAAGGTATACTGCTGGGGAATTGATATGAAAAATACCATAGCAACGTAGAAATTCAATACAGACAGAAATATTTCTGTTCTTACAGAAGTTTATAACTTAAACTCTTTATAAATTACATTATAATAAACTCAATAAATTATGATTAACTAATTCATAAAGGAAATGCAAACGACTGCATGTTTCAAATTTTCAAATTTCAATTCGTATGTGTGTATGTGATTATACACACAATCACATTCATTTGTATACAATACAAATAAACACTCATACATTCGAATAACTAGATGAAATCACACATACATATTTATTTATTCAAATATATTTGTTAAATTATATGCATTCAAATGTATGACATGTAGTCATATGGTGTGTGCTGTGTTAAGGAATGCATACAACAGGAAGTATATCAATTTAAACTTAATTTTGTTGAAATACTTTTGTTATGCAAGAAAAAAAACTTTCAAATATTTTTGTTATTTTAAGCAAGGAATTAAGTTTAATTTTAAGGAATTAAAACTAAACATTTTAAGCAATTTATTTGTAGTTATTTTTTATGTATCTCACTAAATAAAACTGAATCGAAATTTAAAAACCAAAGCATGTGTTTATTTATAAATATAAAAATACATTATAAATAAGCCTTGATTGAAACATAACAATAGGAAGTTTGATCTTCCTCTCTATCAATATATTTAGAGCACAAACAAATAAGTCGGATCAAAATTAGCATGATGGATTATTAGTGATATGCTGTGTACGGTTTTAGTGATCAAATTTAAGAAAAAAAACTGCTATTACAAAAAAATTACTAAAAGTGATATACCCACGAATACAAAACTTTATTTATTTAACCTTCGTCGCATCGACGAAGCCCATTTTTCATTCGCCCCAGATTAATTAAATTTTAATTTTATTATAAGAATTTATTTAACAAAATATTAATCTTTATTTGTGCTTAATTGTAGAAATTGTGTTGGTTTTAAAATTAATTTTTTTACTCATGATATTCTCATGAGTTATTTATTCAGTACAATAAGTACTGAAGGGGATAGCATACCTATATGGACCATTTCATCAGACGCTACTCTGAATCCTCAGTAGGTTACTCCCAACGTTTTATGCAAACATTAGAACCTTTATATTGTAAAAGCAATTGACTAAATAAGAATTATTAATCAATAGTTACAAAAAGATTCAAATATTCAAACAAAAAACTAAGTAAGCATTGAACTGAATAAATAAATAAATTTCCCAACCAACATTTTAATATTGAAAACTATATATTCTATTTTTATTCTTCTCTTCTCTTTTACATTTGAATGCCAGGTGGGTATTACTGAATGTAATTAAAGAGTATATAAAAAAAAACAAAAAATTATAAAAAATAATAAGAAAAACATAGGGTTTCTCTACAATGAGCACTTGTATTTGCATATGTTATAATTTCTATTTGGAATTTAAAAGTTTAAAAAATATTAATCTTTATTTGTGCTTAATTAAGAGAAGAGAAGAGAAGACTAGAAAGAGAATATATAGGCCCATAATCAAACAATAAAGTCGGTTCTTTTTAAAAACATCCTAAAAATTAAGAGCTGTTACTAAAAGTTTTAGTATTATAGACAAAAGAAAAGTAGGTTTTAAGTTGAGTCAACTTTAACAAATATTTCAACTAGCATTTGTATACAATATGCAGCAAAATATAAAAAAGTGACATTAAAAATAAAAAAAATAAAAACTGAAAAGTAATTTAAATTTTTTTTTTTTAAGTCGCTTGTATATTTTCAATTTTTTTTTATGATGTAAGTCCTTGAGAATTTCAAAATCTCTGTAGATGTTTTGCAATGCAAACATTTTTTAATTTGCTTATAAAAAAAACTTTTTTTATAATATATTTGGAATTTTTTAATTTTATTTTTGTTTATTACAGGATATATTTTTTTTGTTTTGTTTGCTTAATTTTCTGTTTCTAAATTATTTAAAAACAAATTCAGTATATTTTAAATTTGAAATCGACTTTTTCGCTAAAAATACATTTTAACTTGTATATAGTAGACCTAAAGTACGTATTAAAAAAATATACTTAAGTACTCTTAAAGTATACTTCTTTTTTTTTTGATTATGGGCCATAGTTTTTAATATTAAAATGTTTTTTTTGAAGTTTGTTTTTTCAATTCAATGCTTACAGAGCTCTTTTTTTAAATATTTAAATCTTTTTGGAACTATTGACAAATAATTCTTATTTAGTCAATGGTTTTTACAATGTAAAGGCTCTAGTGCTTGCCAAGAAACGTTGGGAGTAATCTACTGAGGAATCAGAATAGCTACCCCCTTCAGTACTTATTGTACTGAATGAATAACTTATGAGAATAAATTTAAAAACCAACACAATTTCTGGAATTAAGCACGAATAAAGATTAATATTTTGATTAATATTTTATTATAAGAAAATAAATTTTTTTAGATATTAATTTAATTTCATTTGTATTCATATAAATTTTAATTTTATTAAAAAAAAAAAAAATTCATTTCAAGTTTTTTTGCATTTTCGATTCGACGAAGAAAATGCTTGCAGGGTTAAAGTTATTAAAATAACCAGTTAAAAATTTCAATCCATTTTATTCACAGATCAATTTAACGGAAGAATTGCATTTAGTTTGGTTTTTTTTAATCTTTTTTTATATTTATAATTGTGAAAAATGGAGCAAAAAGAATAGTTGCGATATAATGTACTAAAAGTATAAAAATTTAGGCCATTAATTTTTAATTTTCAAATTTGTAAAAATATTTTTTTAATTAAACAAAAGTTTACTGAACAAATTTTATAAAGAATTAGTTTTTTTTTTCTTTGCGTGTATAAATTTGCCTTGGCTTGATCGAAGGCAAAATTTATGAATTCGCCTTGACATTATCCAAGACGAATTCAATACTATTATTATGATGGCACATTACCGTTCACATTTTTTGATTTTTCAAATTTGATAGTAATAATTTTAACAAAAATTAAATAAATTTTTATTAAAGTAAAAAAAAAAAAATCATAAAAATTGTTTGTGTTTTTTCTAAATTTATTGTTTATCATTTAATCAAACTGAATATGGATCTGGCTTTAACTCCTGAACCTCATCTAATACCGGGGTAAAAAATACTGATGAAAAATTAAACTGAATTCTTTTTTATACGATAATATTATTTAAGATATACTGGCCATTGTCCAGAAGCCCGTTTTCATCAAGGCAAAACTTATGGCAAGTTGTCACATAAGCTCTTTATTGATCCGTGCACCAAACATGCTCCAGAGCTTATTGTAACACCTCCAACTCAGCCCCCACTAGTCGAGTATCCTACCAGACTTGAAGTTAATAAATTAAAAGAACGTTTAGATTTTGTTGATCCAGTTTATCAGCATCCGATTATACCTGGTTATAATGGTTTTATACCCAATATGGCAAATAAAATTGGAAAACGTTTTTTGGCAGCAGCAACTGCTGGCATAACAGAACATGAGGCGTTGGCCGAATTGACAAGATGTGAGAAACGGTTGCTAGAACGACGTAACTTTTTAGAGACTGATGGCGGAAGATTTAATTCAAAACTTAAGGAGAGAATGGTAGGCACTTGTAATATCCTAATTTTCAATTTGACTTTCATTATCGTTTTCACAAAGCTGGTCTTATTGCTCAAACTTTGTTCAGGACGATTTTTTAAGTAACGAATGACAGAACAAAACGAATTTCAGGTATGTGCAAGTATGTACTCGTTTCTACAAAGTACGATTTTATGCAATAAGACTTTCATTGTGAAAATGTAAGCAATATGTTTCAGTTTTTATTCTTTTTCAAATCAAAACTGGGAATTTATTTGAAATTTTAATCAAATTATTAAAGATTTCTAGAACGGCCTACCGATCACCCTTAATTCCAGTTAAGCCAAGAGGACAAGCTTTGAATTTGGACATAAACATTGAAGATAAAAAAAGGAAGGAACCACACTCCAAATTCACACCTCCACATTTTATGCATAACGAAAATCCCGAGAAATATATTGTGAGCGGTAAGTAAATTATTTTTTAAAGCTGTTTGGAACTTGTTCTCTATAAAATAATCCCTGTATGTATTCCAAATTCTAAATCTGTACCCATAAGTAATTTTAGAGAACTACAATTTTAGAATTCCTAAAAGTTTCTCTTATAGAACTATTTCGTTCTACCATTTTTATTGCCGTATCACTAATTGTGGAACATATGGCCCTGCCGTCACTAAACTACAATAATGAAGTGATTTAATTAATAGCGACAAGTCAGTTTTCGCTTAAATTGACTTTAGGTTTTTTTCTTTATTAGCACAGAAATATTCGTAAAGCACTTGGCTTAATAGTTATTGCGTCATACGTGCATCACATGGTGTAAGAAAACCAGGTGACACTGAAACGCCAGCTGAATCGTGCATGATTGAAGCTCCTTCTGTCAAAAAATAAGAGATCATGAGTTAAAGATAAAAACGGAGACACTTCTTGATATCAACCACCGGAAATAGTTTTTGGTAGAAGGAGCCTCAAAAGCAATAACATGTTATCTGGTTTTATTGTACCATGGTGCATCCCAAATATTATTTTTTTCCAAGCCTCTTTTATTTAAGAGTCACTTTGTTTGTAATGCTTTAATTTCTATATAAAGTTGTCTGTCGTAGAACTTCATTTGAATTTATTTCAATCAACACAAAAAAAATTTTCAATTTTAACGGCCAAATTCTTAAAACACAATTTCGTTTATTTCTTTTAAATTAATTTTTTTTAAGTAGACTCCTAAATTGCTATTAAATTTGTTACGATTAAGGTTACGCCGGTCACATACCCATGACCATGACACAATTTGGTCAAAGCAGCAAACAGCTGACAAATAGTGCTTTGTGTGAGTTTACCAACAATTACCATCATCGCCGAAGTGAGGAATGGTGCCCCATGGAAATGGCTGGTATTCCAACCTCAACTCCTAAAATGGGCCAACAACAATTTATTATTTATCATCGCACAACTGGTATGGTGCCGTTATATGGTGGGCATGTACCCGGTGCAGCTTTTTCAATTGGTCGCACATTTGGCAGTTCAACAACCGATGCCAAAAGATGGTTAGCATTGCATAAAGATTGATGACATGTTGAGTATACTGCGTCCAAAAACAAAATTATTTTAAATATGTATGTGTCAGTATTTTTTATACAATTTTTAATGCTTTTTTTTAGTTTTATATAATTTTATGTATTAAATTATTTTTGTGCATGCAAATTTGAATTGTTTAAATAAATTATGCAATAAAGATAAGACAAAACTAAAGCTATAAATTTAAGTAACACCAACAAAAAATTCCACTTTTTCTCAAATATATAAGTGCAAACAAGTCACTTGGGAACTGCTAGTTGCTTATTATTATTTAATGTAAATCATGGTCAAACTATAATGCGCGATGTTAATTGTGCCCCATTTAATTTGACATTTCTTTGTTTCAATGTTTGACAAATTCAACCTAGAGGTACACAATTGAGCAGCGCGTTAATATTGTTGAAGACAAAATACTAGAGAGCTTGATTTTGGGACTTTGTATATATTCATACGTATTTTGTGAACTAGTGTTTATTATAGTATAAAAGAAAATTATTTTAGTCAGCATAATCGACCAAATATGTCCATAATCGGGAGAATTGTGCGCGAATTTCAGCAAACCGGGTCTGTCAAAAATATTGAAGCACCAATTCGTTCTGTGAAAAACATTGCTACTACTCACGATAGTGTGGCAGAAGAGCCATCAAGTTCGACTTGTCATCGTATTCAACAACCGCAAGTTGAAAACGGACAGTATATGGTTCCAACAGAATGGTGCCACTTGCTACACAGCCAACGAAACAATGTCCTTTTACGGAAGAAATCTAATGGCCATGTTATCTCATGTCGCGGTGATGTTAATTGTCTGCCACGATCACATGATTTGACACCGTTGGACTTCTTTCTTAGGGGATATTTTAAAAAGAAAGTGTAAGTCAATAAGGCAAGAATAATTCAAGAGCTAAAGCCTGGGATAATTCAGCACATTAATGACATTGACAAACAATTATATCTCAGAGTTATTGAAAATATGGACAATCGGATAGAGGTATGCCACCGAAGCCGTTGCGAGCATTTGGCCGACAATAAAAAATATTAAGACAATTCTCTGAAACCTTTTTGTTTTATTAACAACTAATATCGTGCGTTTTGGTTTGACCACCTTATGGCCTATTCAGCGATGTCACTAGAAAACCAAGGCGAACGAAAGCAAAGCAAATTTGTATTAAAAGCAAAAACAATTTACGAAAACTTGTTTTTGTTTTCAATACAAATGTATTTTGCTTTCGTTCGCTTTGGTTTTCTTCTGACATAGCTGAACAGGCCAATAGTTTTCATGCACCACAAGTTGCTTTAATTTTTGTGGCAGAAAAATTAAAACAACTAAATTTTCTCTTCTATTTGAAGCCTCTGATAAACGTACTCTTTTAGGACACTGTTTCCTAATTCGTTTTAATAAGTTCCCGATATTTCTCATATTTAATTATTTTCAATTTGAAACCTTTTCAAGTGTGTTTTTTTATTGCTTTAGTGCTCACAACTTGTGTATGTGTGTCATACATGCATTTTTTTTTAACTCAACAAATCCTTATGCAACAAATACATATTTTCACTTAACTGTCATGCAACTAATTGCACTTTATGTTTTATTTAAATTGAGCAAAATAATTTTCATGGACCAAATAAATCAACAAAATTTCAGGTATGTAATAAAAAAAGGAAATTGACTTCAGCAATATTAACAATAACAACAATGCAAATACACATTCTAGACACACAATTATACTAACCCCCAACAACATAGTTTATACTCGTTTATATCTTTAAATATTTAAAATTTTCATTTGCAAAAAAGTCAGGGCTTCTTTTTTTTCCTTCATTACACGAACAAAGTTATTCACTGCTCAACTCTCACTGTTCTACATTTCTCTACTGTTAGTTGGATTAAAATGATTGCATGACATTCATGGCTGTAAGGATTAAGCAGCAACAGCCAGAATACACAAAACCAAAGTAAACATATACATATACATACAAAAAAAAAACGGGAAACAAAAAATAATTCTAAAACTAAATATAACAAGAAAACAAAATAGGAAAACTGAAAACAAGCTGAAGGCGCAACGGAAGTTTGCGGAGGAAAAATACAATTTAAATTCAGTCTACTATCCAAATTTACAATTCGATACAGTTACACGTTTTGTAAATGTATGTGTGATGTTTTTCAAATGTGTAAACTCAGATAATGGCGTTGTACAAATTTTAAACCAACAAACATAAAATCAAAAGTTACAACGAAGATATCTTAACATTTGGGTAAACAACCCAAAGAAGCTACAACTGGTTTGTGCTCGTTACATTTTCTTCAGATATTTATTACTGTTTCAGCCACTTAAAAAAGTTTTTAAAGTTTAATAAACGCATTTACAATTACATAAAATTTTTTATATTCAGTAGCAAAACAAAAGAGTTTTCTAACTCAGAAAAACATTAACTGAAAAATAAAATTAATTTTCTGTTTGCTTGTTTCTTTAGTCGCTTTACAAACTTTTGTTTTCCAATGTATTTGTCTGCAATTTGACAAATAAAAATCCTGTTAAGCGAACGAACGAAAGCTTTTTTCTCATAAATGTATTAAAGACAAAAACAAATGTTCGTGTATTGTTTTCGTTCGCATGTAGTTGAATAGACCCATAATCTCTATACTCCAAAAAAGGCCGACCTTTCAACGATTTTCATTCACATCTATTCAGAAAGATATGTGCCCGTACTATTTAAAGTAGTGAATATACAAACAGATTTCTTCTCTATACTCTATACCGCCTCACATCATCAGGAACAGGACAGACGACACCAGCCAAATTAATAAAAAAAAATTCTTTAGAATTTATGAGTCTTTAAAATTCTTCTCTTAGAAATGTTTTGAAATTATGAGTGCGTATGTTGACTGGGTGTAAGCTGTTCAAAATTTGTACAATTTGCATTTGCATGTGTACTGGCATGTGTGTCTGTATTAGCATGAAAAAAAAACCGGAAATAACAACGGAAATCGAAATGGAAAATTGCGTTAACAACATTTTAAATGGTACAGGAACAACAAAATTTACACCACCATTCAACAACAGCAGCAACAATAATCAACAAAGCAACGAAAAAAAATCTTCACGATTGTTTAACCAACAATACTCAGTTAGAGGGCGATGTGAGCAAAAAAGAAAAAAACTACAAATGCAAACTTTTTGTATGAAAAGACATGCATCACGTTCATGTTTATACACAACCACTCACAATTGTAAGTACATAGAAAAAAGAATTACCTTTAAGTTTGATTATTTTTGAGAAATTTAAATTTGCTATAAAAGTTTCTATTATTTGCATACGTGAAAGTGTAACAATTTTTATATTATATTAAATATTAATTTTGTTGATCGTGGTGAAGCAAATTTTTATTTAGGAATGGAAATTGTAAGAAAAGAACCAACAGGAAATATTGAAGTACATCAAAAGAATTTTGTAAAAGAACTATTAAAGCAATGGAACTTGCAAGATTGTAAGCCATCTAAAACCCCTTGTGTAACTGGAAATGTTTTATTAAAATGTCAAAAGGAAAACTGTAGTGAAATGGTTGATGTAAAGAAATATCAATCACTAATTGGAAGTTTAATGTATTTATCAACTATTTCAAGACCTGATATTGCACATACAATTTCAAGTTTAGCACAGTTTAGTTCTCATCCGCACAAAGAACACTTTATAGCTGCAAAGCATGTCTTACGTTATTGAAAATACAAAGATTTTTCTATGATTTATTCAAAAAATGAAAATGATTTAATATGTTACTCTGATGCAGATTGGGGATCTAATGTAAATGATAGAAAATCGTACAGTGGATATGTTCTGTTTTTCGCTGGCGGGCCAGTCTCATGGGAATCGAAAAAACAAAATATTGTTGCTTTAAGTTCAATGGAGGCTGAATATATTGCAATGTGTCAAGCAGTTAAAGAAATTAGTTTTTATCGAAGTCTTTTGAATGAGCTAGGATTCGAAAACTTGTTGAAGAAACCTACTGTTTTATGTTGTGATAATCAAGGTGCCCAATTTCTAACGAAAAGCCATATAACTATGAAAAGTAGTAAGCATATTGACATACGGTATCATTACATAAAGGATAAGTATGAACAGAATGAAGTGGATCTTAAATATATCCCTACTGATGTAAATGTAGCAGATATATTAACTAAATGTTTACCTAATCAGAATCATTTAAAATGCTGTAATTTATTGAATTTGAAATGTTAAATTATATATACATATATATATATTATTATTATTATTTTTTTTTTTTTTTTCAAATTTATTTTCAAAAAATTTAACGTCTCTTGCAATTTTTCTTGTCTTGAGATCTATCAATCTATAACCTTTTGTATTTATATGGTTGATATCCAACAAAAGGTTATAGATTAATCAAGTTTTCTTTATAATATGCTTTGTATTACATGTCAGAAGTTTTTCAATTAGTTCGATAAAATACATTGTACTGAATAAAAGAGAATTTTATTATTTAAATAAAATAATTCATTATAATTTTATAACAAATTTACTATTTTCAAAAAGTATTTCATAAGACTCTTGTCTCTGCTTATCAGAAAATTTTACTCTATTTTTTTTATAAAAAACGAACATTTTTATTTAAATTTTATATGGAAAAACTGTATAGAAAGCCATGTTTTAGCAAAAAGTTTTAGTGAGTGAGAAACAAACGTCATGTTTTAAGACATGAAGCTATCCATTTTATAAATAAATATATGAAATTTGCTGCTATATTTGAAAGTGGTATAAGTCTACTTTAAAAAAAAAAAAATTTAAACGCCATCATACCAAAATAATCGCTTACTCATTTTGTTATAAAAGTTGACTTATACCACTTTAAGAAATAACAGCTAGTTTAAAAAAAAAATTTTTTTAACAAGTTACTCATCCGTCTGTGAATATAATCACATAAATGTTTTGTATCATTTTTCTTAAAGTTAATGACTATTTTAAGAATAGAGTGTTTTATGAAAAAAAGCCATTTTAAAAGCAGCCAGTTAGCATTTAAATGCTAAAAATAAAAGCTAAATTTAATAATTTATAAAAAACAATGACCTTTTACACAACACTTTTTTTATAATTTTTCATTTTCAACTTTATCTCATTTTCATAGGTTTTTTTTTTTAATTTTAAAAAATAAAAAAAAGTACCATTAAAACCAATAGAAAAGTACCATGTTGTCTTAATTATGATTTTCCACCTTATTTTGTACCGTTTGAGCATAATGTTATAGTTCTATTATGTTCGTTAATACTAAAAATAAAAAAAGTACAAGTTTCTTCTATTTACGATTTAATCAAAAATAAAAAAATACCATTAAAAAAATAAAAACTGCCACATTGTCAATTTTACATTTTGTTATTTCGCTCAGAATCCTTTAATTCTACTGTCGCAGTTTGAGAAATAATGCAAAAATATAATTAATAAAAAAAATATAAATTTTGGTACTAAATATTACCCCCCTTGAAGAATTTTTTAGATTGATTTCTATTGTATGTTAGACATTAATGATATGATTTTCATATGTGGAATCAATTTACTTAAAGGTGCATATAGCGGAAGAGTAGCAAAAAATGGTTAAATTTTTACCCCATTTTCAAAAAAGAACACTCATGACTTAATTTAATATACTCATCATAGTTTCAAGATACAAATTTGTACTATATAACATTTTATATATAACTTACCTATTGTAAACTAAAATCCACTGATCCTGAAAAATAAAATCGTAATAAGTTACGAATAATTTCTGGGTCTAAAGTTAAATTTTCAGACAACATACTAAAATATTTGGAATTATCGAATGCCCTGTAGATTGATGGATAGCATGCTAACCTATTAATTTGGGTGTTGCAGGGTTGATTCCGGCCCAGACCTTGGGAGCCGATGGTCTAAGTTACCAGTGCTCGTTAACAAATTAAAACTTAATTTCTAATAAATATTGGGAATCATAATATAAGAGAAGAGAGGAATAAAATAGAGAATTTCTGTCCTTTTGTAATATGTTGGTTTGGAAATTATGTTTATTTATTTCAGTTCCTACTTTGTTTGTTTTTTTATATAATAATTTTATTTAGAATTTAAAAGTTTAACAAAATATTAATCTTTATTGTCTTAGGTTATTTTAAATTAATTGTTTTCCTCATGATATTTTCATGAGTTATTTATTCAATACAATAAGTACTGAAGGGGATAGCATATTTATATGAACCATTTCATCAGACGCTATTCTGAATCCTCAGTAGGTTACTCCCAACGTTTTTTGCAAACATTAGAAGCTTTATATTGTAAAAACTATTCACTAAATAAGAATCATTTGTCAATAGTTCCAGAAAGATTGAAATATTCAAATAAAAAATTCAGTAAGCATTGAACTGAATAAAGTAACTTCCCTACCAAAAATTTTTAGTATTGAAAACTATATATTCTATTTTTATTCTTCTTCTCTCTTTTACATTCAAATGCAAAAAAAAAAATAATAATAAGAAAAACACTTTGAAACTTTTTATTCGCCTATTGACTAAAATTCTCATTTGGTCGATTGGTATAAGAAAATATGTATTCAAATGCTTGGACAGGAACTTAACTAGACTTGAGAGTAATCCACTCATAATTCAGAGTAGCGTCTGGTGAAACAGCTGTATGAATATGTTTTTCTTTTAGTACCCTTTGTACTAGGTGAACAATTTTTAAAAAAAATTTTATGAAAATATCATGGAAAATTATGGATTTTCAACATAAATTGGAATTTAGTACGAATAAAGATTAAATTTTGTTAAATCTTCTAAAAGCAGTAGTATATTTAAAGCCTCACAAACTCTCAAACTTTAAGTTTTCTTTGTTATTTTTTAAAAAGAAGTAAAAAAGTTTAATGCCCTTATCCAAAAAAAGTTGACATAGACTTTAAAGTAAAATTTATGAAAAAATTATATGAAAAATTTCGATAACGTTGACTTTAAAGTCTACATTAAGGTTTTTGGATAAGGAAGTAATTATTTAGTTAAAAAGTTAGAGGGATAAAAGGTTCCACAAAAAATTTCTCGTAGTGTTTTGTATAAGTCTGCTTAGCTTTTGATATACCTATAATGGATATTTGCATTGCCTATGCCTAAGCTTAAAGAAAAAATTAAGCTTTAAACTCCCACTTGACATAAGGCCAGATATAAGCTTTCAAAACCCTCTAATAATAATCGGTGATTAAAACTTCTTTATTTTGAAAAAAAATCTATATTATCATGCAGTTTAATTTTAGAGTATACCCTGTGGGAATTTTGTATTTATTGTACGAAAACAGCATGACCAAGTAAAAAAATACAAGTGCAAACTCGTGAGAGTTTTAACAGGACTTACGCCTTTACTTGATGGCCTATAACAACACATTTTTACTTACGACATTATAAAAGCAAATGAACGATGTATTTATACACATTTACTCTATTATGTTGATTATTATAAAACTGAATAGAATGATTAATAACTTTATGAAATTCTATGACTGACTTTCTCTATATAATTAAACTTGTGATTCCATAAACTCAAAACACAATGTATTCTTTTTTGTACACATTAATATCTATTTAAGTTCAAGTATGCATATCATATACTCGTACAGCACACATCATTAGAAAGTGTCAAATCAGTCCATCTTTGAAATATATACAGTATAAATCAAATTAATAAATTTTATAAATTTTGTAGGTACACAAGTAGTTTTTAGTTTAATTAAAGTAATTGTACTCTTTATAAATACTAGTGTGATTATAAAAGATTTATTATTTATAGTTATTTAGAAATGAAATAAAACTTTACTTTATAATCGAATATGCATTTAGTCTTTCATTTGACATTAAACTAAAAGCATGTGGCACAAACGGCATCTCATTTTAATAATATTCAGTGTATTTATATTTAAAAATCATTTATGCTTTTTATTTGAATATGATAATGAAAATTTATCTAAAGCAATCAGTATAATCGTGCAAGAGGCATTTTTAAGAGATACAAAACGCCACAATGTGTTGTTTTACACAAGTTTTGAAAAACGCTCAAACGAGAATCGTTTTGATGTAAATGACTTAACTGGTAGAGTGTTACAAAACCTTTCAAATATCACCTACAATGTTTTATATCATAAACAGAAAAAATATGTAAATTATAAACACAATGAAGTTGTTTTTCTCGATAATTTAAAAAGTTTTAGGTAAGTTTTGAATTTAATTTTAATTAAAAAAAAATTATAGGAAACTAGCTGACCCGGCAACCGTTGTTTTTAATTCAAATTTTATTTATATTGAAAAATAATTAAAAAGAGAAACTTAATTGGGTTGTTCTGAACATATAATAAAAAAAATAAGCCAAATCGGTCTAGCCGTTCTTCAATATGAGAAAAGTTTTAAAATCTAACTTAGGTTGCTCTGAATATATAAAAAAATTTTTTTTAAATAGGCGTAGTGAGTTTTGATGAAAATATAGTCTTCTTACTCTAAGAAATCCTAATCATAGAGTAAAGGACTGTGCAAGACCGGGTACAAACATGTAGTAGATAAATAAGCCAGATACCAAACTGGAATTAAATTTTGTAAATTCTACGCTTTCTGGAAGTGTTTTAACATTTACGGGAAATTTCGTAGTTTTTATTTGATGATGCAAAACGTAAGCTGCCAAAATCCTTGAAAACAACAATATGGAAATTTAAAAAAAAAATTTTTAAATAATCCTAATTAATGTTTGAGTATTTGGGTAGTAGATTATTGATCTAGATGACCTCCGCTAAACTACTACTAAAAATATATATAGAAGTATTTAGTGATGTAAGACGTATTTGATTAAAATGCAATTAATACTGATAATATAATTACAAATACTAAAACACGTAAGGTTCTACGTTAAAACATATTTAATTCGACATATTTATCTTCACTCACTTATTTTTTTGTATAATTTTTTATATTTTAGAAGGCTGTGAAGGGTACACGCAAAGAAAAAAGATGGTTGAATATGGTCACCGCAAACATAGTGTGTTTTTCACAAAAATATTATTATTAATTTGAAGCATCTTAACATTATTATGATCACGATAAACATATTTCTAGTTATTTTTAACCATTTTATGTTTAGTGTCTTAGATCAACCATATATATATAATAAAATTTTACTTGAAACCATAAATATGTTCATAGCAAACATAATAATGATAAAAACATGGTTGAATGTAAATTGTTTTGTATTTGGTCTCTTCCGCAACCATATAAATAAAATAAGTATAAAATCGTTCAAACTCAATTGAGCTTTGTGTCTGAATTGGTTGTGTAGCGAGTTAATGCTTCTTAACTAAGTGTTCACAAGTTCGAGTCCTGGTAGAGTCAACTAAAATTTAAAAAAAGTTATATATACCCTTCTTACTTACAGTGAAGGGTATAAAAATAAATTCAAACCCGCTGTATTATGTAATAAATAAATACAAAATAATCGAAAAGAAAAATCAATGGAATAAAAAGAAACATTTTTTATACAAAAAATTAAAATTAAAATTTTTTCAAATTCATTAAAATTATTTTTAAAAAATGTTTATATAAAATATGTATGTATAAAAAAAAATTAAAAAAAAATTTTTTGCCCTCACCGGGGATTGAACCACAACCTCTGCAGTTGAAAGCTTTTTTTAAATCTTTGATTTAAAAATATATTTGGTTAGAAGCAATCATAAATCTAACCATACTATGTTTCCACCAGAATATGGTTGCCTCAACCATATTTTTTCTTTGCGTGCTTATAAGAAATTTTTTATTCTATTGACTTTTACTTTTCTATTAATTTATATTTCTTTATTACATTATATAGCGAGCTTGTTTTTTTTTCAATTTTATTTGACTACCAGGACTTGAACTTTGGAATATTTAGTTAAGAAGCATTATGTGGCCACTCAACCACTTCAGCCACAACGGAAGACACAAAATAGAAAGCAATTTACATTCAATCATATTTTTCGAATATTTATGTTTCCTATAAACATATCAATGGTTTCAGTTAAAATTTTATCAAAAATAATATGATAATGATATGGTTGATGCATGACGCTACAACTACACAGATAATAATGCAATTAACAATAATATTTTTGAGGAAAATAAACTATGTTTGCGATAACCATATTCTACCATCCTTTTTCTAAGCATGTAATATTTAAAATCGGCCCAAAAACTTATTAAGATTTAAAAAAAAAATATAAAAGTATAAAAATATAAAAGTATAGAAATAAAAGTACGCTTTCCTAGGAGGCATTAATTGTATAACAAAATTTAAATCTCTTCCATAGGCATTTCTTCAGCAATTTGGGATACACTGGGAGTAAAGATCTAGCATATACTTTGCTCTTTATTTTTTCTCTCACAACTGCGGATCATCAGGCAATGGAAATAGTATTTCGTGAATTATTTTCAATTGATATGATAAAAGTGGCATTAGTAATTAAATTGGATACCAATGACATTTTGCTGTACACTTTCTATCCATTTAGGGCGACATCTTGTGGAGATTTTAGACCAATTCTTATTAATAAATATTTAGCCGATCATAAACGCTGGGCTAAAAATATATTTTTTCCTAAAACCCTTGATAATTTTTATGGTTGTCCAGTATATTGCTGCACATGGAAGAATACACCATATTTTCATGTGACACCATATAAACGAAATGATACAATGCAAAATTATGAAGGCTATGAAGCAGAACTATTAAAATTTACAGCTGCTGCATTAAATTTTACCATCAAAATTCGTTGGCTTGAACAAATCGATATGGGAAATTTTAATAATGTACCAGTACCAAAGGTAAATATTGCGTGGGGCACAAGAAATTTAGTAATAAGAGAAGTTTTCTTTTATATGAAATTCATGTATTTTTTTTTTTTTCATATTTAGGTGTATGCATAAAAATTTATTTACACTTAATTTACTTTTAAATGTTTTCTTAAATATTTCAGAAATCGTTGCAGTCTTGTGACTTAGTATTGGGCGCCTTTAACTATCAAAACCATTTGCATAATTCCACATTTTCACAAACTAATGGTCATTCGTTTAGTCATATTTACATTGTTACAAACGTTATCAGTTTTAGTGCACAATATGAGCAACTTGCATTTCCATTTAATTATAAAGTATGGCTAGCACTTGGATTAACCTATGCTCTGACCTCTTTACTCACCTGCATATGTGAGCTGCAACATCAAAAATGCTTACCTTTTCGAAATTTTTTAATTGGTTTTGCTAATAAAACTCCTCATTATAATTTTTTTGGATTAGCAATTGGTCATAATATGAAAATTTCCCACCTGCCAAAACGTAATTTTGCACGTTTCCTACTCATTTGCTGGATGCTTCTAATGTTCGTTCTACGAGTTGCCTATCAGTCTGGCATATACCAAATGTTGCGTAACAATAAGCAGTGGAATTTGCCGGTAACGATTGCAAATGTATTTGAACGAAAATATTTGATTAGCATGACACCAGAAAATCGTAAATATTTAGCGATTTTGCCTCCTACTAAACGTGTGCACATTTTTAATACAACAATATTGAATGCATTGACTGAAGTATTCAATGCAAAAGAACCGATAGCCTTTATAACACCTTACGAATATTTTGATTACTTTGGCAAAGCGAATGGTACTCAATGGCAAAATTTGCATTTGGTCAAAGAGCGTCTGCTAACTCAACAATTAACTATCTATGTACGTCATCATTCATATTTGTTACGAATTCTAAACAAAAAAATAAATTATGCTATGTGCTATGGATTCGCAGAAATATGGACGAGCAAAAATAAACTGTTGGCTACAAATTTATTAAAGGCTACAACAGAAATTCCATTATCAATAAATGAATTGAGTGCCGTTTTTATGATTTTAGTCTGGTTGCATATTTTTGCATTTGTCGTTTTTGTAATGGAATTCATATGGCACCGTTATATAAATTTAAAAAAAAAATTTCATTTTTGTTAATAAAAATAAAAATTAATTTAATAGCCAAGCAAAAAATTTCAAAACTAAAAATTAATTCCAATCTACGTTGAGAAAAAATATTTAAAAATTAAGTAAAAGAAGTTTACGATCAAAAAGTTTATAAACCCTTTAAAAGAAAGAGTTATACGGCCCATACACAGTTAATATTTAAGTTCAGAAACTGAAAAGTTGAAATAAATATCAAAATGGTTTTTATTTCTTCCAATAAATTCAACAATAAACAAATAAATATACATACACTACACAAACACGCTGGTAACTGTCTTAGTTTTGCACTAAAATTGCTTTGAACTTGAGTGTGTATGATTCGCATAACAAAAGAAAAACCAGAAAATATAAGATAAATAGAAAAATCTTTTGCTTTAATGAACACATACATATGTTTTAAGCTTAGAATTAGAATTGGAATTACAATAAGGAGCGGGAACAAGTCAGCTGGTCACTGCGGCCAAAATAGACCTATTGTGACACTACTCTCAAGTTACAAATCTTTCCAGAGTCTAGAGTTCTTAATGAATTCAGAAACTTCTTTGGGTGATTTGTCCGCTATGTTTGACGGTTACAGGTAATGTTGTCCTAAGTAGCGAAAACGGGTCCACATGTTTTAAGCTTACTTACTCTTTATAATTAAAAACTACTTTTAATTAATACAAAATAAAATCAGTCAATATATTACCAAATAATAGTTGATGTCATTTTAATGCACGAACTGCTCACTCAATAAATAGCTCACGTTTTTTTTTTAATCGGTAATAACTTGTAATTTATTTTAAAATTCCTTATTAAATCTAGACTATCAACAAATAGAATTTAAATTAATAATTCTTATAGAATGAAAAAAAAATTTTTTTAATTTTAAATTTAAATTATTAAGGATCAGTTTCTTATTGCTAAATTAATCTGAGTTAAACGATATATTATATAATATTTTAAGAGTCTACTTCTCACATATGATTTCAGTTTCTTAAATCTCTCTAGAAATTGTTATTGTGTTCATACATAAAACATTTGTTTTTGCAATCTTAGCTTTGTTTTACATGTTTAACTTAATTTTCATTTTTTTTTTTTTTGACAGTTCATAATAAAGTACATTTTTACTCGTATTAAGAGCTGACTTTTGGTAATAAGAATTTCATGAATTTAAAATTGTTTTTAAAAAAATATCAACTTTATTCTGTGACTATGATTACGGCCTTTGATTTACTATCTCATTTAGTCGTTAGTTTGTGTGCAGAAAACCTATTATAGTGAGTAGCTATTGTGAATATTTGTTGCAGATTTTTATAAGATTTTCACCAAAAAGCAAAATAAAAAAGTTTCATGAAATAATAAATTATATGTGAGCAGTGTTGTCAATCTATCACACAGCAAAAGATACTTTTTTGTTAGAACAAATGTTGCCATATGCGTTCGCCAGTGTTTGTTGGCAGGTGAAGGTGTAGGCATATTTGGAATATTCTTTCAGAAAAAAACCTTTTTAATTTTTAACTTCGTTTTTAATAATTAAACAATAAAGCCGACAAAGTCAAGAAATTTCAATAAGATTTTTTAATTTTTTCTTTTTCAAATGTACACAAGAAATTTTTTTGTGTGGTTTTCAACACAAAAATGAGATGAGGGTTAAAAAAACTCTTATGAAACTAAAAAGCTTTTAATAATTTTGGGCTTAAATGTCTAAAAATATTATAGACTTACCAATTTATGCTTGTATTCAAAGAAAATTAAAGTAGACTTTAAATCGTCATTGTGACAAATTTGTATGAAAAATTTGTCATAATTTCTACTTGAAGTCGTTAAAAGTCATTTTGAATACCAGACTTGGACTTCATTTATTCAATTGCATAAATAATAATTGTACTGTGAATGATTGTCAAATAGAGAGTGAGAATGAAAACAATTTCATTTAGTTAAAATCTGCTTAGTAAAACAGCGATTACAATGAAGTGTTAGGTATTCTTCAATCAAAATAAACTTAGTTTTAAATAAAAAATATAAAAAATCTTTATGCAAAAAACTAGCTCTTACAAATTAAGTGAATGTAAAATTTATAAACAGCTTAGAAATAAATCTAATTTTAATCACGAATAATGCACATTTTATTGTTAAAATTCAGCTGTTTATTTACATATTTAAATGGTTAATTGAAATATTGAATAAAAAATTTATTACATTTACAAAGTACTCATTTGCAAGTGTAAATTAATTATTAAATTCATATGGTCTATTATGTAAAAACATTTTTATTTTATAAAACATAATCTCTAACAAAAATACGGTAGCGGCTATCAAAATTAAAACAATATAAATAAATAAAACTCCCTCTAAATTATCAAGCTTAATGGGAGTAAATAAATTTCCACTGACATGTTCCAAAAACCCTGTGTCAAGACTTTGTTTGGCCCAACAGTTGATAAGATCCATGCTGCGCAAATTCATAAATAATTCATTGAAACGATTAATTAAAATAGAATGTTTTGAAAAGTACATTGTTATTTGTTGAGCGAAAATATTTTCAGGTAAAATAAAATAAAAACCTCTTTTGTTTTCTCCTGTCACATGATAAGTTAAATAATCTTTAGGAGAAACAGCTGCCAAACAAAGCTTTTGTGTTTGAGATTCAATAAAAGAAAATGTACTATTTTCAACGGAATCTTTAATTTTTATAATATCAATATTACCCTGCTCTATATCTGGTACTGTACTAACAGTACTATAAGTATTCTCTGTCATTACTAGAATACAACCCTGGTCAATTAGGCCTTTCAATGTTTTAGGTGGTGTGTGATATAAATTTAACTTTAGTAATTGAAATAATAATGACTGGTATGCAGTGCGCAAAATAAGTGCATAAAAATGCCAGAAAATAATCATAAATCGGGCAAAATTTGTTTGTGGACTTTTTACGTTAGGTTGACCTAAAAATATACTAATTATGTTGGTTAAAGATGTTTTGAAGCGCTGACAGCCTACAGCTAATTGTACTAAAGCTGATATATTATACAAATACCGAATAGCAAATGTTAACATTAAAACAATTTGAATACTTAAAAATAAACAAATCCATGTTTTGTTATCGAATGGATACAATAGTATTTCCAATGATGTATACAGCTGTGCATTCCTTAATACAGAGTAGATTTGATAAGTTTGATAGTAAGGCAGGGCAGCTGTTAATAGCTCTGAACGTTCCAAAGAATAACGAAATGAACCCAAACTTAGATCGGCGGTATGATCCTCAAGCTAAGAAAAGAAAACATTGTTAAGATATTTTTTTTTTCTTTGTATATTTGGTTTTATGAAACGTGTCTTTAACTTTAATTAAAAAATTTTAATTTTTAGATCAGCCAATAAAAAAATAATAACGTAAAAAAATCTCTTTATTTTGAGAAAGACAAAAAACAAAATAAAGTACCTACATATCTCGAAGATCTTTAAATATAATAATTTAAAAAACTTTTATAAAAAAAAATCATTTGTTTTATAGTTTACACAAGCTTCTTATAAAGTCGTTATGTTCTTTGTTTTTAAAATTTATAATATTTATTTGAAAAATAAAAAAAATTTCTGCTGTTTTCTTTAGATAATAATAAAAATTTATATAAAAAAAAAGAAATTTTTGTTGGGTTTATTAAACCAATAAACCACAGAAATTTTTTTTAAAAAAACGCTTAATAAAAAAATATGTTTTTTATGCATAAACTATTTTAAAAATAATAAAATTTCATAAAACAACATTTCAATAAAAAATATAATGCCAGCTATTGAAACTAAAACAAGGTAAATCAGTAAAACTCCCTCTAAATTATCGATATTAATGGGAGTAAAAACGTTTTCATTAACATTTTCCAAAAATCCTGTGCCTAGACTCTGACTGGCCCAAAAGTTTATGAGACCCATGCTACGCAAATTCATAAATAATTCATTGAAACGATGTATGAAAATTGTATGTTTTAAAAAGAACATTGTTATTTGTTGAGAGCAAAAATTTTCGGGTAAAATATAATAAAGACCCTGCTTGTTCTCTGTGGCAATATGATGAGTTAAAAAATCTTTGGGAGATATAGCTGCTAAGCAAGGCTTCTCTAAATGATACTCAAGAAAGAAGAACGGACTTCGATCCGAAGTATTTTGAATTCTGATAACATTAATATTGCCGCTCTGTATATCTGGTGCTGAACTGACTGTACCGTATGTGGCCTCTACCATAACAAGACTACAACCTTGATCAATCAGTTCTCTCAATGAATTAAGTGGCTCATGATATAAGTTTAACCCTAGTAACTTGAATAATAACGACTGGTATGCAGTGCGTATAAGGAGTCCGTAAATGTACCAGGAAATAATCATAAATCGTGCCAAATTTATTTTTGGAATTTTTAATAGAGGCTGACCCAAAAAGATACTAATCACATGCATTATAGACTTTTCTAAGCTTGCACATCCTGTAGCTAGTTGTATTAGAGCAGATTTTTTACCGAAATGTTGCAAAAGGTATGATAAAATTAATGCGATTTGAATACTTAAAAACAAACAAATCCATGTTTTGTTATCAAATGGATATAATAGTATTTCCAATGATGTATACGGCTGTGCATTTCTTAATACTGAGTAGATTTGATAAGTTTGATAATAAGGTAAAGCAGCAGTTAATAACTCTGAACGTTCCATAGTGTAACGAAATGAACCCAAACTTATGTCAGCGGTGTGATCCTGTAGCTAAAAAAGAAAACACTGTTTAGCCTTCAAACATACATATATTTCTGGGGTAATATGAAAAAATCGCTTATCATGTCATTAAAGAGGACTAAAATTTTGAAAGCCCAAAAATTGTTTAATAAAATTATTTCGATTCTAACAAACAGTGTTGTTTTATTAAGAAATTCATTAAATGTGGAATGCAGGTCAATTTTTTCTTAAGTCGACTCAAGCAATTTTTCCATATTAGCACAGATTTATAAATTGTATATTTGGTTTCATAAAACATGACCCTCAGTGATTAACCTTTTACTCCTAGCTGAAATTATTAATTTGTTTCTGTCCTTATTCCCCAGTTAGCGAGAAGCAAATGCTAATCTAATTTGGGAAAAATTAGGCTAATAACCAATTAAAAATTATTATAAAGCATTTTATGTGGAGAAAGAAAAAATTATATCATAACAAAAATTAAAAATCACTTACAACAACAAAAACTATTTATTTTGCAAGATCTTTATAAAACAAATCATTTGTTTTATAGTTAACCCAACGCGTCCTTTTTTTCAAAATATTTTAAATATTTATTTGAGAAATTAAGAAAATAAGTTCAAGCTCAACAATGTTTGCTACTTTAGATACTCGTAATAATAAAAGTTTTATAAAATTATATCGGCCAAATTTATTAACAAAAACAGTTTTACTTACTAAGGATTTATTAAAAATTTTGCCCTTACGAAATTTGTTTTAGAAGCCCTTAATAAGCAAAAATTATATTTTATGAATTTGGTTGTGCTCGTATGTGCGTAAACTAATTTACGAATAATAAAATTTCATAAAACAACATTTCAATAAAAAATATAATGCCAGCTAATGAAACTAAAACAAGGTAAATCAGTAAAACTCCCTCTAAATTATCGATATTAATGGGAGTAAAAACGTTTTCATTAACATTTTCCAAAAATCCTGTGCCTAGACTCTGACTGGCCCAAAAGTTTATGAGACCCATGCTGCGCAAATTCATAAATAATTCATTGAAACGATGTATGAAAATTGCATGTTTTGAAAAAAACATTGTTATTTGTTGAGAGAAAACATTTTCTGGCAAAATATAAAAAAGATCTTGCTTGTTTTCTTTTGCAACATGATAAGTTAGAAAATCTTTAGGAGAAACAGCAGCTAAACAAGGCTTTTCTATACGAGACTCAAGAAAAAAGTAAGGACTTTGATATGAAGTATTTTGAATTCTGATAACATTAATATTGCCGCTCTGTATATCTGGTGCTGAACTCACGGTGGCGTATGTGACCTCTAACATAACAAGACTACAAGTCTGATCAATTAGTTCTCTCAATGAATTAGGTGGCTCATGATATAAGTTTAACCCTAGTAACTTGAATAATAACGACTGGTATGCAGTGCGCATAAGGAGTCCGTAAATGTACCAGGAAATAATCATAAATCGTGCCAAATTTATTTTTGGAATTTTTAATAGAGGCTGACCCAAAAATATACTAATCACATGCATTATAGACCTTTCTAAGCTTGCACATCCTGTAGCTAATTGTATTAAAGCAGATTTTTTACCGAAATGTTGCAAAGCGTATGATAAAATTAAAGCGATTTGAATACTTAAAAACAAACAAATCCATGTTTTATTATCGAATGGATATAATAGTATTTCCAATGATGTATACGGCTTTCCATTTCTCAATACAGAATAAGTTTGATAAGTTTGATAATACGGTAAAGCAGCAGTCAATAACTCTGAACGTTCCATAGTGTAACGAAATGAACCCAAACTTATATCGGCGGTATGATCCTGAAGCTAAGAAAAAAATTACCGTTAAAAACTGCATAAATCTTTCATTTGTAGCGAAATTCAGTTAAATATATAAGGTCTATTCGATAACTACTTGACTTTCTTAATGAACTTCTGTCAAATTCTGAGCAAGCTGTTTGGCAGCCGTTAATTTTTATGTGCTGCTTTTGTGACACAAGCCATCAACTCGCCTACAAAAATGTTATTAAAAACATTCAATATTTTGAGTATTTTTTTCATAGAGTTGATCTTTTGTCTTATAAAAATAGCTTATTAAAAAAAGGAAAAACCTGGCAAAAATTCATAAATTTTGCTACTCAATCCAGCATAACTAAAGATTTACTCCCTGCATTTTTTTTTTAAACTAAAGTGCTGGCTGGGTGGTTAGCGATTTGGTCATTACCGAAACAAATGCCTATTTTGAGGGCTTTAAGAAAACATGTAATTTGAAAGGAATAAAAAAATTAAAAAAAAAAAATGGATTAAAAAATTTTATAAAAAAGTCACAGAGTTAACAAGCAGCCCTCGTATTTATTTAACTTTATTCAAAAAAAATTATACTCAAGCTTAAAATTTTTTCTTTTGTAACACATCTTTATATTTCATTTATGTTTGTTCAATATTTCTAATTGGGGCATGAGATTGAAATATAGAAATTGCCTCTCCCAAAACGATTAAAAATTTGTGATTCTAATCGTTTAACAAATAAGCTTTTAAAAATTAAGTCCAATGGAGTCTTTTTTAAAAAGCTCATTTTGATTTTGAGACTGCTGTTATAAAATAGCCATTTCTATGAGAATTAGCTGCCTGAGTGGCTGGCGAACGCGGTCCTCTACTACATTTTAAAAAAGTATTTTGTTTTCATTACAAAAAGAAAATTTATTTTTTCAGTTTAACTTTTTTGTTTTCACATGAGTCTTTGGGACATATTTCATCTATTGAGATTTTTTAAAGGTAATCAATTTCTTTACTGAGAAAAAAGCTTCTGTTGTGGGAATCGAATTTGTTACCAATTAAAAAATTTAGTTGGCATAATGAAATTTTTTAGTTGTGAGGAAAGAAATTCAAAGCTGAAGGCAAAAACATAACTCAATTCTAAAGTGTATTAATGAATTTCGGCTTTTCTAACTTATCTATCAATATTTGATTATGACAATTGAATCGTTTACTGGTAATAAACAAAATTATTTTCTATATGTTGCTTTTAATATAACACTTTGAAATAATTCAATTGTTAGATTTACTTCACGGAACCCTTTCATTTTCGTTATAATTTTTTCACTTTTAAATCTTTTTTTTGCAAGCTCTGCCAGATTTTGTTTTAGTTTTTGAATAATTTTTCTTTTTCTTTTTAAATGATGAATAATTCACTTGAAAATATATAAATAATATTATCTTCCTTATGCTGTTCCTTTTAGTTTACAATAAGTTTTTTTTACCATTTTTAGTGCTCCTGTTACGGTGCCATTCGGAAAGATTATTCCTCGTTGCTCATTATTTGGTGGCTCTATCAAGTTCAATGAAAAATTTAACTTGTTTGCTAAAACTTTCAATAGTTTAGCTTCAAAATAATCTATTTTAATTACTCCAGTTATATTTTCAAAACTTAAATATGGTGGTGTATTCCAAACAGCTACGCTGATAGAACATCCTTGTAGGTCCATGATTTTTGCAGGAAATATAGCCACTGTTATGGGCTTTGCCCAGGTACCAGAATAACTATTAATTTGTTGCGCTACAGGCATTTTACAAGTCAAATAGTTATTAAATGGAAAATAAGTATACACTTCGACAACTGAATATTTGTTTACCATCAGTAACGATACATTAATCATGGTGTTTTGCCAAAAATATGCAAATATTTCATTAACCACCTGTAAAGCGTCGGTGAGCCTAGAGGCATGCATAAGATAAACTAAATAATGTTCTTGTATGTCATAATTTCTGGTAAAATTGGCCGGATCTAATTGTCTGCAATTTAAAATAAAAATATTGATTTTTATTTAATAACACAATAATTTTTCTAATTTTTAAATTAAATTTTTTTTTACTTTAATGCGTCTATGCCATCCACAACAATTAAATTGTACAGACGATTAAATGAAAGCTCACGGACTGTTGAATTCTTATTCTCAATTTCAACTTTTATCATTGATAAATTCAGTAATAAATTATTTAAAAAATCCTGTTGATCCCATTCAAAATACAATTCATTTACGTTTGTGCTTAGCATAAAGCTTTGTGTACTTGGCACAAAATATTCACGAATTATACTGAGACAAGCGGCAATAGAATTTTGCATATCCGAGTCAATGCCACTTGGCATAATTGATAAATTACTATATTTTAGTTGTTGCTGGTCTTGTTGTATTTGTTGTCCCTGCTCATAAGCCCAGGTAATAAGCACACTGAGTGTCACGGTAAATATTTTCGAACGCATTGTATTAAAAGTTTTCAAAGTCTAAACGACTTCCGTTAAGTTTGTTGTTCAACATTGAACTAAAACGCAAAACTTATTCTCTCTTAGTTTTGTTGGTTTCCTTTTCATGTTATGATTTTTGCACAAATTATTTGAAGTTGTGCCAGAAGGCAGAGGTGTGGCTGTACATTAATAATTTTTCAGGGGTGTTGAAGTTGCAGTGAAGTCTGTTTAAAGCGAATTTAGCAGTTTTAAGCGACTTTTCCGATAAAAAAAAGCCGTTGACACTAACAAAACTAAAATATTTTAATATTATTGATTTGTTTAAACAGGCTTCTGCATACGAACATACTATGTTCATGAAAGAAAAATATTTTCATATTTTGCGCGCACGTGAGCTTTTTTTAAATTATTTTGGGTAGTTTATGTAAACATTTTAAGACTGACAAACTTATCTTATCTTAGAAAGGTCAATATGAAAATTTCATAATTTTCATGGTTTGCTGCCTCTGAAAGACTAGACTTTTGGAAAACTCAGCTTTTAAGAATAATGCAATATCATTATAACAGGACAGACAGTTCTGATGTACAGATGGTGTCAAAATTGTAAGACTACATTTTCGAAATAATTTCTTAGGTCGAAGTCCACGCCGTAGAGTTTTAACGAAAGTCCACTTGTATTAACGGAATATGTATACTAAATAGTTTATTCTCTCAGATAGTTAACGAGCTCTAAATGCATTAGCAAGCTGCTCTTTCGTTTAGGATATCTATATATATATATCTAATTGGATGTGTAATAACTCCTATTTTGAATTTAAAAGTTTATCAAAATATTAATCTTTATTTGTGCTTAATTTCAGAAATTGTGTTGGCTTTTAAATTTATTATTTTACTCATGATATTCTCATGAGTTATTTATTTAGTACAATAATTACTGAAGGGGATAGCATATCTATATGGACCATTTCTCAGACGCTACTCTGAATCCTCAGTAGATTACTCCCAATGTTTCTTGCACACATTTGAACGTTTATATTGTTAAAGCAAAGGATAATTATACCCCTTTCACAGTGCTAGACCTCTTTTGCACAGTAAACCATAATTTCATTGCTAGAGAGATCAACAGAGCATGTGTCAGTCCAAAAAAAAAATCATTAGCTTCGATCCTCAGAAACGACATCGCACTCAACACTGAACTGAGAAAAAAACATTGTAGGCTGTAAAAGAACCACATGCGTAAAATTGGTACTCTTTACATTTGCTCAGCGGTTAGAAGTTGCAGAATAAGCTACATCGGTAGTGTGATACTAACCCAGAAAGCTTAGGTGAAATAAGTTCCAAAGCAATTATGAGATTCGTAAAGATTCTTTGATTGTTTCAGCTGTGGACTGCATTATAAATTTTACAAATCAAGGGCTTTTATGGTTTATAATGATAGTAATCAAATGTTTATTTATAAACATACGTCTAATTTATTTTTTTCATTTTTATGAATGTATTATAATATTATGGGCCACAATTGCCGTGTACGATTTATTGTGCAACCCAGTTTCCAAATAAAACAATCCAAGACTAATCACAAATCTCGTAATTGTTGTGAGATTAATTTTAATTATTAAAATCATCTGGGGTCAGTATCCCATAACCCCTAGGCAAATGCAAAGAATATGCTCTGATGTTTCTTGTCCTTCTTGATAAAAAAAAAGAAGTCATCATGTATCACACTACTTCTATTCATTCGATGTGAATAAAAGTGGAATTCTTTCATTAAAATTTTTTTGGGTGCCCTGTAGCGTGCTAACCTATCAATCTGGGGGTCGCAGGTTCGATTACTCTCCAGTCAAACTTACCAGTGCTAGTTAACAAATTTAATCTTAGAATTAATTTCTAATAATTAATTTTAATAATAACTAATTTTAATAATTTAAATTGGACGGTTTCACCATAAACTGGTATAAGTCCTGTTTTTTTTTCAAAAATGAGTCAGCATTCTAGAATAATTAGACGGTGTGCTTATCTTACTAAAATCACCACTAACTCATTATTTTTTTTAGGTAGACTTATACCACTTTCAAATATAACAGTTCAATTATGAAGAGCAAACTCAGATTGCTGGTTAGTGCAGGTTTAATTTTTTGTTTAGCGTTTGATTTAAAAAATAATAAAAAAATTTAATCAAATTTGAATCACTTAGGGTTTTTTTTAGCAAAAGGAGCCTTTGGTGACTGTTAATTGTAAGATGAAAATTAATGGTTGATGATTGATTTTTTATCTCATGCTCCTTAGGTGCATATTTATTATTATCTTACAGCTAAATGAATATTAAAAGAATTAATTTATCAAAGAAAATTCATTAATTCATATAAAATTAATAATTATTAAGAAAATCCTAATTATTGTCCAAGGGAACTTGGACAGATAATTGAGTCTACAATAGCCTACCAACAGTTCAATATAAATTTTAGTTAATGATTGTCATAGACAAGCAATCCCTTTAAAAGATTACTTACATCCTATAAGAAAGTATAGATTTGCTTGGATACCAACAGCTACTTAAAACTGTTGCCATGTATTAAACAAGCTGCTAATATGCTAACTACCAGCTTTAAGCATGAAAAGCCCCAAAAAATTCCTTTAAAACTTTTACCCAAATTCGCTTTAAGAATTTTTTTTAACTGATAGCAACATTTTTAATAACTCCTGGTAAGAGAATTCCCTGTAAAACCCCTTTTATTTAACTTCTAAAAACCACGTCAATGATTTATTATTCAATTTAAATTTTTTTCATTTTCATTTACTATCAATTTGTAAATAAAAAAACGTCATAGTTAACATGCAAGTACAAAAGGAATGCGTGTAAAATTTACGTTGCTGCATAATTACATTGATGAGTTAATTTGTCGGCAACTTTATTTCATTAGGCTTTAATGCATTTATAGAAAAACACATACACCAAAAAGAAAAAGTCTCACACAATCACAAAGAGAATTTTATAATAACATTTGTATGTGTGTATTTGTGGATAACAAAAAATCCTAGCGTTACTTGGAGTATTTAATTGCCTGACTTAAATAAATAAGCACTTAATTTGTATGTGTGACATTCGTGTAAATAGTGGTTTGCTTTTTTTTATAATTATACACACGTTTATATGATTGTAGGCTAAATTAATTAATCTCACGGTATCAGAGCTACAAAGAAAACATAGAAAACAACTTCGGTTGTCAGAACTAAATTTGCTTCCAATCAAAAATTCAGTTGTGATAGTCAAACCAACCAGAATTCATTAAAACAGTCCAAGATTTTGTTCCCTTCCAAATATATAAAGGTGCGAAACTGATTTTCTCTAAATATAACTATTATAAAATTCGTCTATTATATTTGATTCGTAAAACTTTAGTTAACACAACCGAAGTTGTAAAACTGTACGAATACAAACAAATGACAAAGTCCTGTGTTAAGAAGTCCCCTCAGTTTATTATTTTTACCTCAAAACCAAAAGCAATTAGAAAATTTGCATTATTTGAGTTCCTAGAAACGGTGTAACAAACACACCACCTAGTAGATAAAAGGACTGCAATTAAATCTACAAAACACATTATTAAAGTAAACATTGTTTGCACTCAAATTATTTTTAAGCGATTAATTATTTTCACATTTTATTTACATATTAAATTCCAGCTACAAAACATTTATTTAAGAATCACTAAAAAAATTCAAACAAAAAACTAAATTATTTATTGCCCTAAGTTTATGTCTATGCTACTACTCACAGTTTTGCGTTTGTCTTGTAGGAAACGCTAAAAAAAATTGTAAATAATCGTTCAATACATTTCCTTGACGCCATTTAAAAAAAATTTTTTTTTTTTGCTTTAGCTAAACTCATTTCTTGTTTATATTTAGTTGAAATTTCCTTGAACTTTTTTATGTCTTTTCTTTTTTTTTTTATATATCGTTTTTTATTATTATCATCACATTTAAGCATGTAATGGGAGATGTGATAAGCCAAAATGGGGCGAGTAATAGCAACATGAACATCTTCAGAGGAGAGCAAAGATACAGTAAAAAATTGTGCATGGTTTTCAAACGATATTTATTTAAGAGTTAAAGAGAAGCAGATAAAACTGAATACAAAAATTCAAAACATTTTCTTTACTTAAAAATAATCTATTCATTTTATTAAAGGGAAAAGTTTTTTTTTTATTTTATGACGCTTAAATAAAATTGTGTGATAATAATGACAATATATATGCTTTTTTTGTAACTTCTTTCTGGTGGATTTTGTAATGGTAGTGTGCTCATTCTATTAAACTGATAATGTTAGTAAAATTAGAACTTTACAAGTCAGAGCGAGTAGAAGAACGTACATAATCATAATACTTAAGATTTATAGTTTTTATTATAAATCGATAAAGTTTTTTGTTGGATAAATTTGTACGATAAATGTGTAAAAAAAGCTAAATTTTCCAACAAATGCTAGCATGTAAAATAAAATTTAAGATAGAAAAATCTTAAATTGACTTCATTGAACTGCCAGAAAAAAATTGAATAATTATGTAATTGAATTATACGATGTTTATAAATTTTTAATTATAAATATTTTTCAAGCTTAAGCTTATACTCAAAGTCTTCTTCAGAGAAAATGAATTATTATAATGAAGAAGACTTTCAATAAAAGAAAGTCAAAATATTGGAGAATACAAATTAAAACATTTAAATATTAAGTTTGAATAATATTTATAACTAGCTTTTCACTCGCTACTTCGCTACTCGTATCATACTGTCGCTATTATAATTTATTATTTTGTTGTAAACCATTTAATCTTAATTCTAGGTTTTTTTAATACAAAAAAAAAAAAAAAAAAAAAAAAAAAAAAGATATCATTATAATATAAAAAAATACCATGTTGTCAGTATATTAATTTATTTATTTACCGTTTAAGCTCGGTCTGATAGTTCTAAAAACGTTAATCAAAACGTAGCATTCAAATTAATAAAAAGTACTATTTGCCTTTGAACGACTTTTGTTTTGCTCAAGAGCTTTTGACCCCAATTTCATAGTTGTTAGTATGAAAATTCTAAAAAGAATAAATTAGATCAATAAAAAGTACCATTTTGTCCATTTATTAGTTTTTCACTTTGCTTAGAACAGTTTGAGCCCAACTTTGCACTTCTAGGTTCGTTTTCATTAAAAACTCAAAAAGTGCCATTAAAATTATTAAAATGTACCCTTTTCGTCCCCTTAATGATTTCTTAATTTTTTCAGTACCATTTAATTCTACTGTCTCAATTCTAGGTACTTATTTATAAATAGTAAATAGTAAACACAGACATATATTTTACGCCTTTTTGCTCAAATTTTGTTGTTATGATTGTTACTTTGAAAGATAAATGGGGTTTAAAAAAAGTACCAAAATTTTTATCTCGCAAAGGTAAAAATATCGAAAAAATAATAAATACCCATCCGCTATTTTTTTAATAGAATATTTTTCAGTCAGTAACGTTACTCTTTTATACATATAAATTAAAATTTTAAATAATTTTACTATTTCAAGTTTAATTTTTTTCAGGCTTAAAAAATTTTAATTATTTGTTAAATAAAATACAAGCCACAAATAAATAAACGTCAAGACTTGTTCTTTGTATTATCCAAGTTTTTTTAACAAACTACAAGCTCACAAAAAATAGGATATTATTAAGAGATGACTTTTGTTCATAAGAATTTTATGAATTTAAAATCGCATTAGAGCGACTATGATAATGGGTTAAAGTCTTTATTATATTTATAAGCAGGAAGGGGTATCCTATAAGTTACAGGAGAGAAGAATAAATCTACCTTTTTAATGATTTATTATTTTTTTAAATTTATTATTTAATAAATTTTGACCAAGTTGAATTATACTTGTTAATTTATATATAATAAAATAACTGATCAGACTGTACGTATATTTTCTTATTTGAATAAATAAAAAACTTTACTGTTTTTTCTTTATTGTACTCCTATCATCCAAGAATCCATTAGCTGATAATTTTCACACCGACAGAGAAAAAGAACTCTTTTTTTACAACTTAAACAGCGTTGGCGGTATTAGAAAAGAAATAAGCTAAATTCTCTTAAAAGAGGTCCTCTCTTTTGCTATTAGTGGGTGTATTTGTTTCTTATAGATTGCATGAGGATAGATTCTGAGCTCAAAATTTAGCAATTTTGTGTGTTCACAATATCTTTAATCGGAGATGATTTTTTTTTTAATTTTAAAAATTTTAACGCGTTGTTCTTTCGTAATGCGCTGAATTTTTAATAAACGAATTTTCAGACTTATCACTTGAGTAAAAAATTACACTAAATTTAAAAAATTCACACTGGGTATGTGTGTAACCCACGCAAGCTTGTGTAATTACTTTCGTTAATGGGTGTGTGTGCACACATGACGCTATGTAAAGCGGTTTCATTTTGATTTTTCTCGGGGATTTGACATTATGACTGTCATGTCCGATAAAACTGGATACCACACTTTTTGTGTGTTTTGTATGTTAGAGAAAAAAAGGGTAAAAAAAATCAAAAATCTATAGCTTTTCTCTACAAGCATATGTGAAAGAGTAATTTATGCCTGAAGTCTTTTAATGCAGTTCGTGTTTCAAGCATTTTATTTCTTTACTAAACTTAAGCTTGTGCCTTAAGTCTTTTGATTGCTCGGAAGCGATAAAAGTATAATATTTTATTTCTGTGCGAAAATGAAGTTTGTGTTTTAAGTCCTTTAAAAACCAAAAAGTTGTCATATAATAAATAAAATAATAGAAGAAAAATTTTATATTATAAAAAAAATTCAAATTTTTTTAATATTTAAATAAATTAAAATGGCTATTTTGTTAAGCTTGAGGTCTTATTTTTCAAAAATTTATTTTTATATCGATATTTCGCTCCAATTTTTGTAGCTTCTTCAGGATATAATTATAAATTAATCAAATTATTAAAAATACATATTTCAAAAATTTTCTTGACAAAACTAAATTAGGGTGTTCAATATTAAGGTCATCCCAAAACATATTATTTATATACAAATAAGTGTGTCCATGTACAAATATATAATTTTATATATTTATTTGAGCATATTAACAAAATTATGTTATTATTTAATATTTTTATAAAAAAAAAAAAAAAAAAAAAAAAAAAAAAAAAAAAAAAATTTTAATTGTTCCTTGTTACATACATACATAATTCATTAAACACATACATTTTTATAACAATTGTTTTATATATACATTTTTAACATATTAAATATTTTTCAAATTTTGTTTGGGATGACCTTAATATTGAACACCCTAATTTAGTTTTGTCAAGAAAATTTTTGAAATATGTATTTTTAATAATTTGATTAATTTATAATTATATCCTGAAGAAGCTACAAAAATTGGAGCGAAATATCGATATAAAAATAAATTTTTGAAAAATAAGACCTCAAGCTTAACAAAATAGCCATTTTAATTAAAAAGAAAAAGGTCAAATAAAACTTACTAATAAAATATTTAAATAAACATATTTAAAATAGAGAAAAATAAATATTTACTATTTGTTTTTTTACAAGCGTATATCCATGTAAGAATTAAATAAAAAGAGAAATATTTTATTAAAATCGATGCCCAACTTTGTAAGTCTTTCGTTGAAAGGGTACTTTAAAAGTAACAGGCAAACATGCTCTGTAAGTAAAAAATGTTCCTCAACTGCTTAACGCTAATTAGATATTTATATTAAAAACATAAAATTTTTTAAATAATTTCTATACAAAAGTTTTAGACGGATATGTAAATCATTAGTGACGAAAGAAAAACCAAGAAACTTGAAATCACTTTAAAAATTTTAGAGGAAAATTTTAATTAGAAAGTAGAATGTAATAATTTCTATTTGGAATTTAAAAGTTTAACAAAATATTAATCTTTATTTGTGCTTAATTCCAGAAATTGTGTTGGTTTTAAAATTTATTTTTTACTCATGATATTCTCATGAGTTATTTATTCAGTACAATAAGTACTGAAGGGGAGAGCATACCTATATGGACCATTTCATCAGACGCTACTCCGAATCCTCAGTAGGTTACTCCCAACGTTTTTTGCAAACATTAAAACCTTTATATTGTAAAAGCAATTGACTAAATAAGAATTATTAATCAAAAGTCACAAAAAGATTCAAATATTCAAACAAAAAACTCAGTAAGCATTGAACTGAATAAACAAATAAATTTCCCAACCAACATTTTTAATATTGAAAACTATATATTCTATTTTTATTCTTCTCTTCTCTTTTACATTTGAATGCCCGTTGGGTATTACTGAATGTAATTAAAGAGTATATGAAAAAAAAAAAACAAAAAATTATAAAAAAAAAAAAAAAAATAATAAGAAAAACATAGGGTTTTCCTACAATGAGCACTTGTATTTGTATATGTAATAATTTCTATTTGGAATTTAAAAGTTTAAAAAGAGAAGAGAAGAATAAAAATAGAATATATAGTTTTCAATATTAAAAATTTTGGTTGGGAAATTTATTTGTTTATTCAGTTCAATGCTTACAGAGTTTTTTGTTTGAATATTTGAATCTTTTTGTGACTTTTGATTAATAATTCTTATTTAGTCAATTGCTTTTACAATATAAAGGTTTTAATGTTTGCAAGAAACGTTGGGAGTAACCTACTGAGGATTCGGAGTAGCGTCTGATGAAATGGTCCATATAGGTATGCTCTCCCCTTCAGTACTTATTGTACTGAATAAATAACTCATGAGAATATCATGAGTAAAAGAATAAATTTTAAAACCAACACAATTTCTGGAATTAAGCACAAATAAAGATTAATATTTTGTTAGAAAGTAGAATCTTAAAAAAGTTAACCGAAATGTTCCAAAGGCTATTAACTTTTTTGAAATTTTAACTTATGTATGCTTTTTTTTTTTATTGAAAAAAGAAATAAAAACGTAGTATAATAAACATGATTCTTGTTGGGTATACATAAGTGATATTCTAAATTTTTATTTATTGACTTAGTTTTTATCACTACAAAAACGAAACTTAGATTTCTATTGTATTGTCTGGAAAAAATTTAAATCAGCCTCAATATTTTCATGCAAAAAAATTTTTTTGTTTGTAGAAAGTATTTTAAAGAAGCAGTCAAGACTTGTTTGTTTTTTTCATTTGGGTTAGACCTATTACCTCTTTTCGTGAGCATATTGGCAAGCTTTGCCACCTGATTTTCATTTTTATTATTGTAGTTTTCAACTTCTTTCGAAAAACTCACTTTATATTCATTTTTAATTGACCCATAGTGTTCATTTTCGGAAAATTCTAAAATTTTATCATTTTTCTAATTGTCGATTTTATCAATGCTGATTTCAACATTATCCCCTACCTTTGACAGCAGTTTGAACTTCTCGAAGTGCATCGTTTAATGCTCTATTTAATTTAATCATTTCAGACAGTAGAATGTTTTTTTCGCTATCATACTGCTCTTTAAAACCACTTTATTTTAACTTATTTCATGTTTTTATAAGAACTTCTTTAGTTGATTCATCCCAAAGTTCTAAAAAGTTAATTTTTTTGAAAAGTTATAGAAAAAATTTAACTTTTTAAGGCTTGTTTTTTTTAATGTTTTCTTCATATGCAAATATTTTTTACTTACAGTGCAGGGTATAAAAATAGTTGTGACTATCACTAAATTAAATATAAATTCAGAAAATCTACAGGTATCAGCACTCAGAACAAAATTTACGATTTTGTTAATATGAAATTTTTGGCCATAACGTATTTTGTATCATGAATAAAAATTAAAAAGAAAAAAATATTTATACCATAAGCGTCACCACACTTTATTATTTTTTTTATACAAATATTTTATTTACACAGCTTTATATCAATGTAAAACAAATGTTAAATTTAAAAACATTTATTTTTATTTATTCACATCCGCTTCATATCACTGTTAACATTTAAAAACCTGAGTACGTTTATGTTATTTACAGCATAAGCGCTTAAAGTTTTAAAATTTATTAGCAAAAATGTTAACTTATTAAATCAACACATGAGCTAAAAAGCTACGATAAACTCTCACAGTGGTGTGTTAACATAATCAATAAAACATACTCTTATTTAGGTGCTGTTTGGTATAGAAAATGTTTGTAAAAAATACCAAATTTTTGAGTACTTTTTTATTTTTCCCTTACGTAGTCATGGAAAAAATTAAACAACTCCAACAAACTATTTATATTTGCTTTAATAAGTAAATATTAATAATTTTGTGGTAATTGTACAGCAATGGTCACACTGTGTACTATTTTAATCGTTAATCGAAATGCTCACACGCATACTTGCATGATTACGGTTAACTTTAAAGAGAACAAAACACTTTTATCTAACATACATCAAATAACTGCGATAAAAATAAAACATTTTTAATCGTAATGTACACATCAGTCATGGAAACTTGAAGCATATTTTTTATAGAGTTTAAAAATAAAACTGATTAAAATTTTCAAAGGAGATAAAAAGGCAATTTTTAAAATGTATTCTTCTGTAGTGCGATTCAGTAACTTTTATTACGAACATTCGTTCAGTAACTTTCCGACAAAAATATTCAAAGTTTGCTTCGCAAATAACGATTTCTATCGTACCGAATATTTTTGTCGGAAAATTACAGAATACCAAATTCCATAAAATATCGTTATACTTGTTTTTTCGATACGAATGTTCCTAATAAAAATTACTGAATCGCACTATTGATTTACAGTGAAGGATATAAAAAATCATAAATTTTTTTACAATTATTGTACAAATGGCTAAAAATTTAGAATCCTATATAATGCCTTTTTAATTATTCCCACCACTTCTTTTTTTCTCAATTTGAAATAAAAAATGGATTATCAAATGAAACAATTGACCTAATAAATATTTAAAAAAGCCAGTTTTGTAAAGATTGCAATAATTAATAATTAAATAAAATAAAAAGTTTTGCACTTAATTGAAGCCAATAAAAAACCATAGTGTAAATGCCTTGTTATTTATGAAATTTCAAATAGGCAAAAGCACACTATATTATTTTTTAAAACTTTTTTGTTGTAATAATTATTAACTTTTCCATACCTGATATAAAGATAGCAAGCGGCAACTCGCATATAGAATGTACGTATTTAAAATTACTTTTTATTCTGGCAAATCATCATTTAATAATAAAAGTAAACTGACGTTCATATAAAAAAAAATTAATTAATAATTTAAAAAATCCCTTTAATTTTTCATTTTAAAGTTTGGTGGGGGTTTTTAATAAAATATTTCTTATAAATATAAAAATAATAAGCTAAGAAGTTTTAAAAATTAAATCATTTATTTATTCGAGCTTAAAGTTTTTTTAATTAAAAATTAATAAATAAAATAATTTTTTTTACAAAACTTAACTTGCAGCTTAAGTAAATAATTTTATTTTTATATAATAATAAAAAAAAGACTAATAATCGAATATATCTGTGGGAATAAGAAAAAAATGCTTGAGTCGATTTATGTAAAAATTGCCTTGCTGTCGTAATTAACTCAAAAACTTTAGTATGGCGGTTCAGTGATGGCAGTAAAAAAATACCGTTTTGCTAGAATCGAAAAAATATTATTTAAAAAAAATTTAAATTGTAGTAATCTAAAATGACTTAAGACATAAGCGGTTTTTCCATATTGCCACCCACAGATATTATTACTAAAAAGTTTTATTCATAAAAAAAAATTCTGAACGCACCAAGATATTTCCAATCGGTAGTGTAATTATTTAATATTTAAAATAAAATACTAAATTTTGAAAATGACAATATTAGTTTTAAATAATTTAATAGCTTAACAAAAATCCCCAAATAATGGGGGCTCATTTTTATTTTAAATTTAAATTTAACAAAAAAGCACTAAATGGTAGTTTAAGATCCTAAACAAATGAAAATTACTTGTTAACTTAATAATTATATGGAAAACTACTGATGAGTAGGTAACAGTTGAATTACAAATTAATTTTTGTATTTTACTCGTAGTCAGATATTATCTGTTGATTAAGAAAAAGTCACAAAACATGCTTTCATGCATATATGTGAAGATATGAAAATAAAGAAGAGTGTGAATAGAAGAGCATTTTTAAATAAATGAAATTTGGCTCAAAAGAAATATTTAGAAAAAAATGTTTATGAAAAAAAAACCATCAAGCTTATGATTTATTTTTGTCTAGACATGGTTGGAAGTAAAGCGTATTCGTGTATAAGGAAACAATAAGAATACAAAAATAACTTATGTGGAATTTTAGATGTCCGAATTATATGGCTGCGGTAAGAAAAAAACAGAGAAAAAGAGCAAAAGGAAGCGAAAAAAAATATCCAACTGTGGAATTAATGTCTTGGTTCAATTTCGTATTTCTGATAAACTAATATAAAAGACTCTCGTGCGCAATATTAATTAATTTAATTCTGTTTATTAATTAACATGCATTATCTATGAGCAATTCTGTAAAAATAATGCACTTGCATCAGTAAGATAAACAACAACAAAAAATCACAAAAAAACTACCATTTAAAAATATCACGGAAGTAAACATTTCTCTGGAATTGCCCACACATACTCGTAGTGAAGTTATACTTTTTCAATGCAAATAACTGCAAACTTTTAATTAATTGAAAATTGTTTAGTTCAGTGTAACGGAATTAATTATATTTTCTAATTTAATTGTATATTTTCTTCTCCTAATCATCAAGCAATTCTTTTTAATTTGTTATGTAAATACGAGTACCTTTATTTAACTTATTTAAATTTAATTACTATTTTTAGGAATCAATCGCTAGAGCAATCAATATCGAGCAGTGATAATTCTTAGAATGTTTAATGAAGGTAAAAATACACTAACATTTTAACCAATAATTGACGGATTTTTTTGTTTGTTTTTGTAATCTTATCAGCAACTTGTCTTTGTAAACGGTTTCGAACATCAACCTTTAATTAAAAAAATTTAAATTGTTAAAAAAAAAAGTTGTAATAGGAAACATGCAGATTTTTTTTCTCTATTGATGTTAGTTTTCCGGCTAGAAATGTAAGTGAGAGATAGCAGATCTCTTATTTAAACTTTGTTAACCCATAAAAATAAACACGTAGAAAATTTAAAAAATTCAACATTTGTTTGATTACACAAGCATAAAATATTTAAAAATAATTGAATTAAGAAACTATTTGGATATGGTCAATCAATAATAAATTGGTCTTTTACAAACAGAAAATAATTTTTTAATAAATACTTAAATAAATTATGATTTTGCATTGCATTAGATTAAAAAAAAAAAGACAATACACGACACCAGCATACAAGCGCAACCACATGATTCCACTAAGAAGGTCGAACTACATAACTCATCATTAGACTTGGGTCCAACTCGTTCAATCCATTTCAAACGATATCAAACTCGGTCTTAAAACCATACTAAGGTGATGCAGTTTTAAAGTTTAAAATATTTATTAATTCAACCATATTGATTGAATTATTCCAAATTGTATTAAAATAAAAAAAAACTTGCTGTTCAAATAAAAATATAAAGAATATATTCAATAAAGGATGTCGAGTGCAAATTTGTTTTAAAATTGGAGATAAATTCAATATGCTTGAGAAAAAACTTGCAACCGTTTGACATCGTCTAAAAGAATTGGGGCTAAGTCTACATACTGTTACGTTTTTACACTATCATAAAAATGTTAAGTTTATTAAGGTTCGTTATTGTAAAATAAAACACAAGAAGTTCAGTTTCTCACACTTATTATCAGCGTCATTTCACTAAAGCAAAACGCTAGAAAAGGCGAAATCACGCCGAAAAAGTTTTATAAATAAAAAAAATAAGTAAAACTAAAATGCTGTTTTTATATCACAAGCGATCGATTCTTAAAAAAAATTTTTATAAAAAACACTATATTTTGAGTATTTTTCTTATAAAATTTTCAAACGAATCGAACGCTTGTGTTATAAAAACAGCACGTAATTTGTAGAAAATAAAGTTTTACTTATTTATTTTTAGAAACATCACTGCTAAAATAAAGGGTTAATCACGTATGTAAACAATGAGAGTAACACTGAGAGAGCAAAAACAAATTATTCGTCAACTACTGTTGATGTAGTTACTAGTTTTTGGTATCTGAAAGGCTAATAATGCGTTACTACCGCAGCCAGCAATGAGTCTGGTTACTGTTTATTAAAAATGTTTTGCCTTTATTTTTATTTTTGCTATTTGGTTAACATGATCATTTAATTTTTTTTTTCAATTTTTGTTTAACTGTGCTACTACAACTAAACAAAAAATTAAATCAAAATGTGATCACTGCTTTTTGATTCATAAACGCTTTGACCAAGATGTTGAACAGTTAGTCGCGTCCACAGCGTTAATCAGCAAAGAACTATAGCGTAGATACAAATTTGCAAGTATTAATAAAAACTAAATATAATTTTTAGGATTTTTTTAACGAAGGAAAAGCAACTAAAAAATCAGTTAAAATTAAAATAATAATAACAAATTAAATGAAATAAAAATTAATTTAATTAAGACGTAAATGAAAGTATTTAGCTGATTAAACATTAGATACGTTACAAACCTATGATATTGTTAATCAAACATAAGACAAATAAATCATAAAAAACAATTTAATAAATAGAAATAGGAAGTGTTTGACAAAAATTAGAATTAAATTTTTATTTAATTTTTAATGCAACCAAAACAGCACATTCGTAATAAATTCTTTGGCAACAGGTATGTTTACATTTATTTTGTTGTTTATAAAATAAAACCACATTCTTTTATAATTTTTGGTTAATAGTTTGAATGTCCTTGGTTAACTATTAAAAATAAAAACAGCAATCTTGTTTTCAAAACTGCAATTTGATTATAAATTGAGTGTTTTTGTGATCTATCTACCTTAATATTTTTCAATATACTTCTCAGAAAACATTCTCATGCTTATGTTGCATTAACGAATGTATTTGGATTTTATTGATATCTAATATCAGATAGAAATTTTTTTGTGTTAAGAGCCCTTTCACACTTAACAAGTGATTTGCGCAAGTAGGTTTTTAATATTTTTAAATTTTCTTGTGAACTGGCCCGACTGTTCACATTACAAAAATTAAATTTTTCTTTTTTGTTTAAATTCTCAATTTTTTATAATTTCTTAGTATTTGTTTCACTCTCAAAACAATGCAAAATACAAAAAATAAAAAACACAAACAAATCCCTTAAGCACACACACACAAACAAATTATAAGAACAAAACGAATTGCCGAGTGCTGAAAAAGTAAAAATTCTCTTTCCCTCAACACGATCGTCTACAAACACAAGAATAGCACGAGAGACTTGCCAAGTGTAAAAGCCCTCTAATTAAATTTATTTTTTATTTTTTATTAAAAATAATATAAACAAAATTTCTACGCTGACTGTGATATGGAATTTATTTAAATAATTTAAAAGCAATAAAAAAAAAAACACAGAAATTATGTTTCTAGCAACAACGCAATTTACAAAACAAACAGTATAAATTTTTCACACAATACACGTTTTCTTGATAAAAAAAAAATAATTTAATGACAATTTTAAAACTTTTTAGATTGCATTTAAAAAGGGAAAAGTAACGGCAAACAATTTACTTAAGCTTGTCTACAAGTAATAATTGTACATGCATTCTTATACGTACTTGCAGTGTTGCTAAAATCTCTGAATCTGAAGGCGGTATAGACTTCAAGATTAAAAAAACATTTATATATTTTTTAATCAAATAACAATAAAGAGTGCATGTATCCCTTAAGCGTGTATGTCTTTTAAGCGTGCCTACGATTACAGGCTCGTTTTTTATTAGTTGTACTCATTAAAATGCAAAGATTGTTTCATTTTTAGGTGTCGATTTCTAAAAAGGGCTTTGTTGCACTAACAAATAAAAATTATTTTGGTATCAATCTGTATTATTTAAATTTTTTTAGCAAATTCCTTTAATCACTATAATAAAATTATGCAATATTGGAAAATAAAAATAAATTTAAATTTTTAACACAGATTATATTACAAAAATTCACTAATAAAGTACCAAATTTTACTAAATTCGCTTTCATAGTTTTTTTTTTTTTTTTTTAATTTTTAAACTAATATTGCCAAACTCTTGCTCTCTGATTTTTACAATTTTTTCTTTTCTTTTAACTTTATTGGGCATAAACTTGCTCATTTTAATTTATGCAAATGCCAATAGCTTATTTTAAAGTTTAATTATTTTAAATTGTAGTAAAAAAATGGTAATAAAAATCTAATTAAAATCTCATCTCTCTCATCTTAAAATACGAGTATATAACAAAACTACAAAATTCATGAAAAAAAAATAATTTAAGAAATGAAAATAAACAAAGTTAAACCCTCTTAAACTACTAATAGACGACATGTGTTTTACACTTTATTTGTCAATTTTTACAATGTGAAAAAAAAACATGTCGTGTGTGCCTTTAAAAATATTGTTTCTGTAAAGAAGCATGAGGAAAACTTCTGACAAAATTTCCATTAGAACTTGCTCTATTTTCTCATGTACAGTCAAAAGATTAAGACCACACACGGCAAGTTTAGCTGCGCAATTCTTTCTCAATTCTCTTTTAAAATTGCCATTTATCCACACACAAATTTTTTGTTTCGGCAATTTCAGCATTCTTATTCTGTCATTCAATCAGCCTTCAAGCTACTTGTCTTCTTTTTTTTACATCTTTATAAAAGACACAAAGAGAGAACAAAATTTGCGGAGTACAAGCAATTCTGTATAGCTTTCCATTCTTCTTTCCTCTCTCTACTATAAAATCAGGAATTGCTGTGTGTGGTCCTGTAGTGCGATTCAGTAACTTTTATTACGAACATTCGAATCGAAAAAAAAAGTATAACGATATTTTATAAAATTTGGTATTCAGTAACTTTCCGACAAATTTATTTGGTACGATAAAAATCGTTATTTGCGATGATTATTTATGTGCTGTTAACTTCCGCAAACTGCATTGTTTATATGAACTTTGCACATAAATAATCATCGCAAATAACGATTTTTATCGTAGCGAATATTTTTGTCGGAAAGTTACTGAATACCAAATTCGATACAATATCGTTATAATATTTTTCGATACGAATGTTCGTAATAAAAGTTACTGAATCACACTACTGGTCTATGTTGGGAATGTCTACGCTTTGTGGAAATATTTGGCGCCGTATAATAATGTGCTATTATTAGCCGGCTCAATAAAAAATTTTACAAGAAAAATATATTAAATTTTTTTATATAGTTTAGCATTTTTAATAATATTGAAGCAAAGAATATAAAATTTTTTTTTAGCTTAAAGAGAAAAAACCAGCTGTCTCGCCAACACTACAATAACGCAATGAAAAATATTTTCGGTGGCTACAAACCATTTTTCAAACGAGCTACATATCTTAATATATACAATTTGACTGTACGTATGTTTGACATTGAACTCCTCCTAAACGGCTGAACCGATTTATTTAAATTTTTGTGAACGCATTTGGATTACACCACCCGGCAAATGTGGCAATGCATTCTTTATTTTTCTTATTTATCTACTACCTGTTTTTACCCGGTCTTGCACGGTCCTTTACTCTATGAGTAAGATTTTATATTTTCAACAAAACTCAACTTAAAAAGTTTTTTACCAAAAAAAATAACACTTTTTTGGACTTTTTTTGATAAATTGGTTAAAAAAAAGTTCTTTAGTAAAGAAACTACTATTGTCATGATATTTTTTTATATTTCAAGGTGTCTAGCTTAAATTTCCATTTTAAAATTCTGCAATCGGTTAAAAATTGCAAAAGATACAGGTTGCTGAATATGGAATTTTTAGTGCCTTTAAATAAGTGAACCGGAGTGTATGTTGCTCGCTGATAACGTAGCTTTATGGGGGTGAAAGAATTTGTAAAATCGGTTTGGTTGCTTTAGAGATTTTTCATTACAAACAAAAACCAAAAATACAAAAATAAAATAATTTTTCCTCTTTGTAATAGGTTCGTTCGAGAACCCTATAATTAGTAATAATTTTTACTAAACTTTACTAAATCACATTCGTTTACACAAACTTTGGTAACTAAAAACAATTTTTGAGAGAGCAAACTCACAGTTCTATGACTGAGTATTTTTTCATTTGTACTGAGGAAATTTTTGTTAGTAAAATTTAATAAGATGAAAAATCATATGATTTAAAATTTAAAAAACATATGACACTTGGTAAATTAATTACATTTTAATAAAAATTCTTTAAAAAAAAATAAAAACTGAAAGTAAAAAAGAGAAGAATAAATATTATAGTGTTTAAGTGTATTACATACAATTTTCTTTTAATATTTTCCTTCGATTTCACTAGTTTCAGTGCTATATTTTTTATTTTCAATCAACTGCTTAATTACTTAATTTTACTAATTTTACTTTGCTGTTTTTTTTTATAAAAGCTTAATCGAGAACAAATTTTTTTTAAATCCACTTAGCATTTACTCAGTTACTAAGCTTTACTAAGAAAGTACTCGAATGAACCTAATATTAGTATAGATAAACGTTCAAAATATTTCACAATTTTGTAAAGCAATTCATAGCGTTTACTAATGTGTCATATAAATCATTGTGTAAATAAAATATTATAAAATTTAAACATTTCAACATTGTTATTATTTAAATGCCTATTCATTTTTTATAAAATTTATTTCATAATTTTACTGACATGATTTGTTCACTAATTTTTGCTTTTTTGGTAATTTATTTATTTAAATGTTTTTTTTTTTTTTTTTTGTTAAATTACTGGTTATTGTTGTGTTAAATACACAATTTTATAAGTAAAACAACTAGTTAATGACACCCATAAATATTTGTGCGCTTGGAATACCTAATGATGTCAATACATGTGGTTAATGTCTGGAAGTTTTTATTGGTTAATTTTACAATTGATATTTTTTCTTATTTCTGTCTGTAATTATGGATGTTTGTAAATAAATTTTTATAAAACCTTGCAAAAGTGTTCAAGAAGGTCATTTAAAATTAGTGGTGAAATTTTTGTTTTAATTTTAAGGTTTAAAATTCACTATTTAGAATTAACAAGATAAAAGTTTTCTCATCAACTGCACAACGAAATATGATATATAAAGTGGCTTTCAATTAGTGCAAAAATGCTTCAATTTGCTCAATACAAGAACAACAAAATGTACATATCTGCTTTCTGCATCATTTTTTATTATTTTGCAGTACAAATAAGTTGAGCAAACATTATGTATTTGTTCAAATGCAAATTAACCAAAAACAACAAACACATGTAAATGATGTCTCATTTTAAAATAAAAACACGTATTTTTTTAAAAATTTTTGAATTTTGTATTGAATTTTAAAGTAGACGTGTTCCGATAAAGCATGAAATAAAATATCTAGGCCGTTAATTCGTTCAAAAGGTAGTAAAGTGAAGTTAACGGAAATTTTTTTTTTAATAATTTTCTTCGATGAAGCGCATTCCCATCTTAAAATCATAGTGAATAACAAAATTATGAAATTTTGGGGTTTAGAAAATCCAAATGTAATGCATGGTGTGGGCTTTAGTTAGGCCTTGCTCTTTTTGAAGGTGAGGCCGAAAATGCAGTGAGCGGCATTCGTTATAGGAACATGACAAGTTCTTGTAACCTCAAGTGGACGTCATCGATCTGTATGAAATGTACTTTCATGGTTTCAGCATGAGCTACTGCACTCTTACTAACAGTAGTATTGCCAGATTTTCTGAATTCAAATAGTAGAGATCCCCTAAGGAAGTTGGAAAACATCAACGAAGCGTTGGGAGCAAGAACATAAAATTAAAAAACAATTAGGCCTTGAAAGCCCAAAAATAAAAAGTATATTAATTTTAATTAATATTTACCACTTAACATTTTTTTTTGGCAATTGATGCGGAATTATCAACTTAGTGTTTTTAGCATCGTTTTTAATAATTTATACGCAGAGAAGGTTTAAGTTTAGTTTTTTTTTCTTGACAGTGGCACTAAATCTGTGTGTAAGTTGTTGAAACAAAAAGAAATAATAATGAGCAAAACAAGCTTTTGCATTTTTAAATTCTTACTTTAAAACAATTTTTGGTGCAATAAAATACATTAACATAATTTTCTTAAAATATGTTGGTTGGAAATTTTTTAACTAACTATTTTAGCTTTAGTTATAAATAAATAATAACAAAAATAATTGAAAAAAAATTAACTATTAGATTCGTGCTTGTTTAACTTTTAATGATTTTATTTTTAGAAATTTTATTTTATTGTTGGCTTCGTGCTTTTTAAAATGCAAAAATTGATAATGCTGAATTTATAGATAAAGTCAAAGTTGTCAAATTTTTTGGGGGTCTTATCATCTAGTAGCATTGAATATTGTGTTTGCCAAGCAAAATTTTGATATATTAAAAAATTATGCAAATGAGCTAGTTCAATACACTCGTCATATTTTCAAAATTCAAAATTTAACTAATAATGTAATTAAAAACAATATTTTTATTCGTGATAGTCTGACAGCTGTCAAGTATATAGAATCGAAAGATTCCATTGAGTTTGTAATATTACAAAAACGTTCGTAATCATTTTTTATTAATGCTGATTTTTGAAGAGTATCGAATTAGGAAAAATCCATATTTTTCTTAGTAGTTCTTTTTGTGTTACTTTTTGCTAGAATTTCGCTTTTATTAGCATGAACGGAATTATTAGGATACAGATTTTTTAAGAGGCCAAGTCGAACTAAATTTTTTTTAATTAATTAAGAAATTTCGTTTCAATTTTTTCGATATCGAATGTCATGATTTGGCCTTCGTAGTGCGATTCAGTAACTCATGCTGTTATTTTTAACTACATATTTTTCTGTGAAGCTGCAATATAGCCCATATTGATAATAACGATTGTGAAACTCAGTAATTTTTGGTTATCTTTATGATTTAAAAATTCACCACTAATATGAATACCATGTACAATAACCAAAAAAGCTAATTTATTATAATATTTTTTTTGTATTTAAGTCATTCACTTTTATTTTGCATTTAAGTAAGCACCACACAAAATTCTAGCTTTAATTTTTTTTTTTAATTTAATAGTAAATCGTACTATTGGTTTCAAAAAGAAAGTATAAAATAGTACGCAGTGAAAAACAGGTTTTGCATAAATTTTGAAGGCATCTCTTTCAATTTAAAAATATAAGAAAAAAATTATTTTTTTAAATTTATAGATACTTAAAATTCTTCTTAAATAAAATATTAAAATTTAAAAAAATATTACCCTGTATTAAAAGGTGTTGTCTCCATTTCGATTGAATCTGGAAATAAAAATTATTAAACCAAAAAAAATTAAAATAAAAATAATTTAAAATCATTATTAAAATGTTAATTTTCAAATAAAAACAACAAATCCAAATGTTTTCATTGCATTCACAAAACAAAACAGGAACTAAGCAATATTAATCCAACGTGTGGTTAAACTGTATGCAAACTAAAAGGAACTTTATTGCCAGAAAAAAAAAATATACAAAATCACTTTCTTAAAAATATTACCACACAACGAATGTAGTTAAGAGAAAAGAAAACAAAACCGTTTATTGTGTATGCATGCAAATAAAAGTATCTCTCAATAATTTTTGTACACAAACGCTTATCTGGCTAATAATAAACGATAAAAAGCAAAACATTTCATTGAAATTCAGTCAGATCAGAAAATGTGAAAATAATTTGAAATAATATTTGTTTCATATATATAACTTTTGTAGCGCAGCTTTAATAAAATTTAAAACAATCTGAAACAAATCTTGTCTGAAAGCTAAAATAAATGACAATAATAAATTAATGAAAAGGTACCGACTTAACTTGTGATGCAGTGTAAACAATGTGTTTCTATAAATTATAAAAGGCATTTAAAAAAAAAATTAAAAATATGAGCTACAACAACAAGATATATAATACAATTTAAGTAAGATTTTAGGTTATTGACAATAAAAAATGTCTGAGCAAATTTAAAATATTATATTTTTCTGATATTTAAATGTTCGAATGACATCATATATCACATAATGATTAAAAAACTAACAGGACATTTAAAGTAGTCAAAGAGTTATTAAATATACACGCAAAGAAAAAAGATGGCAGTGACCATATATGCAAACATTGATGTTTTTCCCAAAACTATTATTATTAATTTGAAGCATCTAAACATTATTATGATCATGATAAACATGTTCCTAATTATTTTTAACCATATTATGTTTAGCATCTTAGATCAACCATATAATTATCATATTATTTTTAATAAAATTTTACTTGAAACCATAAATATGTTCATAGCAAACATACTCGTAATAATGGGAAAATTTGATTGAAAGTAAATTGTTTTCTATTTTGTCTCTCCCGAAACCTTATAAATAAAGTGAGTATAAAACAAAAACTTAATCGTTCAAACTCAACTGGGCTTTGTGGCTGAAGTGGTGAGTTAATGCTTCTTGAGGTTCGAATCCTTATAGAGTCAAATAAAATTGAAAAAAAAATTAAGCTGTATTATGTAGTAAATAAATATAAATTAATAGAAACGAAAAAGTCAATGGAAAAAAAATTTTATTTATACAAGGAATATATATTAATTTTTTTTTTTTTAAATTCATAATAAAATTTTTTTACAAATATTTAAAAAATGTATGTATTTAGAGAAATAAAGAAAACAAATTTTTAGCCCTGACCGGGGGTTGAACCGTAACATCTGCAGTTGAAAGGTATACTATGTTTCTACTAAAATATGGTTGCCGCAACCATATTTTTTTTTGCGTGTATTAATTAAATCCTTGAACCAGCGACAATGCCAAACTTATCAAGAAAAAATCATAAAATTTTGTTTATTTTAATTTTTTATACATAGAATGCAGAGTACGACATTAGGTAAGCCGCAGTACATTTTTGAAACTTAATGATGCGGCGCGGAGTCGTTAAAATTTGCAATTCAAAATAATCTCCAATTGTTGTATGAATTTTCTTGAAATTTGGTTGTAACTCTCTGAGTTTTATATAAAACTATAATTTTCCTATATTTTGGATTTAAGCCTACATGGTAAAATTTATAACTATGAACTTTAGTAGATTATTTCGTTTAGCTGTTTTGAGTTTGCTTTTTGCAATGATTTTCAGTCTTGCAATTTTTATAAACCAGTGCTAATATCAGTTTTATATATTTTCTTGTTGAGAGGTGCAAAATTGGAAATTTTTTGCCACACTTGCAATATCTGCATGACTTGCATTTAAGAGTGAACTCTTTCTTATTAAGAACTTAAAAATGTGAAAACTAATCAATCCATTTGTTTTAAAAATCATAGGCCTGTAATCATAGTCACACTAAAGTCGGTATCTTTTTGAAAACGATTTTAAATTCATAAAATTCTTATGAACAAAAGTCAGCTTTTATAAAAGCCTACTTTTTTGTGACTATAATTATGGCCCATAATTTTTAATGTATTTAAAATATTTAAATTTAATAAAGCTGTTTATTGTCTTTTACGAAAATAGAAATTAGGCTACAGCGGCAATGGTAGTCATATTGACATGAATCTGTCTACGGACTCATCAAAATAATTGTTTTCATGGAAAAATGTGTATTTTATTTAGTATCCTATGTACTATAAAATGCCTTACATAAGATTAATGGTTCAATAATGAAAAAGTTATAATTTAATTTAACTTTTTTAATTATCAAAATCTCATTTTGTGGTACATGAAATTGAAATATTGAACAGGACATATTAACTTCATGGTTCTCACTTAGACTGGAATATTGAACTGATTAAATTAATGAAATTAATCTTTCTTTTTTTTTATTCATATGAATTTACCTGCTACTAACATAAAATTGTATAGTTTTCTGAATTACCACAATTGAATAAAAGTGTCAGCTGGTATTCTATAAAAAAAAGTGTTTAAATTATAAAAATTTAATTCATTGCATATTAATTATTCAATTTAAATTTATTTATACTTTATTATTGTTAAATTAAATTATGCGTATACTTTTTTTTGAAATTAAATTAAATCGAACTCATAATGACAAGTTCCTAGTTCACATTGTAGAAGATAAATAAATATTTGTGTACAAATATAAATATAAACAAATATTATTTTAAGTATGTATACAAATATCAATAACTAAGGAAAGCTATTAAAAAATATCTATAAAAAAAGATTTTTTTTTAATTTTAATTTAATTGCATTTTACATTTTTATTGTTCTGTCTCAAATTGAATTATTGCCAATAAATATAAGCAGCTTGGTAATTTGTTTTTGCAAATAATTATGAAACTAATAAAAATCATCAATTAAAGCAAACCTCAAAAAGAAAAAAAGAAATTCATTATATAGTTTTCAACAAAAATTTGTATTGTTGGAAATCAGGAATAAATTTGGATTTTAATTTCATTTGTTAAATATAATTAATCAATAAATTATATTAATATTTTATAATATTTATTAACCTAATTTAAAAAGACAAATTAAATTTGATATATTTGATTAAATAGAAAAATAAACCAAAAAAGTATAAGTTATACCAAGTTTCGGCAGTTTCGAATCTTAAAGGCGCTGCATTTTATTTACAAAAGTTATATTTCATTTAAGTGTTAATTTATTAACTAGTCGGTTCAATGCCTAGAAAGATACACTCATTTTATTTGTAATCTTTGAAACTTTTGGATTATCTCATAAGTTGATTAATTTTGCAACACAAGATTCTTATGTTTTCTAAGAACTAATTTAGAATAATCCACTGAATAATAAAATGAATTTTTTTATGGATATACTTCATTGAAAATTAGTTTGATATGACCATATATGTAGATATGCCAGGCCTTCAGTATTTGTTATAAGAATAAGTTTTTCATGATAATAAATGTTATGGAAAGTAGTAAATTTTTTTTATTTTTTTTTTCATTTTATTTTCTTAAACTTTTATTAAGTTGATTTTTGCTTATATGCAACTAACTCGGACACTAGTCGGATATGCTAAAGGGGCACCGAAATGAACAGAAAACATCCATTCCATCTAACTAAATGCTAAAGAAATTATATTTTCTTGTATCTTATAATTTTATTTTGTAAAAATTTATTCTACAAACATGCTAAAAATTTTGTCATAATTTGTAATTCCATACAAATAAATGTGATTGGCCACAAGTAAAACAATATACAAAACCACTCATAGAAATATTCAGTATAAAAATGACTTCTTTATAACGGGGCTTGACCATTTTTTTGTAACAATTTTGTTTTTTTTTTTTTAATGAAAGGCCATTTTTGCAAGATTATGTTCCGTTTTTGTGTGTTTGTTGCAACTAATTTGTTTGTGGGAGATCCTCTCTCTCTCTCTCTCACTCTATGTGGCTATAACAATTATATATGTGCTTCTTTCTCCCTCTCTCTCTCTCTCTCGCAGAGAGCAGTTTATTTACATATAGAGTTATACTCATGCCTATAGGTAGATTTTTTTCTGTGGTTTTGCTCTTTTTTGAAATAGAGAGAAATTTTTGGGAAATTTTGTTGTTTATTGTTTTGATACAGTGCCTACATTATTAGTATGATTAATAAACAGTTACTTTTTAGTAAAGTAAGCCAAAAACAAATATATGAGTTGCCATAATTTGTCATTACAAGAGAGTTTGATTGGTGGACAAGTGTAAAAATGGATGATGAGTTAAGAAAGTTAAAATGAGTGCAATAAATACTAAATTAAGAAATGACTGAATATAAATGAAAATTATAAATATTAAAATTACCTGAGGCTAGATTTTAATTTAACTTAATAATAATTGTGTTACTGAATATAAGATTATATATAATCTATAGATTTTTAAATGACACGAACTTTTTAAGATTTAATTTTTTTTTTATTATACATATTTTTTTTCTTAAAAAATACATCAAAATCGAGATGGATGAAAGCTACTGGAATGTCGATTTCAAATATATAAGGCTTATTCTGATATTACGGGCTAATTTCGACATACTTGTTGGCATTGAATGATTTCAAGGGAATGACGAATATCTAAAAAAACTCTCTTAAAATACAGTTTAAATGCTTACCTTTAAAAATAGAAATAAATTGGAAGTTGATATTTTAAATAAACTTAAAAATACACACAAAATTATAAAATATATTGAAGTGTTTTTTAAACAACATCGAGGAATAATGAACTTAAGTCTCAAAACTTATTACGAAAGACAAAACACAACTGACTTTATTTTAAAAATATTGTTGGCGAAAGTGCTACCACGTATAGACAGTAGATACTGTTAAAAAAAAAAAAAAAGAATTATTTTTATCAATAATTTAATTATTAATTTTTTAGTTTTGTTAAATATTTAAAAAGAATGAGCGAAACTACAAATATGAATATTTAGCTGACACAGTGAAGGATATATAAGACTTGGCATAACCGAATTTAACTTGTTTCTTTTTTTTTTTTTTTTTTTTGTTCTGACATTGCTCAATAATTCTTTTGTATATTGGTTTTATTGTTTTCAAAAAGTAATGCAATTTTATGTATTTTTTATGAATCTAGCGTTTTTGTTTTTAGTAGGTTTTTTTTAAACAAATGATTTAACATTTCTGTTAAATACGCAACATGGGCTCTTCTATTTAGGCTCGCCATTGAACATATACATTGCGGAGCTACGTTTGCTGCACTAATTTAAATTGGCTCGCTACTCTTTGACTATATTTATGTTATCTTGTTTTGCTTTCTTTCAGTTGATTTCATTTAATTTAATTCAAAGTTTGATCCATTAACAATTTTATTCAAAAACTTGCTGTTTAATTTTTTTATTTTTTTTTATTTTTATTTTTGTATACAGGAAACAAAATTAATTAAAAATCAGAAAATAACTTTCAAAACTGATGCAAATAATAATTATTGCAGCTGTAAACAGTCCATATAGTTCGGATAATTTTTGCTGTATTCTGAATATTTTCATTATTATTTTTTAATTGAAATTTTAAATTTCTTTGTGTTTTATTTCAAAATACTTATTTTGTTTTACTAACTTTGCCAAAATTGGAATTTAATAAATTTTATATTTTAAATACAAATTAAATAAGATATTAGAGTAAACATTTAATTATATATGATAGCCGATGACATAATTATTTGTTTAATTGTTTTAAAATGATATACAAACAAATATACGTGACAATTTTCAAATAATAAATTATAATGCAACAATTTGTTTAAATTGCATATTTTTCAAAAATTATATTTTCTATTCATTTAATTAGTTAATGTTGACTATTATTTAAATTTTTTAATAATTCAACTCTTAATATCTGGTTTTTTATTTTTTTTTTTGCAGTTTTATTAATCTTGAGCAAAAATTAAAAAAAGGTGATCAAAGACTATTAGTTGCTGCTTGAATAATTAAGTCAGTATGTTTTTGTTAGGAAAAAATCAAAACAAACATAATACTCCGGATTTTAGCGCCACATTCATGTTGGAATTAACAGTTCAAAAACATACAACTAGATGTCACCGTTACTATTTAACCGGTTTAACAAAAACCTTACTCATATTGGTATTATTGTTGTTAGCTCAAATCGTACAACAGGCTGATGGTCAAAGCACAACATCAAACATTTTATCGTTACTGAATAAAACAGGTGAGTTATGCATTTTAATGGAATTAATGTCTACGAGTTGAATTGCTTTTTTATAAACCACTAAATATTTATTTATTAATGGTCTATTAATAACGAATTAACTTTTAATTTGCTTTTATTTTTTTACCTTTCAATTATTTATTACGTTGATTCGTAAGTACATAAATTAAATTAAAACTTTGTAAAAGATGACCATGATTTAATAGGGAAGTAAAATATCTTAAATTCGTACAGGCAAAATTTTATATATGTGTGGCTGCCTGAATGATTTTTACATATGTAACAATATCGTTGTTAAGAGACTGGTTTAAATGACTTCAAAAACTTTTTTTTTTTTAAACGAGTTTCTAAAGTTGAAACATAATAAAATCAAAACAATAAAACGTAGTTTGGCAACCAAATATTGTTTAACATAAAAATTACAAAGTTGTGTTTAAAATATACTTAATAAACCAAATAATTAATCTTCTTATAAATAAAAATAGCATTTTGATTAATTCACATGTTGTTAGCTGAATGCCAACTTCAAAAATCTACAAGTAAAATTCGGCCGTGCCGAGTTTTCTATACCCTTCACTATAGTAGCCAAATATTTATATTTTTCATTATGCACACATTCTTCTTAAATATAAATAAAAATAAAACAATAATAAAATTAATATAAAAGATGTTGAAATGGCACATATTCACAAAATAATTTTCTTTGAATAACAATAATTTCAGTGAAAAAAATTCAAATTAATGACATTCACTAAAAAAGTCCATGATGGGATACTTTTTAAATGAATAAAAAATTAATTCTAAAAAATATATCCAATAGGAATGCAAAATAAATTTTATTTAATTTAATTAAAAATGTTTGCAAATATTTTTTAACCAAACAACAAATCAATAAAGAAATTAAAATTAACACCAAAAATCAAAAAATCTTCTTTCAATAAGATTTATGTTTTTGTAGTTCTATTGCACATACAAGGCATACACACGTCTGACTGACAGACTGGTTTCATGCTTGTACATTACGCACATGTACAGCTTAAAAAGTTTTCATAAAAAAAAAGAAGTGAAAATTAATTAAAATTTAAAATTTCGATTATAAATAATATTTTTGAATTATCTCGGCTATTTGTAGACCGATTGTTCTGATTTTTGTTACAAATATTATGACTTTTATAGCTGATAAAATTGCTTAACTTGTTTTTTTTTTCATTAATATTTTGTGTTTTAGAAAAAATACGCAAAAAGCCTATTCAGAAAAATATTTAAAAAAATAGAGATAGTTGCACTTCAGCGCTCATAGCTGAACTTAAATGGCTACTTGCATGCAGGAGATACCAAGAAATTGGCACGGTAAAGTTGATTTGACTGAGCAGCACACAGACCCATTAATCATAAAACTGACATTAAGCATCAATCTTCTGCTTTCCAACATCGGCAATTTAATTGTAGCCAGTCTTACAGTGTCCAGCTGAAGACGAATGTTAGGATTCCACCCATTGATTGTATCACCTATTTATTAAATATTTGCTGCACAATGCCACATCTAAACTAAGAACAATAGAAAAAATTTGTACTTTCAATTTCATCTCATATACATTAGTGACGTGTAACTAGACAGCTAAATTTTGTAAACAAAGAAATTACTTAAGGCTTAATCTTCTTCCCTATTATTCTTGCCAAATTCAGCTTTTGCTGCCAAATCAAGATTCTTGTGCTGCTTACATATTTATTACAAAATAGTTGAATCAGCATTACATATTTTCCTATTTTCCAATTAATTTTTTTTTTTGTAGTATAATAGCAAAATAATTGACCATTTATTATAGTCGCACTAAATTATATAATAATTAAAAATCTTAATTTATGTCACAACATATCTTAGGCTTATGATTAATATGTACGAGTATGTACGTATGCATGATTACTGGTCATTATATATAATTTTATAATTAATGACCTTATCAAACTTGAGCCAACCTTGACATTAAAAAAGCCATAAATACATAGTGCATGTAGTTCTAACAGTCTTAATATAAAATAAATAAAATTAAAATAAAAAAAAAATTACTTGACTTAGTAAGAATTTTGCATAATAAGCAATAATACAAAACAATGCTTTAATTCCCACACCTATGTGAATTTTTTTTTTTTTTTTTTTGTTATTGTGTGCGACTACAAGTATCTGTACAATAATTTAATCATGAAAAGTTCTCTTCATTAAGTGCAAGCAATTAATTTGCAAATGCACTACAGTGAACAGCAGCGAGTGTACAGGTGTTTTATTATAATTAAAAAAAAACACGTGCTAAACAACTTCAACTACAGCAGAAGCAATAAAATTAAAAAAAATTAATTTGATACAATTAAAATATATAAGAATAGAAATTCATTGTTATTTTTAAAATATTTAAATATTTTTAGCAAATTTTAAATTAAAAAAACTGCAATTATCATCTTAAAGAATCAAACATAATTAATTGGTAATTAATGTTTTTTGTTTCACTTGTATACATTCTTTTTAAAATGACCACCAAAAATTAAATGCTTTTATTTTTTTAGTTAAGAAAATATTTTTTGTATATAAATAAACTCAATAATAATAAATAATTATTGTTTATTCATGCATAATGAAGGTATTGAATGAAACAATGACATCTGTTGGTTTGGTCTGTATGGCTTTTTATTCATCAATCATGTGAATGTGTACATGTCACTGTCAGTTAAATCAAACATTGAAGAGTGTACAAAAACAATTAAAAGAACTACGAGTACATATTTGTTTTACATCAGAGACGAATGAGTCAAAAAAGAGCTGTGCAAATGCAGTATTTACATTTAAGGTTTCACTTCATCAGTGTTGATATATAGAATTCATATTTCATAATATCTTTTAGTGAAAACACCCGAAGGAAAGAAAATTTCTTTAATATAGATGAGCTAAAACCTTCAATGCTTCCCAAATACTTAGGCCGAATTACCACAATCGTGATCGAGTTAACTTTCGTATCAAATAAAATATCATGGGTGCTTTCTATATCTGATGTATCGCAATATTTATAAAATGTTTAAGAGTTTGTTGCATATGGTTTGATGAAATGTAATATTTATTTTTTTCTCCAAATAAGTGTAACTAAAAAAAATTATTTTAGTGTCTTGTTTAGAACACTCTTTGAATATGATAGTGAAAAAAAAAATATTAAAAAAAATTAATTAATTTGTTTTAAGGTCTTTATAGTCTTTTGATTGGGAAAGGTATGTAAGGCAAAATCTATTCAATGTTGTTATCGTCAAATGTGTGCGTAAAACAATTGCAATTAGCAATTTTAAAAATTTTAGATTTGTTAAGTGGTTTCAATTTTGTTTTTTCTGAACTTTTTTTATTGATAGTGGAGGAAATTTAGTAAATTAATATTCTTCCTTCCTTTTACACAATAAATATTTTTGTAAACTTAATTTATCTATTATTTTTGCTGATTGATTTTTTTTAATAAATGGTACCACAAGCATCATAGCAATTTCAATTAGAATATAAAAGTTCATTAAAAATAAAGAATACAATTTGAATATGAATAATGTATTCTTCATCACTTTTATTAAATTTAATTAAATTGAGTTCGAGTACATATTTTTAGTATGACTGTTTTACATATTCTTTAAGTTAAGTATCAAGACATATAAAATCAAAGTTTTGTGTTTTTATAATCATAAAAGTTATAACTTAAGTAATTTAAAAAAAAGTTAAGCAATAAATTATTTGATATTCTCTATTGAAATATAAACAAAGTAACAACTTTTTCAGGACACTCTCACAAAATGGTAGTATTCATATGTAAGCGCCATATTACCAGAAATCATCTTTAAGCAATTTAATCAAGCACCTGGTGTTTGGTTTCTCATTTTACTTAATTGAAATTTAGAAAGACCTTTTTCCTTAAAAGAGTTATTCCATTTTTTATTCAAGCGGACTTGCGAGAGTCTGGGTATAAAAAAGCAAAGCTTTTTACTTGATGTCTGGGACATCTGGGAAAGCGAATATACATACTTAGCTGAATTTCAATATAGAATTGTTATGGGACTATTGAAAGTCAACAACTAAAGCGTGAATAATATAAATTATTCATATATGCTTTTTATATACAAATTTTTCTAGACTATTGGCCTCAAACTCTAAATGACTGTGATACACAAATTTTACAAATTTTATTATTTCTGAAGTCAAATTTCAATAGCGAAAAGACTTAAAAAAATTTTTTTTTTCAATTTTAAGTGAAATTTCTTCAAAAGAGATAAAAATGTTTATGCATAGTATCTATCGTATGTGTTTCGTATTAGTTCTCATTGTATAATTTATGTAAATTAAATTACAGATTTGCCTGCTCATCTTCATTTACAATTAACGTCATACTACCAAATGCAAACTAACTTAATGTATATTTATAAACACGTGGAAATCGAATAAAACAATTTCATCATCACATCATAGTTTAAGCCACTCTTTCTTAATTAATTATTTTAAAAAAATTACTCAATTGACACTACTATGTAACAAATAATTGGGAATTTACAAATTGGGGAGTGCTTATTTAATATGAGTCCAGCACAAAAATATTTCACTAGATGTCAGTGACTATTATTTATATAAAAAAATTTTAAAAATTTTAAATGCAAGCGGTAGCGCAAGGTGTTAGTTTTTAAAAAATTACGTTACTGCATTTCTATTTAAATATTTTAATTAAAAATTACTCTTGATATTCAATAATATTTACAATAGAATTTAATTTTTTTTTTTGGAAAATTTAGAATTTGTCCCCTGGTCAGAAACTAAAATTATAAGTGAGCAGTATAAATGCTCATTCACATAAACCAACTAGCACTACAAAAACCTGAATTAAAAGATTTCAAATATAAAAATTTTAAACTAGCTAATTTTATCCGTTTTCACGCGGTCCTTTCTTTCCATTTCTCATTTAGGTCTTCTTAGCTTTATCCACAAAACATAATTTATTTATGTATGTCTGAAAAGAGGGTGTTGATAATTATATGTTATGGCAGTTGACAATGTCAAACTGTGTTGACATTTCGGTTCAATATGGAAATTTACTTTGAAAAAAGTTCAATGATTACTTTATCAAAGAACTATGTTTAGTGATAAAGCTTTTGCTTGGTTAAATGGCTACGCTACACTAGTAATCCATTAACGACTCACTATTACATTAATTAAAGTTGACTTTTTGGTATATTTTACATGCTAACAGCATATTGTCGGTACTTATTTCTATTTAAAATAATCAAATAGCTATTGTTACGATAAGTAAAGAGTACTATCGAGCCATACTGACTGAATTTTGATTTTAAAAAATTAATCAGCTAAACCTTAACGACATTTAGTTCCAACAGGATACAATGCTCCTAACAATTGAGTTATTGCAAAATCAATTTGTGAACAACTTTATTGCCATCAGTGATCTTATTCAATGACCTTCTCTTTCATCCGGTTTAACATTTCTTTATTACTTTATGTGGGGATATAAATTTAAATCATTAAGTTACACAAATCTTAAAGCCTTACTCCCTTATCCAAAAAAATTAACGTAGACTTTAAAGTAAAATTTATGAAAAAATTATATGAAAAATTTCGGTAACGTTGACTTTAAAGTCTGCGTTAATTTTTTTTTAATAAGGGGGCTAGAATCCAATATTCAAGCCATACGGCCAGATTTATTTGAAAAAGTAGTCAAAAATTAGACTGATAGAATTATGCATGTAACTCGTACCGGTGATCATATTTAAAAAAAGAAATGTCATGAAATTATCTACCAGACTGTAATATAAATATTATATTAAAACGAAATTCTCCTTTGTATTGTCATTTTGAGTTCTCATGCAGCTAAAAAACAGAAACACCTACTAAATATTAAACCACACTATAATATTTCATCATAATATCGATAGTACTAATCTACTGTTAGCAAAACTTTTAATTTATAACGTTTATACGAGTATATTATGCTCAAAAAAGATAAAGGAAAGAGCTCGTTCGGGCCAACCGACATGGTGTCTTTACAGTTGTCTAGGGGTAGAGTTTCTTATAAAATTAAAAAAAAACTTTCCAATATCATTATTGTTAGAAAGGAAAAAATTTTTGTAAAATTAATCCTACTCGTAGGCCGAATATTAAAAAATAAATTTTTTTTAGTTTTTATTGAAGATAAGTTCAGTGATTAACAATTTTTTTTATTGTTAAATTTGGTTTTTTTTTATTAAAATAAATTTCCAATAAAGTGATCTACTACTAATTTTTTTAGAATTTTACCGACATTTTAAACCATTCGATTTTTACGTCTGACATAATATAATCGATTAAAAAAATTTACATTTTGCTATGTCTTACGTGGACATTTCTATGCGTAGCTAAATATTTAATCACATATTTAATTATGGGCTTAAAAAAACTCATATTAAAACAGCAACCAACAAAACTACCTGCATGTAGAATTCCTATATCTACTTGCATGAGATAAATGCCACTCTTTTTTGTTGTCACAGCATGCAGCACAGTTTATTGGTAGTACGGTTATATTTAAAACTCAAGGTTATTATTTTGTATAGCATTTGGCAAGGTAGTTGAACTTAAAAGACTTTGTTAAAGTTACAAAATATTCTGTAGTTTCGTATTTGGGGTACTTTACAAGTATTTTGTTAGGCAATTTTGCGTGAATTGGTTACTCTATTCATACACAGATTCACATGGGTAATTAAAAGACACTGAAATTAGCAAGTCTACTTAGTTTACTGCTTTCAAAATAAATATTTTACAAGTTTTTGTTATCTACTTATATATGAATGTATGTATAACACAAGTATACATTTTAGGGTTTTTATTTTTAAAAGCAAAAAAATATGGTCAGTGGATTACGCTGGATGACGTTATAATTAAATGGAATAATAAACTTTTAGTAAAAGTAAATACATTTCATTACCGCTTAGTTCAAAATAATTTTGCATGTGATATTTTTGTGACGAAATATAATGTAACTACTTTGTTTTTTTAAGAAAAATTAATTATTCAATTGAATTATTTCTTTCGTATATTAATTTATAAACAAAAATCCCCTCTTAAAAATGTTTTGAAAATACATATTATTCAATTTAAAGTGATTAAGTAAATAAATATTTTAAAAGGTTTAGAAGGTGTATTTTAAATTTAAGATCTGTTATAAAACCCATATGGTTCTATAGCATACAGCTGTTTGGTACTGCTAACACAAACAATATTCAGAAGCTTTAAAAAAGAAAGCCTAGTATATTACGACTTCTCGTCCGCGCCCCCCGGTATATACGTAATAGAAATACACTTTCTCTTTATCCAGTAGGAAATTAAAAAATACACCAACAAGTACTTAAGCAAACGGATAGCCTATCCAAATCCTACTGCAATTCGAAGGCCACCAGAGGCTTAAAAGAATCGACACTTTAAGTCTAGCGAGAAGAAACAACTAATTGATTTAAGGTTGGTATACAATAGATAGTTATTACATTGGTAAAAATTAATTAGCAATAAAAATTGAAGGTAAGATTTGAATACTTAATGTAAATTTCGTTCAGAAAGTTTCAAAAATAATAAAAAAAAATTCTTAGAATCTGTGCTGCCCGTCCGTTTGATTATAATTTCTTTGCACAAAGATGGAAATGTCCACGTTGATAAAAAGTAATCTTGGATAGTGCACGAACGAACTATTCAAATTTTACTATTCACTTATTTGAAATGAACGAACTAGTCTGTGTTTTGAATTCCTATAGTTCATTTCCTTGCTCTTTACTTTAAATGAACGATCTATAAATGAACGAACGAGCTAAGTTTAAACGAAAACAATGACGAAGAAACGAAAGTTGCAAATTATTTTCTTTTACAAAAATGGTATTTAAAAAAAAAACTGAAGAAGAGAAAATGTATTATACGTGCTAAAAAGCTTAATTTTAAGATTTTAAAATTAAACCTTAATTTTTTTAAGCCATAGTGACTAAAGTACTTTTTGAATTATATTATAAAAAAGAAATCGAACACTAAATTTAAAAATTTTTTCGAATTGTGTTTTGTTGTTTTGCTTTCTATTTTCGTAAAAAATTCCTTTCAACCCCTATTCGATGTCATTTTACATAATAAAGAACGTTCAAGTATTATATAAGTGATAATGATACAAAAAAAATCAAATGAACTAAATGAAAGTACTATTCCTTTTTAATTTTTGAACTAAGAAGAGCGCTCCCTAAAATGAACTACGGAGCACAAGTCTAATAAAAAGTAAAGCTTAAAAAAATCATTTTACAACGTTTATTAATTAATTTGAATCTTTAAATGGATTTTTTTCTAATTTTTAAATATTTTTCTAACAAAATATTCATCTCTTTTGGTGTTCCCGCCGAATTATTTTGTTTTTTGTAAAGACATTATTTTCCATGATTTTCTAATGGGAAATTTTAAAATTATTTAATTACTAAAGGGAGTAGCATATATTTGCATATACACCATTTCACGGTAGCTACTCCGATCTTCAGTTGTACATTTTGTTTGTGGTGATTGAATAAAAAGACAACATGTTAGAGTATTAAAAACTACTTATTTATTTATTTATTAATTCTCTGAAATTATAATTATAAATTATAAGGTAAGAGGAAAAAAGGGCCTACAGCTCAAATTAAAAACTAAAAAATTCAGTCTTATATATAATGCGAAAAGACTAGCCAGCTAGATAGACAGTTGAATAAAAAAATACTTTATTAAATACATATTTGACATTTATTACAAAATTATGTTATATTAAAGTAATTTACATGGTTACGCTTAAAAAAAATAAAAAATAACCTGTTGGGTTAAGTAATACTATCGCTTGGCTTCACTATTAAATAATATTTTGTTTGGGTTTGTGTAGCTTCTGCAAAGATAATTTTAAAAATTATTTTAAGTAAAATGTTAACAATATAATTGTTATGATTTATGACACAAGCACAAATACAAATAAGCTTAATTAGCACTTTTACAAGCTTTTAAAATTAATTTACACAAACGAAAATTGCTATAATTAGTCATGTTCTATCCTTTGATATAAAAAATTAATATTTGTTTTTATCAACTATTAGTAACTTCTTCTTCATACAAAAAAGTTAACACTTAAGTGTTGAAGATAACACTGGCTAACACTCAACATTTTGTGTGTGCTTCCATTCGTTTTCGATTAAAAGGTTTAAAATAATGACTAACATTTTATACATTTTATTTACTGTAGTTGTGGAAAACAATTTTATTTTCATAAAATTTTCCTAAATAAGACGCTTGTTCAGCAGTAATCAGCATATGATGGTCCACCATTTTTGATAACGTTCTTCCATTTCACGAAATATCTTGGTTTTTAGGTAAATTGTGTAGTTTGATGCTCTTGGTGCAGATAAGATGCTTTAAGTTACACAACATATCACTATATGATTTATGATTTAAAAGAAAGTTTTGGATCATTGAAATAAAACATTCTCAGGTTTGCTGTTCAATTTGGTTCATAGATTTCACAAACTTTGGGTATTAGCGTCTAATTTGTGGCTTCAACGTTTCATGGCTTAGACCAGAAAATTTTTTCGATACATTTACTACAAATTGCTGCAAATACCAAATGGTGGCAATTTCATTCGATCTTGGTTAATTAAAGATGAAAATTTTGTTTGATAACAATTAAGCACTTGCCACACAGTTTTTTCTTTCTTTTTTTATATAACGGGTAGGGCAAAAGTCCCGCTACCATTTTGATTGCCTATAATTTTGCCAAAAGGAAAAAATAGGTAAGTTTGGTTTTCATAAAAAATTTATTTGGTTTTTATATATTTTTTTCCGTTATGACTGAAAAATTATATCGGCTAAATGGTGACGGCTCTTTTTAAGTCATTTTTCTAGACATCTTTCTTCAATTTTGTTACGAATATTATCTTTAAGATGTTCAATCGTTTTAGCCTTATTCAAATAAACTTTTGATTTTAAAAAACCCCATAAGAAAAAATCTGTTAAAGCCGGCTATCTGGCTGTGAGGTATTGAAGGATTAGAATATTTTTGACGCAATTTCCGCTGAGTGACAATAATGGAATGATTATTTTCAATAAATATTGTCACTATTTATGCTTGTTCTTGTGCCGTAAATTTATCCATAATAAAATTTGGACGCGAAACTGAGCTAAACGTCACATTACCAAGATGGCGCGCAATCAAAATGCTAGCGGGACTTTTTCCCCATCTCGTATTAGAACCTTGAATAAGCTCTCGCTGTTTCAACAGAGATGGCAGTAGCATCACCCCGTTCGTAGAATTTGGAATGGTAACACACATGCCAGGCAGTAGTGTATCTAACCTTAAATTTCAGTATATGGTAGTTCATTTTAGCGTAAACAAAGTACATAATTTTTTTTAGTTCTAAAAATGTTAAATTTTGTGCCAAATAAAGTGTATTTGCGGGAAATTTTCTTGCACTACATAAAATTCTTGCTGAGACTTATGGTAACAATGCTTTGTCGAATACGACATGCAAAGCCTGGTTTCGATGCTTCAAAAATAATGATTTTTAACTTGATGATAAAGAACATTCTGACGTTTAAAGACAAAAAGTTTTATCAATTACTCATACAGAACTTGGTAAAACATGACATTAGCTGAATCAACTGTAATTTGAATAAAGCTTTTATTTTGTAAAAGAAACAGCGAAAGTCCTATAAAATTTTAATTTTTAATTGTACTAAACTTAAGAGCACTTGCCCACTATTGCAAACAAGCAATATAATTTTCGGCACACATTTTTTGCCATTTATAACTCTTCTGTAGATTGCAAACATTTACTCCAAAGCAGTAGTAGTGAAGTAAACAGATGTTACGAGGTTGGTGATTAATTTACGATATTTAGCAATAGTATATACGCAAAAAATTACACAAAATTTGTTTAAATTATTATAAATTTATAAATTTACTATTAAATAAAATTTTTACTACTTTAAAATGATATAATATACACCGTCACGTTAAGTGCGGGGAGGTTGTAAAATCAGAAATCTAGCGCTAGAAAAAAACTAATTGAAAACGAAAGTTTTTATAAAGTGAACATTTGTTCCCCTGTGTAATTATTCAAGCATCTGCACTTTATATTAAACAATAATTAATTATGACAACAAATTATACTGCACAACATAATCGATTTTTTTTCAAAATATCAAGGTTCTAAAAGCTGAACAGCTGAACTCATGATTCGGCGTTTGACAAGTTTTCATCTGAGCTTATGTCAATTAAAGATATGCACAAACATAGTTGAAAGCTACAAATTACTATAAGCATGTGTAATATTTTATAATAAAAAGTGCTTGTAAGCCATTTCAAGTATGCTTGCGCATTGATCTAGTAATCATATAAATCCTCGATTTTAGATACATGAAATGTTCAGCAAACATGTATCTAAACTCTTCGAGAACCTTTTTACTCTCTCTGTTATACAGTGTTATTGTGAAGAGTATAAGTATGTCCATTTCAGAATTTAAAAAATATATAAAGAATTGCTTAATTTCGTTTTATATTTAAGACATTTTCGTATTTTGCCTCTTACAATATGGGTACTCACGATAGCACTTGCAAACAGTGCAAAACGATGCAATTTAGTGTAAAAATGCTCACCACTATAACAAAATTCACACATTTGCTTTAAGTTTCATTTTTTCCATTTGAAGTTCAAATACTTTCAGCAAACACAGTTAAAATGCAAATAAATCAAAAACAACAAGCAATATAAAGGGTGTTTTTTATAGATTGACATGAATTTTATTTATCCGAAAGATAATCTTGTGGCATTACATTTTAACTTTGATTTCTGGCATATGACCGCCACGGCTGTCTCGGATGTAGTCCAATCTGGACGTCCAATTTTCGATGACTTTTTCCAACATTTGTGGCCGTATATCGGCAATAACACGGCGAATGTTGTCTTCCAAATAGTCAAGCGTTTGTGGATTATCCGCATAGACCAATGACTTTACATAGCCCCACAGAAAGTAGTCTAGCGGTGGTAAATCACAAGATCTTGGAGGCCAATTCACAGGTCCAAAACGTGAAATTGAATAAATCGATTGTTTCACGAGCTGTGTGACATGTTGCGCCGTCTTGTTGGAACCACAACTCCTGGACATGGTTGTTCAATTCAGGAATGAAAAAGTTACTAATCCAAGTGCGGCAGTTTTGTTTGTTGACATAGCCATTCAACCAGAAGTGCGCTTCATCGCTAAACAAAATTCGCTTATGAAAATCGGGAACAATGGCAATCTCGTTTTGGGCCCATTCGATGACTATTTGCAAGCGTTGTTCAGTCGTGAGTCTATTCATGAAGAATTGCCAAACCAAACTAAGAATAAATCACTTGACAGCTGTTAAACCGGTCGCCATCTTGAACAGTAACGCCAACTTAAAGTTCTATACGTCTATAAAAAACACCTTTTACAATTGATAGAGTTAAAGTTTCCAGGAGTTTGGCCATTTGGTAGCACTGATTATGGTGTTTGGAAAGGAAACAACTTAGTACAATATGCTCAGCATATTTGCACAGTGCAAAATTTGCACTAATAGCATCGTGGACACCCTTTATCCATTAAAGTCACAAGACACTTAATATCCCAAAAACAACAAGAAATTAAGTTTATTTTATACTACAACAACAAAAAGAAGCCAGACGAATTTATAAACAGATAAAGTTGTTTAATGTCAATATAAATTATAAATGCAACACTTTTATATGAAACAATAAATACCAGAGGTGGAAAATTCTAGGCAAAACCTAGGGCAAATAAGTACTTATTGGTTAGTTTAATTTTAAATAAAAGAGTAGTATAAAAATTTAATAAACCTAAATTTTTTATACACAATAATCCAGTTTTTTAAAAAGTTTTTTTTTGTTTATTGTATTAAAAACATTGACCCATAATCATAGTCACACTAAAGTCGATATTTTTTTAATAACGATTTCAAATTCATAAAAGTTTTATGAATAAAAGTCAGCTCTTAATTATGGCCCATTATACTTCTTAAATACGTTTTTAAATTTTCATTTTTCCATGCATGATAACAGCTTATAAAAAAATGTTTTTTTTTTTTTTTTAATTTTGTGAAACAATTAAATTTTAATTCAATCAACATGCTTGATCTTTTCATTATGAATCATTTATAAATTCATAAATTCTTTCAACACAAAATGGAATTAGATTGGTTGTTATAGAAAACTACCGGGTAACAGAGGGAATTCCAACTTGTTTGGTTTTTTATTTTGAGTTTTGCTGCACAATACTCTTGTTATAAATTCAAACGATTATTAGAATGTTTGAAATTCAAAATGATTTTTATAAATACACTAATTGTGAAACGGATTTAAGCGAAAAGTAATTGCTGACGGTTAATGGGAATTTTTTTTTATTATTGTCATCATCTAAATAATTTAAAATAGCACGATCAAAGTTAGATAATATTATTTAATTATAAGGATTTTGTAATAATTTAATTTTTACTTTTACTTTTTAAGAAAAAGAGAATGTTGTAATATTTATTGTAGTTTTTTATTTTTAAACTTGACGTTGTCATTTAAAATTTCTTTAAAACTTTAATTGCAGTAAACAATGTAGCAGATCATTGTATAGTTAAATTAGAAAGCTCAATAATATACAAGGAAATAGGATCAATATGGATCTCGCCTCATGATGCCTGTGCCTTACACTCTTGTGAATTGAATGATCGAGGGATACCCCAAGAAGTAATAAGGAAAGATAATTGTGGAGATTTCTATTGTGACATAGTAAGTATATCTTTTTTTAGTTTATAAAAACTGCACATAATTCTAACAAATATTACATCTCTTTAGGATTCTGAAGTTCGTCCGAAGAAAGGCTCCTGTTGTGGGGAATGTGTTCGTACAAGATGCCGTTTCAAAGATAAAGTTTATAAAATAAATGAAACTTGGCATAATGCCGATGACTGTACCTTAAATGAATGCCAATTATTGCCTAATGGTCAGCCCATTATAAACACATATAAAAAATCATGCCCGCCTATACCAAAAATCTGTCCACCTGAACTAATTTATATGAATCAATGTTGCCCGTATTGTAATATGACAAGTGCTGCAAGAAGCTCACAACCTATTGAAGATTTAAATATTGAAACAGATGATATTTGGACGGAAGAATTTTATGCTAAACATCCGTGTAATAGAGAGTGTCAAGCGAATGAATTACCTAAGCGCTGCTTTTACACATTTGTTGTTGAATGGTATGAGACACTGTCTAAAGCCTGCTACAACTGTCCCAATAATGTAACTGATTGTGAAAGGGCTCATTGTATAACTGGCGATGGTATTGCCCGTTCAATAACAGTTATAAATCGTATGATGCCAGGACCCACCATTTCAGTTTGTGAAAACGATTTAGTTGTAGTAGATGTTAAAAATCATTTATTGGGCGAAAGTACTACCATACATTGGCATGGCATGCACATGAAAGATAATCCTTACATGGATGGTGTGCCCCATATAACACAATGTCCCATTTCTCCTCACTCTACTTTTCGTTATTCCTTCAAAGCTGAAACTACTGGCACACATTTTTGGCATTCTCATACGGGTATGCAAAGAGGTGATGGTGTATTTGGGGCACTCATTATTAAAAAACCTAAGGCTCAAGAACCGCACGGGCATTTGTATGATTTTGATTTAATGGAGCATCAAATGATTTTGCAAGATTGGGTACATGTTCCCGGCATTAGTATGTTTGCTTCGCATCATCATTCAAGTGGTGATAATAAGCCTTTGAATTTATTGATTAATGGGAAAGGACGTTACTACAAAGCAATTTGGGAAAAAATAAAAAAGGAAGAAAAAATACAAGTAAAATCAAACACAGTATTGCAAACTACCAGCTCTACAACTTCTGCTTATGATAAGGTAGTCAACTCTAAAGTAACTCCCCCAACTACTGAAGCTGCACTTGTTTCCACAAAACGCGAAGGAGATGTGGTATTATTACATTCTTTGGATGATCATAAGAAACTTAGTAAAATGACTATACAACAAAATGAGATTTCTAGATTAGCCAGACTAGCTCAGTTGGATCAACAAAACACCTCGATAACAGATACACAGCAGCTTGATTTCAAGGCAAAGGAAATGGAAGCAGATATTAAAAGTTTAAATAGAACTAAACGCAATATAGCTGAAGATGTTCCATTACATTTTATACCACTTCAAATATATACTGTCAAACGAGGATTTCGCTACCGATTCCGCATAATAAATGCTGAATTTCTTAACTGTCCAATTAAGGTTTCCATAGATAATCATACCTTGACTGCCTTCAATTCGGATGGTTTTGATTTTGAAGCAGTTGATGTTGGCTCCATAGTGACATATGCTGGAGAGCGTTTTGATTTTGTAGTAAATGCTAATCAACCAATAGGAAATTATTGGATAAGACTGAAAGGTTTAATGGATTGTGATGAGAGATTTACCTCTGCCTTTCAGGTAGCAATATTGCGTTATGATGGTGCAGCAAATGAAGAACCCACAGAAGATTTTGGTTATCATCATGAACCCAAAGGCATTGAATTAAATACCATGAATCAAGGCCCAGGTCAAGTTGATTCTCTTACCGTGGCAGAAATAAATGCTTTGCCCTATTACGATAAAATACCGGGAGTTGATCGAGACGCTTTAAAACCCGTAGCTGACTACAAATTTTTTATTTATTACGATTTTTATCGTAAAGATCATCCAGAGTTTCATCCTAATAAATACTATGGCATGGATGCTAATATCACTGATGCCAATAGAGTTTTTACCCCACAACTGAATCATATATCTCTAAAATTTCCAGCTGTGTCTTTGTTATCTGCCCGTGATAAAGTAGACCATTCTCTATTTTGCAATGAAACAAGCTTGGAGCAACAGGGTATTGATTGTCGAAAACAGTTTTGTAAATGCCATCATGTGCTACAAGTCCCTCTAAACTCTATAGTAGAACTGATTATAATTGATGAAGGCTTTACATACGATGCTAACCATCCCTTCCACTTGCATGGTAATGCATTTCGCGTGGTAGGCTTAGAGAGGCTGGGAGCTAATGTTACCGTAGAAATGGTATGTCTGAGTTAGTTTCCTATCCTACATTCATATAGAACATTTTTATTTTACTGTTTCAGGTTAAGCAACTCGATCGTTATAACCTACTCAAACGTAATCTAGTCAGACCACCAGTAAAGGATACAGTCACCGTGCCCGATGGCGGCTACACTATTATACGTTTTGAAGCCTATAATCCTGGTTTTTGGCTTTTCCACTGTCACATAGAGTTTCATGCTGAAATAGGCATGGCTTTAGTTTTCAAAGTGGGTAATAATGATGAAATGGTGCCAGTTCCCAAAAATTTTCCCACATGCCATGACTACATGCCAGAAGAAAATGAGACAAATGACAGCGGTGCACAAGGTACAAACAATATTTCTACAACTTCTCCTGTGGATGTTGGTAGTAATAGTGCTTCAAGAAAATGTTATTCTTACTGTTTAGTTGTTTTTGCTATTTTAGCATTTTTAAATTCTCTAAGATCTTTTCAAGCAAACTTATAGAGTCTAATTTTATTGTACTTATACAATTGGTAAAAACTGTGATTTCTTATACCATTAATTTATTTGAGTATATGTTAGAGTTAAGTGTATTTTAAGAATTTTTTATGTTATTTTTTGTCTCATTTACTTGTCCATACTATGATGTTAATAAACAAAAAATACTTAAGTCAACTTAAGTAAAAATTGACTTGTTGTAGCAATTACTTCAATAACTTTGGATGTTAAGGCGAGATGATAAATTAATAATATTTACTAGAATCAAAATAATTTTATAAGAAAAACTTTTAGGGCTTCCAAATGACTTAATAAAACATAAGCAATTTTTCCCTATTGAAAGCGATAAGTGAATATTAGACCTCATAAATGATGGACAAATACAAGTGAATACGGGTTTACAAGAATATATCAAAATAAATGTGTTTATTAAATATTTGTTAGTAAAGTTTACCGTAACCATCACTTGTTTTTAAGCAATACTTTAATTTGATCGCCAATAGGTATTTGTCTCTATTTGTCAGGTAATAAAATGCTATTTTCGAGGAATTTAATTTTTTTATAAGTTTGCCAAGTATAAATTTTTTAAGGTTTTTCTATGAAAAAAAGTTTTATCAAAATCCGTGATCAGGAGGGTTTGTTTACATGGTGGCTTGACGATCATCAATAACAATTGCAAGATTCCATTTTGAACCACTTACTCGCCAATAAAATAGAAAAATTAATTGATTTAGAGCCACTCTGTAGTATAGAGAAGAGTTCCTAACCTTATTCCAGCTAATACTTCCATAAAATGTGCATCAACAAATTTGAAGAGCCGAACACTATCAAGAAAGCCCAGTAGCTGCTGCAGTTTAGGTTGAAGGGCAGTCCTAGTCTGTCGTCGTACATCATGATCGCGCGGTGACCAATTGCCACAGGCACTAGCCTTGAAAAATTCTACTTATTCTAGCTCAACATCTAAGTGAAGCGTTTGGCATAATTTTAATTGACATCTCTCAAACTATTACTCAAACTTATAGAATTTGTAAGTAAATAGATGTTTTTACACGGTCTCTACTGCTTCAGTCTTTCTTGACATGAGTCGATATCTTTATGTACCAATTCTTAAAGAAATCAGTTTTCAACTAGAGCTTTAATTGTTAAAAAACCCATCCAACTCACTTCTTTATAAGGTGAATCATGCTTTTTGTAGCAAAAGCGCCAATTAAAGTGGTAAATGAAATATTTCAAAACATAATTTCAATCTTAAATTAACTGTGGGCACACGTCTGTTACTGTAAGGCTGGTGTTTAAAATGACTAATAACGATTTCAAGTAGAAATTATGACAAATTTTTCATAATATCGATTTCAAGTCTACATTAATTAATTGAATTCAGGCATAAAAATAGGCGTGGTTGGTGCAAAGGTATATAGAGACCTTTCTTGAAATTACACGTGTTAAGTTTTAAATAAAAACGTATTAAAAAAAATTTTAAAGCGAACAAACAAACAAACAGAAAATGAATTTTATTTATAGAGATTTCCTCTTTTAACCAACCAAATTAAACAAAATATTATCAAGTTATGTTAATGTACATTTGTCATGCTATTATTTTTTTATAGACGTAACGGTATATTTCTGAAAATGTTAGTCAATTTAATTAAGAAATTGCAGACTAAAACTACTGTCAGACTACACAACTATTTTTCAAATAAAAAAAAGTAACCACTACATTGTAGCAAATATTTCTTAGTCTAAAATTACTCGTATTACAAAAAATTATTTTAAATAATATGATAATGCAAGTAGATTGTATATGATAAAAGATTAAACTATTCTAAGCCTAAATTTCTTCAAAATGTATAAACTTATATGCAAATGCTTATTTAGACAAATATTTATCTAATGTAACCGTAGCTTTAATGACTGAAATTTTTAAGCAAAGCTTGATGCTTTTTTTATTTTTAATGTCATTTGTTATATTTAAAAAAAAATGATGAAAATGTTAATGTTAAATTTATATATAAATTATTTAAGTTTATAAAAATTAAAATGCATTTTAAAAATTATTTCAAATTGAATTTCGATTTAGAATTTTATAAATTTCATTATGTACTTTCCATGTTTATTTAAATCACTTTGTATTATCGCCTCAAACTACAGAAATATTTATAAATGAAATTATTTCGATATGCCCTAACATAACAAACGAACAAAGGATAATTGCCTAATTAATTTTACCTTCTAATCACTGGATAAAACAAAATTAAAGTGCCTAATAATACGAATAACAATGGACATAAATAAAGGTTAAAAAATAAAAACCACAAATAGCATGCAGTGTATATGACAAAGTGGATAAAAAAAACAAAACCGCTGGCACTTTGTTATTCAATAACTTAAATAATTTACATATTTGAATACTAGCAACAGCAAAATGATGAACAAGAGTCATACAAATTTTGAAAGGAATAAAATTCATGTTGACTTCAAGTCTGATATCTGGCTGTGAGTGACAAATGGAAAACAATACAAATTGATGAGAAAAAATAAGTGTGATGCAACATAAAAACTTTGCATTAAAGAACTGAAGTGCTTGTTAACCCTGTTTTGACTTTGGGCCAAAAATGTATATACGAGTACATATTTTGAAACATTTCTTTATTGAAAAAAAAATCATTTTTGCCATGCAGAACAAAATATTAATTTTGCTATATCGAAGTATGATTATTGACGTTGGTTATCATGTAACGTTTTAAATGCAGAAACTCATTTGGCATATTTTAGAACCCCCAAAATGAATATTTGCAGATATTGGGCCATAATCATAGTCACAAAAAAGTAGGCTTTTGCTAAGAGCTGTCTTTTGTTCATAAGAGTTATACGAATTTAAAGTCGTTTTTAAAAAGATACTGACTTTATTGTGACTATGATTATGGACCATTGTGTTTAAAAAAGCTATTTTTTTTATTTAAAATATATGACAATATTGTCGTTTCTAAAAATTACAAGCATTCAAATTTGAAAACACGAAATAAAACAAAATCAAATTAAATTCGGCAGAGAATAATCTATACACCCGTCACTGGCAGCACTTTCTTGTTTAATATTCAACAAAACAAGTTATATAAAAGGCTGTTAAATAAAAACAATATTTTCAACCTCGAACTTGGAAAAAAATTTATTTTGAAATTAACGATATTAACAAAAAAGGTCGAAAAAATATTAATAAAATTAAATATCATATAAAGAAGATTTTTAATGAAATGGCAAATATTGATTAAAATAATTTTCTTTGTATATTTTTAATCCTAAAATAAATTATTAATTTCAGTTAGAAACATTTTAATTATATTATGCAAATATTCGTTCTGGCATTCTTATCTCTAAAAGCAATAACATGTCTGTACTCTGAGACAATTTTTAAATATTGCAAAAACGAATTTCTAAGAAAGATATTGAAGGGGAATGCGAAATAAATTTATATTAATAAAAATTTATATTTTTTTTTTTTTTGCTTAATTCAAATTATGCTAAGTAGATGCATAATCTCCATGAAGCACCAAAGAAAATTAATTTTTGGTAAGCTTTTTAACTCCAAATAATTTAATATGTTGTAAAATTAAATTTTTTAATTTCAGATAAAGAAAATACCTGAAAAAAACCTCTTCAGCATCCTTCTTTTCATATTTATATATTCACGAACATGTAAATATGTTTGCTTAGCTTCATTAATACGAGCGTTTCGTATTTTGAACATTCCTTTAAGTTAAAGCTTATCGGAAGCAATAAATAGCAAATTTAAATCTGGTGTTTTTGATAGAATTTTGTAAATTTTGAAATTTTCGTTAATAATTGAAAGCTATCGTTACTTTATATCATCTACTAGCATTTAACCCACTACTTCGTTATTTAATTTCGTAATTATGGATTTATTATTTTGCCCCTTAACGATTTTTATTTTGCTCAAGACCGTTTGATCCTAACCTTGTACTTCTAGGTTCGTTTTCATTAAAAATTCATAAAGTACCAAAAAATAATTAAAAAGTACTCTGTATTAGTAATAATATTTACACGCTGCATCAATTTACATAAAAGTACATATTTAGAAATAGTAGTAAAAAGGGATACAAATTTTACCCCTTATTTGGCCGAATTTTAAAAAAGTGCCAATATAGATTTTAGACCTTATTAAGAAGAAAAGAATACAATATAGTTTTGAAAGATAAATGGGGTTAAAAAAACGTACAAACATTAGTTTTTACCCTTTTTATGGCACAAATGTATAAATATCGAAAAAGTACCAAATACATATCCGCTTATTATTTTAATAGAATATTTTTTAGTTTGAACTTTGGCTCTATCTGTAGTAGTTCCGCAGATATAAGAAGTTGGATTTTACCCGTTTTCACCCTTTTCTACCCCCTTAATATTCCAAAAATTCCTTCTTTTTCGTCCTATACATTGAGACATGCACCTGCTTACCGAATTTCAAGCCCGTAGGCTTAGCCGTTTGGGCTGGGATGATAAGTCAGCCAGTCAGTCAGTAACATTACTCTTTTATATGTATAGATTATCATAAAAAGAGCTTATTCTCTCCAAAAATTATTACTTGTTTAATGGTTATATAGCTGCACAAAAGGTCTTTAAGTTCGCGGTGCGATTAAAGCCAATTACATTAATTATTATATACAAGTTACATATAAAGAATTGAAAGGTTGTCTTTGGTGGTTTGCCCACTATGTAGAGGTAGTGATGCTATAAGTAACGAAAACAAGACAAGACAAGAAGACTATTCGACTTCTTTACATAACTTGCACGGTCCTCTTTATACTTTGTACTGATAATACAAGGTTCAATTCCCCCTTAGACCCTGGGTGCTTGTCTGTACAAAAACTTCTTTGAGTCGCGGTACATATGGCTTGTTAAAAAATAACTTGTTTAGGTTGACAACTGACTTTCAAATTTACCAAGTGCTTCAATGCTCTGCAATTTTCAGTCATGAATCCCGTAGTAATGTGAATTCCCTGTCGAGTCAGGCCCAGTAAGTTATTATATACACATTGCTTTACTTTATTGCATCACAGAATTTTCAGGATTTTTTTTCACGCAGGGTTAAGAAAAGTGTGTATGGGAAATGAAAACTGGCTAAAGGTTGGTTGGCTGTAAAAATTTTTATGTTTTTATTGACTGCTTCTGTTCAGTGTTGTCAACTTTTATCTTGCTGTAATTTATTGAGGGAAAAAACGTTTAAATTAATTTACTATAAAATCTTTTTATATAAATGCAATATTTTTTAATTTCTCTTACCTTCAGTGTAATTTTTGAAATAATTTAAATAAAATTTAATGAAATTTAAAACTAATTAACGATCAAGTATTTGTGTCAGCGATTTGGTGGTGTGTGGGCATCTTGTGTGATTGTATGCTGTGCTGTTGCAATATGATATTTTGATGATGGTGAAAGCTTGCTGGTATTGTGTATAACAAAATTAGCTCAGTAAGAAAAGTTGCAATACTACGCATGCTGCTCTCTTGCGTGGACCGCTTTAGTTATTTAATCTTTTTTTCTTTCTCTTTATCTATGAAGAATTTTGAAAAATTAAATTTTTTACTTATTGCTGGCTGCATAATATTTCAACTATTAGGCTTATGATTTGAATATTTGTTATTAGTTTAATTATATATTGAAAATCGAATACATTAAATAATAATATAATATTGGCAGCACTAAGGTAATGGGGAACTTCCATAAAAAAAACAATTTATTTTCTTTTACTTAACAAACTTTAGTTAGTGTTATTTAAACTCATGACTTATGGAAGCATTAAAATAAGGTAGTCGTTGCTGGAATCTATAAAAAATACAATAACTTTCAAAACCATAGGTGTGACTAAAAAGTTGGACTAATTTTCTGGTAAAACAAATATACCTGCTGAAAATATTAAAAATCATAAAAAATTGTTAAAAAATCACTAATTTAGTAACATTTCCTTCGACTGTAAATATATCGACTGGAATGCTGTTTGCAGGAGGTCATACAAATGTCTTTGTAGATGTTAATAAATACTCACTCACAGTGCAGAATGTTTTCAAGCAATATTTTAGTCAACTACCAAAATACTCTGAACACATTTATACATACCTAACTTTCATAATCCAAACAGTAAGCTTAGGACAAAGTTATTTCCCCCAGTATTCCAGCTGATATTTGATTATTTTCAAAGAATGACCATCTGTCTGGAGTTACAAATTAGTTAGACCAACCCAAATTATTTTTTACATACTTAAAATCGATAAATTTTTATAATTCACTTAAAAAAACTCTTCCCTTATCATTTAGTATTCTTAAAGTCTTTGAATTCTTAATGAATGCTAGACTTTGGGAGTATTTATAACTACAGAGTAGTGTTATAATAGATCTATTCTGGCCTCGGTGACTAGGTAACTTATTCCTACTCCAAATTCTAATTTCACACATTTTATAAGCAGACTTTTTCTGACTTCTAAACAACTAATTTTAATTTAGTTGAAAATTTACTCACGGTCGGTGACTGGTTAGTTAGTGGCTAACCACTAGTTTATAAATAATTAATTTAAAGTTAGTTAAGTTGACTGCAGGGTATGAATACAGAGCAAGCTACTCATACACACCCACATACAATCATTACAAAAATATGTTCGCACGTCACAAAAACGGATGTGAAAATAAAACCATCTTAATAGCAATCACAATGACAATAATCAAAATAAACATGACAGCATTGTGTCGGAAGTTGAGCTACTTATTGTTAAATCTTTTGGGTCTATGAACATTTCTGTTATAGCAATACACGTACATATCAAACACACTTGGCCATGTATTAAGAAGAATGTTGAAATGCTAAAATTTGTGTGTATTTATGCACACATATTTGCAACAGCAGTTTTAAATTGATAAATAAAACAACAAAAAAGGATTTTTAACGCGCATTTTGTATAAATTAACATACACATCCTTTTGCTCATGAGCTCCTGTCATGCATACATACAGACACTTTTATATGAAAAATTCAAAAGACTTATAATGAATACTAATTAAAAGTTGACAATGTGAACACTTTTATATTAACGTTGATATGCATACGTATATGTATGTCTTGTTGTCTGTGTGTGTAGGTTAAATTTACTTCTTTTTAATTTTGTTTATCATTTTTATATTTTTCTTTTTAATTCACTTTATATTGCCACAGCAAGAGATAAACTTTGTCAACAAAATAAATGACGAAAAAAAAAATGGAAAAAGAATAAAACGAAAACTTCAACCAAGATATGGCAAAAGCCGCTTATGTTTCTTTATTTACTTATTTATTTATTTGCAAAACAAGACATGAAAAATAACCTTATTAATACCGGATGAATACAAACTGAAATAATAATGACGTTGGTATTAAAAATGAGAATATAAATACAAGAATGAAATTAACGCTTGGATTCGCTTGGAAAAAAGAAAGTTGAAAAATATGCTTAATGAATTTCACACAGATAAATTAAATTTGATTTTATTCATACTTTATTTTTATATAAGGAATAATTTGTTTTGTTATATTTTATATTATCTAACCGAGCAAAAAGAATGAATACATAATTGAAGAGATCAGCAAGAAGCAGTGAAATTATATTTATTTACTAAATTAATTTCGGGAATAAAAATTACACGCAATCTTACTTTTGCTAGAGTTAAATTGCATAGAAGTATTATACTTAATATTGATTATCAGAATCATTACTTTTATTTAGAGGAAGTAGTTTTGTAAATTAAACTCTTAAAAACTTACAAAGTAATTTGTTTTTAAGACTTTCACCAAAAGTAAAAAGATATAAAAGTTTGTCATTCCATGTGTAATTTATATAGAGAATGCTATAAAGTATATATATTCTTTAGCCGTTTAAACATCGGAGTTGATTTACCGATATACATCTGTCCGTGCTGAAGTTGATATCAAGTTTCTGAAATCCCTAGAAGACTTACAGAAAAGTTTGGTATGCCAATTTGTTGAAAGCTCTTGCGCGCAGTTTGATATTTAAATTCAGCTCAATCGGTTCATAAATGGTTACCCAATGAGCTCTGAAGCACAACTACCTCTATTTTTTTTACCATTTTTGAAGCGCTTTTTGCATAATTTTTCTAAACTTCAAAATGGACAAAGAAAACTTTATAGGCAGTTTTATCAGAAATAATAGTCATAGTCTGTGCAGAAAATCAAAATAATCGGTTCGCAAATAGTAGATTACAAATCTAATCGACCTCTTTTTTAAAATATCTGTCCCATTCCACAATCTCTAATGGTTCGTTGTGAAGTTGCTAAAATCACTCAGAGCAACAGCACTGGGGTATATAAAAATTTCAAAATAACACAAAGTATCTTCCGGACGAACTATAGAAGATTGCTAGATAGGACATATACCATTTTAAAGGGGAGGTTGTCTAGATTTGTAATGTACCGCCTAAATATACAGAAATTACTTTGAACTATTTTTATAAAATTTTTTAAATTTCCATATACCCCTGTGCTGTTGCTTAGGGGGGTTTTTATCATTCCGCAATTTAATATGTAGGCACTTTCTGGAAGTGTTTTAACATTTTCTGAAAACTTCGTAGTTTTTATTTTATGATGCAATACGGAAACTGCATAAATCCTTGAGAACAACATTACTGGAATATATGGAAATTTCAAAAAAAAATTGAATATTTCAAAGAAACTTCTGAGTATTTTGGCGATAGATTAAAAATCTAGATGACCTCTTGTTTAAAATGATATCTGTTCCATCCTACAATCCTTTAATAGTTCGTTGGGAAGTTGATAAAATCACTCAGAGCAACAGCACTGGCCATCAAGGAGGCATGTGAGTCTCTGTACAACAGAAGTATCAGGGGAGTTATAGGCATCTTCGTAAATAGCCAAGCGGCTCTTTTGGTACTTCAATCGTATGTTACATTCTCTGCTCTAGAAGGCCAATGCAAGACTGTTTTATCCAACCATAGGACGTCAGGCTGACGTATCCTTGGTATGGATTCCTTCACACAGTGGTTTTATTGGTAAGGAGCAGACGGATGAATTGGCTAGGGCTGGCTCTAACACAAAGGTTTCTATGTCAAATCGCTTGGTAGTATCAGGAGTGGTATTTTTGATCACTATCGGGAAAGGACAAACGTGTAAGGTCACGCGTCAATTATGGTCGCGTTATGATGGTAAACGCTCTATTCAATTAGTAAGCAGGAATAGAAGGGATATTTCCAGACTGGTGGCGGTGATAACTGGTTATTGGATGATCGGTAAGCATGCCAGCAGGCTGGGACTGCCCTTCAACGATAGCTGCCAGTCACCCGAGAGGGAGGAGAGGGAGAAGACGGAGAACTACGAAACAGAAATCTTATAGCAAGACGGATGCTAGAGAAGATATTGCGGGTTTTTAATTTCTTTATTTAAAATTAAATATTTATTTAAATATATTTTTCTTAAAAAATGCTTAAAAACATTTTAAATTAAATTATAATATATTAAATAAAATTAAATTTATTTTGCATTCTTATTGTATATATTTCTTAAAATTACATTTTTTTATTAATTTGAAAATTGAACACTTACAACATTTTATTGCTTTTAAAATTAAGGTGCTCAGAAAAAATGAACTGAAATTAATTATTTATTTTTGGATTAATAAAAAATTAGGTATTCAAAGAAAAACATTTTAATCAATATTTTCCATTTCTTTTTTATATTTTTTTTTTTTTGGTATTTAAGAAGAATATGTCAAGTGAAAAATATGAATATTTGGCCACGACAGTGAAGAGTATAGAAGACCTGACATATAGCCAAATTTAATTTGTTTTATTTCATCGTTTTCACTTTTAAGTTCTTATTGCATGAGTTCATAATTTATAGGCAAAATATATAAATTTGAACAATAAAAATTGTGTTGTGAGAACGACTGTAAAAGTTAGAAGAAGAAAATGGTGATTTATGGTGAAAATGGAAATTTATGGACCAAAAATTCATTTTTAATAAAAACCCACTCTTATTTAAGTATTTTCCACATAAAAATTTGAAAAGCTTAATGTGTGACAGATGGTAGCAGCGCTTGTGTGTATGTGTGTGCGGTCAGAATCATTCAACTTTTTACTAAATTGTTGTACATAATTTCTACTTTATATATTTAAAAAATCAATAATAATTCTACACCAATCCGACTTAACACTAGCCAATTCCAAGAGAAATATACCAATGGAAAGTAACACTAATATTCCATAGATACAAAATAAAGCAAATAATATATGGAATGACAACCTAACAGGTTCTTTTTGTTTGGGTGGTGGCTGTCGAGCAGAATATAAATAGTAGGACTCAAAACGTTGTATTAAGCCTGCTGATAAAATACGTATAATTAATTCATCTGTACGATATCTTATATAACTATGACGTGGCATATAAAAAACCATGGGTGCACTCAATACTACTTGATCTAAAACTTCTACTCGCCGATTTGGATTCAACTGGTTATATGATCTTATTACATATTCCAGTAAACATAAAGTGATTTTATCATCATTTCCAGATGAAATGCGTTTAAATAAAGTATCTGAAGTAGTTTTCATATCAATGATTGCAGTCTTTGCCTCAGGTACTGACAGTCTTAAAACGTCCAATACAGCAGGATAAGCATAGATTGTATAATTACTGTTCGCAATTTCAGTTATACTTTTAAAATTATTCCGAGCTCTACCATCTTGCAACTGATTATATAAAGCTCCGGAATAAGCTGATCTGAGTACAAATGTGTACAATAAAAATATCAATGACATGTAGCGTGCAAAATTTCTTATGGGAAAATTTCCATGTACTGAAACACCACACAAAACTGATAAAAAATTTGTAAACGGTATGCGATTTCTTTGACCGAATATAAAATCCATTAATTTTGATTTGCCTAAAAATCGTATGTAATAAATGAAAATAATTCCAGAAATTATACTAAAACTGAAACATGACCAAATTATATATCGAAATGGTTTCCCTAGCCGTTCAAATGAGGACATCTTTGGACCCACAGGGATTGCTAATACATATGGTATGTACAAGTAGCTGCAACTGGCTTGCATCATCTCTGACCGTATCTTAGTGTACATTAAAGATATTATTGTTATGTTTGCTTCAGCATTAAGTATCTGCAGAAGACGATAGAAAAAGAAAAAATGTTCAAAGAGTTCAAATCTTAAATTTTAGTGAATAAAAAATTAAACATTAACACAAGTTTACAAATTTAAATCAAATTTTGGACCAGAGCAAATGAAAATTCTTAGGAAAGTTATTTGAAGAGTTGATTTCTACTTTTTTCAAATTGGCTTTGGTGCCATTATCTCTAAAAAATTAAATAAGAAAATCCGAAATTTGGTTATAAAAGTGTTTTTAATCTGTTTGGTAGCTTTAAAAATATTGTAAAAGTTTTGACAAAAAATATACTTATTTTATACAAAATTAGAATACTTTTAATTTAAAATACAAATAACAGCCTTATAGATTTCAAACAAAATGGGAAAAAGTGTATTAAAATCGATTAACCACTTTCGATTTTAAGCACAATTAATTCAATCAGTCACACAGCAAAGCACACATTTTTCTTAGAAAAATATGTTCCCATATCCGTTCGGTAGTATTTCTTTGGCAGGTTTGCTGGCATATAGCAATTTTTTTACAATAAAGTAGCATCACTTAATTGAAAGTTGTGAATCGATTTCAACAAAATATGGTTAGTTTTGTTTGAAACTTATGAGGCTACATGATTAAATAAGAAAATGCCCAGTTTATATTTTGCTTTATTTTTAATAATTTTTTATATAATAAATATTTCTAAATTTTGCACAAAAACCGTTTTCTTTTTTCGTCACAACTTTTACTACGTTTCTACCGCAGTGTTTGCAAAATAAAATAATTAACAAATAACTAATTTGCTGGATATATATAATACATAAAATATTATTAAGATTTTAGTGGTGCCGAATATGGAAAATAATAAATTAATTGGGAAAATCTGTCATACAAAACACACATAAATTTAGCCAATATTATTTAAGAATTTGTAAATTGGAAAATGAGTAAAAATAAAGAAACAATTAATGCAAACCTGTAAGCAATCAATTAATAAAACGTATATTTGACGGATTATTTTATCACCAAAAAGTTGAAAAAAACTTAAAAGAAGTGCCAACGTTTAACATCTTATTTCTTCTTAATAAAGAATAATTTTCGTAAGTTAGTTTTTTGCGAATAAGAAATTAATTTACCGTTTATACGTCGAAATTTTGCTATTGATTCACAATAATGTTATATATCTCAGAAATTAGAGCCAATACTGTGAAAAGAGATTTCAGTTGCTCTAGTTCACTACCGTACACACGGTTTTAAATTTTTATAATAAGATAATTTCCCATTGTAATTATGCTACTTAAAGTCTATTTGAAAATGCTTACCATTTTTGTAGCTCCTGTTGCTGTACCATTAGGATATATATTACCTCTATCTAGCGGTTTTGGCGCCTTAAGGCGTATTTTAAAATTCATTTGTTCAGCTAATAAACTAACCAGAGAACCTTCTACACCGTGCAAACGTTTTAAATCACCTGTTGCGGGATCTGTGTCAACTAGTATAAAAGGCAAATACTGCCATGTAACCACAGATAATATGCAGCCATTCATATTTTTAACTTTATTTGGAAAAATAGGCTTTTCTACTTCAAAAGTCGAGAAATTCTTTTCTATACCACGAAATGATATATAAAACTCAGGCATTGAGGAATGGCATTTATTTTTCGCAAACGGGAAGTATGTGTAAAGATAAGGAGATCTACCAACCACAAATAAAACATTCACATTGGTGCAATATAAAATAAAAAGCCGGCGAAATATTTCCTTAATATTATTTAAACGTTCTTTTTCAGTACCCGTGTATACAAATATGAAACTACCGCTGCGACTATAGCCCATTCTTGGATCTAATAAATCACTTTCAAAATTTCTGAAAACAAACAGACATTTTATTATTGTTTTATTTTATAATAATCATCTTTTGATGTACTTGTATGCTGTTAAGCTGTCCAAAAACCAAATACACTTATCATGGCTTAATAAAATTCTTCTATTTTCCCTGTCATCATGATCTTCATATATATTTTCCTTAAAGTCAGACTCCTTTTCTTTCAATCCTCCTTCCACATAGAACTTAATATTTGGTGTTATCATAGCACGCTTTATAATTTCATTTATTAAATCATTGTGATATAATCGATTCTCTTCATTGATGGCATATTGTCCAATAGTCAGTGGAGACACTGAGTACTTAGCGAAATTATTATTTATAATCCATAAAGTGGCCAATATTAAAGTTAAATTAAATGTTGGCTCTGAGGCATTCAATATAATTTCCGTCAATGTTGTCATGATTTTTCCGTACAATTTTATTGGTCTTTGAATTAAATTATGCGACTAAAAAAATTATTTAAATAGTAGAACTGCCTAACTAAACCGTGTAATTTCAAATCTAATAAAATTTTAGCACAAACATTTTGCCATTTCATTATACTCACAAACATATTTACAGAGTAAAAGTGAGTGAGTGTATGTATTACAAATGAGTTTGCATTCATTACACACATGCTATAATTTCTATCACAATTTAGTCAATAAGCACATTTATTCTCTTGGTTTTTTAAAAATACTCATACCTATTGCCTATTATATTGGTCTTATAAAATCAGTAACGTTTTTTTATACCATTCACAGAAGTAATTACTACACCGTACATGGCACACCCTATAAGGTATATATATTCTGGATCATTATTAATAGCGGAGGTGATTTAGCTATATCCGTCTGTCCATCTGCTCCTCCGTCCGACCATCTGTCTGTGTGGATGTTTAAATCAACTTTCTGAACTCCCTAGAAGACCAACAGAAAATTTTAGTATTTCAATTTATTACAAAATTATGTTTTCAGCTTGCTATGAGCTATGAGCTCTTAAGTGGAACTACTACTATTTTTTTTGGACCATTTTTGAAGTGTTTTTTGTTTAGTTTGTCCAAAATACAAAACAAAGAAAAACAAAATTTTAGTTTTTCATTAAGTTTTGCTTTGGGGTTTTGCGTATTTTGTCTAAACTACAAAACGGGCATAAACATGAATTAACAGAAATAGATTTCGTAATATCTCTGCAAAAAAGGAGAGCAATCGGTCAACAAATGGCAGAGAAATATCAAAAATACAACCGATATTTCACACATTCACTAATGTTGTGTTTCATTTCATTTATTTATAATAACCTAGCCTGTATAGGCCAAAATCGGTTTGGCTAAAAAATTTTTGCAGATGTTTGCAAAATTAATTATATTTATAGTTAAGGGTATTTAAGAGTGGGCACAGCCGAACTTAACTTGTTTTATATTAATTTTATATAAAAATTATAGACTTTTGGAAATTGTGACATAAACATTATTGTCAGAGCAGTGACAATTAAATTTATTGTACTGTTTAGTAGACTTTTGATTGTGTTTAAAAACTGTTAAATTCTATTTTACGTAGAGTGAGTGAGTCCTTTCACACAAACAAATTTAATTTTGTTTGCATGAAAATAAATACTTAAATTGCAAAATTATTTAAAAAAAAATTTAAGTTCGGCTGTGCCTAGTCTTTCACATATATTTATTTTTGTAAATTATTCTTAAATATTAAAAAAAAAACTAAAGAAAGATTTTTAATTATATGGCAAACATATAATAAAATAATTTTCTTTGAATACCTATTTTTTTCTTAATGCTAAGGGAAATAATATATTATCCCATTATGCAAAAAAATTAACGTAGACTTTAAAGTCAACGTTATCGAAATTTTTCATATAAATTTTTCATAAATTTTACTTTAAAGTCTACGTCAACTTTTTTTGGATAAGGCTGTTAATCTTTATTTGTGCTTAATTCCAGAATTGTGTTGGGTTATTTTAAATTTATTGTTTTACTCATGACATTCTGATGAGTTATTTATTCAGTACAAGTGCCGAATCTTTTTGGAACTAAAGGAAACTAATTCTTAATTAGTCAATTGCTTTTAAAATATAAAGGTTCTAATATTTGCCAAGAAATGTTGAGAATAATCTGATGAAACGGTCCATATAGATATGATATACCCTACAGTACTTATTGTACTGAATGAATAACTCATGAGAATGTCATGAGTAAAACAATAAATTTAAAATATTTAATATTTTGTTAAACTTTTGAATTCCAAATAAAATTATTACATACTCGTATGCTAAAGGAAATAATTAATTTCAGTTAAAGATTTTCAAGTTAACGACATTCACGAAAAATACGTTTTTAAACCAAACAATAGTGAAAGAACATTTAATTTCATATTATTATAAGAATTTCAAACTACCGGTACAAATTAAAAAACATCCCGAAATTGCACCCTGTCATTAGTCTCTCTATTAAATAATTCCTTGGCATAACTATACAAAGTGGAATCATCAAACATCCTTATGTTTAAAATATATACATACGAGTATGACTATATAATTTGGGGCGCAGAAAATTCTTATGCAATCTATGGACACTAATGCAACTGTCTCTGGCGGATTTTGTACAGGCCTTAGTTTTTTAAAGATGAGGTCGAAATTGTAGTTTCTATAAACGGTATTTGTTATAGGAACCTTATGACGGAGCTTTTGTAGCCTCAACTGGATCTAAACAATATGTTTTACAACGCATGGTCTTCGATTTACTGCAGCATTAAATTATAGAGTGAGCTCTTCCTTTTAATGTTGTTAGTACGTTGCAAAGAATTTTAAAGTCGTATTCACTACGGCACAGAATACACACACACACACGTTTGTATAAAACAGATTGCCTGCTTCTGTGCTTGTATGTACAGCATAAAATTTTTCATTAAAAAGCAAAACAAATTAATGGAAACCCAAAATTTCAGTGATATACTTGATTTTTCTCGGCCATTTTTGGACCGATTTTTTTTTGCACAGATATTATGACTGTAATTTGTGGTAGAACTTTTTTGTCCCCTCTGAAATTCAAACAAAATACGCAAGAAAACAAAACAGAAATTAATGAAAAATTTAAATTTATGTTTTTCATTTTTCTTGCGCCATTTTAGCACAAAAATTACTACTGCCATTTCTGATTAAACTGCGTACCACACTTTCCTATTCGTTTTGTATTTTAGACAAAATACACAAAAATGCCACTCAGAAAAGCGGTCAAAAGTAGACGTTGTTTGACTCATAGCTTTTCCAGTAAGTTGATTTCGACCACTTGACGAACAGATATTGCAAAATTGACTCCGCTATATATAAAGATATAGAATATATATAGTTTATAGGGTGTCCCATATACGATGTAGATATTAGAAACGCAATTACAAAGTTATGTATACCCTACTTACTTACAGTTAAGGTATAAAAATAGTATTTTAATGATTCTGACAACTCTGATCGAGATATGGGCTTAGATAGAAGAGATGTAGCTTTATTAATTTTTGTTTTTTGTTTTAAGATATATTATTATAAGCATTATAAAATATATATATATTATATAATATTATATTATATATTATAATTAATTATGCTATGTAAAATAAAACTTTATATTTATGTTTTCTTTAAATATTTAAAAAATCAATGATAATTCTACACCAATCAGACTTAGCACTAGCCAACTCCAAAAGAAATATGGCAAATGAAAGTAACAATAATATTCCATAAATACAAAATAAAGCAAATAATATATGAAATGATAATCTAACCGGTTCCCTTTGTTTAGGCATTCGTTGATGAGAGGAATATAAATAGTAAGATTCAAAACGTTGTACTAAGCCTGCTGATAAAATACGTACAATTAATTCATCAGCACGAAATCGTAGATAACTATGAGGTGGCATATAAAACACAATGGGCGCTGTCAGCAGTGTTTGATCTAAAATTTCCACCCGACGACTTGGATTCATTTGATTGTATAGCCTTGTTATATATTCTAATAAGCACATAGCCACTTTCTCTTTATTTGAAATTCGTTTGAATACAGAGGCTTCAGAATTTTCTTCATCTACAACACCAATATTAACTCCAGGTAGTGATCTCCTTAAAACATGCACCATAGCAGGGTAAGCATAAATTGTGTAATTATTTTCCACTATTTCAGTTATGCTTTTAAAAGTAGTGCGACCTCGGCCATCTTGTAAAAGATTATATAAAGCTCCGGAATAAGCTGATCTGAGTACAAATGTGTACAATAAAAATATCAATGACATGTAGCGTGCAAAATTTCTTATGGGAAAATTTCCATGTACTGAAACACCACACAAAACTGATAAAAAATTTGTAAACGGTATGCGATTTCTTTGACCGAATATAAAATCCATTAATTTTGATTTGCCTAAAAATCGTATGTAATAAATGAAAATGATTCCAGAAATTATACTAAAACTGAAACATGACCAAATTATATATCGAAATGGCTTCATTAGCCGTTCAAACGAGGACATCTTTGGGCCATCCGGAATAGCTAACAAAAATCGTAGTTGCAAGTAACTAACACTGGCTTGCATCAGTTCTGAGCGCATCTTATTGTACATTAAGGATATTATGGTTATATTTGCTTCAGCATTGATTGTCTGCAAAAGAAGAAATAAAAGAAAATTATTCTATTTACTAATAAAAACGTGTTACTGTTCTTTATTGCGACAGTCAATAATCCACCACACATCGTGTATCTTTAACAAGATTGTATAAAAATTCGTTTGATATAAACTGTTACTTTAAATTTTACATAAAGTGTGTTATTAACAATTTTATAAAATGTGAAGAATAGAAATTCCTTGATAGTTTTATTACAGAAAATTCTCTGGTTTAGGGAATTTTTTTCAAAAAACTAAATTTTCCGCGAAAAACATTCCTGCCGAATACATATATAGCAAATAAAAATAAATTATAAAAATGATTAAAAAAAAGCAATTCAAACAATTTAATTCTTAAAAATTTTTAATAAAAAATCTAAGTATATAAATAAAAAAAAATTTAGCTCACTTATTTTTAAGCTCACTTTTTAAATGTATGTCATATGGAAAAACGTCCTGAACCAACCCTCCGATAAACAACGCATTTAGTCAAAATTTTGAAATGAGAAAAAAAATAAATAATATGATTGCCAGGCTTTGAAGAAATCAGTTCAAATGGAATTTCCCTTATTGAATCTACAACAAAAATATGCTTACGATACACTTATGAAAGTTGTGAGCGAATGAACTGGACTGATATTTTTTGTTGCCCTTGTTTTAACTGGAAACACTTTTATGATCTCTGATATGCTCGAAGAATGATATAGCACTTACACTTGCTGCATCAGGGATTGCAACTACATTACTGAAAATCGATCGAGATGTGCGTTCCTCACTCAAGTTGTCTTTGAATATTCAAATCAATGAATTCCACTTTTTAACGATTTTCATTCACCACTGTTCATAAAGATGTGTGCCCTTATTTAATTTAAGGCTGAAATTACTCTTTCAAATATTTTATTTACAACTTTGGTTGTGATAATAAAATAGCAGTGAATGGCTGTATTTATTTATTAACAATTAAAATTCTATTTGTAAACTGATTTCTCTAAATAATAAAGGGCCGGTCTGGGACGGGCTGGGACGTAAATAAAAATTTAATTTATAATTTTTATATCCTAAAACATATAAAAATCTATGCCGAAATTCGTAAAAAGTTTTGGTACATATAAATAAGTTATAGACAACTCTCTATGTTGTACTAGTTATACTAGAAAAAACAGGTAATTGCATGTTTAGAGGTTCCCTGTTTATAACAAAATATTAGTCATTTAAATAATCGTAAATAATTCCACTACTTTTTCAAAATTGTAAATCAACTTAAGAAAACTTACCATATTTGTAGCACCTGTTGCCGTTCCATTTGGATAAATATCACCTCTGTCAAGCGGGTCCGGGAGATTAAGGCGTATTTTAAAATTCATTTTTTCAGCCAATAAAGTAAGCAGCAAACCTTCTACACCATGCAAACGCAATATATCACCAGTTTCGGGATCTGTGTCAACTAAAACGAATGGCACATATTCCCATGTAATCACAGTCAATTCACAGCCATGCATATTTTTAACCTTATCTGGAAAAATTGTTTTGCTAACTTCAAAATCTGAAAAGTTCTTTTCAATGCCACGAAATGATACATAAAACTCAGGCATTGAGGAATGGCATTTATTTTTTGTAAACGGGAAGTATGTGTAAAGATAAGGAGATCTGCCAACCACTAATAAAACATTCACATTGATGCAGAACAAAATAAACAGACGACGAAATATTTCCTTAATATTATTTAAACGTTCTTTTTCAGTACCCGTATAAACAAATATGAAATTGCCACTACGGTGATATTGATATTTGGGATCCAACAAATCACGTTCAAAATTTCTGCAAAGCAAACACACATAAATAAAGATAGAAATTTATTTAGAAACTCTTTTTAAAAAATACTTGTATGAAGTTAAGCTGTCCAAAAACCAAATAAACTTATCGCGACTTAATAAAATTTTCTGATTTTCGTCTTTCTTATTGTTATCCTCCATATTTGCTGTTAAGTTCAACTCATTAACTTCTAAGCCTCCCTCCACATAGATTTTAATATTTGGTGTTATCATGGCACGCTTTATAATTTCATTTATTAAATCATTGTGATATAATCGATTCTCTTCATTGATGGCATATTGTCCAATAGTCAGTGGAGACACTGAGTACTTAGCGAAATTATTATTTATAATCCATAAAGTGGCCAATATTAAAGTTAAATTAAATGTTGGCTCTGAGGCATTCAATATAATTTCCGTCAATGTCGTCATTATTTTTCCGTACAATTTTAATGGTCTTCGAATTAAATTATGCAAACAAAAACTGTTTTAAATAGTAGACCTGCATGCCTTAAAATTCATTTTATAAATGTGTAAATTCTATTACTAAACCGTATAATTTCAAATCTATTAAAACATTTAGCACAAACATTTTGCCATTTCATTATACTCACAAACATATTTACAAAGTAAAAGTGAGTTAGTGTATGTATTACAAATGAGTTTGCATTCATTACACACATGCTATAATTTCTATCACACTTTGGTCAATAAACACATTTATTCTCTTGGTTTTATAAAAATACTCCTACATATTGCCGTTGGTTTGACAAAGTCACTACCGTGTTTTTGTATTCTTTTTAAAAAACCGATTTCCAGCTTTTGAAAATTTTCACATAAATGGTTTTTTAGAGCAGTGACAATTTATTGAAATCTGCTGCATTGTTTTGTAGACTGTTAAAAGCTGTTAAATTCTGCTTTACGTAGAATACGTGATTTCTGTGACGCTAACAAATTTAATTTTGCTTGCATGGAAACAAATACTTAAATTGTAAAGTGACTTTAAATAAAAATATTTTAACACGTTAAAAACAAATACGACTACATAAAAATACTTGTTTTTCATTACCTGCCGTGTAATCACAGTAATTAAAATATGTCATGTTTCCACTGTGCTTCTCTGCTTTTCTCATAAGAGAGCATCTGCATGTATTCACAGATGGTTTCCACAATGACTCTAAAGTTGACAGTAGGGACTTTACTAAGAACTTTAAAACTAATATGTCCTTCAGGCTCCTGTGATTGGTGTTCTTAAGCAACAGGTTGGCTATGAGAGCATTGGTGGCAATATGAATAAGAACAAGTTAACATTTCTCAATTTGCTTTATTATTGTAAAGCCTTTGACACAGTAAATACCAAATACTGACAATAAAACTTTAGAAAATGTATAGTTTTCCCTTTTTAAATGGTATATGCCCCATCCCACAATCTTTAATAGTTCGTTGGCAAGTTGCTAAAATCACTTAAAGCAACAGGTACTCGTATATCGAAATTTAAAAAAAAAATTTAAAATAAACCAAAGTAACTTCTGAGTATTTGGACAGTAGGTTACCAATCTAGATGACCTCCGCTAAACTACTGCTAAAAATATATATAGTGACATAATATATTTAGTGGCTTAAGACGTATTTGATAAATATGCCATTAATACTGAAAGCATATTTATTTACCAATAGTAAAAAACTTCAGGGGTTACGTTAAAACATATTTAACGCGGCATATTTATCTTCACTCATTTAATTTTTTTTTTTACAGGGCACCTGGAAAATATAATTTATTAATTTTTATGCGTAATTTAATTTTTATGTTGTAATTTAAAAGATATATTTTCTTATCCAAAAAAATTTCACGTAGACTTTAAAGTAAAATTTATGAAAAAATCATATGAAAAATTTCGATAACGTTGACTTTAAAGTCTACGTTAATTTTTTTGGATAAGGGGGATAGTGCCTTGTTGCATTGAAAAGTCAGGAAATACATACAAATATAAATACAAATGTTCCAATAATTGATAGAAATATTTCACAAAGGTAACCTGCTAGGCTTCGAAGTATACATTCATATGTACATATGTACAGTCAAAGCACAAGATAATGTTATATAACTTTTGACTGTTGGGCAAATTAACACAATAAAATACGAGTAATTCTGTTTTTCAAATAAATAAATTGTTTTTCTACGTTTTTCTTCCATTAGTGATCTTTGACCTAGTTAGATGATTAATTGGTAACTATTTAAGTCTTCTAAGCATAGACAAAAAAAAAATAATTATTTATTTCTGAAGCAGTAGTTTAAAGGAAAGATTTCCTTTTTGGGATAAATTTTTTATGATGATATGCTTTTCTCTTTTTACACAAATTTGATTTATACGAGTTACAAAAAAAAAAAAAAATTCTCTTTAACACGATTTTTACACAATTTAGAGACGATAATTCAAAAATAATTTCACAAAGTGATGAACAAAATTATTTATTTTTTATAAAATTAATTTATTTTTATAAAATAATTATGTATTATTATATGTAATATAATTTCAAAAAAAAAAATAATTAATGAATTAAAATGTGTAAGCACTAAATAAATGAAGTGAACTCTAACCAGAATTTTTTAATAATTCTCTTTTTACTCGAATTTTTTTGGAACGTACTCGTATATGTCTTGTAAAAAGAGGATTAGGAGTATTTCATAAGCAAGTGCAGCTGATTACATTTCTGTCTTTTTCGATTTGACTTTTCAAAAGCAAAAGATTAGATTAGATTGTATTTTTTAAGTAAAACTTTTTTTTTTTAATTAGTTGAATAACTACTTGAAAACATATTTAAACTTAGGCCAGAAAACGATTCGAGATATAGTTTTTTGTACTTAAAGCCTAATTTGATATAAATTATTTCAATATTATTTAATTTACTCTGCTACACCTCTGTTTAACTTAATATAAATACCATAAAAATTGAAAACATTTCCTATTATTATCTTAGAATTTACAAAGAAATCATTTGTTCTAGTTATTAACCGCGTTAACAAAATGTTGATTTTAAGAAAAATTTTATTTCCATTTATTATCTTATCATCATCTGTGTTCGATAAAAGTGTCAGCTTATATTATAACAATAAATCTACAGTTGTCACGGACATGATTTCATATTTGAAGCATTTTAATAATCAATTTTATCAATTTTCGAGCTTAACAATTGTACAGAGTATTCAACACAAGTCAGCAAAATATTACTTTTATGAATTATTGAATGAGTATTCAAAACTATTAAATGATACAAAAATTATGGTGAGAAATGTTCAATCGGATTATCAACATAATTTTGATTATTTTAATATAATGTTTATCGATTCATATGAAAGTTTTCGGTAAGTCATAAATTTTAATTTAAAATACAATATTAATTACCCACTTTATACATAAAAATAAAAAAAATAATGTGAGAGTTAAACATTTCAAATAAAAAATATTTTGAATAATTAAATATTTTCCCCCAAATTCATAAAAAAATATTATGTGCTTATTAAGGGCTTATTTGACAGATTTCTATGCAGTATTTTTCAAATAACCCCTTATAAAGCACATAATATTTTTTATGAATTTGGGGGTTTACCTTTATATAAAATATTATATATAATAGATAAGTGTGCAAACTTGGACAATGCCTGGTATTTCTTAAATCATCTGTATGTCAACTCAATCAAAAAAAAAAACATTTTTAATTCAAATACCGTGCTGCAAAGTCATCACTTCATTGTTAAAGACACTCTGAGAATGCCTAAAGCGACAATTACATGACATATATTTTTTATATTTTACTGATGGTGCAAGTCTGCTGGTATTGAGTGTGGTGAGGAAAATTTTAAAGAGTAAACACTGCGATACCTACGCATTAAGGATACTGCGATTCGACGCATTACAAACTTTTTTTTCTAAATTTTTTCTCATTTTCGTTCTTTTTTATTATTTAATTTTTTTTATTTATTATTATAGCGTTTTAAACACTTAGTATTCATATTCATATTCACAATGACCTTTCCAGTAATTTTTCTTTCATAAAATGATTATTATACCAGCTTGATGGTACATTATGTGCTTTCAGCTTTTTAACTCAAGCACCTGATTGCACTTGCATGCTACTGTCGTGTATTGGTCGCTTTTATCGCATTCTGGAAGACAGCCTACTAAGCTTGCGGCGTTCATGCCCAACCTAATTCAATTTCACAATTCGTACGCTTAAATTTTTTTTAATTATTTCATTCATCGTTCACTGACTTTTACCGTTTAAAATTAAGGTATCCAAAATTTGAATTAAAGTAGTTAAAATGTAACAAACTTTTATTGCAGCTTTAAATATAAGCCGAATGTAATCTCACAAATTGCAATCATTTCAATCAAGTCATTTAAGTGACTAGAAAAATCTGAACGATTCAGTGAAATGAACGATTATGCCCAAGTGTACTTATGTTACATGTAATATTATTTAGATATAAAAATGAAGGTACATAAGATGAGACAATAAGAAAAGTAAAGACATTTTTTAGACCAGCTTTCTCCCTAATACAGGGTCCACTAAATAACTTTTTTTTTGAAAATGCTATAAAAACATCGAGTGTAGCTTCGGCTGTGCAGCACGTAGCGCTGTCCTGTTGAAACCAAATGTTGCCAATATCCTCCTCTTCAATTTTTGTAAACAAAAATTCGTTCAACATGGCCCGATAACGATCGCCATTGACTAACGGCCACTCCTTGCTCATTTTCGAAGAAAAATGGCCCAATTATGCCTCTGGACCAACATTCGCACCAAACAGTGACTCGTTTTGGGTGCGTCGGCTTTTCAATGTATGCGTGCGGGTTTTCTGGGCCCCAAATGCGACAATTTTGCTTGTTTACATACCCGCCAAGATCAAAATGAGCTTCATCTGAAAAGATGATTTTTTTTGGAAAAATCGCCATCTTCTGTAAGTCGATCGCAGGCCCACTTAGCGAAGCGAAAACACAACCATATCTGTCAAATCAGACATGAGCTAAGTGTTACCATTCACGAAATAAGCACTAGTTGAAAAAAAAACGTTCGATGGCGGACCCTTTACAAGCGTCTATAAAAGTATTCAAAAAATTTGGTGTTTTTCATACAAATTTTCTCTAGAACTTGAAATTTTCACTTCATATTTCTTTTAAAATATTTTGCTTCTATAGAAAAATTGATCCTGGTACTGCGACAACAACCGAAGATTTCAGTGAATATTATCTCATTATATACTATGCTCTCAGCCCAAATCCCGAGCAAGAAATACAAAAAATATTTGATTATTGCTGGCATTACTACACCGTGAATGTAGCACTTCTACTGAAATCAGCAATTGAAAAGCCTGTGATTTTATACACTTATTATCCTTTTACAGAAAAACTTTGCAAAAAATGCCAGTTGCAGATAATTAGTGAAAATAATTCAATATTGGAATTGCAAGCAGCACAACTTTTTCCAAACAAATTTAAAAATTTTCACAACTGTTCACTAATGGCGGCCTTATGGCATGTACCGCCCTATATTATATTACCAGCAGCTAAAAACTATTCCAATAACTTGGCAGGCATAGAAGGATCATTGTTAGAAATTTTAGCTAAAACTTTACAATTTAGAATCGATTACATCACACCACCTCACAATGAACAAAGAGGTTTGATAAAAGAAAATGGATTATACACAGGAGCAATAAAAATGGTAAATAAGCAACTACATAAACATACAAATAAGAATAAATAAATATTTTGTTTTATTATTTCAGTTAAATGAGCGTGTAGCTGATGTAAGTTTGGGTTCATTTCGTTGCACTCTAGAGCGCTTTACTATTTTAAGTGCCTCATCAACATTTTATCAGAGTTCACAAGTTTTTACAGTATTATCTTTACAACGACCATGGTCTAGCTTGCAAATTATAGCTTATCCATTTCAAGTGCATATATGGATTGTGTTATTATTGTTATTGTTGCTAATACAAAGTTCTACTTACTTACTCCACTATTACAGAAAAAATATTTTAAAATTCATTTTTGGTTTTAGTTCAGTTAATTATATTAACATGAATATAATTTCCATTGCTTTAAATCAAGCTGCCTCTTCTTTACCAAAGAGGAATTTTGCACGTCACATTATTTTAATGTGGATTTTCTTAACTATGATTTTACGTTCTATATACCAAGGAGTTTTATATGATTTTCTTAAGTCCCAACAACATTTAAAACCGCCCAACACTGTGGCCGAATTAAGAGCAAAGAACTTTAGTCTGATTATAAATGTTGCCACCAACGACACCATTTCTAATACAAAAATGAATTTAATAAATGTTCTTGTTATGAACATAAATGATACCGGTGGATTTGCTATTTTGGAGGCTAATCCATATAAGAACTATGTTACCGGTACCCCAAAAGATTTTCTAACTTATTATATCAAAATTAATAACAAATATGGTGTATTTCATGTTCTAAATGAGAAAATATTTTCACAACAATTGTGTATTTATTTTAGCAAACATTCTTACTTGATCAACACATTTAATGATGTGTTACTAAACTTGAAAAAATTTGGTATAATTGATCACTTGGCAAATAAATTATTAAATAATCGCTTTGAAGAGCCAAATAACAAAAATTTATCAAATGAAACTCCACTTACCTTAAATCAACTACTTGGCATTGTAGAAATTTCTTTATGTCTTTATTTACTTGCTGTTGTTGTATTTATTTGTGAACATTTTTGCTCTAAACATTTTAAGAAATAAATTTGGAAGAACAATCTACAAGTATTACGAGTAATTTTATGAATACCCAGTATTTGTGCATTTTTAGTTTCTTACTTCGTGGAAGGAATTTGTTCTTTAATACTACTAAAATCAAAGACTATTATTTAAATAAATAAAAAGTACAATTTTATATATATAATATTTGTACCGGAGCACTTGACTTTCATACACGCAAAGAAAAAATATGCTTAAGGCAACCATATTCTGATGGAAACATAGTATGGTTAGATTTATGATTGCTTCTAACCATATATATTTTTAAATCAAAGATTTAAAAATAGCTTTCAACTGCAGATGTTGCGGTTCAACCCCCGGTCAGGGCAGAAATTTTATTTTAATTTTTTTTAATACATACATATTTTATATAAACATTTTTTAAAAATAATTTTGATATGAATTTAAAAAAATTTTAATTTTTAATTTTTTGTATAAATAAAGTTTCTTTCTTTTTATTCCATTGACTTTTCTTTTCTAGTATTTTGTATTTATTTATTACATAATACAGCGGGTTTGAATTTATTTTTTTTTAATTTTAGTTGAGTCTACCAGGGCTCGAACTTGTGAACACTTAGTTAAGAAGCATTAACTCGCCACCCAACCACTTCAGCCACAAAGCTCAGTTGAGTTTGAACGATTAAGTTTTTGTTGATACTCACTTTATTTATATAGTTGCGGAAGAGACAAAATAGAAAACAATTTACATTCAACCATACTTTTATCATTATTATGTTTGCTATGAACATATTTATGGGTTTAAGTAAAATTTTATTAAACATAGTATGGTAATTATATGGTTGATCTAAGACACTAGACATAAAATGGTTAAAAATAACTAGAAATATGTTTATCGTGATCATAATAATGCTTAGATGCTTCAACCTAATAATAATATTTTTGTAAAGAACAAACTATGTTTGCGGTGATCATATTCAACCATCTTTTTTCTTTGCGTGTAGTTGTAGCTTTGTTAATTTAAAATAAAAATACCTTATTGCTTTTTTACTTTGCTTACGAGCTTTTGAGCCTAATCTCATAGTAGTAGGTTCGTTAATATTAATAAAAAGTTAAAGAGTACCTTTAAAATAAAACACGACACTGTTCCTTTTACGATTTCTTATTCCATTCACAATAATTTAATTCTAATATCACAGTTCTAAGAAATAACAATAAAAAAGTTAAAAGATAATTTTCCCGTTTGGTAGGTTTTTTCTCCATAAAAACAATTTATGATAATTTATTTGATGTTACAAATATTTATAACAAAACATGTCTATGCTGCACCAATTTATTCTTTACACATTTTACTCCTTTTTGTTAATGTGATTGTTATTGTAAAAATAAATTTGTTTAAAAAAACATACCAACATATGTGTTTTACCCTTTTTATCCCACAAATGCGCAAATATCAAAAAAGTACCAAGCCCCCATCCGCTTATTATACCCTTCACTGTAAGTAAGAAGAATATATATAACTCTGTGATTCCGCTTGTAATTTCTATACCATGCATGGGACACCCTATGAATATGTCCGTCCGTGTAGTCGTTGAAATCAACTTTCAGAAGATCCTAGACAACATACAGAAAAGTATAGCATACCAAACAGGTATGCCCAAGTACTGACTACACTTTTATTTGAAAATAATTTAACAGCTTAAAAACAACTAGTAAAATATTCTACATGGGCAACAAGATGTATATAAACACACACATGTACTCGTAGTTAGTTGCTTTAACTATTTCTAGTGATTGTATTCTTATTGTGTAAGTAATTTGAAAATCAATGTTCAACCAATTAATTGCATCATTACCCAATACAACAAGTACAATAAATGTATTTACGTGAATATGTATGTATGTACATCATAGAACACAGTACATAATACATAAACATAGACCAGTTTATACTACATTTATGGTACGTGTAAAATACAAGACAACACAGACAGGCAGGCTCATAAAGTTTAAATGCATCATCCATGTAAAGGGTGTTTTTTATAGACGTATAGAACTTTAAGTTGGCATTACTGTTCAAGATGGCGATCGATTTAACAGCTGTCAAGTGATTTATTCTCAGTTTAGTTTGGCAATTCATCATGAATAGACGCACGATCATCAAGTAAGGCGTAGATTCGTCGAATGGGCCCAAAACGAGATTGCCGTTGTTCCCGATTTTCTTAAGCGAATTTTGTTTAGCGAAGAAGCGCACTTCTGGTTGAATGTAAACAAACAAAACTGCCGCATTTGGAGTGAAGCTAATCCTCAAGTGTATGTCGAAACACCGTTACATCCAGAAAAACTGACTGTTTGGTGCGCTTTACGGGCTGGTGGAATCATTGGTCCGTACTTCTTCAAAAACGATGATGGCCAGAACGTTACAGTCAATCGTGATCGGTATAGAGCCATGATTACTAACTTTTTCATTCCTGAATTGAACAACCATGATGTCCAGGAGCTGTGGTTCCAACAAGACATGTCACACAGCTCGTGCCACAATCGATTTATTGAAAGACACGTTTGGTGACCGCCTAATTTCACATTTTGGACCTGTGAATTGGCCTCCAAGATCTTGTGATTTAACACCGCTAGACTACTTTCTGTGAGGCTATGTAAAGTCATTGGTCTATGCGGATAAGCCACAAACGCTTGACCATTTGGAAAACAACATTCGCCGTGTTATTGCCGATATACGGCCACAAATGTTGGAAAGAGTCATCGAAAATTGGACGTCCAGATTGGACTACATCTGAGCCAGCCGTGGCGGTCAGATTATCTTTCGGATAAATAAAATTCATGTCAATCGAATAATCCATCATTGTTTTATTGCAATTTAAAGTTCTATACGTCTATAAAAAAACACCCTTTATGTACGAGTATATTGTATCAATAGAATAGTGTTAGTGTTACTATTAGAATAAATGTACGACTGCACACATGCACATACGCAAATTGTTCTAATATCGTAGCTGTTCGTTCCCTTAACAGAAATTTTAAGGATTTTATTAGATAACTACAGACATTGTAAAATTCAGTAAGAATGTCATTAAACACTTTAGTCTTCTTAAATGTTTGTGTGTGATTAAAAATTGTGTAACAAAACATGGTAAGAAATAAAGTTCAGGACTTGTAAAACTTCAACTTAAAGTTACAACAAAAAGAAAAAATTAAATTTTTCTTTTCTTGCTGTATTGAGGAAAAATTAAATGTTACACTAATGCCTGGATTGACAATCTTTAGTTAACTAACGACTTTGGCTTAGGCAAATTTATTATCATTGCTTAAAGCATAATCAGTAAGTAAAAAAGCACGTGAAGTCGAATTCGTTGAGAGATTTATTTTGATTTTTTTAATTGTATAGTTTAATCTAAAATAAGCGCGTGTTCAGTTTACTTTGCCAAAAATTAAAAGATTTCTCTAAAATTAAAACTCAATATGTCTATATATCGCTTATTTACTTTAATCGGGTCATAATTAAAAGAACATGTTTTTGGTTTAAGTTAACAAATAAGGTTTTTCTCAATATATTCTCTGAAAATATCAAAAAAAGATATTTTAAATGTATTTTTTTCCAGAAAAAAATATAAAAAAATTTTCTTATTGTACTGGTAATAAATGGAAAAATTTAAACGGCTTTTTTAATTATGACGCTATTCAAGACATTAAGTGATATTTTTAATAAAAGAGTAACCTTGCAGGCTGACAGAATTGAAAGTATGAAACTGAGGTCAAATTGTCCTGAACTAAATAAATAGGATATTATAAACAATAACGTACTCTACTACAGAAGTAGCGAGTTGAATGCTACTAGTGGATGAGGGCCTTCACTACTCTATTTAGTAGTTCCTCTTGTGAAAATTATTATATGTCTTTAAACAAATTAAGTTCGGCTCTGACGAATCTTATATACCCTTCACTGATAGAGCCAAATATTCAATCTTTCAGTTTTGCAAATTCTTCTTCAATATTAAAAACAAAAATAATTGTGAAGTTCCAAAAATATTGATTAAAATAATTTTTTTAAATACTTATTTCCTTGTTAGTCTTAAAATAAATAATTAATTTCTATTAAAGAAATTCAACTTGACGACAAATAAAATGTCTCCCGGCAGCCAATTTTTAAACATAAAAAAAAAGAATTTTTAACAAAAACATCTAATAAGAATGCAAATGGAATTTAAATTATTGTAATTTAAAATGTTTGTAAAAATTGTTTAAAGCAAAATTCAAATTAACGGCTAAAGTCAAAAACTATCTCTCAATAAGATTTCTGTATTCATAGTATTTTTTACATACAAGCCATTTAAAAGACATACACATGTTTTTGTGAGACCAACTCGACTACCTGATTTTGTGGTTGTTACGCACTTCTACAGCTTCAAAATTTAAAAAAAAAAAACAAAAATTAATGAAAAATTAAAAGTTCGGTTATATTTTTAATTTTTTTCTGTCATTTGCACACCAATTGCTCTGATTTTTTGCACAGACAGAAAAAAAATTTAAACGTGCTTTTCAGGAAATGGACATATAAAAATACATTTCCAGCATTAAGATTTGGACTTCTTCGCAGGCAACCTGGACCAGTTCAGCAATGACCAAGGCAAACATTTTCACCAAGAAATGGTTGCAGAAATAAAATTAAAATTATTCCAGAATATGGTTGGTTACTTCAAAATGATACTGAGTTAAAAAAAAATTATTTCTGGAAAAATTTTTTTAGTAAGAAGTTTAATAACTCAGTAAATTTTGAAAATAAATTCAAAAGTTATACGATTTCTTTATAAAATACTGTGTAAAAACGTGTCCTAACTTGAAAAATGGCGAATAAATTACGTACAAAATTTGTTTGGTGGAGAAATACACACAGATTTCTCAAGTTAACTTAAATAATATTATATATACGAGGGTTGCCTTTTATATTTCGGGACTTGGCAACCCTGGTGTTGCAACCCGGCAACTGACAGCTGTATCGTAAAGTTGGACATTTTTGAGGTTATACGTGCTCAAAACGTTTTGACATACAGTAACTTAAAAAATTCATCTCGGCCCAACCATAGAATTAAACATTTTCGTGCGATTATTTTTTACAACTTTCGATGTGAATTAACTTAGCAACAATGCATGGATGAGCTTAATTCAATTTTTGGCGATGAAGCTCCATCAAGGACCAGTGTTTATCGATGGTATGGTGAATTCAATCGTGGTCGTAGTTCACTCCACGACGAATTTTGTGAAGGTCGTCCAAAATCAGTTGTTGTTCCGAAAACTATTGATGCTGTGCGCGAACTGATATTGCAAGATCGTCATAAGACAACCTTAGGCATTAGTGGGATCAGCATACATTCAATATTGCATAAACATTTGACTGTCAAAAAAAATTTGTTCGCAATTTGTCAATCGCTCAAAAAAATTCTCGTGTCGATTGGTCGAAAAAAATGCTCCAAAAATACGATCGCGGTGCTTCGAAACACGTTTATGACATCGTGACAGGTGATGAATCGTGGATTTACGCATATGAGCCCAAAAGTAAACAGCAGTCGACTGTATGGGTGTTTGCTGTATTCAGAATGCATGTTTTGGAGATACCTCAATCAGAGTGCCAAAAGTGCTTCGACAATTGGCTCAAGCGCATGTAAAAGTGTATAGATCTTTATCGGGAATATTTTGAAAAACAATAAAGTGATTTTCAATGATTAATATTTGTTTTTGTTCTCTAATCCCGAAATATGATATAAAAGGCAACCCTCGTATAACACTAAGACCGCTTTAATGTTTTCTTGCTAAATTCCCTGAGAAACTTAAAAACGGTTGATATATAATAAGTTATTGATTTTTTACCCGTAACTCAAGATTTTGCAGGTGTTTAGCAGTCCAGAAAAATAGTATCACTTCCTTGGTATTTCCACTTCATTCTTTTTTCTTTCACTGTGGGCCTTAGAATATACATAACTGAGTATGATTGGTATAATACACGCTACATATTATGAGTTGGTATCTTTAGATTTAATAAGAAGTTGCAACATTTGTAAAATTTTTAGTGTTTCGTTGTCACTGATGTGAACGTGATTGATTCTAGAACAAGCCCCCTTTCCTGTAAAGTCTTCAGTAAGATAGAGAACACAATTCAGTTTCTAAGGAAAATTATTTAATAATCTTTTAATTAGTCACAAATATATTATATTTTTATAGATTTGGTGGTAAATCCTTTTCTTTTGCACTGAAGCATTTAAATACAGAAATTTGGTTAAAAATCTTTCTTTATACATTTAAATGACTAATAAATAAACGTTAATGTATGTATGTATATGTGTCGTTATATACACATACATATGTCGATAAATGTATATTTCCAGATTTAAAATGTTCAAGCTTGTACATATTGACAAAACTATTTCCGTTTCCTTTAGCTTAGTCATACAAAAATTGTTAAGGAAACAGATTACATTCTTATTTTATCTTATTTGTCAGTATACGAGTATCTGAAATTATGTTTTCCACCTACTTTTTCATCATGATTTTCAACATACTGCATACTTATATACGTACGAGTATCTACATACTCGTATATACTCTTAATTTAAATATTACGGTCATGCATGTAACCACACACATGTTGACAATACAACTTTCTTTTGGTACCAGCAGATTTTTGAAAAGCTTTCAATTCTTGCACAAAATATTTATGCGGCTTTTGCAACAATTTTTGTAAAATATGTTGTTGAAAACTTTTAAACTTAAAATCAAAAAGCAACAAAGCATGAACGCATACTCATATGCATGTATGCAAAATGAACTTTATAAAAATAATTATTAAGATGAATAAGATGAAATGTAATTTGAAAACAATAGAAAGCAGCTTGAAAAGAAAAACTGGCATCTCAAGCAGAAAAAGGAAATATTTATTTAAAAAAAAAAATATTTTACAAATACATATGTAGAATATTTGTCAATTAATATCCATACATATGTATGTATGTGCACACAGAAACAAACACACATTTGTAAGTTGTGTACATGCCTAGGTTAAACTACACAGGGCTCACTTGGGTCCTATGTACATGCCTACGTACACGCAAAAAAAAGTTGATTGAATGTGATCACCGCTTCTCAAAATATTATTGTTAATTTGAAGCATCTAAACATTATTATAATCAAGATAAACAGGTTTCTAGTTATATATCGCCATTGATATGGTTAAATTTATCATATTATTTTTGTAATATTTTAGCTGAAACCATAAATATAATTTATAGGAAGCATGTTATGGTTAGCATAAACACAATGGCCCTTAATCATAGTCACTGTAAAGTCGATACGATTTTAAATTCATAAAATATTAATGAACAGAAGTCAGCTCTTAATAAAAGTCTCCTTTTTTGTGACTATGATTATGATTCAATATGTTTAATAAAATGAGAAAAATATGTTTGAAAGTAAATTGTTTTTATTTTGTCTTTTTCCTAACCATATCAATAAAGTAAGTATAAAACAAAACATTAATCATTCAAATTTAATTAAGCTTTGTGACTGAAGTGGTTGAGGGACGAGCTAAAGCGTCTTAACAGCATATGCCCTAATTCAAATCCAGGTAAATTCAAATAAATTTTCCAAAGAAAATCAAATCAGCAGTTCGATTCAGTAACTTTTATTACGAACATTCGTATCCAAAAAACAAGTATAACGATATTTTATCGAATTTGGTACTCAGTAACTTTCCGACAAAAATATTCGAAGTTTGCGACGAAGCTAACAGCACATAAATCATTACAAATAACGATTTCTATCTCACCGAATATTTTTGTCGAAAAGTTACTAAGTACCGAATTCGATAAAATATCGTTACTGAATTGCACTGCAGTTATATGTTATAAATATAGAAAATCAATTAATGAAAACGGAATAATCAATAGAAAAAAATTGGGCCATATTCATAGTTAAAAGAAAATAGACGTTAAAGCTGACTTTTACTCATAAACATTTTATAAATTTAAAATCAAAAAATAAAAAAATTTGGCCCTGAACGGGATTTAAAACTGAACATCTGCAGTTGAGAGGCATTTTTAATATATTTGATCTAGGTTATGATTGATTCAACCATATATTTTCTTTGTGTGTATACATAAAATAAAATCAAATTACAGAAAGTCCTAGGCAACATTGTCATCCAGAATTTTAATAGTTTTTTCTCAACAAAATTTAAACGTTATTGACTAAGAAATTAATGGACGGCAAGCAACAGGACAACATCATATAAAATGTCGTGCAATAAGTGCAATTTCACTATGCCTAAGCCAAAAAAAAAATTTTTTTTTGATGCACTAGGATTGCCCAACTGTAAAAATTACTAATATTTAAAATTATACACATACGTTTTTTCGTTTTTGTAGAATATGAGATTTTTAGGGATGTTGCTTTACACATCTGATTATAACTTTGAAACCACGTAGTCGATTTTATTACAAAATATGTCAAAAAATTTTAAATTATCAGATGTTCCGTGCTTATAATTTTGCGAATTTAAAACTTTCAGCTAAGGCACTTACGTTTTGAAATCACTTCATTATTTTCGCGACTATTATAAGACGAACTTTAAAATGATTTATATAATATATTTTTTTATTAATATTGTAAAACAATTAAAAATTAAAAAAAAGATACATTTTTTGCTGTAAAATTTTTATTTGCACTTGGGTTTTTTTTTCATTTCTGGCTTATTTTTCATTGTCAACTGAGCAAAGAAGCTCCAGGCTTTTAATTTATTTCTGCTTTATAATTTTAAAACAAAAAAATCAGCTGTTTTCTTAAGCTTTCGAAAAAATAAAATCACACCGAAAAACTCAAAAGCAAAATCACAAGTATGATTTCAAGACCACATGTAATTTGAAATCACGTGATTTGCAGAGCAGACATGTATGTATATTGGTTTTAATTTTTTTTTAATTATTTTTTAGTTCGTCTGTTATTTTTTGAGTTATTGAGAAAATTTTTATAAATAAAAATTTTTGATTTTTACAAATTCACAAAAAGTAGAAAGCGCTCAATACTTACTGGTTTTGTTATTTGTTCCTAAAATCAGTTATATAGAAATAAGTAAAACCACCATCCATTGATAAATCTGATTTTATTACATTTAGAATGTAAGCACTCAATTTGGAAAAAATAACATTTTTTAGTTCTTTCTGAAAACTCCAACAACAATTTAGAAAAAATTATATATTTACCCGCAAATTTATAAAAAATATTATGTGCTTAATAAAGGGTTATTTGACAAATACTGCATAGAAGTCTGTCAAATAAGCTCTTAATAAGCACATAATATTTTTTATGAATTTGGGGGTTAAAATATTTAATGCTGATAGCTCATCACAAGGTATAAGTTCGCCTTGGTTCATCAGAAAAAATAGTAGTTATTAAATGTCAGAAATGTTTTTTTTCCATTTGTTATCCTGAAATGTTTTTAAAACATTAACTTTTTTATTCAAAAAAATTAACGTAGACTTTCAATTCAACGTTATCGAAATTTTTCATAAAAATTTTCATAAATTTTATTTTAAAGTCAACATCAATTAGCATGAATTTTAATTACTAAATATTTTGACGTTTTTAAGCGCTTTAAAAAATATAAAAAAATATTCATATCCTTCTTTTAATGCTAATTTTCTTCAACTACCTAATAAAAAAAAATGTAAAGAAACTAAATGAAGTAATTAACATGTTAAGTAGCAAAACTTAAGGATCTGTACTTAAGAAAAGTAATTTCTACTGGCTGGCTGTGTTCTATGGATAAAAATAATAAGAAACGAAACTTATTAAATTAAAAACACCAACCCTACTACATATTACCATCAAGGGCTTAAAAGCTAATTTCGCAAAAAAAGATTGTAGAACTTTTGCAAAGAAGCACTTCAACAAAACTAGTATTCACACATACCAGAAGAAGTCTACAATTTTTTTAAATAAAAATTATTTCAATAAAAATTGTAATAACAAATTTAAGAGATTTTTAAGTAAAAACAGTATATGAGTTCCTGTGTGGTATCAGTTGTGTTTTAATATAACAGTTGTTGGGAAAGAAAGGCAAAAATTTAATATACAACTTTTTTCCTATTTTAGGAAATATTTTGAATCGTATTATAATTTCAAATTTAATAACAGATAAATTAACGAATAAGAAGAGGAATTGTTGTCATCTGGTAGCATTGATTATGATGTTTGCCAAGCAAAATTTTTTGATACTAAAACAAGCACCACGTCAATATGCTCAACGTCAAGGTAAATCTATACAAGGTCATCATTTCCTTGCAAATTGTTAAAATTTAAAAATCAAACTTTTCTATACCCTTCACAAAAAAGTGAAAAGGGTATTTATAAGTTTGTCATTACGTGTGTAATTTCTACACCGTACCTATAAAGTATATATGTCCGTTTGACCGTCTGTCCATTTATTCGTGTGTATGTTGAAATCAATTTTCTGCAGCCCTTAGAAAACCTACAGAAAAGTTTAGCAAGTCAATTTGTTGGCAGTTCCTGTTGTCAGTTTGCTATAGAAATTCAGCCCAATTGGGCTATAAATGGTGAGCTATGAGCTCTGAAGTGCAACTATCTCATTTTTGGAGCGCTATTTGCGTAATTTATGTAAACTACAAATTTGAAAAAAAAAACTTTGTACGCAGTTTTATTAGAAATAACAGCCATAAAGTCTGTGCAAAATATCGGAGTAATTGGTCCTCAAATGGACGAGGAATATCACAAATACAACCGAAATTTAAGGTTTTCATTAATATTTGCTTAATTTTTTTTTTTTTTTTTTTGAGTATTTTATCTAAACTTAAAAAAAGTAGAAGCAGTTTTCTCAAGCATCACATTCATAGTATCTGGACCAAAACTCAGCTGCATAGGTCCATAAATAACGGAGCTATGAAACATAAATCCCGACTACATCCATTTTTTTACCATTTTTGGTGCGTTTTTCGTAATTTGTCTAAAATACACAACGCACTAAAAAAATGTAGCATACAGTTTTGACATAAACACCCGTCGTAATTTTTGAGCCAAAACTCAGAACGATCGGTTCACAAATAGCCGAGAAAAATCAAAAATATAACCGATATTTCAGATTTTCATTAATTGTTTTTTTTTTTCAACAGAAATAGCATTTGTAATGTCTGTGCGAACAACGAGAGTAATCGGTCCACAAATGGCCGAGAAAAATCAAAAATATAATTTTTAATTTTAATTTAAAAATTGAGTGCAAGCAAACACTTTATTGCTTTTAAAAATGAAGTTCTCAAAAAAGATTATTTCTTATAACTCGTCAATTTAAGTTTCTTGAACCGAAATTAAAACAATAGGTATTCGAAGAAAATTATTTTTATCAATATTTGTTGTTTACTTTTTTATAATTTTTTATTGTAAGTTTATATGACTTTTTTTATTGAAAATACTAGATAAGTTGAGATCGTATTAAAAAAAATTTTATTTTATATACCTAAATACCTTTTAATATTTAATATGACCTCAAGCTTAATAAACTAGCCATTGCCATTATATATATTTTTTATGTGTGTGCTGTTTTTATAACAAAAGCAATTAAGTCGTCTAGAAATTTTATAGGAAAAGGTACTCAAAATATTGAGTTTTTTCATTAAAATTTTTTTGACGAGTTAATCGCTCATTAAGAAGAATGTGGAAAGTGAAAAATATGAACATTTGGCTAACACAGTGAAGGGTATATAAGACTGCACAGTCTAATTTAACTTCTTTTCATTTAAAAAATTTTATCAAAAGTACTTATTTCTTTCTTAAATTTTTTTCATAATTTGTAATTGCATACAAATAAATGTGATTGGGCACAAGTGGAAATATATACAAAACCACTCATAGAAATATTCAGTATAAAAATCACTTCTGCATAACGGGGTTAAGCCATTTTTAATACAATTTTTTTTTTTTTTTTTTTTTTTGTAATGAAAGACCATTTTTTGCATGAATTTGTTCTTTTTTGTGTGTTTGTTCTAACTCATTTGTTTGTGGGAGATCTCTCTCTCTCTCGCTCTATGTGGCAATATCAACTGTGTATGTGCCCTCTCTCTCACGCAGAGCTTTATTATACTAAAAAGCACTTATTTACATATAACTCATGCCATAAGGTAGATTTTTTCTGTTGTTTTTTTTTTACCCTGAAAAAAGAGACATTTTTGGGAAATTTTGTTGTTTTTTCTTATACAGTGCCTACATTATTAGTGTGTTTAATAAACGGTTACTTTTTAGTAAGCTAAACCAAAAACAAATATATGAGTTGCCATAATTTGTCATTACAAAAGAATTTGATTGGTGGACATATATAAAAATGGATGATGAGTTAAGAACGAGTGCAAGAAATATTCAATAAAGATATTACTTTGAATTACAGGATGTAATTAAATTGAAATTATAAATATTAAAATTACCTGAGGCTAGATGGTAATTTAACTTAATAATAATTGTGTAGCTAATTATAAGATTATAGATTTTTAAGTGACAGGGGTGAATACGAACTTTTTGAGGCTTAATTTTTTTTTTTTTTTTGTTATTTTTTTTTTAAAAAAATTAATTACAAAAAATTACTACTCTCTTAAATTACAGTTTAAATGCTTCCCTTTACAAAATTGGTATTTAAAATGAACTTAAAACACACAAAATTATAAAATATATTGAAGTTATTTTTTTAACAATAGCGTCACTCAAGTTAAGTCTGAAAAGTCATTACGAAAGACAAAACAATACCAGCTACATTTTAAAAATATTCTTGGCAAAAATGCTGTCACGTATACATACGTAGTAGATATCTATTAAAAGCAATAATTTAACTAATAATTTTTTTAGTTTTGTTAAATATTTAAAAAAATGGGCGAAATTAAAAATATAAATACTCGTATTTAGCTAACACAGTACATAAGACTCGACATAGCCGAATATAACTTGTTTTTATTTTTTTTTTTTTGATGAATTTTCATTTGTGATTCTAAAAAATTATATTTTTTAATTAAATTAATTTTTCCGATTTAAATTCTAAATTGAAATAATTTTTGACAATTTGGAATAAAACATTCTGAGCGAATTCACTAATGCGGCCATCTTGTATATATTCGCCTTGTTCACAATATATACATATTTATATGCAAAATACAAATTGGAAATAATAGCGTAGACAATACCGCATACAACAACAACAAAAGGCTGTGGATAACATGTGCTACGCTTATAGTTCAAGTTATCTGAGAGACAGACTTGACAATCCAAAACCATTCATTTGTCGGATAACTCCCGTACTCTGAATCATTCCAGAATTATACAAGGTACTGACAAGTCAACAAAAAGCATTAAAATGCAAAAACCACAGGCGTTTCTTTTCTGCTATGTGTCAAAAACATCTACAAAAGGAGAAAAACTAATTTATTTGCACTCATACACTTACACTTTTTATATATTTTGAGTATAAAAACAATGGCACGCAGAGATGTAAACAAATTTTGCCAGATACTAAATATAATAGGAGATGTACAACTATGCTAACGCCAGTACCTTGTATAATTCTGCCATGTTCTGAATGTTAGATAAATGAAAAAGGTAATTTGTGCTTTACAGCTCAACTCTACTTTAGTTCAAATTTTAAAATTACAACCTACTTGTGCTATTATCAACTACAGCTTTATGTTAGTACAGTTGATTAAAACATACAAAAATTACGATTCTTCCATAACGGAAACAATAATAATAAACAAAACTTTACAAAAATTTATAAAAATTTTAAAATGATAACGACATACCACTAAGTTAAAAACTGCAATAATTTTTAGGTCAACAAAACAAGAATTTTTATTTAATTGTGAATTTTATTTTATCTTATTGTAAAATTTCTCAAGTGCTTTCTTTCCACGTCTTTCTTAAATAGGTAAAAAATACACAATAAAAGTAACAGGTAATCAAATTTTGAACATCTGTGGAACACCTTTTGTCAAATGTTTTAAATTATAGGAATATTAAAATCACTTTACTCAACGTAGTTTACAGCAAAGCAGGTCAGGAGAAAGAAAACACAACAAAAGCAGCCAAAATAGCGAGGATTTGACTTTTTCTTTAAACACATTTTTTTTTAATTATTATAATTTACAATAGTTTATTAGAGCATAACACAATTGCAGCAGGATGATGAGGTTTGTTTAAATATGTTTTGTTTTTTTATATGTAATTTTAACAGTTTTTCTTTTATATTAAAGAAATGCAGATCTTTTTTAAGATTTTCTAGTTGAGAATAAACGGCAGATACAGTTGGAAAAATTTTTTTCTTCAAGAATATTACAAGTAGAAATGTGTACATTTAACCTATGCAAATGCAATTTCACATTTTTTAAAAATTTGCACAAAAAAGTATGTAATAAAATAATTAAAACTGGCGGTGTTAATGGCCTGGGTGTTTGATCTTGTTTGGGTAAGTCTTTAATGCAGAGAAATTTGTTTCAAGAAATTTATTTTGTTGCATTTTATTACTTTGCAAAAAGTAATAAAATTATAATCATAAATTTTTAAAACTATTCCTTTTTTAAAACAAAAGGTAGGAATTACAAAAAAATGCTTTTATATTAAATGTGGCTCAAATTAGGCAGAATGTGAGCTTCAAAAAATATTTTGTGTAAACAAGTGTAAGATAAATATTGAAGCAACTGATAGATGACAGCTTATTATGGTCTTATGATGTGTAGATGGAATTATTTTCTTAATGATTGTTGTAATATTAATTGTTGCTTTTTTTAATAATTGTAGTTTTTGTCTTGCTTTTGTTTTCAATTTTTTTTTTGTTTTGTTTTTTTTTTTGTTACTTCAAACTAATCGTTCTTACATTGAAATCTATTTCTATTGGTTTCTCTTTAAGTTTTTGTATTGTTTCCAGTACTTAGGGTGTTAACCAATAATAAGTCCACAGCCTAATCTAAATTGATTTTTGGTATGATTTAGTCGTCCACTTAATGCAAATGAAAATGGCAATGGTTGCAAACGTTTCTCTAATACACCGCATACATTCCAATTGGAGTCAAATGATCCTGAAAACCAAAAACAGACAAAGTTTAAATTATCTAATTTATTAAAAACTTTATTTGTAAGTTTATTTAATTTTTTCTTTTTAATTGAACCGGCTAGTTTATTAAGCTTGAGGTCGTATTATATACATTAATTTTTATATCGATATTTCGTTCTAACTTTGCTTAGTCAATTTATCAAAATTAAAATACCGATATAAAAAAATAGTTTTTACAGTACGGCCTCAAGCTTAATAAGCTAGCCGTTTCAATTCATTAAAAAATATATACATATACGTCCGTCAACTATGGATTTACACAAATAATTTTCTACTGCGAGATTTTTAGTAAAAATTTTCTACTTTTAACTTTTGATTTTAATTTGATATGGTTACTAAAAACAATGCTGAAACTATTGAATTTTAATTAATAATATCAGTTATTATTTAGAATTATTTAATAACTTTTTCCAATTATTATGTTTTATGCAAAAACATTATTTATAAAAAATAAATACATAATTAGAAATTTATTTGACAATTTTATGCTTCTACTGTCTTATATTGTAGAGAAACAATTAAAAGAACTACTTTTCTAATTAAAGCTTAACTCTATTTACACTGCGTTTTTACATGTTGCCTGGCCAAACCTATTATCTTGCGGGTACGAAATTAAGGATGTAAAATGCGATTTCAAATATCTTTCCTATATTAATTCTCGTTTCACAATGCAGAAATTTACTGTATTTATTTTACATCAGAAATTTTATCGAAACATACCAAAATATTATAAAAGTCGTTCAACTTTTACTTACCTCTAAAAACAACATCGGCTTTTGGTAAATCCACTTGGTAACCTAAAGTTGCAACAGATTCTTGCATTCTTAGACTAGTTTCAACCTCTACACCAATTTGCAATTGTTCACTGGCCTTTTGATAATAGCAAATATGTATGCCACCAGGGCCTAAGGTACCAGACCATGTCGAATCACCACTAGTATAACGACCAACAGCAGAAAGAACGGCTATTTGACCTCCAGGAACATTGGGCCCATATTGATAAGCGAGTTCAGCACCCAATGCAACAGTTTTGGTAACTGATTGCAAATAATGACCCACAAAAACACCTGAATTGTTGAAAATGTTTGGATTACCCACCGTCAATGAAGCCGTAAAATCATCACCACGGTAATCTGTTGTTAGTTGGGCGGCGGTCATTTTTGAATCTTGTATCTAAGAAAATATTTAATATCATATTATACACAAACTTTAATTTAAAACATCCACTAACCTGCGAGGCGAATTTGCAACGAATGCGTGGTGAGAATTGATGAAAAATGTTAGCATTCAAATTACCAGAGGGATCCATATCACCGAAAAGAACGGGAGAAAATTCTGAGGGACTAAATTGTTTAGCACCAACATAGGTGGCACCGAACCTATAACCACTAGGTTGTGTGCTGCACAAGTTAAGCGTATGCGATACCTGAAAATGGTTACTGAGACACTTGTTCAACATTACTTTGGCACCTTCAAACGTCATAGCGTGTACATCTGAAAAGATTTTTATTTACTTCAATTAATTCAAAAAAATTTTAACAATTTAATTCATATTTTTGTCATTTTGTACGCGTGATTGTAGGTTATGTCATCAGCAGCGATGCCAATAACCTCTAGTTTCCTTCATATCATAATTTTAACATACCTTTACATTTTTTATGCAATTCCTCAACGGTTCCTGGGTTTTCTAATTTTACATCTTTTACAATTTGCTCTACGGTTTGGGCATCAGAAGATGTACCGGGTTTTGCTGGTTCAGGCATTCCCAATTTTGCCGCTTTGTCCAAAGAAGCGGCTGCGCTGCTCGGCGTCGACGAAGCTGCCATAACATTTCCCATACTGTTTTCAACTTTAAAAATTTTCTAAAATCCTCTTTTTAAAACTTTTATTTATACTACCACAGAATTTATAATAAATTCCGTCTACACTTTCGTTGTCAGGTAAAAATTTTTTTTTCTAAATTCACACGTTTTCTACCTCATATATTATCGCCGTCGCACCGATAAATATTGGAAAACAATTTTCTACCATTCATTCAAGAAAAAAAATTATACAAAGAGCAAATGTGTATGACAGTTCTAAGGTGGGTATTTTTATGACACGTGCATGGTGAAATTTGAATTGTAATAGATGAAAATTACAGGGAAAGTAAACTTTAATAAAAAATTAATTTTGTAATTATAAATTTTAAATATCTCTTCCAATAATAATAATAACTAAATAAAAATAATTAACTAATATCTAACTATATTATGCTTAATATAAAATTGAAAAATATTTCCTAGTACTTGTAACCTTCATATGTTCAGAAGATATATATAATTTATAAAGTAGAGACATAATGCATTAATATTTAAATAATGAATCGGACAAAGTCAAGAAATTTTTAGAGAATGGCCTATTTTTTTCAAATTCAGAAAAGAAAATTTCTTTGTGGTTTTCAAAACAAAGATGAGATGAAGGCTAACAATGAATTTTATACTAATTGTGCTATTTCACGATATGGCAGCACTATAGTGAAATGAGAACATGGGCAACACCGTGATTGAAATCATCTGATGTCTTTTTTAAATCCACCATTGCATTTAATACACAATTTTAAAGCGCAAAAAGCAATTTTTTTAAAACTGAGTCAAGCATTTGAAAAAAATTTGTTGGAAAACTAAAAATATGCCGCCAAAACGTAAACGTGAAGAATTAAAGGTATGAACACGTTTTTAATTTAGTTAGAGAAATACTTGAGTTGCTCAATTTTCAGGCTTCTGCTTCTAAAAAACCTAGAATCTCTATAGAACCTACAAAGTTAAAGAACGACCAACCCGTTTTATATATTGAATGCTGTCGCTCCTGATCGGTGTTCAAAAGGCGGGCTGAAGCTTTACATCGCGAGATAAGCAATTTATTAATATTACTTAAACCAAATTTAGAGTTACAAATAGTTATAAACGTCGATGGATCACCGCGCCGCGGATCATTTGAAGTTTCAATAGCAGCTGCACCAACAAATGAAGTTAATGAACGCACCCTAATTTGGACTGGTCTGAAGAAAACACCAAGAGCTGCCAAATTTCCATCGGCAGAAAATATTGCAGAAGATCTTAAACGTTATTTGAAAATTGGAGACCCTAATCAAATGAAAGTTGAAGACGAAAAGAGTGCAACTGGTGTAGGTGAAGCTGAAAATAAAGAAAAAATGGTCGAAGGTAGCGCGAAATCCAAAGGCAGATCCAAAAAATGACTTGTTAACTTTTTATTTTTGTTTTTCTTGATTTCATAACTTTTATGACTTTTGTAGCGGTAAATCTAAAAAAGAACTCTACAAAACGACACTATTTAGTTGTATTTTAAGAAAAATAAAACTGTTGCATAAAATTTTGTTTAATATAAAATTGACGTAATGTAGGACTAAGTATTTGTGCATTTCTAAATACAATAGCCTTCGTGTTATTACTATATAAGTATAGTTTTCAATAACCCTATAATTATAAAAAGATTTATAGCTCCCAATGAAATTTCCATCAGTGTTCCCTATTTATTGGCAATAAATTGTAATGAGAATGAGACCAACAAAATTTTATACATTTGAGAAATGAAAGTATTTCATATTTTTGGATGCAAGCAAGTAAAAAAACCTCATCTGCGCTCGCTTTTGACACTCAAATTTTTTTTAGCCGGTAAGCATGTACCTGTTTACTTTAGAACTACACATTTAAGCCACTACTCTTAGCTTATTTATATTAATACAGAAAAATTTTTTGTTTGCTTTTGATACATTTTACTTCATCAATTAAGCCAGTATTTAATACAATTTAAAAATACAAGACTTTCGTACCTATTTTATACTCATTCATTCAAAGTAGTGCTATAATAATCTTCACTTCCCTGCTTCGTTTCTTCAAATAATGGTTCTTCTCTAGCAGGTGAAATGAGCTATTTTTCTTTCTTTTCTGCCGACAAAGAATTATATAAACGATTCACTTCATTGACAACCAAGTTGTCGACAATGATACCATCGACGTCAATAAAGTTGGCACAAGATTTGACGCTAGTAGTTTCTCTAGTAGCTTTTGAGTCTCTTACCGACAGCACCAGAGTATATTTGTCATCATATTTCTTCATATCTGATTTAGCTTCCCATATTTTTTCACTGCCATTTGAAGACTTTTCAACGGCAACAGCAAAAGTGCCTTTTTCACGGAATAAGGTGTGTAAAGTTAAAATGCCCATTAATACAAAGTAAGCCACCACGCAGAACATTAATACTGGTTTTGATTCAGGGAATGGATGGGTGTAATCCCAGCAGTGGGCTAGAAGAGCAACACCAACAGCTAAAGTACACAGTGCAAGCCTGGTGTTTATTAAACCAAATTGTTCTTTAAGTTGTGGTCTCGTGTCAAATAACGCAGCCTTAACTGCATCATCCAAAGCATGTTTCACCGCCGAAGCATCCCATTTAGTTACTTTGACTTCCTAAAAATTAATAAAGTTCCAAAACTTACATTAGAACATTCGTACAAACATGACGTGGTCTTTTAATATTGTATATATAAAACTTTAAAATTTTTAGAATATATTTCCTATCAATTCGTCTTACTAATTTTTCTTCCATTTGTTGTTCTTCATTATTTTTAGTCATTTTAAAAATGAAATTATTAAAATATTATTTAGAAAACGTACAAATTATTTTTTGTTATTTCTATGAAAAAAAAAAGTGACAACGCGACATACGGTTGCTTAATTTATACTAATGCCGCTAAGAGTTGTATTTACATGTAGTGCCAACTTTTGCAAAGATGAAATTATTCAGGGAATGTATTTGTTGCGGCGTTATTTTTAAAATGTGTGTTATTATTATTATTATTATTATTGAGTATTGAGCAAATTAACAATAAAAATGGGTTTAAATATTTTACAATAAAAATTACTAATTATTAGTGCTGATTCTAATTATCTGTGTCTACAAATTAAAGTTATGCTATGTTATGTGTTGCATTTCACAATATTCATAATCCACAAATTTTTTTTTTTTGCATTCTAAATATATTTTAATTTTCTTAATTCAGTATTGCCAAAAGATTACCCGTCTTTAAAAAGGCTAGAAAAAACCTAAAAAAAATCATGGCAGTAATTAGCGTTATTTTATCATAATTATATTATTAATTTAAAGTGGTTTATCTAAAAATGCAATTATATTTTAATTGCCCCCACTTCTTAAAAAAGAAAACAATAAATGTCTGTGTACAAAAAAAAAATAACCTGGTAGCTCTGATTCGTAGAAGTTTTTTTTGTTCAAACGGCTGTGGATGTTTTAATCAGTGATTGAATTGTGATACACAGATGGTGTAATGTGGTACAATGAATTTGTGGTGGACGTTTAGAGCACAGAATACCCATGGTTTAGAGTATGAATTAATTCAATTCATAACTTATATATTTATTACTTAAATTAAAACTAAAAATTCTTTATATCTTTTGAAATTGTTAAGTCAAAAATTTATAAAAAAAAAATTTTGGAGTAACAAGATGTACTAACGTACACATACAGATTACATAATAAAATAGTGCCATCTCTGTTAGAGTGGAAGTTTGAGCTAATTTCTGGTATAAATATATTTTTCAGTTATTCTGCAAGTTATTATTGCAATTTTTATAACCAATCAGTAACTAACGACAAACTGTTGTCGGTCTTTTAATAAAAGTATTCGCTAAAAAAAAGACAGAATTAATTAATCTTTTCTGGTTGTTGTACACGTTAACCACAGACAAATTTGGTTAGTGTACATGGTATTTGCAGGAGTGGGTGCCTCAAAACAATTAAAATACTGGGATTTTTTTTCCAAATTTTTTGTTAAACAACCATCATACTAAATGCTACCAGATGATAATTTTTTGTTTTTGTTGTTTTTGATTAATTTACATTTGAGGAAATATAAATACACAATGTGTAAATTTTGCTGTATGCAAGCATCATCATGAGTTGCAATAATATTTATTATAGGTATTATCGTTCACTACAACCAAGGTCAACTATAACTATCTGACACCTTATCGGCAAGTTGTAATAATGACTTTAAGATTAAGATTTCATTTATCATTATATTTTAAATAATATAATTTAAAATATTTTTGCTAGTGACGAGGGGGGCAATAGAATATGAAGTCTTATAGAAAGAAGAGTGCCAGGGAAAATTATGAATTTCTCTATCTGAAATGGAATAATTATTTATGCACTTTGTTTATTTTAAAAAATACTTAAAAATTTTAAATAATTTGAATTAATTTTGCGTTCTTATTGATTTTGTTTCTTGTAATACTTAAAAAATGTTATGTGTGTTCCTAGCATGAATACAAAAATTTTATTGCTTTTGGAAATAAGGATACTAGATCAGATTTTTTTTTTGGATGTCGTTAATTTCAGTTTCTTAATTTGAAATTAACGATAACCAAAAGTTATTATTTACAGCATTGTGTTGTTCAAAATAAAAAAAGTATTTTAATCAATTTTTTGCCACTCTTGATTAGAATCCTTTTTTTTCTCTAACTCTTCTTTATATTTCTTCAGTGAAGTAAGGGTTCATAAGATTCGGCACTGAGTTATTTCACTTATTATGCTTAATTTTACTTTTGGCTCATTTAATTTTGAAGTGATAACTGCTTTTCACTTGCGAAGTAAGTAAATAAATTTTAAATAGAATAATAAGAAAAGTGCTTACAAGTGAAAGAGTGTAATTATCAAGTGTTGTTTTGTTATTGCTGCTTGTACTGGGGCTGTTGTTCTTTCTGTCATTTTCAGCACGTTTTATAAAAGTTTAATACTTTGACTTGTCATCTACTTGCTGGCAAGTAAAAAAATTGTATTTTTAAGGCTAAACAAAGACGAATAATGTCAGGAATATTGTAAGCAGTTTGTTGATTGCTTGGAAATTACAAATAATTATAAGTGTTGATAATGTTGCAACAACTACTTTTTAAGTATAATAGAATGGTTGCTGTTGATGTTGCTTGAGATGGATGATATTTCTCTTTAATTAATGCTGTAGTATTACATTTTGTTGTATTATGTGTTAATAGAATAAAATAGAATATCATCCTTAATGAGACCAAAAAGCATTTAAGCATTCAGTTGAAAAATAATTTTATTTTTTTTCCATAGTCTTGGTGTCATTCATACAAAATTTTAGCCTTGAGCATAAAAGTATAGATATTTTTAAATTATGTTGTGTAGTTTACTTTATTCAAGGTTCACAACTCTGAGCTGAAATTAAGAAAAGAAAAGAATTTAAAAAAAACTTACGGATAAATATTTACTCGCTTGTTCTGTATTCCACACGAATTTGAAAAATTTTCTTTTTTTTCTTTTTATTAAATGAAAACTTTTATATTTTTTAATTCTGCCAATAGTTTTGCACCCTAAATAAAGCAAAAACAAAATTTTTAAAAATCTTGAAATGGCCCACAGAGGAGTTATTATGAGGTGCTGCATTTTTCAATTCCGAATAAAATATTAGGACTTGGAATACAGAACATCACTATTAATTTTGATTTTTTAAGAATAAAAACCTTTTTGCTACTGGGTCTAATTATTCATTTCGTTCAGCGATTGCGGAAAACATTTTTTTGTGAAAGCAAAATTTTGCAATTATTCATTCCATTGCAGCGTTATTTTCGGCAGTTGCGATATCATCTCTACCGTGGCGGTATTACCGTATTATTGATTCCCCAATATAGATAAGTTTCTACATTTTGCTTAGGCTTAAATTTTCTCACGGAAAGCAAAAGGAAAAATCTAAAATCTAAGAAAAATAAAAAAAAGATTGCAAAAGTAAAGTGTATTTTAGCTTAATTTGTTTTATTTTTCGAAAATAATGTCGTTTTATTTATGAAAAATTAATTTTCTTTTTGTTTATTTGAAATTTGTTTTCATGTTAAGAAATCTTTTTTCTTATCAGCAACAGCTGGAAATTAACGCAATTCATTCATAATCCACAATTAAATGAAACTATTCAAAATAATAAGATAATTCTGCAGGAATGAATATTACCAATTTGTATATCGATCGATATTTCTTTCCGCGAATACTTTCCACTGATACTCTTTTCGTGAAGTCGATAGTGCTTATTCATACGTGTGTTTGTGTAATAGAACTTTTAAGGGCTCCATACACGACAACAGCATGATGGTGCAATCAAATGATCAAACGCAAACATCTCTTACACCAGACTGCTGGCACAATCATCACTTTTGTTTTGTAAATCGTTTCTAAAAGAGGTTTTTAACAACTTTTTCTTTTTTTAATTTTTCTAATATTTTATAGTGGCATTTATTTTTGAGGTCACGGTTGCAATAATCTTCGGTTTTTAATTAACATAAGAACGGCATCGATTCATTTAAATCAAGCAATTTACAATACATTTGCTGGTGCAATTACAAAAATATGAAACTCATTTTGATTTTGCACCAGCATCCGGCACAATCCCACCACTAGCCTTTAAACGGTCAATCGGCTGGCACACTCATTTGATTTCGCCAGCATGCTGTTGTCGTGTATGGGCCTTTTATAGAAAAAAGAATGTCAGAGACATTTTTTTTGGGCTTATTTTGATTTTTTACGTTAATTTAAATTTTGCAAAATTGTTAGTTTTTAAAAATAATTGCAAAAATTTGTTATTAAATTAATTTAAATTCAATTCCATGGAGATCCAAGCAATCAGATTTTTGAACTCCGTACAGCTACTCCACTATGTAACTCTTCTCCGTAGCGGTCCCCCACACCAACTTACTTATACTCTTATGAAAAATATTTACCCCCATTTGTTTATTGTAAAAATGGCAAATTTCTAAGCTCTTAATTTTTGTTTAGCGTAAAAATATTTAGCCTAAAGTTGTGTTTTCATTAAATTTTATTTTGCACAATAATTTTTTGAATTTTATATATTCCAAGATGTTTTTCCTTGTAAATAAATTCCTACGTTAATACTACGTGTCTTCGTTTTTGTGGATAGCATGTATGTAAAAGAACGTATAATATATTTTATTGCGATAAAGTTACATGCAACATGACTTAACATTAGACAAGAAAGCTTAACGGTTGTGAACATGCCAAAATACTCGTATTTAAAAAAAAAGCAATGAACATGTTTGGAAAGCATACAAGCAGCAGCATGAAAATGCTTGTTTATTCCTTTTATAACACACCAAAGCAGACCAGAAATTATACATTCATATTTAAAAAAGATATTCTAACTGTAAAACACATACGAGTACATGTCTAGAAATTTATTTGCAGTGGGAATAAATGAGAATGTTGAGGTTAGATAACGGGTGGCCCAAATGAGACCTAGTGAGCTTATTGTTGTAGTAGTCAAATATATGTGGTACACCTTATTGTTATTATAATTTGCACCTCCCTATTAGGCAGTCTCTTCTGTGTCCAACCGGTATATTTTATAAGTCCCGTTTTACAGACCTAACGTTAGCTTAAGTATATAATCAGTGTGTACTTTAAATGATATGTATACCGAGTAGCGTTGTGTAAGTGACATTATTGTACATTATATATTTATATACACACACACACGTAGCGATATTAATATTGTTAAGTTCGGCTAAGCTTGAAATAATAAACGGAAGGCAGTCTATGTCGAGAATTCAACTGAGTTAGTTGTCTTTAGCTTCAGAAGTGGGATCGCAAAAAAAAAACAAACAAATAAATAAAGAAGTAACAAAAAAAAAAAAAAAAAACAAAAAAAAAAAAAAACACTCAATAAGAAGTAAAATTGTATTAAAGTAACGGGGCTATAATAAACATTTCATTATAAAGAGCTACTTAAATTTGTACGGTAAAATGAGCGAAGTTCACGTAAACGAATATACAGTGCCGCAGTTACGAGGGTGGCTTCAGTATTTAAATTTGCCAACGACTGGCACAAAAAATGCCCTTATATTAAGATTGAACGAACTGCCGGCAGAGGTAAGAGGAACTTGCCCGTTTGTTGATGACAATGTCACCGCGAATGCAAATAAAATAAACGAAGATGAAACTAAAATATTAGAAGATGAGAATAAAAACGCAGATGATAATACTGAGGTTGTTTTACGAAAAGATTATGAGCTGTTGATGCGTGAGTTAAACATTGTTAAACGAGAAAAAGAATTGTTAAGAAGAGAAAATGAACTTTATAAAAAAAAAGAAGAGTTTGAAAAGCAGAAGAAAGGTGTTACTGTGCGTAATTTCGATGAAGTCAGTACAAACAATGACGAGAGTAACCAAGAAAAGGCAAATGATAGAAATAAAAATGACCCTGGTAATAAAGATTGTGGCGAAACAAATGAGAGTAACGGCGATACAAATGATGGCAGGCGTATTCAACAACGTGGTGAAAATTGTGATGTAGGTGCAAGTTACAGTGGTGATACAAACGATAGTTGCAGTGGCGTAGTAAATGATAGTTGTTGTGGTGAAGCCGACAAGGTTGATAATAATAAAATGAGTGTGAGCTTTGGTGGAAAAATTAACGAATTTCAAGGTGTCGATGGCACAGTGTCCTTTTCACTCCTAAAAGAACTGTTGCCAGAATACGATGGGTCTGCTGCACCGACAGTATTTGTTGCACAGGTAAGAAATATCCTTACATTATACTCAGTGAGTACGGCCACAATAAAAGCGCTGCTCATGTCTAAAGTAAAGGGAAAAGTGCAAGTCTGGCTGCATTCTAAGTCGAATTTTTTGAATGAAGATTTAAATGAACTGTTTGAAGAAATTATTGAGGTATTTGGCGATAAAGATAACAAACTTTCGTTACGCAAAAAGTTTGAATCAATAAAATGGAAGTTTGATGAAGACTTCGCTAGCTATTACAACGCCAAGACTGCTTTAGCCGAGCGACTCCTAGTTCCTGAAGATGAGCTTATAGATTACATTGTTGAAGGAATCCCCGATGAAAACCTTAGGGTACATGCAATCTTACAATGTTTTCGAACCAAATCTCAACTACTAGCCGCTTTTGCGAAGATACACCTAAAAAGACCACAACAACTCTACAAGGCGGACAATAGAAAAATAGAGGTACGCTGTTATAATTGCAATTGCTTGGGTCATTATGCGAACGAGTGTCAAAAGCCGAAGAGGGAGATGGGTGCGTGCTATGGTTGCGGCAGTCTGAGTCATCTCGTGGCAGCTTGTCCAGGTCGGAAGTCGGCGGCAGCTAAGGTGGATAATAAATATTTAAGACATTTTAAGTGTAGATTAGATAAAAATTTTAATAATTTTATTTATATAGAATGCTTGATGGACACAGGGAGCCCAGCCTGTTTTATGAAGAGTTCTTTAATACCAAGAGGGTCAAATTTAAATAACTTTGAAAAAATGAATTCAACTTTTTTTTGTTTAAATAATAATAGTTTTGAAACAATCGGTAAAATATTAATCGGTTTATGTTTGCGAAATAAAATGATTGAAATTGAGGTGTTTGTTGTAAATGATGATGTGATGGTATTCGATTGCATTTTGGGGAGAGATTTTTTGGATATGGCAGGCCTAACGTTGAGGTTTGATGATGAACTGGTTGGGGAGGGGGATCGTATTGGCGACGATATTCATCTGAGAGCTATTATGTCTATTGAATATAGTGACGACACTGGGACAGTAGACCTAAAAATAGGTGAACAGGTTGGGACAAGTGTTAGGACAAGACTTGAGCAGACATTTTTGCGTGATTACGTGAAGCCAGCACGGCCGACTATACCTCATGTAAGGAGTGAGATAAAACTTTGTTTGGAAAATCCCAAGCCTTTTAGCTGTACTCCTAGGAGACTCTCATATGATGAGAGGGAAAAGTTACAGGTGATTCTGGACGACTATTTGGAAAAGGGTTTTATAAGGCCAAGCGAGTCGGAATTTGCGTCACCAATAGTACTTGTGAAGAAAAAAACAGGTGAGCTTCGCATGTGTATAGATTACAGAACGTTAAATAAGATGACTTTGAAGGACAATTACCCTATTCCACTAATTGACGAGTTGCTAGATCGGTTGTCAGGAAAACGTTATTTTACAAAGCTAGACTTAAGGAACGGATTTTATCACGTTTTTGTAGATGATAGTTCGGTGAAGTATACGTCGTTTGTCACTCCGCTGGGGCAATATGAATTTTTGAGGATGCCTTTCGGGCTGAAAAATGCCCCGTCCGTGTTCCAACGATATGTTAACAAAATTTTTGCTGACATGGTCAGGGACGGTAGGGTAATAGTGTACTTGGATGACATCATGATAGCAACTGGGCAAGTTGAGGAACACTTTCAAATAATTAGGGAAGTATTCAAACGATTGGTGGAGAATAAGTTGGAGCTGCGATTGGACAAATGTGAGTTTTTGAAGACTAATATTAACTATTTAGGGTATGAAATTGATGGTATGGGCGTCAGGGCAGATCCTACGGGTGTGCGGGCTGTAAAGGATTTCCCTGTTCCGTCTAGCATACATTCGGTAAGGAGTTTTCTGGGCCTTGCTTCATACTTTAGGAGGTTTGTGAAAGATTTTTCTACTATAGCTAGGCCACTAACGGATTTAACAAAGAAGGATAAAGTTTTTAGTTTTGGGCCAGATGAATTGAATTCTTTTGTAACGTTAAAGGAGAAGTTGATACAGTCCCCGATATTGGCACTTTTTGACCCGAAAGACGAAACGGAATTGCACTGCGATGCCAGTAGCATGGGGTTTGGCGCCGTGTTGTTGCAAAGGAAAAGTGACGGAAAAATCCACCCGGTGTTTTATTTTTCGAAGAGGACAAGTGAGGCCGAGTCTAAGTACCACAGCTTTGAATTGGAGACTCTTGCTATTCTCTATGCTTTAAGACGTTTTAGGGTCTACTTACACGGGAGAAAATTTAAGGTCGTCACAGACTGCAATTCGCTGACAATGACCCTCAACCGAAAGGAGATGAACCCGAGGATAGCTAGGTGGGGGTTAGAGTTTCAAAACTATGACTTTGATCTGGAACATAGGACGGGCTCGAGAATGCAACATGTAGATGCTTTGAGCAGGAGTCTACACATAATGGCCATTGAAACGAATAGTTTTGAAGAGAATTTGGTAATATGTCAGAATAGGGATTCTAAGTTGTTGGAACTGAAGCAAAAGCTTCAAAACGGACAGAGTAAAATGTTTGAAATGAGAAATGGCATATTATATCGGAAGACTAACAAGGACGATTTGGTGCTGTTTTGTGTACCTGAGGAGATGGAAAGCCATGTGTTGTATAGATACCACGATGAAATGGGGCATGTAGGGGTTGATAAAATGGTAGAGATCATATCGGGTAGCTATTGGTTTCCCCAGGTAAAGGAAAAGGCGTCTAGACATATCCGGAACTGTTTGAAATGTATCGCTTATTCAGGTAAACAAGGAAAGGAAGAGGGCTTTTTAAACAATATCTCGAAGTCTACGGTTCCGTTTGATGTTGTCCATGTGGATCATTATGGACCTGTGGACAACGGAAGACTTTTAAAGCACATATTAGTGGTTATAGATGCAAGTACGAAATTTGTGAGACTGTACCCTACAAAGACCACAAGAACAAAGGAAGTAGTGAAACATTTGAGAGATTATTTTAGGGCTTATAGCCGCCCGAGGTGCATCGTTAGCGACAGAGGGACGGCATTTACGTCTGCGGAGTTTCAGGATTTTTTGAATGAGTGCGGTGTTCAGCATGTAAAGATTGCAACTGGCTCTCCTCGGGCCAACGGCCAGGTGGAAAGAGTCAATAGGAGCATAGGTCCGATGTTGGCAAAGCTAGTTTGTCCCGAAAATGGGGTATATTGGGATTCAGTTTTGGATAAGGTTGAGTACGTCCTGAACAACACAGTTCATAGGACAATAGGTCAGCATCCGAGTATCATGCTATTCGGCTCTAATCAGAGGGGGGACGTAATAGATTCGTTGAAGGAGAACGTACTAGACGATTTTCAACAAAGGCCGCAGGCTGACCACTGTACCGTAAGGAGGGAGGCTTTCAAGAAGCAACAGGTTGTGCAGGATTATAATAAAAGGTATTTCGACAGACGTAGGAAGCCCGCTACGGAATATTCGGTAGGTGACTATGTAATGATCAAGAATTTCGACTCAAGTGCAGGTGTATCCAAGAAGTTAATTCCTAAGTTCAAGGGACCCTACGAGGTGGCTAAGGTCCTTAGGCACGACAGGTATTTGCTAAGGGACGTAGAAGGCTTTCAGCAGTCACGAAATCCTTACGAGGGTGTGTGGGCGGTCGATAATATCCGTCCGTGGCTCGGAAGTGGGAAAAAGGTTATGCCTACACGAGATCAGGTGATCTCGTTTGCCAGGATGGCCGAGTTGTAGTAGTCAAATATATGTGGTACACCTTATTGTTATTATAATTTGCACCTCCCTATTAGGCAGTCTCTTCTGTGTCCAACCGGTATATTTTATAAGTCCCGTTTTACAGACCTAACGTTAGCTTAAGTATATAATCAGTGTGTACTTTAAATGATATGTATACCGAGTAGCGTTGTGTAAGTGACATTATTGTACATTATATATTTATATACACACACACACGTAGCGATATTAATATTGTTAAGTTCGGCTAAGCTTGAAATAATAAACGGAAGGCAGTCTATGTCGAGAATTCAACTGAGTTAGTTGTCTTTATTGTAGTCGTTGTTGGGGGTCTTGCGGTAGAATCTGTTGCACAACTTGAACTTTGTATGGATACATCTTAAGATCCAGCTTTAAAATTCTCTGTAATGTTGTTCTGGGTATACCCAATTGGCCGGAACGGCGACGAGTTGAGACAGATGGATCATTTGCAACACTCTGCTGCACAGCTTCCACGTTGTCTTCAGTACGAATATTTCGACGGTCGGCAACTGAACCCAGTTCCTCAAAACGGCGAACTAAACTTGTAATCATGGAAGATGTGGGCGCTGATCTTACGTTAAAAAAAACGGCGATAATTTCGCTGAGTCAGAACAATTGATCGTTGAAAAGAATAATACAAATCGATAATTTTAATGCGTTGTTGTGGACTGTACGTATTCATTTTAAATTTCCAAAAGTTCAGTTAAAATCTACAAAAACAAAAAGTAAATTATATCAAAAAATAAAAAAGTTATTTGTGTTTCACATCAGCTGGTCTTATTTGGGCCACCCTGTACATAAAGTGGTAAAACTCAAAAGACCTTTTTAATTATTTAATAATTTTAGTTTTCGTAAAAAGAAAATTTTCGAAAATCGCCAAAGGCGATATGCATTGAATGAGACGCAATCGTTCAATAGAGTTCATCCGAACAAGAATAAATGCAAAGTTTCGTTCAAAAAGATGAACAAATATTTCGTTAAACAGTCATCGAGCTGTGTCCAATTATAACAAGACAACTGATTGTAAATATGTCCTCATTGTAAGTCAATAAAGTATTCCAATGAACCTTCTGGATTGCCACCGCTGATACCACCACCATTGGGTGGTGCCATTGAGCAAATTATAATTCAGAAATACGTCCTTTTCTTCTGTTTTTAACTACTCTTACATATTTGAATATAAATAAAATTTTCAAGACTAAACAACGTTTGCTGGGTCAGCTAGTTTTTAATAAAATAATTCTGCGACTGACTATTATTTTAATTTAATTTAAAAAACTGTAACAGCCATAAGGTGTTGATTGATTTGAGTTGAGTTTAAGTCTCTCCCTTTTAGTAAGCTTCTGTGAGCATTTGGACTTTGCAACGTTTATTTTGATATGCATTTGTAAATTGTTGTTGCGGCATTAGAGTTTTTCTTTAGTTTTATTTGCTTAACATTAATCATGCATTAGATGGGAATTTGTTTCAGTTGAAATGAATGTGGTAGAGAGGGTACTTCATATAGTAGTTCCCTAAAGCATTTATTCCACATAATTGGCTCTACTTGACTGTTCCATTTTAATTTCCTTAGATTGATCTAAAACATATTGTACGTATTTAAGAGTTGACATACACTTGCATTGCTTAGTAGTTTGTATTTGGAAATTTTGCATTAAAACTGTGCTCGTAACAATATCCAGACAATATTTGCCTGAATACCATTTCCTCACATTGTTGTTGTAGCTAGAAAGCAATTTGTGTTTAATATTTCTAAAATCTTCAATGGCTAATTCTTCTTTCTTTGAAACAATGTTTAATTTTTGAAATGAATGTAAGTAGTAGAAGGACAATATTAAACCGAGTAAATGCAGGATTTTATTTTTTTATCGAAAATAAGAAATTCTTCTTATTCGTGTTTACATACTCTGTATGCATGTACGAGTACATGCAACAACAACATCGCCCTATAAGCCAAAGAACAAAAGGCATAGGGCACTGTGTGTTGCCATAATTAAGTTGATAAAATTTCATTCCATATTTAACTAGTGCATGGCATACCTCTTGCACATCTCTTCTGTAACATGAAAATTTGCTGATGTCATTATATTAAGCGTTACAAAATGTTTCTTACTCGTATACACCTAATCTACAAAGGAAGTTGCTTGTAGACGATGCTGGCTGCACAGCAAGCAATATTTGTATAAGAAATTTTATGATATAATTTTATCTTTACAAATTTTGCTCTTTATTTAAATTTACTTCTTTATTTTTTGTTAAAAATGCTCTTCTACAGCTACTTTAATACTGCGGCTTATTTGTTTTTAGTCTATCAACTTTTTGTGAATATAAAAAAAAATAATTCTTTATTGCTTACTTTACATTTTATTGCTGGTTTTCATGCAGGCAATGTTTTTTTTTTTTTAATAATTTTCTTTTTAAAGGATTAAAGTAAAATTTATTGATGTTGGTAACGAAATGCTTGTAAATGATAGATTACCAGCAAGTTAACCTACAGAAAGTAGCATGTAAAAATTCAATAGTGTCGTTTTAATTAATAGTAAAAAAAAAGGTTCTTTGGCTTGTTTTACAAAACCTAACAAAGAAAAAAATAATAAAATAGTTAATTTAAAAATATATATTAGCTCTTTTGCCTAGTCCCACCTGGTCTTTTACTTTATTAGTTAGAATTTTTAGAGAAAAGAGATTGTATGTATCTGTTTTCAGAGTAACTTTTCTGTTTTCACTGAGAGTAGAGTTTTATTGAAATTTGTTATATTGAAAATTATAAAAATCAAAGTGGCTATGGCCGATTCATTTTCTGTTTGTTTGTTTGTTCGCTATACAAATTGTTGTTTTCCAACGGATTTAATTAAAATTTGGCACAGATAGTCTCTATACTCCCACTATTCAACGATTTTCATTAGCCACTGTTTAAAAAGAGTCTGCCCATACTTAATTTAAGCCTGAAATTATGCTTTGAAATATTTTATTTATCACTTTAGTTGCCGCTTCTGATAATAATTGTAATAAAAACATGTGCTACTCTATGAAGTAGTGAATGGCTTTATTTATTTGGATAAGTTTTTTAAAAATTATTTTTCTATTTATTTCTCTAAGGATATCGATCCACGTAAGAAAGGACCACAACGAGCGAGAAAGGGCAAAAACATCTAGTAAAGATTAAATGTAACAAATTTAAAAAAAATTCGTAGGCGAAAAACAAACAGAAAAGTAATTCTATTTATTTAAAAGATGTTCGTTTAAAGAAGTGAGCTAACGACTCTAGAAGCGAACACTTTAAGTCATGAACAGTCCAGAGCAGGTTTTGTAAATGTGTCTCTTGTGGTCTGGTGGTTAATACATGTAGAGATACATATGTTACATCTAATTAGGCCCCAGTAGTGCGACTCAGTAACTTTTGTTATGAACATTCATATTGAAAAAGAAGTATAGCGATATTTTCATCGAATTCGGTATTTAGTAACTTTCCGAAAAAATATTCGGTATGATAGAAATAGTTATTTGCGATGATTTTTTATATGCTGTTAAATTTGTGGCAAATTTCGTATATTTTTATCAGAAAATTACTGATTATCGAATTTAATAAATTATCGTTATATTTATTTGATACGAATATTCGTAAGAAAAGTTACTGAATCGCACTTCAGGTGATGTACTGAAGACGAAGAGACGGCATAATGTGTCACTGCAATGGTCTAATTTGAACAATAATATAGCTGGTCTTTGGTTGAGATTAAAGACTTTTTCCTCGAAGGTATTCCCATACAATGTTTTTTCTCAAAACATTAATCAGAGAAGTTAGTGTTGGACATGTCCCTAAGTGAAAAATTAATGAGCTTGGCCGAAAGGTTTTAAGGAAAGAAAAGAAATCGAATCATGGGAATATAACCCTTGCGCTGCCGGGTTTTTGATTGTGTTTTATACATAAAAAAATATAACTCCCCAAAACAGAATACTAAATTAATATTTTTATAAGAATTATAATTAAATGAGTATAAATAGTGTAGAGAGTACTATTATTCGAATTCTTAAGACAATCTGGTAATTAGCTGGCATTTCCTTTTTGCATGCATCATAAATGGAGGAAGGGTTTTTGTTTTTAAAGTGCTTGTGAGTATTCTTAAGGTAATCTCCCTCCACTATTTATACTCATTTAATTTAGTATTATGTCGCACTCTATCCTCCATAAGAAATTTAGAAAAGGTTCTAGCAATAACAGCAGTCAAGATCTCCTCAGTAGAAGAAGGCCAAAAAATCAGCTAATGCACTTACTAGGCAACTATATTATTAATATTCAATTTGCTTATCTGGATCCACACACGATTACCTTAGCAATTTGTTCGCTAGCAAACATTCTGCCCGTCACTACCAACTTTATTGCATAGCGGCAAGGAGTGGCGGCATGTTTAAATTACCATAAAGAAATACAGAAGTTTCAGCAACACAAGTTAAGAAATGTCAAATTTTTATTCACCTCAATAAAACAGATAACCTGTACTGACAAAATTTCTTTCTTCTCTTTACACAATAAAATTCATCACACACCTAACAAAATTTATAAACTAAAGGGTGTCGTAACAAGAACGCAAGATTTCAATTTGGCCATTCGAAGTGTCGAGGTTAGTAAAAAATGACCATGGACAGAATTGTCGCATTTGGGGTGAGGAAAATACTCGAGTGATTCATGAGAAGCAAATGCATCCTCAACGTGTGTGTGGTTTTTGGGCTGGAGGAATCATTGGACCTTTTTTTTATGAAAATGAGGCAGGTCAAGCGCAAACAGTCAATGGTGTTCGGTATCGTGAAATGATAACCAGTTTTTTTTTGCCTAGAATTGAAGAAATGAATGTGGAGGGCTTGTGGTTTCAACAAGACGGCGCCACATATCATACAGCCAGAGAAACAATTCAATTGCTGCATCAGTCATTTATTTAAAATTTAAATCTTGCGATCTTGTTGGGACACCCTTTATAATTAACTATTTACCATAAATATATGAACTGATAATTTACCTTAAAACCTCTGGTTTAATTTGGCTAAAATCTTAAAGCTAAATTATCGTGCATGTTCTGTATTCCATACAGATTTTAAAAAATGTGGAATTAAATTTTTTTCTTTTTATTAAATGAAAACTTTTATGGTTTTTTAATTCTACGAATAATTTCGCACCCAAAATGAAGCAAAAACAAAATTTTAAAAATCTTTAAATTGACCGCATAATAAAGAGTGATTTTTTTGCTATTATCTTTTTGGCAACACTAGTTTTGACAGCTCACGCACGTTTTGTATCTTGTGTCACTGTCAAACATCTTCAGTTTGGTCTATAATTTAATCATGAATCGTCTTACAAACGAACAACGCTTGCAAATTATTGAATTTTATTACCAAAATGCGTGCTCTGTTAAGAAAGTTCATCGCGCGCTTCTTCCATTTTATGGTCAGTTTAATCGACCTACTGAGGCTTCTATTCGGGCTATTGTAACAAAATTTCGCACCAAATTTACATTGTTGGACATTAAACCACCAACACGCTTACGTAGAGTGCGAACTGAAGTTATGAGGATTCGGAATACAGAACAGCACTGAATAAATAAATAATTATATAAGACTGGAAAATCCTATCCTAGTTTTATTCAATCTAAATTAATCAACTTCCCAAAGAAGAAATTAGCTAAATCCCCAAAGTCACTGTTGTATTTTACGATATAAAAATTTCGGCTTTTCGTTTATTTTCATTTTGTACATTGTTTAGATTATTGGGGACTTATTTCGGCTAGACTTTGTTTTAATTTTCTTTTAAGAAGTACTAAGGTAATAATCTTAAGAAAATACGTATTTATGTATGTGTACTATTTCATCATCAGAAGGAGTCAAAGGTCGCCATGGTTTATAACAGATAGAATGTGTGAAAATTTACTTTGTTATTCATTTGTAAATCTAAGCTTGAAAAACTATGAAGACATTGCTCATATAAATAAAAGAAAATGAAAATATTTCTGATAATATGTAATAATAATAATAAAAATATATAATAAATACGAGTAAAGTGCCAAAGTAATAGAAGCAAACAAAGCGCCTCCCACACTATGTTGTTATCAATATTATAGTGGTCATCAGCATTAAGCATTTCATAGTTTTTCTATAGCACTATAAAAGTATAATGAAAATTGAAATAATAAATATTAAATAAAATAATAAAGAAATCTTTTGCTTTATTTATGTTACTCCTATTACATACAAAACAAGCAAAAAAAAATTCACTTGAATAATAAAAAATAACAAAAAGAAGTGTTTTATTAGGTTTGTCTATGCGTTTACTCGTACTATTTTAATAACATTTCTATTCTATGGCTATAAACTTATGATTGAAAAGTTTTTTTCAATTTTAACAATTGTAATGCATTGAACCCTTTATTCATGAGTTGATTTTCCATCTGTAAAATGAGCTTTTGTAAGCATTCCAATATATTGGCACTTTGCAGCAGTTTATTCGACATAAACTTGTGACGGTATTTTATTTGTGCTTTTTTGATTTTGTTATTGATGCGAGAACGTCGACAGGCATCTGAACGTTGTTGCTGTAGTTGTGAAAGTGTTTCTTGTTTATTATCGTTACCAAGTTCATGGACAGTGGAGTAACAGTAATGAGGGGTGACACCATGTTTAGCTTCAGTTAGATCAGAACATGCAACAGCTGTAGCTTTTCTATTTAGAGCTGAGGGTGGTAAAGTACGTCTTTCCACAATTATGGGATTTTCTAAAAGCATTTGTTCAACATAATTTGCTTCTTCTTCACTGCAATTGACCTTCACACGTTTCATTTCAATTTCAACAACTTGATCAATATATTGTGAGCTTAAGTGTTGAAAGGAATTGATAGATTGCATTTGAAATTTTTGTGTAAAGGATGTGCAAACATCCTGTAAAATCAGGTCTAGTGTCATTTTATATTGTTGTTGCTGCTCTTGCTGCTGTTGGAAATTCATTTCTGTTCAGTGTTTTTATGTTTCTAGATGCTTTTCCTTTTATTGTGTGTATGTGATAATGTTTAGTTTTTGAATTGATTGTAACTACTAAATTGACAATTGAATGGAGCGAATGCATTTATATAATTTTGTGTCTTATCTAAATTGACTAGTTTCTTACGTATTACGTCTGTATATTCTCAGTGTGTGTAGGTTATCATAAATACATTATCGACTTGAAAGCCACAGGGCACACTGTTTTTTCATAATTAACTTGATCAAATTACATTTAACTCGTATTTATTTACTATTTTCATATTTTTTTTAATTGTTAAAAATACAATTTTGCGCTATTTTTATACTAAGATATTTACTGAAAAAAATAGCAAAACTTTTGTAAATGTTAGATTATAAACAATTTACATTTTTAAAATGATAAAACAAAATTCTCTACATACAAAATTTTTGTTTTCGAGCGGATTTGTCTGAAATTCGACACATATAATCTCTATGCTAAAAGACAGGACGCCATATAAAGGGTGTTTTTATAGAAGTATAGAACTTTAAATTGCAATAAAACAAAGATGGATTATTCGATTGACATAAATTTTATTTATCCGAAAGATAATCTTGTGGCATTACATTTTAAATATGATTTCTGGCATATGACCGCCACGGCTGGCTGGGATGTAGTCCAATCTGGACGTCCAATTTTCGATAACTTTTTCCAACATTTGTGGCCGTATATCGAATGTTGTCTTCCAAATGGTCAAGCGTTTGTGGCTTATCTGCATAGACCAATGAATTTACATAGCCCCACAGAAAGTAGTCTAGCGGTGTTAAATCACAAGATCTTGGAGGCCAATTCACAGATCCAAAACGTGAAATTAGGCGGTTACCAAACGTGTCTTTCAATAAATCGATTGTGGCACGAGCTGTGTGACATGTTGCGCCGTCTTGTTGGAACCACAGCTCCTGGACATCATGGTTGTTCAATTCAGGAATGAAAAAGTTAGTAATCATGGCTCTATACCGATCACCATTGACTGAAACGTTCTGGCCATCATCGTTTTTGAAGAAGTACGGACCAATGATTCTACCAGCCCATAAAGCGCACCAAACAGTCAGTTTTTCAGGATGTAACGGTGTTTCGACATACACTTGAAGATTAGCTTTACTCCAAATGCGGCAGTTTTGTTTGTTGACGTAGCCATTCAACCAGAAGTGCGCTTCATCGCTAAACAAAATTCGCTTATGAAAATCGGGAACAACGGCAATCTCGTTTTGGGCTTATTTGCAAGCGTTGTTCAGGCGTGACTCTATTCATGATGAATTGCCAAACCAAACTAAGAATAAATCACTTGACAGCTGTTAAATCGGTCGCCATCTTGAACAATAATGCCAACTTAAAGTTCTTTACGTCTATAAAAAACACCCTTTACTTTTGGACCAGTTATGATAATTTTTACCTCCACTTTCCAACGATTTTCACTTACCACTGTTAATAAAGAAATGATTAATGTATATAATTTAAGCCTGAAATTAAGCTTTGAAATATTTTATTTACCACTTTAGTTGGCGCCTTTGCTAAAAAGGCTAGCAAAGCCAGGAGTCACATTATAAAGTATTGGATGGGTTTTTAACTATTAAATTTCTCTTTGTAAATGGATTTCTCTAAAAATTGATACACACGTTCTCTCTACTCTAAGGATAATGACTAGATCATGGGTGTTTGACTGTACAAAAGTTCTTCTGGTGCAAAAATGCGCAGAATATATGACCTTTAACTTTTGTAAGGCAACTTATATATACATAAATACTTAAATTAATTGCAAAATATTTCTTTTATATAAAAACCAATTGAACTCTAGTTTTGTGGAACAGTTAAACATATTTTAGATTTCGGTATATATTTGAAGTTTAAGTTCAAACCATGGTATAAGAAAACCAAGTAACATAAAAAAAAAAAAATAAATAAAATAAAAAACTTTACAAAAAGCCCTACAATTTGTTATAGCTTTTGAGGCCCCTCCTATTAAAAGTTATTTCCGGTGGTTGATATCAAGAAGTGTGCTAGAGCACATTAACACATTCATGTCTCTTCACTTTTGACAGGAGGATCTTCAATCATACAGGATTCAGCTGGAGTCTCAGTGTCACCTGGTTTTCTTACATCATGGTTCAAACTGAAGAAATTAAAGATTTTGCCTTAGACGTTTAACCAAAAATTCCAACTTAACTTCGAATCATCATAAAAATATCCAATTGCCATATTTTTTTTGGTTTATAAAATTATTCTTAATTTAAAATGATTCGATTTGTGGAACAGAATCGATAATTTATTTTTTCTCAATATAAATATCAAAATACAATGAATATGCAAAAATACAAAAATTCTTACCAAATATTTTTAAAAGATTTTAAAATACGTTGTTTTCTGATTCCTTGTTTGAATGTACTAACAAATGCTTGCTTAAACGTTAATAAAAAATATTAGTTCTGAAGCTTAGTAATTTTGGTTAAAAAGTCGGTTGAATGAAGATAGAAATTATAAGCAATTAAGAAACTAAGTTTTCAAGCAAGACACGCAAAGTTTGAGCTCTTATAGACTAGCGAATATATTACCAGTGTAATTTTGGAGCTTAAATGTTGGTTTCCTTTTTAGATCTTTACTGTTTGTTTTGTTTTTTTTTTTACAAAGATATGAGCCCTTTTATGTAGCAGCCATGCATAAGCGAATTATGCTTTTAGCTGGGTTAACTATAAGAATAATATACCAATTTAATATGCATGCGTGCCTATTAACTAAATCGCCAACAAAATGCATGACGATGACAAGGTTTTGTTGTGCTTGACATCACGTAGTATGTGTTTAAGCGGTGTTTAACTATATTATTCAATTGCTCATGCACTGGCTTTATTATTTCTCATAATTATAATGCCCACTTTGCATATTAATGATAACAAAAATGCATTTATTAAATGCTGCTAAACGCTTGTTTGTAAAAGAGAAAAGGTGTTAAGGATTTGCATACGAGTATTTCAAAATTAAAATAAAGTTTAAATAGTCAAACAAAGGCAAAAGTTCTTTTTTTTTTAAAGCAGTGAAGCATTTTAAATGATGTATTAATTATGTTTTTTTTAAAGCACATCTTTGAGAAGTAAATTAGGCAAATAATGAAAAAAATTTTAGTAAATAATCATAAATTTTTTTTAAAAGCAATTGGTTAATTTCGAAAAAATTTTAAGACTTTTGTAAATACTCGTAGCATTTGTTAAGCTTTTTGTATAATTCTTGAAAATAATATGCAAAAATCACTGTTACTTATGTTTATAATACGTAGAGAAGGCTATATCCTGAATTCACTTTCAAGTAGTATATTATTTACATACATTCACATTAGTTATATACATTTTAAAATCACATTTGCTTAAATTCAATAATCAGTTGTAATAACGTATCATTATAAAATACAATGAACAAAAGGTACTATGAACGAAAGTCACAAGTATGTTGCCTTATAGCCTGTTCAGACGTAAAAGTTAATAAAGTCAATCAAGTTTTAAATTGTGTAGCTGATTTGGGTGTTCACACATATTCAATTAAGTTTACGCAATTAAGCATTTGACAACTGAAAATATTGTGACAGTTTTTTTTTTCGAAAATATGTTTGAGTATTTATAAAATAAAAAATGAAAAGAAAGTCAAATTTTAAAAAAATGTTGGTAGCTTATACTAAAAATATTGAACTACTCCGATCAGTGCAATCCAGTTTGAAGGCAAGCTATTGATTAAAAGAAATTATTTATTTAAATATCATTTTCTATAACAATTTTATAAAATTTATTTACCGGTAACTTTGGCTGTCATTTCCTTTTTATGACATTTATTTTTAAATTTATTTACGTTTTCTTTTCTTAATACTGAAAATATCAACTTCTCTCACTTTTGAGTTGATATTTAAAGGCACAACAAAGAGTTGCATTTTGATTTTGACTTCATTAATTTGCAATCAATTTTTAATTCGCCAATTATTTAATGGACATTTGTATAATAAATTGAGCTCAATAAAGACGATAATTGCGTAAAATGCTTAATTGCTCAATTAACGTGTATGTCTGAATAGCCTATTACAGTGTACGAAATGAACGATGAACTAAAGTCACAAGTCATTGTACAGTGTCCGAAATGAACTACGAACGAAAATCAAACATCATCGTCCAGTGTCCGAAATGAACTAATTAACGATTAATCATTTAAGTGATTTAAAAAATTTGAACGATTCAGTGAAATGAATAATTATGCTCAAGTCTAGCAAATATGTTTTACAATTGTAAACAAGTATGAAAACAGCTGTCGCTAAATGGTGCCAACTTTTGGCTTTGAAATAAAACGTGTTGTGTACCTTTTAAGTGCTCAAAACAAGTATGTCTACTTGAAAAATAGATAAGTTGGCACCACAGCTATCACGTACCCACTGAGGTGGAAATGGACGAAAAATCATCTACTTCGATTATTCCGGCGTTCTTGGGGAGTGTATCGCTCCATGGCTTGTTCACTTGTATTCTACATCTGCCTAGTTCACAAATGTCAAAACAGATTTGACATACTCCGCCATTTTGCAAAAATAAGAGCATCTTCCCATAGGGTGATTTCTCTTAGCCCACCTTGTATAATCATTTTTAAAAGCTTTATATCTTGACTACGTGAAAATTAATTGGAGTGTTTGTTTAAAAATAATAATACGTAATGTAAATACTAAAGGGCTACACATCACTACAAACATGTGTAATATGGAATAATAAAAATTGCTTGTAAGCCCTTTCAAGTATGCTTGTGCAGACCTTTAGTAAATACCTATATAAATGTTGATTTTCCCAGAGAAAAACTCATCTGAAGTTCATTTCAACCAAAACCTCTAATAAATTCAATAGAAAATTTAACAAATTTCAATAATGTTTAAGATAAAATATTGTTTGACTGCATGTTATTTTCTGCATAATATTTACACATTTATGTATATTTGCAATTGAAATTGCACACATTACATACAAACATAAAAAACATGGCTATAATCGTATTTATTTAATAATTGTTTTTGTGCTAATTTGTTGTCCCATATTTTGCTGAACAAAATTAATATTTATGTTTATTTTATTATAACGAATAATATTTTTAATATTTTACTAGTATATTTTCACTTGTATAACATACACACAAACCTAATTAAATTTATATTGAATATAATAAAATACTAAATAAATATTTTCATAAGCCATACTCAATTGAAGGTCATAGTTGTAGGATAAATTACACAGTGATACAAAAAAGAATGAAAAGGAAATACCTGGGATATGATATTATTTTTCTGGTAGATGCTGTCGAGTACTACAAGAATCTGTTTTAGCAAGAAAACTATCACAAAGTGCAACAATCACAGAAGCGACGACTGAGTTACGGTTGTTAATTTTAAGTTAATTTTTAAGTGCGTATAGTGAAATGGGCTGCGATAAGTCCTTCTTTCAAATTTTTACTTCTTCCCAGACAGTTCAGTCATAAACAAGGCGTATACTTTCGTTAAGAAATGGTTGCAAAATTAAAATAAAAATGATTTCAGAATATTGTTGGTATACTAATGATGCTGACTTAAAAAAATGCCAAACAAATATTTTTGAGTGAATTGGCCAAAAATTTTATTTCTGAAAAAATTTTTTTAATAAAAAATTCAATACCTCATTGAATTTTTAACGAATTTAGAAAAAAGAATTGGTTTTTACTCATTAATAAGCATATTTTGAAAATAAATTCAAATATTGAAAGATTTCTTTATAAAATACTGTGTAAAAACGTCTCCAACGTTGAAAAAGGGCGAAAAAAATTTTAAAAATTTTGTTTGGTTTAGAAATATTCACAGATTTCTTAAGTTTACTTAAGTGAATCAATGTTTTCTTTCTAAGTCCGCTAAGAACCTTAAAACCGGTTGATAAGTTATTGGTTTATAACTGCATAAAGGTATGAACACCTTTTTTTTACCCTTAACTCAAGATTTTGGAGGTGTTTGGCAATTTTCCAAAACAGATTTTTCTTTTACTCGACAGCACTTACCAGAAAAATAATATTGCTTACCAAGTACTTTTTTCGCACAGTGTTATCATTTACAAAAAAAAAATATGTAAAAAAATTGATTTGGCAATCATTTGTGCAATTGTATTCAGCAGTTTTAAATTTTTTGCACCTTTCAGAAACGTCAAAAGGTACTGATTGTCTATCTATCTTAAGCCGCATAAAAAAATTTCGTCGATTTTATATTTTTTGTTAAATTGAGGGAGCTGATATTTTTTTTGATCTGAAAAATATGTTGTAATTAACGGCTTTATTGGATGGATTTTGGTTTTTTTTTTTAAGTTTAATTATATTTATTGCCGATTTTTAAGTACGAAAGTTAAAAGAGCAGCAAAAATTCTCGAGAAAACTGAAATATACTAGTAAAACCCTAATTCTAGTTTTTCGTAAATTTCTGCTTTTCCTTTTTTGTGGAAGTTTTTATTTATACAATTGTGTGTATATGTGTGTGTCTTTTAAATGCCTTGAGTGTAATACCATTCCAAATACAGACATCTTAATGAAAAATAATTTTTTTTAATTTTTGCCTTTAAATTGAAGTTCTTTATTGATATGAAATAATTAATTAATTATGTTTGGCTTAAAAAGCATTGGTAAATATATGCAGAATTAAATTATATTATATTTATTTTATATTACTTTAAATATCGATCTTAGAATTTTTTATATTAATTTAAAATGTTGAGTACCTGCAGACATTTTATAGCTTTTTCTTAGAACTCCTTAATTTTAGTTTTTTGATCTGCAATGAATTATTTATTTAGGATTAATAAAAAATAGGTATTCAAAGAAAACTTTTTTTTATATATTTTATTAATTTATTTTTATTTGTAAGTTTATTTGAACTTTTTTTTATTGAAACCGTCTGTTTTATTAAGCTTGAGCTCGTATTATACAAATTTATTTTTGTATTGATATTTCGCTCCAATAATAAATAATTATAGTCACAAAAAAAGCAGGCTTTAATTTAGAGCTGACTTTTGTTCATAAGAATTTTATGAACTTAAAATCGCTTTTAAAAAGATACCGACTATAGTGTGGCTATGATTATGGGCCATATAAATATTATAATACGACATTAAGCCTAATAAACTAGCCTTTTCAATTACATTTAATTTTTGTATTTTTTTGATATTTAAAAAGTAAAAAATATATTTACTTGGCTAACACAGTAAAGACTCGGCACAGCCGAACTTATCTTGTTATTTTCTTTAGTTTTTTTTTTAAGTTTTAATTTTCCATGATTTTTAAGAAATTTAAGTTTTAATTTACAATAGTAAATTTGTTGTTATAAAGTACCATTAGTATCCTTTTAGCAATATTTGTTTTTACCACAAAAAGATAAACTTAAATGTTTTACCAAAATGTTAATAACTTTCTTAAAAATAAAGCAATCAAAAACTACTTGAACTTAAAACTTAAGTCTCAGTGCAAGTGTTTCATTATGTAACTAAAAAAAATGTGTAAAAATTAATTCATTTGAATTTCTTAACTTTTCCACACCAAACAAAATTCATAATTTAAAGAACAAGTTTTATATAACATCTTGGAAATTAATTTAAAAATAAGAAACTTTGAGTTGTAAATAAATAAAGTACATATTTGGGCTCAAGTTTAAATTTATGAAATTAAAAAAAAAAAAAAAATTTACAAAAAAGTTCTAGGTTTTAACAGAATCATGTGAAGCAGTATGAGAAGATGACATACAAATTTTATGGTTTATTAAAAGAAAAAACATTTTTTTTGGAAGCAAGGTTTGAAGTATTTATGTAATTTTTAGTAGGAAAAATAAACGTGATTTAATCAAGGCATTCAGTTTAAAAGTAATAAAATATTGAATTATAAGAACATAAAAATAATATTGTAATTAAATTCAAGGGTTTTTGACATAAAATCCTTGGGAAGCTATCCTTTTGCTTTTTGCACTTAAAATCCTTTAATACACGTCATAAAAAAGAGTATACGATATTGTTAAGAATTTTCTTTTAAAACTTTTCGACGTTAAAAACCAACATCTTTTTGTAAATTTTGTAAAAGTAAATTAAATAGCATCTCAGTTTGTTACTCAATTAAATTTTTTTTTATTAATATTAATGCCATAATTTTAAAATTTTTTATTTACAAAAACACAAGGAAAGTTAAGTTCAATGTTAAACCTAAAATGTACTTTTTATCTGTCTATTTTTAACTCATAGGTCCTCTGCAATAATAATAAAAAAAAAATAATAAAACAAGAAACCGTTTGCTCTGTTAAATAAATCTAGTATGCAAGTGCTCGTAGAGTGTGTAATGCATTTACATTAAATTAAAATTTTTTTTTGTTGATTACGAGCTGTGTCACAAAGCGGAAGGAACCAAGTCGCACCGGAAGTTTATCAAACAATCTGTTTGTTTTGTGTATAATAGAAACCGACATGCAAAATGCAAAGAGATAATAAAGCATAGTACAAGGGAATAGAGTAAATAAAAACATTTTTATGCATAAAGCTTAAGAAGGTATACTCGTTTAAATTTGTGTTAAATTTTCTTTGTTTGTTTAGGTTTGTGAGCTTTTAGTTACAAAATGCTATGAATTTTACTTCAAGCTAAGTAAGCATTGTGCATACTATGATGCCACTTTACAGAGCATTCAAACACAACCTGAGCTACATCAAATTTTTTTTAATTGCAATGTAGATTAGATGACTGAAGAGTTGTACGCTTGTACAAATCTTCTATAGTCTTATAGATTAGTTTGCAAACCATATATTAGTATTTAAAAATTCAAAAATCTGATTCAAAAACATTAATAAGTCTATTAGATAGACTGGAAAGTCTTTTTATTTAAAATTTTATTTTTTAATTTGTTTTTTAAATACCTTTTTAAATGCTTCAGTCTTCAGTATAGAAAAATTTTGAAGACGCCCACACAAAATACTAACAATTAATTGCTTTCAATTGAGAAAGCAAAAATAATAAGACACCACTCAAATGAAAATGCATCTAAATATTTACACATGCAATATTTTAATTGTAATAGGTTTTTTTTTTTAACTATTATTGGAATCTTCAAAACTAACGAAAAAAATATATTTTTTTTCAAATGGTAATAATATCAATATTTCCTATAGATTGTGATTTTTTAGGACTTAAGTTATTTTTGTCCTATGCGTTTTAAGGTTAAGGTAAGTATTGGGTGATTTTTATTTTTTGTTAGTATATAAAAATCTAAAATTTTGTAATAAAAAAAAAATTAGTTTTTTATAACATTAACAACTTGAGCCATAATGACTTACTAGAGCTTATTGAAATAAGTTCATGAATCACATGTGATTCATTTTCCTATATAACTTAGACAGGGTTTTTACTATAAACTATAATAATTAACGGTTATCGTCTTTCAAAAACTTTTCTTTTAATCAAATTATTTCACTATATGTGACTTATTGACCGTGGTAAGCAAAATTATTTTTGCTATGTTCCTGAGTCACACATGGGTCACAAAATAAAATAGCAAATATCAGGTAAATATAAATAAAAAACCAGCATCGTCATTGACATCTTCTCGGCTTTCCTTAAACCGTTTATACCACAATTGAACTTGTGTTCTGCTCATAGTAGACTCGCCAAACGCCACAGTCAACATTTCAAATGTCTTTTTTCACATTTAATTTAATTTTTTACGCAAAACTTAATACAGTTTCTTTGATCCATTTTTTGAAATAGTAAAAAATCGAAGAGCACACCAAAACACGACTAACCTTTTTATCTGTCAAAAAGAAACTGACAATCCAAAATGACTGATATTGTCAACATAAATAACAGCCCTGTGTACCAACATAAAAAAAAATGCGAAAATTGAAAATAACGGTTATTTTTTGATCATACCTCGTATGTACCTATCAATATTTTACCATACAATTTCATTTTATTGAAGGTATGTATGAACTATTTTTTTATTTTATTTAATTTAACAATTGATATTATTTTTTGAAATGCAGAGAGATTGATTTTTTTGGTGGAGCGATCACTTTTGCAGAAATCCCTTTCTCCTCATCAGCACTATACTTTGAGTATTTAATTCAAGTACTAACAGAATTCAATTCAAGTGACACAGATAATGCTGATGAGAAAAAAGGGATTTCTATGAAAGTGATCGCTCCACCAAACCAGTGTCTATGGATAAAATCAATCTTTCTTGAATAAAATAAAAAAATATTTCATACATACAATGAAATTAAACGGTAAAAATATTGATAGGTACATATGTATGTAAATATTTACAAAAAATTAAGAACAACTTAGCTTAAAATACAAGAAAAATACGTAAAATAAATTGTTAAAAATATATTAGTTTAATTCTGTATAAAAAAACAAAATATATAAATAAATTTAATAATTTGTCATCTAAAAAGATGAAAGAGATTTTTGATACTCTAAAATAAATTTATTACATTTTCATTTCGTTTCATTTTAGATTAAACTTATGAGTCATTTTATCCTTTTTTAATTAGAAGTAAAAAATTCTCACATTAATTAAAGAGTTAGAGGGTTACAATTTTCCATAAAAATACTCTTTATAGTGTTTTACGTAAGTCTTCTGAATATTTTATATACTCAAAATCGAGTATTTGCATGGTTACCTATTCCGATTCACAGTTAAAATTTGAAAAAAGGGGGAAACCTTAAAGCTACTTTTAATATAGAGCCAGCTGTAAAATTACAAAACAACTATCAGTGGTCAGAAGCTTGTTAAAAAAATTGTTCGATTTTATCTTACGGTATTATTATTATTATGATATTTACAATATAATTATTCTAATCGATCTACTGAAGATCGGAAAAGCTTCCGTGAAATAATGTACTAAACATATAATTCTGTGAGAATATCATGGCAAATAATATATTTTAAGCCCAACCTAATTAGAATTGAGCACTAAAAGATTTATGTTCTTCTCCAAAACTATTTGACGTAGATTTTAAAGTAAAATTAATGAAAAATTATATGCAAAAATTTCGATAACGTTGACTTTAAAGTCTACGTTAATTTTTTTGGATAAGAGGGTTAATATTTTGTTGAACAAATTTGGTTAAAAATTTTCGTAAGTTGTTAATTGACATCGAAATAAGTATATGAAATGAACTTCATGTTATCGAATATTACTATACCCTATCATTTCAAATTAGAAATATGTATTTTTAGTGCAGAGTTCCATTGATTTTTATTGCTTAAATTTTCATGTAATACCAAAGTGGAGTTGAAAGAGTGTGGTTATGTACTTAACTAACATAAATAAATATTTAAAAGCATATTAGTCATTGTAGTCATAAATTTATAACAACAAATAAAAAAAATCTTTCTCTTTTTTTGTGATTGTTTAGTTTTATTTTAAACTCCATAATCATTGTTAACTTTTCATTTATTTGCTTTACTCTTTTTGAAATATTTCATTTTTTTTTCTGGATACTCCGGCAGGAAAAGTCTGTCAAATAAAACATTTTGATTTAAATCCGATTACATATTTCATACAAACCAATAAACATGTTCGAACCACATACATAGCAGCAAAAAACAATATCGAAAATCATAAATCAATAATACTCTGTACAAATTTGTTTTGACAGCAAATAGAGAGATTAAAAAATGTAAATAAAATGCACAAACATTGCGGAAAAACTTCGATTAGACATTGAAAAAAAGATGCATAAAAATTTAATCTTTCTAGTATAATTTTTAGGGAAACTTTAAGCGGTAAGCCGCTTAAATAAAAAAAATGTTTAAACAGGCAAAAAGTTGTTTTTAATATTGCCCATTTGTTAGATGTATTTTATTTCAACTAAGGAGGATGTTTATGGACAGACAAATAGTTTTTCATTATTACAAGTAGAGCTTAACGAAAAGTATATTCTCTGCCTATAAAAAATTCCTCTTTTTCACTGACCATGTTATGAAAACAAAATGAAAAATGAATTGAAATTTTCATTTAAAATAAAAATTGAATCCACTCAAATTTTTTACCTCTTAGCAAGGTATTCTGTTCTTCATTTCGATTGATATGTTGTCAAAACACTTACAAAAAAATTAAAGAGAAATTTTTAAAAAGTCATTTTCTGTTTATGTTGTATCTGTCTTCTTTATACCCTTAAAAATTTTTTTTAAAAATAATCTAAAATTATTTTTAAGTATTTGGGTGGTAGATTACAAATCTAGATGACCTCCGCTAAACTTCTTCTAAAAATATATTTGGAAATATTTAATGAAGAAAGACGTATTTGATAAATGTGCCATTAATACAGAAAATATATTTACAAGCACTAAAAACGTAAGGGATTACGTTAAAACATATTGAACTTATCATATTTATCTTCACTCACTTAATTTTTTTGTATTTTTTGAAGAATGTGGAAAGTGAAAAATATGAATATTTCGCTAACACAGTGAAGGGTGTATAAGACTCGGCACAGCCGAATTTAACTTGTTCTATGGATTCAAGATCTTTACAGACTATAAAACATTACAATGGATTATTTAAAAATTCAATTAAATTAGTGTTAAAATATCAATATTTAACGAATAATCGACATGTTTATAAAATTTATTAAATTGATTGCAAATTTTTTAGTATTTGTAAATATATTTTGAGTGTAATGGTAGGTTAGGTTAGGTTAACAGGTCGCCCGAAAGAAATAAAACAGAGCTGGGCTCACTTGGGTCCTCTGACGTGGTCTCTTTGTGATACCTGTATAGAGATAGTGATAGCAGAGTGAAGGGGAGGAAAGAAGATAGAGAAAGAAAGAAAGAAGTGAGTGAGTCCGTCACACAAACCAACCACTGTTTCTAATGAAGCCATAAAGCGTGTCGACACTTGCATTCGACAGCGCAGTGAGACCCTGCAGACGTCGCTCACCGAAGTGGATCATGCGCCGCTCTTCCAGGGCCGGACACTGGCAGAGAAGGTGCTCTACAGTTTCCTCCTCCTCCTCGTCCTGACAACTTCTACAGCAGTCATTATAACGCAAACCCATTCTTCTAGCATGGTTGCCAAAGTTGCAGTGTCCCGTAATCGTATATTTATCAAATACGTCTTCCGTCACTAAATACTTCTATATATATTTTTGGTAGTAGTTTAGCGGAGGTCGTCTAGATTGGTAACCTACTGCCCAAATGCTCAGAAACTACTTTGGATTATTTAATTTTTTTTTTTAAATTTCCATATACCCAAGTACTGTTGTTCTCAAAGATTTTAGCATCATAAAATAAAAACTATAAAATTATTGAAAAATGTTAAAACACTTCCAGAAAGCTTAAATTCCTTTTTGGTTTCGGCAATTTTCATGGGCAAAATCGGGAATGGTACTTCGACAAAGTGGTAAATGGTGAAAATCCCTCAAAACAACAGCACTGGGGTATATGGTAATTAAAAATATTTTTTTTAAATAATCCCAAGTACCTTCTGAGTATTTGGGGCGGTAGATTAAAAATCTGAGCGACCTCCCTTTAAAATGGTATATGTAACATCTCGCAATCTTTAATGAAACAACTGATAGATTGGTATGCTATATTTTTCTGTACGTTGTTAGGGGACTTCTGAAAGTTGATTTCAACGAATACATGAACAGGCGGACGGACAGCGCGATATTCTTAAGTATTCACAATATATATCACAACGTTATATATACCCTTCTTACTTACAGTGAAGGGTATAAAAAGTAAATAGTTATAATCTGAATTTAAGTTTGAAAAATCTAGTCATTTTAATACTTGTTTCTCTGGAGAAATCAATTGTATCCAAATAGTCTTTTAATACATTTGTTTTACCATAAATAAATAAGAGCTTTAAATGGAATTTTGCTGTTACATTTACAATAAATGTAAACGAAATAATTTATGTTGCTCAAAAAATTCCATACACTCAAAAAGAGCACTAGTATTTATTTACAAAGTAGAACTGTCTATCAGTCAATAAAATATTATATAACTACTAGTGTAGGAGCGACCTGAATTGCACATTCCAATGCCCAACTAAAGCAATGCAAGACTCTTTACAAATCTTCTAACTCTTTTTTTAATCTAAATTTTTCCGCTGCTTATGCAGTTCTGTGGGTTCTTTCTTATTGATGCGGAAACATTTCCTATCCTTTCCGTCAAAAAAGATAATCATTTCACTAATTGAGCAGCTCAGCATAGAGTTGTAGCAAAATTTAAAAATAATCATTTTTGTTGAGGTTCAGAATAACCTCTACCAGGGAAGTAGCTTCACTTACCAGTATTTTATTCTAGAATGAAAACTTTATGTTTTCTTTATTTTATACATTAGATAAATGCTCTTCAATGAGACCGCTTACGGCCTTTAGCAATTCCTCACACCTCATTTTTCCTACAGCAAATACTTTGTAAATGCATAAACAATGACGTTATTAACAATTTAAAATGACTGTAAGAATTTGGCAATCATTTTCAGTTTGAACAAAATGTATATGCCTGCAAGCCTTTTTTGTATGCAGCATAAATCAAGTCATAAAAAACAAAACAAATACGTGCGAATAAGATTATAAATCCTAGCTGTTCTTAACTAGATTTCGAAGACTATAAACCATTGAATAATAAAGAAAAACCTTATCTTATGGTATCTGTATATCTGCATAGAATATGAAGAGAATGCAACTGATTATATTTTTTATTTAGTTTTTATTTAGGTTTTTTTTATTGCTGTTACATAATTTAATTTTTATGACAATATAAAAGTTTTCAGGGGAGCTACTCTGTATTGTTATACGAAAGCAGCTGCGATGCTAAAGCTAAATGTTTTGCTCTGTGCTCATCGCAAGATATTTGTATGTATAAAATAAAGTTGATATGCACTTACGCGTTATATATAGAGTGGGGTACTAGCAGACAAATGCAAAAAATAAACTTCCGCATCGCAATACATAAAAACTCCCCAGGTTAATGAAAAGTCAAAAAAAAAAAAAAATATAAGCAAAAAGATAAAACAATTTAAATACATAGAAAAATGTTTTAGGATCCAGCAGGTAAGTATTAAGGTCCTCCACCCAGAAAAGAAATGACTTAATCCGGTGTGAATAGTTTGTGCTCACTTTGACAATGCATGGTGTCATTTTAACAACGCATTATTAACTACATAGTGTTGCAAAATTGACAACAAATGGTGTCTAAATGACATCATATCGGCGATAAATCGATACCATTTGGTATTAAAATGATATCATACGGTTGTTGAAGTGACAACTTGCATTGTCAATTACAACGTTTGTTAATAAGTTAGAAATTTGACAAAATATTGTTGTCAGTGCCACAACGTTTTACAGTTGACAACGAACGATGTCAAAATATTAAAATCGTAGTTTTTTTTTCTAAATTGACAACCAACCGTTTTCGATTTATACACGGTTATTAAAAAATTTAAAACACTTGTTGGCAATAAAATAGACAACGACCCGGATGGTTTCAAAATGACCACATGCGTTGTCGATTTTTCAACGCAATTTTTGGTTCAGTGTGCATAAACATAGCTTGAATCGCTCATAAATACAAAAAATAGTTTTTACAAATTTCTATTTGCTGACTTCAAAATTAGAATAGATAAATTCGTTACCATATTGCAAAACGTTATTACAATTACATTTGCGTAATTTTTGGTTCCTTATAATAGCCCACCACAGTTGATTTAATAAAAATTAACAGGAAAGTATAATAAGCCGATTTCTTTTGCTCACATTTTCAAATGTTTTTTTTTTCTAAATGTATTCCTAAATTATAGTTTAGCTATTTTCAAAAGCCAAAAACAGAAAATTTCATTAGTATGAGGGTAAAACTTTTAGAGCGTTTTAGTCAAAATACATTTTAGTACTTCCGAATTAGTTCTGTATGTTTGATTTCATGTATGTGTGTGTGTGTATTTGGCGGTGTACTTACATGTCTTTGAATGATGTTAAATTGTTGTCATATTTTTGGTCAATGTGTGATTTTCGTTTGGTATTTTGTGGTTTGTCAACCATGTTGCCATTTTTAGTACCAAAAACCAATTTTTTGTGGTTTTCGTTTTGTTTTTATTTTGTCACATTCATGTGTCCTTTATCATGTGTATTTTATCTGTCAAATGAATGTTATAATGCTGGTCTGTGTTTCTTTCATTTTTTCTTCTTTTAAATTCTTCATTGAAGTAATATTTCATCTGAATGCCCAAATTTAATTTGTTTTTCATCAATTTTCCAGAAAAAAAAGAAAATGATTTATTTACATTTTAATTTGTATTTAATTTTAAAAGGTTCTAAAATAATCATTCCATTGGTTTTGGAAAATCCTTAAATGAAAAGTAAAAAAAATTTAAGCAATTGATTTATTTAACCTGTTAAAGATCGTTTAATTCAAAAAGTAAGTTCAAGACATATGATTTTTCTTGAAACAGCTTTGGTGAAATAATTCTTATCCATCTTGTCTAGGTACTTGAAAAAGAAAAAAACGATATAAGTCTTACTTTTCTACAAGTTAAAAGTTAACTTTACACGGCCAAAGATTTTTAAGAGATTAAAATTTCAAGAGTTCAAGCTTCTGGAATGTGATTCATAATTAAATTTCAATGATAAACGTTTTGTTAAAAATAATTAACAACACAAATTTATATTTTGTGATAATATTAACGATGTTCGCTTAATTTTTTAATTGTATCGTTTTTTCTAGTTATTTACAGATGCAATACAATAAAAGTAAAAGTTTTTTACCAAATGTAATTCTTTTTGGGAGATTTTCCTGGTTACTGAATCGCTTATTCGATACTGTAAAAACAAAACTGCACTGCACTAAAGCTACCCAAAGCAATATCAATATGAAAGTAAAGAAAATAAATAAATATTTTCAATCTCACCTGAAGCTGAAAACACTACAAAATTTCAATTATCAAGAAAATTTCAAATAAAGTAAGAAATATGGAATTTAGTTTGCTTGAAAGTTTATTATAAAATTTTGCACACATAAGCTTAATGTCTGCTTGGGTTAAAAGAAAAGTGTTTATTTGCCTATAGAAAGACTAATAGCATTTCATGAATTATGGTTTTTCAAACATATAAACATATACTCGTATATTTAGTTCACATAACATATACATGTGATAAACACTCTGGTATAGAGGGTTAATTTAATTTTAATAAAACATAGAAATATTCAAACAGTTATCCTTTGCTTCAGTGTTTATTTAGCTTTTAGACTTTTCACACTCATAATATAAAAACAAAAACAGTATATTTTATGTTGGCATTTAAATTTAAAAAATCACAAGCAAGACAACAAAAAAAAAGTCAATTGAAATAAAATTTCCTTTGAGCTTAAAATAATTCGTGTACTTATTTTGCATGAATTTAATTTTAGTTTGAAGCTGAAGCAATTGTTCAAGTTTACTATTTTTTAGAAATTTTTATAATTTTCTTAATGACCAGAAAAATATCATATAATATTTAAAAAAATACATATATATCTCAGATAATCATATATTTAAGCGGAGAGATTATTTATCGGTTTTTGACAAATAGACTTTAAGTAAAAATGTCTGAGAAGCAAAAGGCAAGCTTGTTTCATAGTTAAATTTTAATGCGAACTATAACCCTTTCATTGTTGTCTGTGCTTTACGTACACGATATGCATTATATTTTTTTGGTTGTTGTACACGATATTCATAGCCTTTTTTGATTGGTGTGTACGGTATTGAAGGAGTAGGTACACCCTAATAGCACAAATTAGAATCTCGCAAATAAAATGAGAACATTGAACTATCTTGCGAGTATCTTTTTTAATTTCCCCAAGTTATGCTTGGCAAACAAACACCATAATTAATACATACAGGCATTTGCTCAAGATAATTTTAGTGCAAATGAAACAAAGCTTATATTTATTCATTTGGTTATTGTATTAACTAAACTAATGCCAGAGTATTTCAAATTTACGTTGCAGGCATAAAAATGTCAATATATATCTCGGGAGAGAAAGAATCAGGTGAGTACTTAAAGTATGGGAACCGGTCGCAGTTAAAATTTTTTTGTATGAAATATTTGTTTTTTAAAGATGGCCATCATACACAACGTATACGTGTATCGGCCATCTTTAAAAAACACGCACACACCCTCATGATTGACGTTGAATGTTTAATCGTCCAGCACCCCCATAAAATGAATTCTTTTAGCTTAATTAATTTTACAACTGGCTGTTGAATTTTTGCATAGCTTATGGAAATTTTCACTGTTTCACCTATCACGCAATATGTACGAGTATGTTGATCTAGAATTTCACGCAGCGTTTCAATAAATTCTAGTGGAATTTAAAATTTTTAAATTAAAACCTCTTAACCCACACAAAAGCACGAGAATAATTTAAACAAATAAAAGCATATTTTGAGAAAAATGTTGCAAAAAACTAAATATTCAAATGGTCAATGTCAGTCATATACAATTGAAATGGTTACATATAATTTTTTTTTGTTAGAATTTTCTCTGTGTATCTAAAAGGTCTTTGATGAGGAAAACCCATAAAAAAGTTCAAGGCTAGAAGACTAACTAAAATAAATTTATTTCCAATAAAAATATATGTATATTTTCTGGTTTGGTTTTGCTCAAAGAAAAATCACAAAAAGTGCACAATAAAAATATAAATTTAACATTTGGTTGCAACAGCTTTAGCAGACAAACGAACACGCATACTTTTGCAAAAAAAAATTATTCGCATACTCCCATAAATTTTCTACATAAAACTGACCCATATTATGCTTTGCTTGTAGACCATATAGTATTTGCTTTATTTTATTTAATTTTTTAGTAGCCTTAGTTTTCTAAAAGCGTCGAAATGTCCTTGTTATTTTATCAATTTTTTTGTGTGCTTTCAATTGTTTTTGCTAAAAAACCCACAAAAAATGTCTGTGTGTTCGTTCATGTATACATACATATATCTTTAATTTTATGTGTGTAAAATATAAAAACCATTTAAACAACAACACTGTACAGAAACTCTCTCTATGACGATCTGCGACTTGTAGTAAATTGTTATGTGGGTGCATAAATTTAAAGGACATTTCATTCAATTTAACAATGAAATTTTACAAAAATTATTGGTATTAGGTTTATTGTTATTACTACTTTTATTTATACAAGGTGGCGCAAAAATAACCTTCCGATGTTTTTTGGCTGTAATTTAAAAAAAAATGAAAAACTTTGATTCTTCTTGTGGATTATTTTTATTTGGTCTTTTAATTTTTTTACATCAAGTCGAGAATATGATGTCATGTAAATGGCCGCCGCCACAGTTGATTGTCATTTGAGCCCTTTTTCCATCACTTTGGCCAAAACTTCCGGCGATAGGTCCTCACATTCTTGACGGATATTATTTTTAGAAGTTCCAAGAGTCTGAGGCTTGTTGACATAAACCCGCTACTTCAAAAAGCCCCACAAAAAGAAGTCTGCAGCGATCAAATCAGGCGATCTTGCTGGCCAGTGCAAATCGCCAAACCGGGAGATTAGGCGCCCGGAAAATGCATCCTTCAGAATATCGGTTGTGGTACGTGCAGTGTGTGCCGTTGCACCGTCCTGTTGGAACCACATGTTTTCCAATCCCAATTCATCAAGTTGCGGCAAAAAGAACTCGTTGATCATTGCTCTGTAGCGCTCACCATTCACAGTAACCGTTTGGCCCGCGACGTCTTCGAAGAAAAAAGGTCTGATGACTCCTCCAGCGGGTGTAATGGCTCTTCATGGGTTGCACGCTAAGATGGAAATGGGCCTCATCACTCATGATAATTTTTGATGAAAAATCATCTTCCTCTTGGTGGTAATTAAGGATGGCTTGAGCGTATGTTAGACGCGATTGGCGGTCAGCAGCTAACAGCTGATGCACCGTCTGGACTTTGTACGGAAACATCTTCAAATCTTGTACCAAAATTCGCTGTAAAGACCGTCGACTGATACCCATTTGCGTGGCACGTCGTCTGGTCGATGTCGGCGGCGCTTCCATGACATTATTCTCTGCAGAACGTCTACTCCGGGGTCTGCCACGCCTGGCAGCATCTCGTTTTGTGCCAGTCTCTTCGAGGCGAGTGGCTAAACGTCGCAGTGTTTCACCAGTAGGCGTTGGACGGCCAGGAAATCTGCGACGAAATTCACGTTGTGCCAAAGTCACCGACCGATTATTGGTCAAATAAATAGTCACCAATATTCCGCGTTCTGGACCAGTGTAGCGTAACCTTGTTTATTAACGTGTATTTCGCATGTGTTTACTACACAAATGTCAAAACAGAACTGACATTAGGGGCCAATGGCAAAATTTATAGCATTTTCTGATAGGAGGATTACTTTTGCGCCACCTAGTATATTTTAAATTATATTTTAAAGAAATTTTGGTTAATAAATTTTATATGAATGTGAACGCTTATATTTTTATTTAATATGTATAATTGGTTGGCTTATTATTATACATATTTTTATAAGATTTTGTTTTAAATTAACATTATAGTTAAGTAAAATTTATTATTTAGTTATTATTATTACAACTTTTAAGCACATGGCAAGCAGTTTTTTTTTTTGTAATTTTTTATAAAAAAATTCAAGCTATTTTTATACAACAAGTGGTGCGTCACATTAATCAATTGGATATTTTTAGATAGTAAAATGTGCAAAAAATTCTTTAGTATGGCAAAACCAAATTACTTGTCTGTGCAAAAATTGTTTGGTACATTTTGTTGGCAGTAAATTAAAAATTAACTGCCACAAAAAATAAAATAAAATATAAATATGGAAAAGGGAATTTTAGTCCCTTGTCTATATTTTTTTTACAAAAACCATTTACTTCTGGGCAGGTTTTTTTTATTTTTTTCTGTTTAACTTAATTTTATTACACCCTACGGAGTAAACGTGTTAAAGACATCACAACGTCTTGGTTTTGATTTACAAAAAAAAAAAAAAAAAAAAACACTGCAAATGAAATTAATTTTTTTTTTATATCATTTTGCACCAGAATTAGGAAATTTTAATATTTATCTAAAAAATTTTGCTTAAATTTTTGAGAAAATTAAAGAGAAAGTAAAAAAGAAGTGCTAATTTTAATTTAAATCATATAAAAAGTATTTTTTCTTTTAAAACTAACAATCTCAATTTTGCACTCACATTCATAAATTGAAATTAAATGCTCTATATGACATTTATAGTTCTTCACGGTTGATAGTTAATTGAAATATAGAAAAAATTAAACTAACCACAGATGATAAGATCAGACATTGCAATGGATTATCTGTCATGTCTGATTGAACTGGGAATTCATAACAACCTACCGTTGTATTGGGTGCCAAGACATAAGAATCTGGATACAAGGCCAATGAGCGAGTAGACTGTTTGGCCAACAGAGGGGCATACTATATGCATTTGAAAGCAGAATAATACTTTATCATATCTATAGGATACGAGTACATTAAGAAGAAAACTGGCTACTGGATTCAATCACAATCGAAGTCATATAGACTAGACTCAAGCAAGCTCAAATGAGGTAATTCCACTCACTAAAACTGTCCTCAGACTTCTAAAAGGATGGTTTGTCGGTCATTATGGTCATAGATACCATCAGGTAATGGGGTTTTTGTTTACATGAAGAACCTTTATTTATTATAATCATTATGGGCTATAATCGCACCGCGACCTTTAAGATCTATTATGCAGCCCAGTTCCTAGCTGCAATACGAAACTCCTTACGAATTTCATAATTGTTGTAGGACTAATCATGCTTAGGTCCCCTTGGATCATTTTCACACTGGCAAAACAGCCCGTTCTGCATCTTGCCATACTGGGCACTCGCACAGAATATGCTCCGACGTTTTCCGTAATTCCCGACACAAAAGATGTCGATTTTACTCATGTGATAGTTAAGTCTACAATGGGCTGTAAGTAGCTCAACGTAGAGTTTTATATCATTTCTGTTGTCGTAATGCGCTTGGCGTTAATGAGTCTTTTTGACTGCCTCATGACCAATACGCTTCCTTGAGTAGTCTTGTAGATTTAATTTCTCCTCCTTGCCTAGTAGGGAATAAGTGAAGTTGTTGGTCACTCCGCAGAAAGGCTCTGGACCTATAAAGGGAGTATTCGCACCTTTTTTATTACAAAACTTTAGAACATTTACTTTGTGACTATCTGTCCTTAGGGACAAGAGTAAAGTTGCGTTCCTCTGCGACTGCAAACAACTTCGGTTGTGAGAACTAAAATTGTTTCCAATTAAAAATTCATTTATGATAATAAAATTTTTTAGTTGTGGTAACCAGAATTCCAAAAAATAGACCAACATTTTGTTTTCCTTAAAAATATTTTGAGCTATAAGACTAATTTTCTATTGTAACGATTAAAAAATTCGACGATCCGCACTGAATTTTTGATTGGAAACAAATTTAGTTCTCACAACCGAAGTTGTTGTCTCAGTGTAGGAAACTCTTCCTGAATAAAGTAGGTGATTTCATTCGAGGCCTAGATCTGGAAAAGTCAAAGTATGGGTTATTGAAAAGATTCTTTTGCGGTACAAATGACATGGTAATAATAAAAAAAAAATTTTTTCGTTGGTGTGTTAGACAACAGACAGTCTTACTAAATAAGAACAAAACCTAATACGGGCCCACAACCATTCTTAATTGAACGAAAATTTATGCAAATAATAACGTAACAATTCTTATAGAAAATTGCACCTCACTATGTCGCTTTGGTGTTACAGTCTTGTTTGTTGTCATTAGAATATAAAAACAATATTTTTGGTATAACTTAGCACAAAATGCTCTGAAGCCATTTATATTTTTTTAATAGATTTTTTAGACAGATACTTTAATATCTTAATTAAAAAATTAAATTAAAAGGAAAAACTAAAAACAGAGCAAATTCGTGAATGGAAGTGAGGGCATCGTAGGCTCTCGCCAGTAGAGTCAAGTGAATGACAGATTATTTTTTAATTTCGAAGGGCATTAAATATACTTTTAATTAAAAGCAACTTTAACGAATATGGCTGCAAAGTAATAAGTTCAGTAACTAATTCCAATTTTAATTGTATGTAAAGCTATTATTGGTTTGGAAAAGTAATTGGCAATTATTTAGAAACCTGATTTCTTAACTTAACTTAATTAAAGAGTGATTTTTCCAAAATGATATAAAAATGTAAAGCAATTCAATGCCAAACAATTCACTTGTGTAGCGATACTTTCTTGGTTCCTACTTATAAACAATCAGTGATTAATTGTTTTCTTTTTGTTGCTGTTGTTGAAGCTGACTTTCACATACAATAAAAAATTATATAAATGTTTATAGTCTGCAGAAATGTGTCAATTTCTATAAGGATTTATTATTGTATTTAAAATTAATATATCACGGCCACCAAAAAATTCCTGCAGGACAAGTTTTCCGTTTGATTAAGTTTTATGGACTAACATTAAATTTTAATTTAATGGGCTTTGTATGTAGTTTCGCATTGCAGTTTTTTTAGGCAATACAGTGATAAATATGTATTAAATAAATATGCATAAATATAAATTTTTATGAAGTTATATTTGTTTAATAGAGAGCACATATCATTGCCTACCCGACAGTTTGAAAATTCATTTCATTAACTTCAATGTTTGTCAGTTTAAATTGAAATGGAAATAATTTAAAATCGTTAAAATTTCAATAATGATAAGTGAGTTGAGTTAGATAATCAATGTTTTAGAATAAAATGGTACACTGAGCAAAAGCTTATAATGCTTACTGACTCATCTCTAGGAAACTTGAATGGCTGAATTAAAAAAGCAATTTGAGGAAACAAAAGCGAAAAGGATTGTGTTGGAGAAAGCTTATATATCAGTGGGGTGAGCTATTATACTTTTAAATGTATTTGTTTGCATTCTTTTTAATAAATCAGTAAGTAATCTAATACAATTATGCTAAAACACTAAAAATCTATCTGCTGTACTTTATATATATATTCTACTACAGTCGGATATTTTTTTCATTTGTTGTGCTTTTAGCCAGTGCATAAAAACAAATGAAGCTTTGCAAAATCACATCAGCAAAACCAAAACAAAAACGTTTTTAACTCATCGGTTCAATCATGCATTTGTCAATAAAACAAAAGTAGACACGTATTTTTTTGAGTGATTGAATTAGGTTTTTATTAAATAAATTTTGTCTGTTTATACTCGTATGTCTTTTTAGTGCAAAATTTAACTAGTTTTTATTTCAATTCTTTTCTGTTCTGACTGCATACATTTCAAACTAATACTACAGTTTGTTCTCATGAGCATAACAAAGAAAAGAAAAGAAAAGCAATCATTTTGTTTGGTTTATTTTCCTACTCTGCTTTCAATTAACAAAGGTTGATTTTTCTTGTTTTTTTATACCCTTCACAAAAAGTGCAAAAAAACATTATATAAAAATTTGTCATTCCGGGTGTCATTTCTATACTGTACATGTGCCACCCTATAAAATATATATATTCTGGAGCCTTATAAACAGTGAAGTCGATTTAGTAATGTTCAAATCAAATTTCTGAAGTTTCTAGAAGAATTAAAATAAAGTTAATACTTTAATTTGTTGGAAGTTTCTGCACTCAAATTGCTATTGAAACTCAGCGCAATTGGTTTATAAATAGCTGAGCTCTGAAGTGCAACTACTTCAATTTTTCTGAGTGCGCTGTCAAAAATTCACAACCAAAAAAAAGTAGCGTGCAGTTTTCGAAATTTTGGTTTTTGAATAATTTCTGCTTTGTGATTTTATGGAAATTTTTAAGATACTCGTATACTCGTACATGAGCATAATATTTGTGCACACAAACATGAAACCAGGAAATCGGTCTTATACAATTTTTTTTGGTGTTTTAAATTAAATTGGTGTTTGAAATTAAATATTTATTTAAATATTATATGTTTGGTTTAAAAATGTTTGTAAGCAATAAAATTTATTTTGCATTGGACATTTGTCATAATTTTTTTTTTTTTATTTAAAAATGTATTACTTCCAGAAATTTTACTGCTTTAAAAAATAAGGTCCTCAGAATGTATATTATTTTGAATGCTCTTAATTTGAATTTTTTTAGTTGAAATTAATTATTTATATTAAGATTAACAAAAGAAAAGCTAGTCAAAGAAAATTATTTTAATCAATATTTGCGATTCATTGAAAATCTTTTTTATATTTTTTTTGAATATTTAAGTAAAATGTGGATAGTGAAAAATATGAATATTTGGCTACTAATACAAGAATCGTTACAGCCGAATTTAACTTGTTTTTTACTAGTGCAGGCATATGAAATTACAAACATTATCAGCACTGCCGGTTACATTTTCGAAATTTTCTTTTTTGTTTTGCTTTAAAATTGTATAATAGTTTTCAATATATATGAATGAATATTTATAACTGACATATTGGAAAGTTATATTTATGATATCACTTGGAAAAAAAGTATTTTTGTTTGTTTTTAAATTAAAAGATTTATTTACATGTGTTTGTTTAAAGTCGTTTGCTATACTTAGGTTAAAACTTATAATTTAATTAGAATTAATAAAAAAAATAATAGAAAAAATAAAATTATTAAACTAATTAAGAAGAACTGATTTTCATTGTATTTATGCAGGGTTATGCATGCATGATCCGTTGAGAGACAAAGCTGCATAAATCTGCATCTAAGTATTCTAATTTTTCTCTTTTATTAGAATATTTTGGTTTACTGGATTTATAATTTCCTCTTTCATGTGGTAGCTGTCACGCACGCGCTGGAGTTGGGCTCTACTCAAACCTTGTCCAAGTAAGCGATTTTCAGTTTCAACAATAAGATTTTGTAGGTAAGCAAACATTTCATTAATTTGAACAAATTTTTGTGATATGTATTCGTGGCGGTATTTTAATTTCGCTTTTTTAATTTTAGTATTATAGCGGGAGCGGCGACATGCTTCGGAACGTTGTTTTTGAAGAAATGATTTTCTCTCTTTTTCTGGAGATACATTTACTTCTAATTCATGGTCTTCATTATTACTTCTTTGTAATATTGTGATAGGATTTTCAACCAACATTTTTTCTACAAATTGTTGTTCTGCAAACGTATAATTATCTCTAATGCGTTGCATTTCACTTTCTAGCAAACCATTTTTGATTTTAAAATCAAAGCAATTTGCCTGAGTAATTTCATGAACTGCTTGCACTGGTACACCAGCATTTAAGTATATATATGCACAAATTTCTTTTTCAATTTTTTTTCCAATTTCCATATTCACACACAAAATTTTTTTATTAATTTTTTTTTTAATTTTAGCGCACGTTTTTGTAACTCACACTCTCGTTGTTGCCTGATAGTGAATGTTGCTTATTTTCAAAGCCTTGCTTGCTTTTATACTAATTGAAACACTAGCTGCTGTGTCTCAAAATGTTAAATTGTTATTCTGTTATACATAGCTGCTTTTGATTTTCTTGTAGTAAATATTTTCGATAGGTACTTACATTTCAGAATTATATTTACAAAAAACACTGAATTACAAAAACCAGCTTATCGTATGTGCCAAATAAAAAGAAGGAAATTAAATGCAGATCGGGTCATACCCTCACACTTCACGATGTATGTTGAGCATACAGAATGTATAAAAATTTTGACAGCTAAGAAGGAAAGTGACAAGACATATTCATTTACAAGGTAACTGCGAGATACAAAAACAAACTATTTTACTTTTGCCAGAATTCTCTATATGGATATTTATTATTATTTTTACGCTAATCAATTCTTAATTTTTTGTATATATTTACATACATATGTAAGTACCTATCAATATTTTTACCGTACAATTTTATTGTATGTATGAAATATTTTATTATTTTATTCAAGAAAGATTGATTTCATCCATAGACATTGGTTTGGTGGAGCGATCACTTTCGGAGAAATCCCTTTTTTCTCATCAGCACCATCTGTGTCACTTGAATTAAGTTCTGTTGATACTTGAATTAAATACTCAAAGTTAACAATACATAGTATCTCATAGTTGGTGACACAAATGGTGCTGATGAGGAGAAAGGGATTTCTCGGAAAGGGATCGTTCTGGGGTTAAAATCAATTTTCTGCATTTCAAAAAATAATATAAAATCAAGCAAGCATAAGTAAGTAGTCATTAGTGAATTTTATTGTTTCTGAAATGTGAAATCATTTTTGTTTGTATTTGCAAATACATACACTTGCTGCAGAGTATATAAGTACTACCCAAATCCAAATAAATACATTTGTGCAGATGTCTAATACATACCTTCAATAAAATGGAATTGTATGGTAAAATAATAAGAACTAATTAGGGTAAAAATACAAGAAAATACGTACAAAAATTGTTATTGTATTTCAAACAAAAATTTCATAAAATAATAAAACTTTTTTTACTGTTAGAGTTTTTGAAAAAATTTTTTTAACGCGTCTTTCTTCACATTTTCGGACCCCAAGTTAAGTTTCTAAATAATTGTTTGTTTGTTTGCTCAAAATAATACACATGTATTCCGGGTGTGTAAAACCGTCTTAAAATGATATTGAAAATGAAAAAAAAACTTTCTTTGAAATTGATAATTTTTCTCCAAGGCTTTTATCTATTAATATACCCCTTTTTAAGGTTTGGGAAAAAAAAAATTACATTATCCGTATTTATATAAATTGTCAAAAACTATACAGTGTGTTCCTGGAAAAAGCATTCTCTGCTTTTAAATTGGTATTGAGCGATCTCCGTTTGGAAAAATTATGTTTGTTAAACTAAATAAATATTATAAAACTCCTCAAGAGTTTTATTTTTTGACTGGAAAAATAAAACTCTTCTTTTCTGACAAAAAAATAAAAGTCCTTAAAGAGTGATATTTTTTGACGGTAAAATAAAACTCTCTTTTTAAGAGTTTCATCTAATCTTTTATTTTAACGTTGAAATAGCTCGTCAATACGACAATATAGATCTCCGTTGAGTATAACATAAAGAGTTTTTGAGTTAAATTTTTTTCGATAACCATTATTTACGGTCCCTGCTTCTTATACGATTTTGATTTTTTTTAATGGATTTTTTTAAATTTTGTAAATATCGTATATTTACTTCAAAAGTGTATTAATAGAAAAAAATGGCCTAGTTGTGAATATGCCTAGGAATTTTTTCATAAGGAAAATTTTTGTTTTTGGGAAAAATTCCCTAAATGAGAGAACTTTCTGTGTTAAAAAAGAGAGAATTTTTTTTTTATGATAAGAGGAAAGTGAAAAGAAAAAAAATCTCAGGGAATTTTTATTCATAATTGAGCTGAACATATTTTAAAAATACTTTTATAGAATATTAAATAAGATATTGAGAAAAAATATTTCTTTTTAGTTTAAAAACAAAATTTTTTGAATTACGTCACTATTAAAGAGAATGGGCTATATGGGCTAGTTTTACAAATTTAATTTCTAATGGTTATTTTTATAACAATATTTATAATCAGAAAAAACTAGCTGAATTAAGCTCAATATTGATATTTTCAATCTTGTACATGAAAAACTTTGTTCGACTTTACAATAAAAAAGTTAATTTATGATACATGTAATTTTAGATCTTTTTGAATTTAAGCCGGCGATACGTTTATACAAATTTGTTTATTTTTACCTTACGCATTTCAAAATCGACAGAAGTAATAAAATTTTACTTAAAATACACACTTTTGAAATTTAGCAGGTATACGCATGTCTGTGCATGCATTAACTAATTTTAATTTTACCCCATTAATGTTAATAGATTAACAAAGAAACACGGTACCTGCTGGCACACATTTGAAATTTGAATGACCTGTACCTTAACAAAATGAAGCAGGTACGCAGACGTAAATACACACACATGCTAGTATACGCATACACTTAAACTAACATTTGTTCGTTTTGCGAACCATAAAACAAAATTAAGGGAAAACTAAAGAAAAATTTAATATGTATTCCAAGAAAAAATGGATTAGTTTTTTTTTTGTAGATAACACAAATAAACATTCTTTACTAAATTATTTTCAGCTGTGGGAGAACTAAAATAAACGTAATAAACGTAATTGTTCTCAAAACGAATTTGAAAAAGTTTCTTGTTTTAAAATGAATTCACTTTTTTTGGTGTGTTCTAAATCGAATTCTCATAATTTTATTTCATTTAAAACCGGTTATTATTGACTTTAAAAATAAATAAAATTTTAAACCTTATTGCTTTTAAAAATAAGGTTTTTAGAAAAGATTTTTTTTAGAGAACTCGTAGTTTTAGTTTCTTGAACTAAAATTAATTATTTATTTTAGGATTCGTTAAGAACACACTATGCGATATTTTTAATTTAATGTTCAACCAAAAGCTTGATACTTGACTTATAAAATCTGAACTTTAATTATCGATAGCTAAGACTAATTTGCAGAATACCAAAAAACCAATTTTATAGAACAGAGCCGAAAATTTTAGTTAGATCAATGAGCTGTTTCATTAACAGAACCAATAAAATTGGTTAGAAATTTTTGATAAAAGTGTTAAAAAATATTGAAGAAATTGTGTGTTATTCATAACAACAGCACATCTAGTGCCGGTATAAATAAACGCACTGTTATTTTATTAACAACCGTACTAAATTCCCATTCTGATATTTTTGAATTGCACGGTGATATAAAGAAATTTAAATGCTCTCTAAATGTGTTAATTTTAAGTGGGTGCTAGACTATCAAATGCTCAACTTCAAATTATGCATTTGTGTTGGTGCAAAAACTAAATTGGCTGATACACACATTAAATTGATTGATATCAATCACATTTTTATGTGATTTTTTTAATGTGTGAAGACTTACAATTTACCGTCGGCAAAACTGATTATATAAAAATAATACATTTTGCCATCGGTAAAACATTTTTATTCTGATTGCACATCAAAAAAAAAATGATTTTTCTAAATTTATTTTTTGTTTTCGAAAATTATGCGTCTTCTTTTCTTTTATTTTTTGACAGTTTAGTTGATGGTAGATGTTAGATGTTGCTAGTGTAAACAACTTTTTTTGATTTTCAGCATCTTCCACTTAGAGGATAAGATGTGCTGTAGTGTAAAAACACTATAAATTTTATGCAAAAAAAAAATAAAATATTATGATTAAAGAAGTGGTGCCACATCAGCACATTTTGCAGTTGTGTTAGATCAGCAAATTTGACGCAAAAATCAAACTAGTCATGATTGACGTTGAAATTTCATAGTCTAGCACCTACTTTACTGCAACAATTTTTCAATGAAGTGTAAAATCTGTCAGTAAAACAATAGCATCGGATGAGTTTCAGCACGCATTTTTTCGTTTGTTGTGGTACAAGTGTGTAAAAAGAATTTACAATTATATTTTTAAAAGAATTAAAAAAATAGCTGATATGGGAGGACGTTGAAAGCATTACATAGAGTATAAAAGAATTATTATTCAAATAATGTATTTAGAAGCAAAACTTATGCAGAAATAGAATAGCTACGTCCTACGTAATACGTAAAATAAAAATTCATAGAAGAAAAGAGCCAATGTCTCTTTTAATGATAGTCCTATTGACTAGTAAAAGTATTTGTCGAAACAGTCCATAAGCGTTTGTGAGAGCACTACTTAAAATATTGTAATTCCAGAAAGTTTCTATTCTTGATGGCAAAGCATATCGTCAAGCTTTTAAGGTTTATTTGTGAATACTTAAATTGACCGTTTCTAAATGGAAGAATATTTAATGAACCAATGAGAGTAAAATTGTTTTGTATAGTGGAAAAAGTTTTACTTAATATTAAACGAATTGAAAGAACAGAGAATATCCTAAAAATGCCATATATCATGGAGTTTCAAGTATAATAGAGTATTATTTCATTATGTGGAGTGAAACCAATTCATCACTTAAGGACAAAAAACTAAAAAAATTCTAATTTGACGTTTTAGTCTTTACACTTAAAACAACATATATTTGTTGTTAGTATTGCTTTCGATTATAGGTATTTTCTTGTTTAAAACTTAAGCAACTGATACCGTTCAATAACGTGGACAGGCTATTAAAGTAACTTTTTTTATAACCAATTAAATGATATGCTTAAAAAATAATTTCATTAACAACCCCGTATGTAGCAACAAGTTATTAAAAGTTAATTAAATTAAAATTCTATTTTAGTTCCATTTAAATTGAACACAATACAAAAATTTTATTAAAATTTCATTCAAGTGTCTTTTAAATTTTTTTTGTCTTTAATCTAAATATATAAATAAAATGCATTTTTTTTGTTTGTTTGTTTGTTATACAGTTTTTTGTTTTAAAAGATTTGTCTGAACTTGGACACATATAATCTGTATACCCCAAGGAAGGTTGCCATATACTTTTGGACCAGCCCTACCCATTTTACGCAGCTTTTCAATGATTTTCACTGTTCATAAAGATGTGTGTCTGTTAATTTAAGCCTGAAGTCATGCTGTGAAGTATTTGGTTTACCACTTTAGTTGCCGCCTCTGCTAATAGTGCAAAGGCATGAACCAATTTATAAAGTAGCGAATATCTGTATATATTTGGATAGGTTTTTTAAACATTAAAATTCTATTCTCTAAAAATTGGTACATACTCTAAGGATACTGACTCACGTAATAAGGCAGCAGGCCGGGCGAGACCGGTCAAAAACTTGTAGTATATAAAAGTTGTTATAATGTTTTTCATTTAGCTTGTTTGAAAGCATTTCTTTTCAAATTGTTTTGCAATAAAATAAATTTTTTATTTTGTCAACAATATAATATCCGTTTATAAAGAAGTAAAGTTTTATTTCTAAAAAAAAATGTTTTTAAAATTTTTGTAGCGTACATCGATTTACTGACGCATCCAAAAGCAACACAAACTATTCAAATAAATGTGTACATGACAAGAAGTTTTGTTAAAAAAAAAAAAAAACCGAATTCCGTATATGTACTAAATACATACATATGTATACTCGTACTTACAAGAGGAAAGTGCATTTGGTTGATTGTATAAACTGGTAGGGGAGGAAAGAAGAAACTATCAAGATTACAAAGCAACAGAATTCATTTTATTTTCAGCAAAATAAAAAACTTTTCTAAAGAAGTACATATGAGCATTATCTTGTTTCAGTTACACTTGCTAAAGTAAATCTATGAAAATTTATATTGAAAATGATGTAATTGTATCGCTGTATTTTCAAAATCCTCTAAGTCAGGTTGGATTAGTTTTTAAGAGGTATTAAATTTTTTTTTCTATAAATAAATTTATTTTTTAAAATAATAAGTTAAACAGCTCTGATGAGGAGCTCTGTGTTCTGATGTGCTATTTTTTTTTTGTGATAAATGTCATTTGATAATGTGATATAGTATTAATTGCTTTCGGTCATGCACTATTTTGAGTGTAACTGCAAGAAGAATTTGTCAGTACATTTGCTTCCAGTGGTTAGTATATCTCATAATTCAGTGATTTAAAGGCTTACTGACTTCAAATTTTTAAAAAAATTTAAAGTGTGAAAACTTACTAAAATAAAAAATACGATCTTTACACTTAAGGGGCTGTTATTACAAATTTCATTAGTTAAAGTTAGGATTTTGTGTGGCAAATAACCAATTTTTAGCTAAAAATTTAAAAACCCAATTTGGGCGAATAGTTAAGCACACGCTATCCAATATTCAACTTTTCGATATTTTTAATTTAATGTTCAACCAAAAGTTTGTCTTATAAAATCATAATTTTAACTATCGGTAACTTGTAATAATAGCCCTTAGTGTGTTTTTTGCAGGATTTAAACTGTGACAGCACAATCAAATGGTACTGAATGTTATAAGAAATTTTAAAAAAGGATAATTTTTCATAAAATTGAAAAATATTACTTTTTATTTACTTAAATGATAGTTTTTCGTTTTTTAATATTAATTAATTTAAAACTCAGAGACCGGACACAAACTGTCCTGAGATTTTAGTATTAAAAACCCAGAATTGATATTAAATTGTCTTCAACAAAATATGAAAGTATAAAAGAGATAATTTGGTACTTTGCTAATGAAGTAGTGGGTTAAATATTGGTTAATCATACAATTAAAAGGTGTATAAACTGTAATAAGAATAACTTAAAACTTCTATTAAAGTAACAGAAAAATTAATTTTGCTACAAAACTATCTTTAAATAAATTTCAGAAAGGTTATTGAAATAAAACAAATTTTTTATTATCCAATCGGTGGATTTCTTTAGAAAAAATTATTATAAAAAAAGTAAATGGTTTATGATTGAATTTTACAAAACTACACAGTAAAAGTTCTGTTGCAGCTTCAAACTTTCTTAAAATGAAAACAAAAATATATCAAAAGAAAACAAAAATTCTAAACTAAGTGTATTTTATACAAGAGTTTCATACAGTAGTTGTATAATTCCTTTTACAAATTTCATTCATTATACTTTTATTATTTAATAATATTTTGTTTACAAACAAGTAATGAAAAGGGTCAAGTGTTGTCAGTAGCGCACATTAAATAAAAACAATAAATAAAGCAGAGATTAAAAAAGTAAATAAATACATATTAAATTTAAAAGTAGTTCATACAAAAACCTTAAGTACAATAATAAAATCTAAAGTAGAAAGAGAAAAAGAAAAATTTGCGTTGGTGTGACAGTCCAAGCGATAAATCAATTACTTAATCCTGAGTACTTAACTTTAAGCAGCTTTTACATTGAATGAGTGGTAATCAATAAGTGTAAAAGAATTTTTTGGCTACTAAAAACAAAATTTTCATACTTTTAAAGAATTGTGAAAATAAGAAAAGAAAAACAAAATAATATTAAAGCAGCTAAAGTATGTAAATTAAAAAAATAAAACTTAATGTTATATAAATTTAAAATTTTATTTGTAAAGTTTTCTTTTAAAATTAAATTATTATAGTTTTTTTGTATTGATTTGTTTTAAATATTTCTCGTTTTAAAACATTTACGTTTAAAGTTTAACCTTTTTTTATGATAAAATAATCTTCTGTGAAATCTTGCAATAATCATTTGTAGTAGTGAAAGCTAAAAATAGTAATAAAAAGCAGAAATGCATTGAATTGAAATGAAGTTAACTTGTAAAATTTTTATAAAAAAAAAGATAGAAAAAATCCTATTGTAAGCGGTGTATGTGTTCAGAGAGGCTTAAACGTTTTTTAAAGTTTCCGTAAAAAGAAAAATAGGCTTAATATTAAAAAATATTAATAAAAAAGGTTTTCTGCATAAATAAATTTAAGAAAAATTCAATTTCCAATAACCAAAGAATTCGATTATTACAAATGAGTTTTTGATTAATAACAAATTTATTTACAACACTCGAAATTGTTTTCTGTGTAAAGGTGATCCTTCTCAGTCTGTAATAAAATTTTTAAAATATATAGAGAATAAAGAGAATAATTTAGCATTGGCTTTGATTTACAGCAGACACGTATCCAGCAAAATAAAATCAAAATAATTCATATTATAAGCACTAATGAGGCTAGAAAGATCATTTTAACCTTTCCGTAAATATATAGCAGCTATTATTTCATGATAGATATACAAGCCAATTATGAATATTCAAAAGGATTTTTTCCCTGGGAAAATATTGGTTTTTAAGAGAAAATTCAATAAATCAGAAAATTTGCTGTGTTAAAAAAAGGGAGAAATTTTGTTTATAATAAGAGGAAAAGCGAAAAAACCACCGGGGAATTTTTAATCATAATTAGGCTGATAGAGTATGACGTTTAGAAATAAATTGTATCTTACATTTCATGTTTTTCCTTCTGATCACAAAGAAATCCGCTTAAAAAATTTTTATATCAAATAAACAAACAGAAAATACATTTTATTTATATAGATTTATGTTCTGTTTTTATAACACAAGCGATTAACTCGTCTGGAAATTTTATAGGAAAAGCATTTAAACTATTGAGTGTTTTTCATACAAAATTTGTAGACCACTTGATAGATTGTGTTACAAAAACAGCATATAGTGAATTTTTTCTAACTACTCAATTACATGTAAGTTTTATAAACTTTACAACGAAGCATATATACATACGAGTATTTTTATTTGAGACTCACTGGACACACAATTGTTACTCACTTATGCTCTATACATTTACTAAGAGTACAATACTGTATTTTATTGTGCTGAACGACTGTATTTAGTTAACTTCGGTGACCACTATGGAATTGAGAATGGATTTTAGTTAAAATCAACTCAAAGCTAAAACAAAATCGACAAAAAAGAAAACAACTAAAAAATCTTTATAAAATTGAACGAGATTTTTTTCACTCACTTTTGCATTGTTTTTCTAAATGTAGTTGATGCTGTTGTTGTTTCTGAGGAGATAAATGTATTTATGTATGCCAGTTAAATTGTGTGTTTGAGTGAGTGTGTGCAAATGTAACGACGGTGGCAGTTAGATTTTTAAATTGGCACTTCAACTATTATTTCGTATAAGATGAGTATGTACAGTTAAAAAAACGTATTTTTTAAAAAAAAATAAATTGGATATGTAGTTGTTGAATTGCCTGCAAGTGTGTTTGTGCAAGTGTGCTTTATTGTTCTATAGTTGATTGCAAATTATAGCTGATTTTCGTTTGAAAAAAATTACAAATGAAGCATTTTTGCAAAGTGACTTTAACGACTTGGTGCTGGTTTGTTTTTTGGTCCTTTTCAAACTAAATTTCTATAACTTTCATTGCTCTTAAAAGCATTTTAAATGTAATTTGTGTAATGTTGTAGGTTGTAGTATAATACTCGCAGGAGGGTGCTGTTTTCACAAGTTCAAATGTTTGGTTTTGAGTTTCACGTGTTTAGTAAAAAATTGGCAAAAAGTTATGAAAACTGGAATATGTAACCTATAAAAGTAAAAAATAAAATGATTTTTAAGCAAGTTAAATTCGGCTATGCCGAGTCGTATATTTAAATTAATAATTAAATTATTGCTGAAAATAATTTTCTTTAAACAGGTGTCACTGCGTATACGTGAGAGCATTTTCACCAAAAATATTTTTAAAATTAAGTCAATCGTGTTTTGTCTTTCGTAATGAGTTTTCAGACTTCATTCCTCATTCTTCAATGTTTTTAAAAAAATCACTTCAATATATTTAAAAACTTTTTTGTGTGTTTTTAAGTTTATTTAAAATATCAACTTCCGATTTATGCCAATGTTTTGAAGGTAAGCATTTAAATTATAATTTAAGAGAGTTTTTTTTAGATATTCGTCATTCCCTAGAAATCAGTCAATGCTAAGAAGTACTCATATGTATGTCGAAATTAACCCGTAATATTATTACTTTTGAATTCGACAGTAGTGTTCATCCCCACTTATCCATGGAAACGTACCATCTCGATCTTGATGTATCAGGTATCAATATTAAGGAAAATGTTGTTCATTAGAATTTTTTAAGAAAAAAAATATTTAAAAAAATTTAAACTTTAAAAAGTTCGTGTTTACCCCTGTAATTCAAATATCTATAATCTTATATTTAGGTACACAATTATTATTAAGTTAAATTACCATCTAGCCTCAGGTAATTTTAATATTTATAATTTCCATTTAATTAATTACATGCTGTAATTCAAAGTCATTTCTTTATTGAATATTTATTGCACTCATTCTTAACTCATCATCCATTTTTATACTTGTCCACCAATCAAATTCTTTTGTAATGACAAATTATGGCAACTCATATATATGTTTTTGGTTTAGCTTACTAAAAAGTAATCGTTTATTAAACACACTAATAATGTAGGCACTGTATAAGAAAAAACAACAAAATTTCCCAAAAATGTCTCTCTATTTCAGAAAAGAAAAAAACAACTGAAAAAATCTACTTATAGGCATGAATTATAGCTCTATATGTAAAAAAATTGCTTTTTAATATACTAAAGCTCTATGCGAGAGAAATAGAGGAAGAGAGAAAGCACATACACAATTGTTATAGCCACATAGAGAGAGAGAGAGAGAGGATCTCTCACAAAACAAAGGAGTTTTAACAAACACACACAAAAAAAAAAAAAAAATAAAATCATGTAAAAATGGCTTTTCATTAAAAAGAATTGTATTAAAAAATGGTTTAGCCCCTTTAACCAGAATTCAATTTTATACTGAATATTTCTATGAGTGGTTTTGTAAATTTTTTCACTTTATTTGTATGTAATTACAAAATTTTAAGAAAGAAATGGGTACTTTTAATCAAATTTTTTAAATAAAAAGAATTTAAATTCGGCTATTCAAAAAATTTTTGAGTGTCTATTCAAAAATTTGTTAAAGACGTTTAATGATTTTCCCTGATGATGACCAACAAAGTTGGCCGAAATATTTTACATTTTAATAATAAATTAAAAAACGTTGTTTTCGTTTTTTATTTATTGTTTTTGTTAATGTAAGGACCAAAAATAGCCGAAAATAACTCAACATATATAATTTAAAAAGGTCCATATACTCGTACAGTTAACTAATTTACATATTCCGACAGGGAAATGATAGAAAGAGAGGGAGATGAACAGAAAAAGCAATAATGTTGAATGGTTTTGGTAAGCAAAGCTACAGTAGTATGGCATAGTTAATACTACGGTAGCCTGGATTCTATGAATTTCATTATGCGGCCCATACACAAATTGTATCAACCTGTGTCGCGAGTATGTAAATGTTTTTGTTGATTGATTAATTAATTAAAGAAAATCAAAACCATTTCGAATTTTCACGTCGTCAGACTTTAGCATGTAACTTGTATTGAAATTGTGTGCGTATGGGCGACATTAGAAAACATACACGACCACACATGCACAATTTGCAATATATTTAGTCGAGGACGTAAAAAGGACTAATTAGTAGCTCGTTTTTTATCCGTTTCCACCAATTTTTTTTAAAGCCTCGTCAGGCAAAACGTTTACAATTTTTTCACTCTCACACCACAGCTCTCACAATCTTATCATTAATTTAAGCTTTTATTTATTTATTTGCTGCCATCATTTAAAATTTTTTTACTGATAATGGGCACTTGCTAAAAACGGATATATTTCATCATATAATTGTTTCAGTTTTTTGTTTCTCACAAATGATGACTGAAAATCACGTTTTATTCTTTTGTATTTGTTGTTTGTTTCACTTCTATTAAAACATAATTCGTGGTAGTTATAAAACCAACATCCTTATTGTGTCTGTATAAGTTTTTTTCTTCTATTATTTTATTGCGTTGGCTGCAAAATACTGTTTTGTTCGCAAAACGAAAATCACAGCACTTTTTGTTTATGAACACGAACGCTTTTATTTATTCAATGTTAAATAATTAAATGCTAAATATTTACAACTACTTATTTTCAATGTGATTTTTGTTTGTTTTTTTTTTTTTATAAATTAAAGCAATTTTACACGTTGTGACGCATGAGTGATATTGTAATATTATTAAAACAATTTTATAACTCATACAAATAGAAAATAAATGTTTTTAGTTTTGCTACAATGTAATTTTATAAAATATATGGAATATTTTTCTATTTATAGTTTGTTTTATATGTTGGTGGTATTTTAGTTTTTTTTTTTTTTAAATATGGATGAATTACAAGGTCGTTCCAAAATACAGTGAGAATATGATGGCATTTTTGGTAAAATTTGTATTATTGCTATTATTTATTATTTTACATATATTTATAAGACATTAATTCTAAGATACTAAATTTTATTTTAACTAGCACGGGTGACTTTGATTATTTGCTGCCAGGGTCTAGGCAGGAATCGAACCTGCGACCTATAGATTGACAGGTTATGACGAGGAAAATTAAAAGAAAAACAGGTTAATTTCAAATCATTCAAATTTTTTTAATTGAAAAAAAAAAAAAAAAAAATTTTAGATGTATTTGCTCTAAAAAATATTTTTTGATAAGTTAGACAAGAATAAGTGAATGTTTTATATGTTTTAACGTAACTTGTTACATATGACATACTTATAAGTATGTTTAGCAGAACTATAAGTATATACATAGATGCAAATGTGCATAAAAACCTTGATTTCTCTAATAGATTGCAAACGAACCATAAAATATTACGGGGTGGTACACATATCGTTTTAAACAAAAGGTCGTCTAGATTTGTAATCTATCGCCCAAGTACTCAGACAAAACTTTGCATTATTTTTAAAAAATTTTTGAAATTCCCTTCTATCCTAGTACTCTTCTTCTGAAGGATTTTTACCATTCCCCACTTTGCTGAGGTACCATTCCCGATTTCAAAATTTTTTTAAAATAATCCAAAGTAATTTTTAAATGATATGTGTCCTATTTCGTAAACTACTAAAATCCCGCAGAGCAATAGCACATGGGTATATGGAAATTAAAAATAATCCAAAGTAACTTCTGAGTATTTGGGCAGTTGGTTACCAATCCAGACGACCTCTGCTAAAAATATGTTTGGAAATATTTAATGACGTAAGACGTATTTGATAAATATACCATTAATACTGAAAACATATTTACAAATATTAAAAAACATTAGGGGTTACGTTAAGACATATTTAACTCGGCATATTTAACTTCACTCCCTTAATTTTTTTTTGTATATTTTAGATATTTTAGAAGGCTGTGGAAAATGGAAAATATTAACATTTTGCTGACACAGTGAAGGGTATATAATTAAACATTGAGGCAGACAAATTCAAGAAATTTCGGTAAGATTGTTTAATATTTTCTTTTCCTAATTTACAAAAGAAATATCTTTTATATGGTTTTGCAACACAAAAATAAGATGAGCGTTAATTAAAAATAAAAAGGTCAAAAAACTAATAATATTTAAACCATTAATTTTTTATAAAAAATTAGTTAGAATAAAAAATTTATATTAAAATCTTGTGTAAATCACAAAGACCAATTTTAAACTTTAAATAAATAACTTATGACCTAGATGTTACGTTTGGTATATAAATTTACTGAAAATAATAAGAAAAGCTCTGTTGCTACCAAGACTTAATTCTTTTTTCTTTCTTTTGATTGGTCTCGTATAAGTAGCCAACAAAAGTGCACTCTATAGGATTCAATGTTATTTGTATTTTAGTGAAAATTTTAAATTTAATTTAATTAATTTTTTTTGTTGCATTTTATTTTAATGGCATTAGTACCCTTTTGTAATAATTTGAAAAACACAAAAACCATAACCGAAAACAATGTTTACAATTTGTCATGTAAATATTTCAGTGTTTACAAGAAATTGGTGAAATCATTTTTGCATTAAGTGTATTTGACTGTTAAATATTTCAATGATTTTCGTTAAAATTATTTTATACATTTTAAACATGCTTTTGATAAAAACCACAATAAATACAATGCGCTGCAAACATTATGATTTTCTCACCACAACACTTGGTGCAACATTCACTCATACCACAACTATTTAGATGGGTTTTGATTATAAGCTGGATACGCCTATACGAGTTTTATATGCAAATTAATACACATCACATAAAATGAATTTTAATTGTATTTTCATGTTTGGAAAGCATTTCGCTAAAGATTACCACGATGCATATAATTTTTTTAGCAAATAAAGCGTAAAATTTATTTTTGTCGATAAACCGTTAATAAAATACACACGTGCGTACAAAGAAAAAAAAAAAAAACAAACGTTTACTTACTAAAAGCAGAAAATACGGTTCGTTTTAAATATGTGTGCGTCATAATAATAAAAAAAAAACTGGGAGCTCTTTTAAGTGTCAAGGTAAATTGTGGCCAACAACATGTGTGACGATTCAAATAAAATAACTTCTTTAAAATTGTTTCCCTTTATAACACACATTGCAACTCTGCTGCATTTAACTTCTATCTTCAGTACTCAGAGCTTATGGCACGAATTAAATTAGTTCCAGAGTTCATAAAATCTAAACTAACTACTTTGCAACACTTAAATAAAATAAAAAAGCAAAACAAATTATTCCAATACGTTAAAGCAAAAGCACAAAAAAATCTCATAAATATATAAACCGAAAATTTGCAATGCAAACACAAATAGTGTGAATAAATACTCACAAACGAGGCATTTTCAAAATTTATGTTGAACAAAGCTTAACAATGTAAAATCAAAAATACACTCTGTACACTTAACACTTTAATGAATGTTTATCATGTTGTGGCAAAAACAAAATATATATTTCAGCCAGGAAAAGGTTTTACAGAAGTAAAAGTTTAGAATATTATGGGTGCAGGGTTTATTGTAAAGCAATAGTTGTTATAGCGATTGTGTGTTACAAACAGCTAAAATAGTACCCAGTTAGCAAACATAACTACATATGGGCAATTAAATTATGCACAATGTAAGCATAAGCACGACTACAGTTGTAGCAAAAATGAATGAATATTTAGCAATCGCTCATAGAAGTGAAATGAACACAAGGGCATGTGTACATTTTGCAATAGTATACAACACCCCCGAGGAAATATCAAATTAGTGGTTTTCTGAAAGGGTAAAGAAATATTAGCACATCAAATTTTCAGTTTAAAGAGGGAAATTAAAATGGTAATACAAAACAGAAATAATATTGGAATGAATTTATTTTAAATAAATGGCATTTGATTAGTCCAATTTGGATTACTTTTATTTAAAATAAATTTGGCTATATGCTTTGTTACCATAAATCAATGATTTAATAATGCCCCATAAAAAGTAATACAGAGGCGTTAAATTGCACGAACGAGGAATCGATAGTCTTCTATGAACTTTGCAAAACAGATTTGTTTTTTTTTAAAGTAAGTTTTCACAATTTGGAAGCGCTATTTTGGCGCTAAACAGTTCATGATGACTTGTCAACTAGTAAAGTCAACACTGTTTGACATTCTCAGATGTCAAAGCAAGTTGTTTGACTTTCATTGAATGAAGAATCTTGAATTAAGTTTCTAAATTTATTTTCGTTAAAGCTTAAAACAAAAATTATCGTTCACTAATTCATTAATTACACCCACCGTTTAGACAATCTCAATCTCGATTTCAAGCATATAAAGTGCAATCCAGTTTTTAATTAAAATGTATTTTACTGCATTTTTTAAAGTTTTATTTGCTTAGTAATGTTTTGTTAATGAACTATAATTAAATAGGAAATACGGAAATGATTCTACTTTTTAATAATTTTAGCTTTACAATTTTATCAACCTTAGTACGTTTGAGGTCGAGTTTGAGGTTGGCTGAACGAGTTGGAAAGAGGACATAATACGTGGTCAAACATTAGCAAAATTAGTTTAATGAATTGGTTATTTAGTGAACCGTAGAGTTGGATGAAAAGGAAGCATGGGAACTTAGGATACTTAGATTACTTTCTTAGTAATTATGATGCCTATAGGCAGTATTTTTATAAAATTGAATTGTTCGACTCACCGTACTGTCAATAGTAGCACAATGTAATTGAAGACGCCGAAAAAGTATTTTTCTTTTGTGTGGGATAGAACGATAATTAAATGATAAAATTATACTGCATAATATGATCCAGCTGATGATGAAAACACTTGAAAACTAGAGCTACATTTCCTGTACATACGTATGATTGATTCTTTTATAACTTAGTAGAACTTTAACTAGAGCACACTAGCTTTGACCGAACCAACCCATATAGGTGAGTTAATACCTTTTTTGTGGATTTTTTTTAGCCCGACCGAAGAATAAACAAAGCACGGTATAAGACTATTATAATCGAATAACCCCCCAGTTTTTGACTTCGTATTTCAATCGAGAATTAGTTGATTGTTGTTTTGAACTTAAATACAGTTTCAGTTTTTCAGTCTTAAATGATTGTTCTCATTTATTTGTGACAAAAGTGTGGCAGCATCATGAATTATTAAAAATTAATGATCATTATCCAAAAAAACAGCTGTGTCAAAGCAAAAAAGTAATATTTTGAAAATGGAAAAAACAACATTAAACCAAATGAAAGGAACTGAAAATTTTGTTTCAGCTGAAGTTCACTTTTTATTGTCTGCTGTAAAAAAGTACAGCAGCATAATTGATAGCATTATATTGTTTTTATTATATTTATTAAATTAAGCACAAAAACCTTTTTTAAACGAAATACACAAAAAAAATGTCAAAATCATATGTTTAATATGTGCAACTTAAGTGGATTTTAAATGCCCAAGATTGGCCACTTAAATTGACAAATGACACTTAAATGCGGTCAAATACTGGGCATAATTTATCTACTCTAATGAATTTGAATATCATAATAGCTTATTTTAGCTTTAGCATTTTTTTGACCTTGTAGCTTAAAGCTTGGTTGTAATTTAATTTTTAATAGTCTACCTCATAGGTGGGCAAAATGTCTTTTCATAATATATTATTATAAATATCTGATAGCATAATAGTCAATACATATATTAGGAAATGCATTATTTACCATGAAATATTTTACACAAAATATTATCCATTTTTAATTGAAACCTCCGGACGTACTGGGTTAGTGTAAAAAACAACAACATCGACAACTAAATGAATGAAAGTAAGCATATGTGTGAATTTGTTGTTTTCAATAAGGTGTATGAAAAGTGAATTCTGCTCATCTCTGCTTAAAAGCTTTTAATAGACTTAGAATCACTCACATTATTCTAAGTTTTGTTTTATTTATTATTATTTTAACAAATTTTTGTTTGTTTCAAGTGAAAGTTTACTAAACTTTTACTCACTTAAATAATTTCTTCAAAATTTCTTTTTTTGTTTCTATTGTGACACCCTTTAATTAGTTTCAAGCACGTTTGTACAAATAACTTACTGTCTAAATACACGATAGAATTATGATTACATGCAAATTGTAAATACATACAGTCAGCTTGTGTTTCGAATTGTTGGTTTGAAACAGAAATGAAATGAATTTAATGTAACGCAATTACATTTGCTTATAATTAAGTATCCCGCATTTAGAAATATAAATAAGCGCAACTAATAGTTTGGGGCAATACTTTTGTAAAATGATTGTGTGAAAAGGTTTTTATCTTTTAACTGAAATATAAAAGTTCAAGTAATTCACGTAGCATATATGTTGGTATATATGTATATATTGCAAATGCAATTAGAGCTAAATTTTTTTTAAATTTAAATTGTTTCTTTAGAAATTCTTGACACATACGTGCAGTCGTTGCAGTTCAAATAATGTGTTCTATAAAACCTTTTACTAAATGCATTTACTAAAATGAGTTTTATGTTTAATAAGTATGAAAAATTTTTAAATTTTAATTAACAAACAAATTAATTACATAAAGTGCAGTTTGAATTGCATATATTTCTTATTTTGTTTCTAATATTGTATTACTACAGGGTGATTAGATTTTTGAACAGCAATAATAAAGTTTTACAGTTAATTGCTACGGTAATTCAATTTTTACTTAAGTCGACTTAATATAATCTTTTAGATTATCGCAATAGAGCTTAAGAGTATATCCTTGGATGCAATATGTTGCTGTTTTTGCTTCAGAATCTCTCCAAATCTAAGAAACTCTCTCTCATATTTGAAGTAACGCTAATACATTGTTCGAGCCAGCATAAGAATGATAGAAGGACAAGATTAATTCATGAGCATGATTTCCCGTAAGATGACTTAGATTGTCCACTATTTAAAGAAAAAATAATAATATATCTCTCTTATTAAGCTGTAAATTATTAGCCAATAGGAACACATAGCGTGACGCAGAAAATTTCAATTTTATGTGTGTGATGGTGTAATCTGGTATCTATCATTCTGTAAGCCAGCATACAAAGCAGGCCAGATTACAAAACATAAAAATTGTTACTCATTGAGAACGTGACTTGCATTTTTTGATCTCCCTCATAAAGCTGTTTTGTTTGGCTTACGAGTTTCTGAGTGCAAAATTTATCTCATTCCTAAAAAAAGTTTCATTCATTTGACAACAACACGTACATAAATCAGTTCTTATGTGTTTTAGTAGCTTAGAAATGAAAATCTCTCTCAGTTGTGCAACTGTAGGTTAATGTAGCCTATGAAGAATTTCTGTACCCGTGTGCCATGTAATTGATTACATAAAATTATGTAAGTTTTTGAACAAAAATTTCACAAGACCATTTTATGACAACTCAATTTGTAACACCCATTACTTTAAAAATGTAATTTATTTATTGTATATTCTTTTCTAGTTAAATTGTTGTTATACAGCTCTCTAATTTAGTCTTTTATTGCCTAGTATTTTAGCGGTCATATTAGCACGTACAACCACAATGCCACACATGGAATACAATCACATAAATTTCGTAATAAACTTCTTTTGCAATTAGTTTACCATTTATTTAATGAACTAATATTTTTTTTATTATAGCAAAGCATGGTTGCCATAAAGACTAGCGATGAGAGCATAAAAATGTAGAAAAAATAGGTGGTTTCTTCTACTGAAAAGTTAAGGATAACTATGACAACATCTAGTATATTGTATAATTCTTTAACTAGTTTTTTGTTTTTAGTTCACTACTCAAATATTAGGAGAGTTTAAAACTATAAACAAAATAAATTTTGTTTAAATTAGAATTTTCGCATGTTATTTTTCTAGTCGCTTATGCCTCATACACACTCAATTTTAAGTCCGCCAACGTGAAAAATCAAAATTATATGAAAATGGTTTTGATTATCTTAAATTAATTTATCAACCAAAAAAGTAAAGAGTGTCTAACTAAGAGTACATTTTTTCGTTTCATGCATTCCAGCTGAAGCCACAAGAACTCCATTATTATCTTCTTCTAACGAATGAAATTCATGCCAAAATTCCAACAGATAGTTGCTCGTTGTGGATGCATTTATTTCTCATGTGTTGCATGATTTCCTGAGCCCCAAATTATAAATTTTGTGCTATTCAGATGGAAATGCGCTTCTTGGGAGAAGATTAAGTTTTTCGAAAAATTAGCATTGACTTTACTTTGCTACATTACTCATTGAACGAATAGCCGGCTCGGATCGGAACATACAATAAAAAAATTACAACTTCCTATTTATTATAAACTGAAAAACTGTACCCTCGCAAGAACACCCTTTACACTACACAGACTCGTCACTGTTTGGCGTAATTTTAAACTAAAATTGCATTGATCTTGCATGAAAATAAAGAAGCAAGTGCAAAATTTTGAAACTGAGAAAGTTATTTTCATTTAAAACCAAAGGCTTTTACTAGATGGCCTGGTGCTAGGAAATATTGAAAAAAGAATTAATCAATCAGATAACGAAAGCAAAGGAAGATTTACAAAACTGCACTTAGCTCAACTAGCCGATCTCGTCTGGTCTTTTATTTTATGAGTTCGAGTTCTTAAAGTAAAGAGAAGCGTATGTAGAAAATTTTACAAAAAATCCGCTAAAAAATAAAATTTTAATCAGTAAAAAATCATTATCGTTTTCTTTAAAAAATAATGAGCTCAAAAGTGGGCATGGTTGGTCCCAAATTATGCTAAAACCTACTCTGAAGTAATTATAAGGATTATACGTAACGAATTCCAGAGAAAACAACTTCAAAACAGAAATTTGTATACGAAATAAACAAACACACAAACAAACAAAAAATCGAATACAGATTAATTTTTATAAAAAAAGCTCTAGGTTAAGCAAGATTACAATGGTTGCCCCAAAGAAGATTCTTAAGTCTCAGTGATTCTCCAATGTGGTCCCTTTCTGATATCTCTTGAATAGCAACAACATTTTTAGTACTTAGAAACCACAATAAATTGAGTTCTACTAATAAAATTATAGACCGAAACTGTAACATAAATATATTTATTATTATATATATAAACGCATCTAACTAGATGGTTGTATATGTATTTGTGTACCATTTCTTCATTATTATTTTTCGTAAGTATGTGAGCATAAGTTTGTATGGTTTTGAGTTAGTTGAGATAAGTTAATAACAAAGTTTCTTTTATAATGTTTATAACTTGATTATAAATTAAGGATTTAAGTGCAACACAGATATAAGAACATTCATTCATAACTGTCAGAGAGATAAGGAAAAAGGTCAGCATAATTTGTGGTTTCAGAATGAAATGAATGTCTTGTGAGTCTTAGAAGTTAATTTATATAATTTTTAATATTATTTCTAGCTGCATTTATAATTTTAAACTTTATCATAATAATATAATCAGCAAAGAAAATAAAGGTAAAATTTGTTGCTAATTTAAATGATAATAACAATTTAACGTAAGGAAAAAGGAAAGTACATATTTATTTTATTTTGTAATTAATTTGAGAAATAATTTTAGCAATCATTTCCGATTTAAAAGTTTAATTTTATCTTTGTACTGGTACATACACAAATTAAAAATATTTCATTTTCTTTTCAGTTTTCATCTTTAATTTCCTTTGAGAAAACAAGCCTGAAAGCAACGAAACCCGATAAAGCACTTTATGCCCTGCCAATTGTATTTAAAAATCTATTACCCTTGTGACAAAAGATTTTTATTAATAAAACTGAATTAAAAACAGAAGACAGTTCAGTAAACAGTTGAGGTCAAAACATTTTAAACTTGAATAATCATGATCATTTTGATAAATTACTTAACTTTGGCTACAGAAAAATATTTTAACATTTTTTATCTTGGCACTTAAGTAATTAAATTTTTTATATTTTATTTATCTCTTTAAAAAAAATATGTAAATAGGTTTAAGAGAAACAAAATTGAAAAGCTAAAAGCTGACAAATTTACTAATACTGGATTAAAAGAAAAAAATTTTACATTTTTCTGAATTTCAGATCGAAATATCGTCTTCTCAGGTTCGATTCCTGCCCCAGACATTGGGAGAAGATGGTCATAGCTAATTAATTTCTAAAATTAAATATTAATAATAATATGTAATAATTTCTATTTGGAATTTAAAAGTTTAACAAAATATTAATCTTTATTTGTGCTTAATTCCAGAATTTTCTGGAATTCGCGCATCTAGACAGCTGAATTTTGTAAACAAAAAAATAACTTGTTTAAGGTGTAATCTTTTTTTATTATTATTATTAATAAAATATTAATCTTTATTTGTGCTTAATTCTAGAAAAAAAGATTACACCTTAAACAAGTTATTTTTTTGTTTACAAAATTCAGCTGTCTAGATGCGCGATATCTAACCTTTTATATGTATGTACGCGATTAAATTTAGAGCGAAACTTTTTCTATTATTTTTGGTCTTGATGTGCTCTGTATCTAGACAAATACCTTCACAACATAAAAATATAACTTTTCTTCTTTCACTTTATCAATTATATTGCAAGCCTTACTACTTAAGCTGAGGAGCTTATTATGTGACGCTTAACAAAACAAAAGGCAAAGAAAAAAAATTAATAAAACCTGAATTTTATGTCCCTTCAGCTTACTTCAATTATGCGACAATCCTTTAATAATCGTTACCGCAAAAATAAAAATACCTCTTAAAAAATAAAAGGCATCTAGTCAGTTCCACAGCACATTTCAATAATTTCCTGTGTTTTTGTTACTTTTTCCCTCATTCTGTTTTCTTTTTTTTTTTAAATACTGTTTGTTGTTTATACAAATGTGTATGATTCACAATTTTTATATGTGTTTGTTTTTTAATAAACACAATCCCTTTTTAATCCTTCGTAAACTCTTTTTACAGTTTTTATCATCTGTTAGTTGTTGCCTCGTTATTTTAATACTATTTTAAAATTGCTGTATAAAACTTAAAAATTATTTTTAGTTTTTTCTTGTGTATACTTTTTTTTTTCAAGCTTAGTATATGGGTATTTCCACGGTTTTATATTTCTCTTGCATAAATAATAGGAAATGCAGCAAATATATATTTACTCAAAGAGAAGAATTTTATTATTATTGATTTCATTGGGCCATAATCATAGTCACATTAAAGTCAGTATCTTTTTAACAAAGACTTTAAATTAATAAAATTTTTATGAACAAAAGTCAGCTCTTAACAAAAGCCTACTTTTTTTGTGACTGTGGCCCATTATATTTAACAATTAAAATTTATAAAAACAATATCTTAGTTGAATCGATTGGAATTTGTAAGAAACAAAAACCTAAAGATATTTGCTCAATCAAAAATATTTATGCTAACGCTGAATACAAACCAGTGAAATAATTAAATCCGATCAATAATATAACCTAGCGTTTACACATGCAAGTGCAAGTGACAAGAACTCAATACAATCACACTTTTTCACTAACCCTCTCACAATTTTCAAACAATTTTGACATTTGCACATAGTTAAACGTCAAAGTGATAAACAGTATTGCCTACTAAAAAAAAAATAGACAAAAATGTCTGGATTGTGGTAAAAGAATAATTCAAATATTAACTTTTTTCTGTAAAATAAAAAGTAATTTTATTTATATTCTTCAAATATAATACATAAGAAAGACAAATTATAGCATTATAATTTACAAATGTAATCAAATATAAAAGAAATATTATTAATGCCAACTTTTTCCATACAAAGTATAAAGTAAATAAAATTATAAAAATGAAGGGCCACAATAAAATCACAACATTTCAAGAACGTTCACCATATATTCTTGGATCGGCCATGCCCACTTATACGTGGGTCAGTTAGAAAGTCGCCAATTTGTACTGATCATATGAGAACAGCTCTGAATTTTTATATATACTCGTATGTAGATCTCCTTAGTATAAGAATTCCCCCTCATAGATTAAAACAGTTAGTAAATCAAAATAATTTTTTATTTGTTTGTTCACTAAAAAAATTTTTGTTTTCTCTAAAATTTGGTAACGAGTGGGGTAAAAGCCCCACTATCATTTTGATTGCCTATAACTTTGCTTAAAGAAGAGATAAGTTTAGTTTTCATAAGAAGTTTATTGGTCTTTACATTTTTTTTCGTTATGATTGCAAAATTATATCAGCTAAATGGTGACCACGATTCGCTATGAAATTTTTGGCTCTTTTTAAGTAATTTTTCAAGACATTCTGCAACATCTCAGGCTGAATTTCTTCAATTTCGTGATGAATAGTGTCTTTAAGATGCTGAATCGTTTGAGACTTATTCACATAAACTTTTGATTTAAAAATACTTCATAACAAAAAGTCTGGGGCTGGCCATGCTAAATCGCAGCTTCCCGAAATTAGGCTTCAATAATTGAATTGTGCAACGAACTGTGTGTGCTGTGCGGTTTCATTTGAGGTTACCAGTAACTCCAACGTCTTGGTCATTTTCAAAAAAATAGGGACCAATGATGTTTCCAGCATGAATATTACATTATATAAGTGCTTTTAGTGAATGAAATAATGTTTTATCGATTAATTAAGAATTCTGTGTTCACCAAAACAATTTATTTACATGGCTACTGAGAAGAAAATGAACTTCATCACTCATTCAGACGAAACTTTCCTCTGAAGGGCAATAATGGAAAGATTATTTTCACTAAATATTGTGACTATTTCTGCTCATTCTTGTGGCATACATTTATCCATAATTAAATTTTGAAAGCGAAACTGAGCTAAACTTTACATTTTTGTATCAAGAAAATTTTAATTTCAACTGCTATCTATGCTTTTTGTTTTCAAAGAACTACAATTTCCAGTACGTCTTTCATTTGCTGTTACAATTAGTAAAGCACAAGGACAATTGCTTTAGGTAAAAGGTGTTAACTTAGATATTCTTCTGTTTTTCTCATTTCTAGAGTTAAGAGGCAGCACAATCTAATAATTTATGCATCTGAAGGAAAAACCTGAAATGTTGTATATCCAAAAGCTTTAGAATAAGTAGAATTCATCAATACTTAAAGAAGGTTAGTTTGGGTTAGGTTACACAGGGCGTCCAAATAAGAAAATAGAACCTGGACTCACTTGGTCCCTTTGTGATACCTGTATAGCACTAGAGATAGAAGAGTGGAAGGAAAGGAAATAAATAACAACCAATTGCTACTTCTAACGAAACCTAATGCTAATGCAGCATGTCGACCCTGCAGACTGCGCTGTCCAAATTAGAGCATGCGCCGCTCCTCCAGGGCAGGACACCGGCAGAGAAGGTGTTCTACAGTCTCCTCCTTCTCCTTGTTCTGGCAACTTCTACAGTAGTCGTTTGATGGCAAAACCATTCTTCTAGCATGGTTGCCAAAATTGCAGTGGCCTGTTACTACGAGTACAGCTACCACATTTCTCAACTGAGCTCTTTGAAGTCCCCGGAAAATCCCTGCTGCGATTGCCATTTAGCCTAGGCCAGATCATCCTCACCGTATTGCACGTCAGTTCGGTCACCATGTATTTTAAAGTTGGCCATATCCACTTTTCAAAATATTAATTTATTTATATCGTTTGTTTTTTACTAATTAAATACAAGCATACTTGAAAGCCACACATGAGTATACACATGTGAAATATTTTATATTAAAGAGATCTTGTAAGCCATTTTAAGTATTCTGGTGAAGCCATTTTTTATATAACGCATTGCTCTGAACTTTTATATATCTTAGAAAAAACCAGGCGGGAATAGATGAAAACAGGTAGTTAAATAAAAAGTAAAACAAATTTGGTGTTATTTATCGCTTCACCTATAATAGGCTATTCAGACATACACGTTAATTGAGCAATTAAGCATTTTACTCAATTATCGCCTTTATTGAGCTCAATTTACCCTACAAATTTCCATTAAATAATTGGCGAATTAAAAATTGATTGCAAATTAATGAAGTCAAAATCAAAATGCAACTCTTTGTTGTGCCCTTAAATATCAACTCAAAAGTGAGAGAAGTTGATATTTTCAGTATTAAGAAAAGAAAACGTATTTAAATAAACTTAAAAATAAATGTCATAAAAAGGAAATGACAGCCGAAGTTACCGGTAAATAAATTTTATAAAATTGTTAATAAAAATAATTTTTAAATAAGTAATTTCTTTTAATCAATAGCTTGTCTTGAAAAATGGATTGCACTAATCGAAGTAGTTCAATGCTTTTAGTATATTTTTAATTTTTTATTTTATAAATACTTAAACATATTTTCTCAAAAAAATTGTACAATATTTTTAGTTGTCAAATGCTTAATTGCGTAAACTTAATTGAATATGTGTGAACACTCAAATCAGTCACACAATTTAAAACTTAATTGACTTCATTAACTTTTACGTCTGAAAAGGCTATAAGAATTTCACAATTTCATGTTCTTAGGGTATGGAATTTCTGCTTTCGATGTCCATTGAAAATTTTTCAAATATTGCACGAAAATACAAGAGGGGGAAATAAATATCTATTTCCCCAAATGATAAAAATTTTAATTTTTATCTTCTTTCTAGCCTAATTAATGAGAATGAATGCATACGAAAATGATATAATTTAAATTACTTTGATTTTATTCTCCGGGATATATGACTGCTATAAATAAAATCCCAATCTAAAATATGGTCTTTGTTCCCTATATATTCAACCATATTTTTTTTTTAATTCTTTTACATTTTGATCAAATAAAGAGTTTTCTAATTTAACTTAAAATTAAATTTTTTGGTGTGTAACTTTGAAGAGTTTTGGTTAGTTATCTACCAAAAATACTTACTTCTAGCACATCATTCATTTTTGCCGTCATTTGTTTTTCAATTAATGAAAATGAAAACTGAAAATAAAATGAGATTATTTGTAGTTGTAGATTTCATGGAATTTAATTTAATTTAATGTACTTGTACTTACTCTTCAATAGAAAAAAAAAAAAAAATATATATAAAAACGTTGCAAAGTATTGCAGTAGTTTAATTAAAAATTCCATTTTAGGTTTTATTTTTTTATAATTTAAATCTTTATTTTTTTGTTCTTTCCCTTTTTGTTTGTTCTGGTATCTTTTCCAATTATTTCACAATTACATTGCAAATAAATCATACTTATTAACGTCATGATACATACGTACATATGTAGTTGTATATTTCAATTAAAAGAAAAAATTTTTAGTGAAAATTAATTCCTTAAATTGTTTTATACACAATTTAATTAAATTATCAATCCGTGTTGTATTGTTTTTAAATCCTTTTTAATGCTTTTCAACAGTTTGTCTCTTATTCATTTTATTCTATATATTTCATCATTGATTTAGTTTTAATAGTTTTTGACATTTATTACTAAAATATGTTTCATTTTTTTAAAGGTTCTTATTCAGATTTTTTTCTTGATTTGATCAGTGTTTTTTCTTTTGCTTTCTAAACTACAGTTTTATTCAATAATATTTTTTTTTAGGAAATTAAACATTTACACATAATAAGTAGGAAAAAATATAAAAAAATTTAAGTATTTTGTATTGGTTTGAAGGACTAAGTTTTAGTCTAATTAATATATAGTTTTGGGTTTTCTTTTAATAAAAAAAAAATAATTTTTAATTTTTTATCTTTGTCATTTAACTATTTATTTGAAGTAAAAATACAAAGTAACTATAACAACAATTAATATAATTTTGATATTTATTTTATTTTAATATGATAATAGTTGTGGTTGTTGTAAAATGCTTTGTTGTGTATATTTTTTTTTGTAAATTCTTGTATAAAAATATCTACCATGTATGTGTATACTAAAGGGCTGCACAAGCATACTTGAAATGGCTTACAAGAGCTTTTTATTCTAAAATATTACACAGCCCTTTATTGTTTACATACAATTTTTATTTTCCAATGAATTACTCTGATGTCTAATACATACAGTTTTGAACCAGCTGAATCAATATTTTCAATTGAAAAAAAATGGATTTGAAAAAATTTCTGATTCATAATTAAAATTAAAGAAAAGGGGAAACTTTAGACAAAAATTTGCCATATGGCAAAATGAACGCTTTCCAAACACCTGTCTACCATAATAAAATTTTTCAGTTCTACAGTGTAACTGAAAAGTATTCACGATTTACTTTTATTAATTGGAAATTTTTAGATTTCAGTTACAAGTCAGAAAATTAAATGTTAATAAATTTTTTTAATGGCTTTTTAAAAAGTTAGGAAAAAATATCACTAAAACAGAGCATTTTCAACAATTTTATTTCACAACAACTGTTTGTAGGTTCCTCTCCACTTTTTGGAATTTTCTTGAACAAATATATTTCTTAAACAAATCATACAATTTTCCAATTTTTATTTACTTATTGTTTTTTACAATTATTTTATAGTTAATTTATAGATTCTGATTTTGATCGAAATTTCTATTTGACCTGTGATCTAGTTTCAGCTACACTTCAATAAAATATTAGAGTTATTCAGCGTTTGTTGCAAATATAAAATTTTAGTGTTTTTTTTTTAATTATATCAAGATCATTTCCATTAAATACTGAATACCTTAACTAAAATTATTTGATTAACTTTCTTTTTTGGTACAGGGAGGGGGCAGGGAGAGCAGGAAAAAGTTTTCTTTGATTTAAAAACTACACAAATATACGAGTATGTATTTGAAATAGATTTTTTATTTCTATTTAAATAAATGTTTTTTCTTTAAATCCTCTAAAACGAGATTTTTTTTTTGCTTGTTTTAAAAGGGATTAGTTTTTTTTTTCAAGATTTCTTTGATATACATATGTATGTATGTTTGTATTATTTTTTCCTATTTTAAAAATTCTAATTATTTACATATACATATAATTTTTTATATTAAACGTAGATCTTTCTTTTATTATTTTTCCATTTCTTTGTTATTTTGTATGTCTGTATGTATGCTCTATAAATAATTTGATCTTTCTTGAATTTTCATAATATGTAGTTGTATTATGTCTTTTCTTATTTGCAATAAAGTTTTTTTTTTTTGTAATTAAAATTCTTTTACTTAATTGTCTATTAACACATCCACTTAAAGCCGTACATTATATTTTCTTTTAATTTTGGTTTGAGTTAGAGTTAGAGTTAATTTAATATCTCATTCATTTAACATTTACTTACACATTTATATAAAGAAAATTATTTTTTTAACTATTTTTGTTTTAAATTTGACACAATTTTTGAGGGATTTTCTTTCAATTAAAAGGTTTTTTATTATTTATGTAGTTTCGTATCCTTGAACTATTTAGGGGATTTATAATTTGTATTTTAATGTTTAATTGTTGTTTCAAAAAAGAAGGGTGGGCTTAACAGATAACAGTTTTTTAATTCTTTTTAAGTTTGTTTTTTTTTTAAATTTTTGGTTTTTATTACACTCACCAGAACGTCACTTTCTTTGTTCTCTTGTAAAGTCTCTAATTGCACTTTTCTAAGGTCAGTTTTTTTTTTGTTTTTATTGAAACAATGCGATATTAAACCCAGCAAAATCTTTATTTGGCTTCATGGACTAGAGTAAACAACGACTAACAGATTAATCTAAATTAGCATGAGAAGCGTAGAGCCGAAGTTTGTAGTCTTAAATTATCTTGTAATCCACTAAGAAAAAAAATAAAAATTAAGCTAAAAATGATAGATTAATCAAAAATAACTGACATGTTATTACTTTTCCAAAATAACAGAATCAAAAACAGGCGAGTTCGACGATTGAAAAATATCAAAATAAAATTGAAAATACGCTGTCGAAAACGAATTTTTAAATTGATCAGCAATGCCGCGCGTTCTTTACACATTTTTTATGAATATGAAAATTTTCAAAGATACAAAACGCTTGCTACACTAATTTAGGTTTGTCTCTAATACATCCATATATTCAACCAAGGCATATTCCTTCCTAGGTAACTGGAAGAATACAAAAACAATTTATTTGGATTTTGAGATGTGAGAAGTATATGCCTGTAGTAGTAGTAGAATTATGAGACTGTAGTAATAAAAAAGAACATAACAGGAATTTAACAAGACTTGAAGATTCAGAGTAGCGTCTGATGAAGCATGTTTCCTCTTATTATTTATTGTTCTCTCAGTCAACAATTTTTATAAATTTTTCTATGAAAATCATGATATTTTTGAGAATTTTGGACACAAACATAATTGGATTTAAGCACGAATAAAGATTGCATTTTGTTAAATGTTATTTATTACAAAAACATTTATTTCATATATAATTAATAATAATTATCTTCAGAATTTTTAATATTCTCAAGCTTTATTGTAGTGTGATTGCTACATGGTTTGTTGGGTAAAGGAAAATGAAAACGAAAAGAAATAAACTTTGACAGTTCCAAGTACAATAAACGAACACAAAATATTAAGCTGTAGGAATGCTTTTACCTTATACATTAATATGCCTTTCATTCAACCATAAATCTTCTAGACAGTTCAATTCCGCTGCTAAGCTGGGGTCGAATTACCGCACTCGTGATTGATTAAAATTGTTGTAGTTTTTTTTTTTTTGTTTTTTTTTTAATTGAAGATAATAGCTAATGATAACGACTGGATGAGTGACTTTAGTTGCACATTCATTTATGGTTAAGAATATTAAAGCAAAAGAAATATATTTTTGCTTTTAAACAGTTGGGGGATTCACAGCAGCTTCGCATCAGTAATAAAGTCATATTATTTTATTATAATAAAAAAAACTTTTTTGTTATTCAAACAAAAAAGTCCTAAAATAATAAGACTTTATATACTGTTTTTAATATTTTGTCGTAAGTACTCAACAGACTCAGCTGACTCAAATTTGAAATATGAAGGGTTGCTCACAGCAGTCATATATTTCGTGTTGTTTTTTTAAACATATAACTTTATGACTATTGTGTGAATCCCATAAATATTTTATTAGAATTAAATTTAAGATCCTTTGTTGCAAAGTACTAAGCATTAAATTTAGGATTTTGAGGTATACGAGTAAATAAGCAGCCTCCGAAATAACGTATTCGTGGTCGAGCAAAAATATTCGTCATATTTTTAAATTACTGCATTCATTATTGAGCAATTAAATATTATCAAAACTTGGTATGATAGCTTACCATAATCAGTGTATAATCGAGTATTAGCTATCGAAGTTTCCTTTGTTAGCTCCACAGCTATTGATTTTATTTATTGGCATGTGCAAAAAATACTTGTAAATTTAAGTTATAAAAAAAATTGATTGTGAAAAGAATAATATTCATGTAAAATTTTTTGTAGACTTTTAGCAATAAAAAAGTGTAAGAAAAACAAAATTTAACACATCTTTTGAGAGCCGCAACCGCCTAACAAATCTATTAACAAACAATTTAAATTTATTTACTCACACATTTAACAATAATAGCATTGCATACCTTTTCTAATCAGAAGAAGATAAAGTCTACAAAACAAATGTAGTAATTTTTTTCAACAATTTTTTTTCACTATCATTTTAATAAAATTAAAAAAAAAATACTAACATTTAATTTTTCTTAATTACACTTATTTGTATACAAAAATATTATATTTTTCTCAAAATATATGCATTATAATTTTGTACATTTTATAAATATTTTGATACGTTAGCTATCGAATGCAATAATCTCTTCATTCGATTCGTAACGAAAGCTTATTTGATATAAAAGTTTTTTTGATCACAAGTGCGTTAATTCGGCTGCTGGTTTTTGTTGCTTTAAATATTTCAAATAAATTTATAATTATATCCTGAAGAAGCTGCACAAATTGGAGCGAAATATCGATATAAAAATAAATTTTTGAAAAATAAGACCTCAAGCTTAATAAAATAGTCATATTATTTAAAAGAAAAAGGTCAAATAAAATGAACTAATATTTCAAATAAAAGTATGCTGTGTCTGCAAGTAAATCTATTGCCTCATGCAATTTTTTTTTTATAGACTAAAATTTTCGAATATTTTTAAAATAACAAGGTTCTGATGACTGATTGTGGAATACCAAAATCTGTGCTATCTTTTCATTAATAGATACAGTTTGCTTCTGTAAGATGATTTATAGTTAAATTTAAAGTTATATATTCCTTTATAAGCAACCACTTAAAATCCAGGAGTCTAATCACCGCATCCGATAATAGACTATCGTATCGTATAATATTTCGATACGTGTCGAGTAAGCAAATCATCTCATACGATATCTATCGAATCATATTCTTTGTTCATATTGTAATAGATTTAGACAAAATTATTTGCAAAATGTTAAAAATACAAAGGATAACATGAGTTTAGAAAGCAATTTGCAAAAGAAGAGTCTTAATGCAATGAAGAAAATTAAATTGATTCCTTTAATAATATTTTTCTTAGTGATACTATATGTGTGTATATACTCGTATATATGTAAATGTAAACTTATAATTCTAATAATAAATAAAACTTGCATTAAAAAAAATTTTTTTTACCGTGTTTTTTAAAAAGTAATTTGTTTTGCTTTTTTTTTACTAAGAATACACTCGATAGAAAACCATCATCTCAAATTATGATATATTTTACTTGATATCGATTAGCATGATACCAAAATGAAAAACGTCGATTAATTTTACTGGATATCGAATGCGTTTATTAGACACCAGTTTTGCGAATAATAAATAACAACGAATTAACCCTTAACCGTATATCCAGTTTTGACTAATTTACGATATTGATGTATTTAGAGACTTGTAGTAGAATTTCAACATGCAGAGAAAAAATATGGTTGAATATCGTCACCTCAAACATAGTTTATTCTCCGCAAAAATATTATTGTTAATATGAAGCATCTAAGCATTATTATGATCACGATAAACATGTTTCTAGTTATCTTTAACCATACTATGTTTACCGTCATAGATCAACCATATCATTATCATATTATTTTTAATAAAGTTCTAATTTAAACCATAAATATGTTTATAGTAAACATAATAATGAGAAAGATATAGTTGAAAGTAAATTGTTTTATATTTTGTTTCTTCCGCAACCATATAAATAAAACTGAGCTTTGTGGCTAAAGTAGTTGAGTGGCGAATTAACTCTTAGTAGAGTCAAATAAAATTGAAAAAAAATTAAGTTCGCTTGCATAATGTAATAAATAAATAAAAATGAATAGAAACGAAAAATTCAATAGAATAAAAAAATTTTATTTACATAAAAAATTTATATAAAAAAATTTTTTTTTTAAATTTATAATAAAAAAATAAATTTCTATAAAAAATTAAAAAAAAAAAATTTTTCCCTGACCTGGGGTTGAAGCGCAACATCTGCAGTTGAGAAGTATTTTTAATGCAATCATAAATTTAACCATACTATGTTTCCACCTTGGTTGCCTCAACCATATTTTTTCTTTGAGTGAAGAGGAATATTTTCAACTTATAGGTATTTTTTGTACTTTTTTAAATTAGGAGTCAAAAAAGTCCAACTATTTGAAGATCTAGAAGGTTAAAAACTTCTACAAAAATATTCCTCGTAGTGTTTTACAAAAGTTTGCAGGATTCTCATGGTTTAATTCAAAAAAAACAGCAAATTTTAAGCCCCAATTTGACATAGAGTTAGATACTCGTGTAAATTTTTTTTGGTTCCCTCTACCATAATTAGTTGTCAGAATCTTGTTATTTCTTTTTGTGTTGTGCAGTGTAAAATTTCGGTCCAGTAAATAGTAGCTTTTAAGTAAATGTCTTTTTTCCTTTAATTAATTAATGCAAAGAAATAAAAACTTTAAATGTAGTTTTGATTTAAAATTGTTTATTCCAATAATTAGTGTTCTTCAATATTTTTGTAAACGTTTAAAATTTTTTTATTTTTCTAAGCATGCTAGTGTTGGTTTTTTTTTAATTAATGGTGGGCATAATGCTTTCGACTGGGCCGAAAATAAGTGACGTGACATTCAATTAATTGCTGTACAAAACCTGTCTGTTTGTTTTTAATATTGAGAGAAACCAGTTGTTTTTGTTTAAAAAGGACTGCATAGCATTTCAAAGGTTTTAATTAGTAATTTTTTTTGTTTTTCGTTTTAGGATTTTTATTTTATTTTTTAAATCAATTGTTTATCTAAAAATATTGTTTTGATTTGCTTAATAGTTTTTCAGTTAAATTTAAAATTTATTATTATTGTTTTAATTTTGGACTCCTTTTCTTTTAGAATTTTTTTAATCATAGTTTAATTTTTTTCCTTTTTTTTTGCAATTAAGTTAAAATTTTGTTACATTAAGGATAGACAAAGCTTTTTCATTTTGTTTGTTTTGTTGTAATTTTTAATATTCTTTAAGGTACAAAGTTTTTTTTCTGTCAAGTTTTATACACAAGTTTTAAGTAGAAGAAGAAAGAAAATTTTGATTATTTTATTGCTGCAACTAAAGACAAGAAGTTCTTGTATTAATTTTAAATAATTTCTTTTCTTACTTTTGAATTATATTACCAATTTTTTCTATTAATTTTTTTGTGTTACAAGTTATTTTATTTAATCTTTTTTTTACGGAAGACTGTGGTATAAGTAGAAACATAAATTAAAATTTTTTTTAACAATATTATTTATTTTTTTTGCTTTTGCTTATTTTTTAAGTTTTAATTGCTTGTAAAGTTAATACAGTAAACAGTGAGTGTTTTTAATACTGTCAGCATAAGCCGGCCAGAGAAGGAAATTGGGAATTAGGAAGGACATTTTGTTTTTAATGTAAAAAAGAAATATTTGGGGGATGTTTTGTTTTAAATATTAAACTATTTACACTTACATATATATATTATTTTTTTTATAGTTACTAGTGATTAAAATATTTTTATTGGTCCCCACTTGAAAACAAAAGTTAAAATTAAAATTAAAAATTCTTTTTCTCTGGCCAAATAAATTCCCATAAACTTAGTTTGCTTTCTATAAGAAGAAACCAATTGTGTTAATTATTTCTTTTAATATCCTTTTTCTAACAGTTTAACAAAGTCAATTTCTGAAACCAACGCAATTTAAACGAAATAAATTTTTTATTTATAAATATTACTTTCATTGTATTATTTTTAATATTTAGTATTCATGTACATTGTGTTTCTAACAGTTTTGTGGTCCATAGTTTATTTAGTTTAATTTAAATAAAAAATTAAAGTTTTTTTCAAACAGAATATTCAATTTAGTTTAAACCAGTTATTTTTTTATTTTAGTTTTTAACAAATTAAATTCAATCCAATACATCTGTGACACTCTACAGAGCAAGGACTGTCACCAACACATTTAAAAATTTCAATTACTTTTGTGCAATCCTTTTACTTTTAACAGAGTTAAACCCTTTAAAATACAAAGACTGTGTATATGAGCTCTCACAATTTTTTAAATAAATAAAAAAAATCTAAGTGTTAAAGTTACAAAGTAAGTCACTTATAAATGCCAAAAATTACAAGATTCACCAGGTATATTTATTGAAAACTTTTAAGTAAAGCGGCCCATACATGACAGCAGCATACCTGCGCAACTATAAAGAAAACCATTAAAAATTTAAATAAAAAAGTGTGTTTGGTCGGAGAAATGGCTTAATGTTCAATAAATAATGTTTTAATGCGTAGTATCCTGATGTTTATTATTTGAGTGAGAGTTTCACCATACACCGCAATAGCAAATTGGTACCCTCATTAAAATATTAGGTGTTGGAATTAATTCATAGCGTTTGATGAGAGATGACATGGTTATTACAGTGTTCTGTTTTTACCTTCAGAAACAAATTGATCGTTATCTCATTTTTAATTCTTAATAACAACAAGTCGCAGCTATTTAATTATGTCGAAATTTATACGAAATAAAGTGTTTTTGCGGGGAGTTTTATTACATTGTTTTAATATGAACAAAAGTGCTGCAGAAAGTCATGGGATTTAATAGAAGTTTGCGGTGAACATGCTTTAGCTGATCAAACGTGTCGGAAATGGTTTGCGCGTTTTAAGAGTGGTGATTTTGATTTAGACGACAAGGAACGACCTGGACAGCTAAAAAAATTTGAAGATAAAGAATTAGAGGATTTACTCGAAGAAACCATCACTGGGAATCGCTACCGGTTACAATTGATGCGTTTGAGTCGTGCATTGAAGGAAAAACGGCCGGAATGGAGCAAAAGGCACGATAAAGTTATTTTACTGCATGACAGTGCTCGACCTCACGTGGCGAAACTAGTGAAAACATACCTGGAGACATTGAAATGGGAAGTCTTAACCCACCCGCCGTATTCTCCAGATATTGCCCCTTCAGATTACTACCTGTTTCGATAAATTTCTCATGGTTTATCATTGGAAAAATTAACATCTTATGAGGATTGCCAAAATTGGATCGATTCATGGATTGCCTCCAAGGACGAAGAGTTTTTTTGACGGGGTATTCGACAGTTACCTGAAAAGGGGGAAAAAGTTTAGGCAAGCGATGGGCAGCATTTTCAATAATGTAATTTTTTATTTTTATTTCAAATAAATCGTTATTTTTTAATAAAAAAACGCTACGAATTAATTCCAACACCTAATATTAAAATTTTTTTTTGTACACAAAATACTTACAGAACCACTCAAGTACGCATGCATGCTATTTAAATTTATTTTATTGTAATTTGGTTTTTTTATCATCAAAAAATATTAAATGTTTCCTTAAAACATGAATTCAGTTTTTGTTCACGAAATCAATTTTTTTTAATTAAACCTCAGGAACATACAGTTCATTTGATTAAAAAAATAAATTTAAAAGTGACCTTTTGATACGAGAAATGTAGAAAAGTTACAATACTTCAAGAAAAAGGGGCTTAGAGTACAATAGTTTCTTTTTTCTTCAATAGCTTCCAATTTTATATTTGAAGTTTTTTTGAGATCATAGGGAAAATTTTTTTTTTTAATAGCCTCTTGGCTTGTCTACAGAAAACATCCTGGGTCTAGGCAGAAGTTGAACCTGCAACCCCAGAATTGGTGGGTTAGTGCACTAACCACTGGTCTATGGCGGGACTTTGTTAAGAACAAAGCAGAACTAGTGGCAGAAAGAAGGCTGAAAAAAGCCTTCTTTTTATTCTATCGACTTAAATTACTGTAGAATATCCTAACTAAGACCGAGTGGCTCAATTTTTTTATTAATTCCCTATTGAAATTGCAGTTTCAGAAAAAATTTTTGTTTTTGTTTTTTTTTTTTTAATTTTAGTAAGTAATTGTGCCCCTTAAATTAGTAGATACTTTACTAATCTAATAACCTGGAGGTCGAAAGTTGGAAGACAGAAATATTAGTATTTTACATATTTAACTAAATCATCTTACTTTTTTTAAAAGCCTGCAAAGTGATGTAAAAAAAAAAATTTCTTTCTTCTTGCCCTCTTCCATAAACTTGACACTTGTTAAGCTAAAATTGCCCAAATAGTCAAATTCTGAATGAAGTCGATCAAAATTCTTGTCTTTTGTATGAATTAACTTGAAAATTTCAATAAAAGTTAATTGATAGTGAATGCTGCGATGAGGGCACTGGTTTAACTTTTCTTTTAGCTAAGAACTCTATGATACAAAAGTTGAAAAAAAAATTATTCAAGGGTTATCATGTACCAATTCTGTTTTATTGAACTCCGTAGGCAACGAAAATATTTTTAGTTTATTTAATAAAGGTATAAAACTTTTTTTGTTACACAACGGATTTCTATAAATTTTATTTTACCTGAAGTATCTAATTTTAACTTTCAATCAAGGTATGCTGTTTGATAATCGGTTAATAAAAGTTATAGTGCTTGAAGTGTGAAAAGCCTAAAGATATTTTCGTTCTCTATGGACTCCAAAACAGAATTGCTGCATGACAACCCCTAAATAATTTTCGTGTAGCACAGTGTAATTGTTACATGAAAAAACATAATATTGATAAAAAAAAATCATCATCATACGTTAAGTTTGTCTTCATTGGGAAATGAAGATTTCTAATTTATTTTACGTGTGTTTAAACAAAAAATTCCTAAAGTTTAGACTGTTTTAAATATTATTTTTTTAAACTGGTTTTTGTTGTAAAATTATTACATTTTCTTGGTAGTATTTGAATTTCATTTGTAAACAGTTACATACATTTTAATTTATTTTTAAAACAATGCAATGTGATGCAAAGATAGTTTTTCAATCATTTTTTTTACAAACAAACAATTATTTATTTATTTTTGATTTTTTCCATTTCTTTTTTTATTTTTAACTAATTTTATATTTAGTATAAGACTTATATAACAATTTGTTTATTTATTTATTAAATTTTTTTTCCTATAACAATTTAATTTATCTCTTGGTTTGAGGTTTCATAAGAATTTTTGTTTTTTGTTCAAGGATTTTCTATGTCACAATTTGTTGTTGGTTTGGTTGTTGTTGTTATTGCCAGAACAGCTATTTTTTTGTATTTTGTTTAAATAGCAACAGAAATAAATTTATTTTTTTCTTCTGTTAAGTTTAAATCTTTGCTTTTTTTGTTTGTATAAAATTTCTCTTAATTTTTTTGTTTTGAAATTTTCAAAGTTAATAAAAGAATTATAATTTTGTTGAGTGTATTAAAATAATGTTTGTAGGTTTCCTTGTTTTTTGGATTATTTATAGCGTAAATAATTCTTTATTAAGAAAAAAGGAAATCATAAATACTCTAGTACAATTAAAATGTAATAAATGTAAAAAAATTTTGGAAGCTGTAAAGCTTATTTTGGGATTTAAAAAATATTTTATGTATGTTTGTATCTACAAGTTACAATGAAATAACTTTAAATGAAGTAACTTTAATACTATTGTACACAATGATGTTATAGCAGGAAAACTTGACAGAATTTAGTGTCATGGTGTTTTCTATACACAAAAAACATTCTTTCCTTAAATCTTGCAATTTTTTAAACAGGTTACTTAAACGGACACAAAGTGATTTAATGGTTTCAATAGAACGAAAATAACTTTTTCATATAACATTTAGCATTATTGAATATTAAGCGTTTTATATATTTGATGCTGTTAAAGCATTTGGTGAAATCTGATTACACTAACATCATTGATAAGTAGTTGACATAAAAAAACCATATTTGCAATTTTACATGCAACATATAACATTTAAAATGTTATATTCTGCATATGTTAGATCTAAGCTGGAATATAGGGCTATAAGTTGGAGCCCCCATTGCGTAATTCACATATCTCGGCTTGAAAAAATTCAAAGAAGCTTCATTCGGTATGCTATACCTCACTTGAACCTTATTCAACCTCCACCTTCTTCACTTAGGCATGACCAGCTTGGAAAAGATACGTAAAGTTTAGTCAATGATGTTTATATATGTTTTAGTAAATAACAACATTGATTGCCTTGAACTATTAAATACTATCCCGTTTTGTGTATCCGGTAGGCTATTACTTCGACATAGAAATATGTTTTATGTTCCATTATGCCGTAGAAATTATGCTGCAAATAGTCCATTGACTAGATCTTTAACTTATCTAAATGCCATAAATGAACATCAGATTGTAGAACTTAACGTCTCAAAAAATTCTTTTAAAAAGTTTCTTTTCTACAATTTTAATTGAATTAGTAATTAATCAATTATTTTAATTAAATTATCATGTAAACCAAGAGCATAGAATTCAGTTTATATACTACAGTTTATAGACTACACTGAATAAATAAATAAATAAAAGAATGTGGTTTTGATTTTAGCTTTTAAATTTTTTTGGACAATAGAACACAAACATTCTTGGATGGCAGAATATATGGAACATTTTTGTTAGAAAAGAAAATGAAATTATGTACTTTAAAAAAGCTACTTATTACACAAAAAATATTGTTGCTGAGCACACAGATAATCAGAATTATTACGAGTGTCGTTGTCGTAGTCGAATTCAATATAAGCCCATATAAAACATATGGCCGTAGTTGCCACATATTACTGTTTTCGCCACGACAACGATTCTCATAATCACGCCTAATATGTAGGAACCTGGCAAAAAATCTATTAAATTTTTTTGGTAGTATAGAAAAATCGGTTAACTCAACTTTAGTAAAAATTAGCTTGTTGTCGCACTTAACTTAATAAGCCTTGTTATGGTTGTCAAAGTTGTAGTCGAAATTCTAGAATACCGTTATAAAATATATGGGTAGCGTTGCCACATTTCTTTGTTGTCATAACGACCTCGACAATATTTATTAATTATAAAAAAACTTTTAGGTCTTTTAAAGTTTAATAGTCTAAAATATATTATTAAGACATAAACATTTTTTCGATATTGTCACAGAAACATTCTTTGAGCGTACATCCTATTTTTGATAGACTCAAGTTCAAAATATGATAGTTAATCACGGTCTCAAAAGTTTTGATTTTATAATTGAAATTTTTTAAATTTATCTTGTTCTGTTTTCTGTTACTTCTCTTCTAAGGAATTAAAAAAAAAATTTCTACTAAATATTTACCGAATTGAACAGTTTTTAATGTTTTCAATCAACATTTATATTATTAAATTTTCTTACTTCAATCAACATTTATTCGATTCATTCTTCAATCAACATAAAGAAATTTTATTTTCATCATTCAATTTTTTTTATACGATCCAGAAACTATTTATTGATCACTCATAATTACTTTATTGATTTAATTTTAATTATTATTTGTTATGGCGTTATTTATATTCCCCCTTTCAGTTTTTGTTTTGTAATTTAAAGATCAAAAAAAAAATTAGTTTTCTGTAAAAGTAAGTTTTTATTTTTAATAAACTTTTGATTACTTATAAAAAAGAAGAAAAAATACTTTGAAACCAACACTTTACTATATTTTAAGTTTATTAAATAATTATTAATGATTTTTTTTTGTAAGCAAATAATGTTAAAATTTAAAAAAAAAAATTAAAATTTTTATAGGCTTTACCTTTGAAGTAGCGTTTATTGTACATGCATAAGTATAGGAAATTACAAACTTTTACACAATAATTTTAAAGGCCTTTTTGATTTTTTTTTAATTTTAAAAGGTAAGGATAAGGAGCAAAACTGGACCATGTTCAATTCTTCTTTCTAACCTCTCATTTAATATAAAAATTGGGCTGCTAAAACTGCTGTGTTTTTTTCTGGACTAAGTTAGTCCGGTTAAATGAGAATATTTTCTTCATATATACTTTGAATTTTGTCAATAGTTTAATGAAAAATTTGTTATTTTTTTAATCAATGACACGTTTCATTATATTAATGACATTTTTTAATAATTAATTTATTTAATCAAATAATTTCATTAATAAAGTTTGGCTTAAACTTCTTGGCATTATAGGCTACGAAATTTTTTTTCTAATTCTCCTCTGTTGTTTGAAGTAAAACAATTTATAATTAAAAAAAATATTTTTGATTAATAAAACCCTTTTATTATTTAATAAATTTATGTAATAAATTTTAAAAACAAATTTACATACTTTAGATTTTCTTAAACATTTTTTTCTCCAAAAATTTTAAATTTTTGTTCCAGTCAAGCTTGAATAAAGAAATATTTTGCAAGTAAATCACTTTGGAACGAGAATAGTTAGATATTTTGATTTGATTTAAAATAAACAATTTTATATAACATTTTATAGTTGTTTCTTTCAGCTAACCCGTTTTTTTTAGAATTTAAGTATTTTCTTAAATTTATTTCTTTTTGAATTATCGATAACAAATTAAACTTGTTTAACTTTTCTTTTCTGGGGAAAGAGGGAAAACTTAAACTTCCATTAAAGAAAACACTTTGCCTCATTCACCACAGCACTTGTATTTTAACTCTAACATTTTCTTTTATTTATTCAGCATGTTTTTAACTCACGAACCGCAAAATAAGTTTTGCTCTTGAATAAATTTTTTTGTTAATTTTTTTGAAGAAATATTTGCTTAAATTTTTTTCTTTTTACATTCCTGCCTTACTTTAACTTTCTCTTTTATAGAATAAAGTGAAAAAGTTTTAAATAAAAACAGAAAAAAAAAATATTATTTTTTACATTTTTTTGATTTCTTAATTATTTACAAAAGAAAAACTGCTAAAAGTAGGTCAATTGCGGCAACATGTACCAAAATTAGAAACTAAAAAAATGATGTTAAAATGAGAATGGAAAATAAAAACTAATTAACAAACTGCAGTAATTAAACGAAAAAGAAAACACAAATTTCTAAAAAAAAAAGACGTAAATAAAGTTTAGAGTGATAGAAAACAGTGTTGGCATGATGTTAAATGCAAAAGAAAAGAGAAAACTTTGTTTAAAATTTTAGTTTAAAATTATTTATACAACTATTATATTTCTGAACGTACATTATTACTTTGGATGATAAGTGATGATAAGTGATTCTAATGTAAAAACTTAAAAAAATTTGTAATACGAGATTTTTACAATGGTGATTTTTGCAAAAATCTTTTTTAATTTATTACTTTTCAATTAATGGCAAATGGCTTTTTGGGAATTTATAAAATAAAAAAATTAATCATTTGATCTTTAAAATAAGTTGAACTATTTAATGTTGAGGTTATAATTAAAGCATCAAAAGTAAATATGAGGACTCCCAAAGGATGAGCCTTACAAAGCTCTTAATGCTGGCATACGCAAACGACATTGTCCTTCTGGCAAACTCAGCCAAAAATCTACAACACAAGAGGACTGAAAATAAATACTAGGAAAACTGAGACACTGATTGTAAGTAGAGAGCACGACCTTTATATATTGAAAAGGAACCTTTGATACCAATTCAACATTTTAAATACCTGGAAGCTATAAAGTAGATAAGGACCTAAATGCTAGAATAACTGCAACAAAAGAACTTTTAAACAAGAAAATGAGAAGTCTCAACGAATACTAAATTATCGGTGTACAACTCAAAGTATGTATTATATTATTACGCTTAACTACTGTTGCGAATAAAGGGCCCATACTTCATCAGAAAAACGTAGGCACATAAGCTATTGAAATGAAGTAATTACGTGGAGTAGAAACTAGAAAGGATAAAAACAGAAATGTTACAGGCTTGTAGTGAATATGCCAGAGTTTAGAATATAGAAAATTGTATTCGAGACAAAATGAAACATAGTGAGGCAAAGGGGACGAAGACAAATATTATATTTTGATAAAATCTCAGTTACTCTTAGCGAATATAGTATTGATTCTTATAGTGCAAAATCCGTAGCTCAGAACTGAAGTCTAAACTGTAAAAATTATAGTCAAGTCCAAGCCATTGCTAAACGAAATTTTTATTTATAGTGAATGATGATTTGCGTAAATCTCGTTCAAAGTGCGTCGAAATATCATTTAATAAGAAAAATAGCAAATAACTAAAGAGTGATTTTTTTGCTATTATCTTTTTGGCAACACTAGTTTTGACAGCTCACGCACGTTTTGTATCTTGTGTCACTGTCAAACATCTTCAGTTTGGTCTATAATTTAATCATGAATCGTCTTACAAACGAACAACGCTTGCAAATTATTGAATTTTATTACCAAAATGCGTGCTCTGTTAAGAAAGTTCATCGCGCGCTTCTTCCATTTTATGGTCAGTTTAATCGACCTACTGAGGCTTCTATTCGGGCTATTGTAACAAAATTTCGCACCAAATTTACATTGTTGGACATTAAACCACCAACACGCTTATGTAGAGTGCGAACTGAAGAAAATATCGCAGCCGTATCGGCCAGTGTTGGTGATGACCGTGAATTATCGATTCGGCGCCGTTCGCAGCAATTGGGCCTCTGTTACTCCACTACGTGGAAAATTTTGCTGAAGGATTTGGGTGTGAAGCCTTATAAGATACAACTGGTGCAAGAATTGAAGCCAAACGACCTACCACAACGCCAAATTTTTGGTGAATGGGCTCTTGAAAAGTTAGATGAAGATCCACTTTTTTATCGAAGAATTGTGTTCAGCGACGAGGCTCATTTCTGGTTGAATGGATACGTGAACAAGCAAAACTGCCGTATTTGGAGTGAAGAGCAGCCAGAAGCATTGCAAGAGCTACCAATGCATCCACAAAAAACAACCGTTTGGTGCGGATTATGGGCTGGCGGCATCATTGGGCCGTATTTCTTCAAAGATGATGCGAATCACAACGTTACTGTGAATGGTGAGCGCTACCGTGCGATGATAACAAACTTTTTTTTGCCCAAAATGGAAGAGCTTGACTTGCATGACATGTGGTTTCAACAAGACGGTGCCACATGCCACACAGCACGCGAAACAATGGACCAATTGAGAGGCGAGTTCGGTGAACAGTTTATTTCACGCTTGGGACCAGTCAATTGGCCGCCCAGATCGTGCGATTTAACGCCTCTAGACTATTTTTTGTGGGGCTATGTTAATTCTAATGTCTATAGGGACAAGCCCGCTTCGATTGACGCACTGGAAGCCAACATTGCCAACATTATTCGTGAGATACCGGCCGAAATGTTGGAAAGAGTATGCCAAAATTGGACTAAGCGGATGGACCATTTGAGGCGCAGCCGTGGCCAACATTTGCATGAAATAATCTTCAAACATTAAATTATATCGACCCAACTATCGATCCAAATAAATATTTCATGCATTTTTCTGAATTTTATGTGTTTTTTTTTTTTAAATTTCCGATAGTTCTTATAAAATCACCTTTTATTTTAAAAGTTAAACTTGCTTTTACCAAAAATATATTGACGTAGACTTTAAAGTAAAAATTATGAAAAAAATGAAGAGGGTTATAAGTTAATTTATAAATCCTTTAAAAATGCTCAGTGCTGTTCTGTATTCCGAATCCGAATATTTTATTCGGTATTGAAAAATTCAGCACCTCATAACTACTCTGTGGTCCATTTTAAGATTTTGAAAATTTTGTTTTCACTTTGTTTTGAGTGTGAAATTATTGGTAGAATTAGAAAAACATAAAAGTTTTCATTTAATAAGAAGAAAAAAATTTATTTCCACATTTTTTCAAATCCGTGTGGAATACAGAACATGCACGGTTATTTTACTGAAATTCTATGTTATTCAATTCAATTTGAAGTAAAAACGTGTCACTTACATGCTGATATAAAGCAGTAAACTAAATTTATTATTTTTTTTTTAAACAACACAAATCTGCGAAGCTAGTCTAGACAGGAATCGCAAATGCGAGCCCCAGATTTTAAGATTAATACGCTACCTATTAATTTATTAGGGCTCTCCATGTATGTAAATTCTATTCTCTTGAATATTTAGATTAATGTGCTGTTTCCATATTACAAGCCAAAAACTCGTTTAGCAGATTTGTATGAAAAAACTTTCAATATTTTGAGTGCTTTTCATATAAAATTTTCAAACAGTTGATAGTTTGTGGTATAAAAATTAAGCTTATGCGGCCCACAAACACTCATATTCAATACAAGTTAAGTGCTAAAGACCGGAAAAAAGTTGAAACAAATATCAAAATGATGTTGATTGTCTTTTTTTACTTTCGCACTAAAATTGCATTACACAGACAACTCAAACATTTTAAATATTCCCGTACTCTATTTATTGAGTGAATTTACATTAAAAATATATATTTAGATATAATACATACATAAATGTATGTAAACAGAAATAAAATAAAAAAACATTTAAGATAAATAAAAAAATTACTATAAAATTTTATTTTTAAAAATAATTTTTATTGTATAATTTTTTAAATATATTTTAAATTTGTAATTTATTTACATATATTTAAAATTAAAAGAAAAATAAAAATAAAAGTTTTTCAATTTAAAATACAATTTAAATTTAAATGTTTATGTTTTGACACAGAAGCAAGGCCACACACTTGAGTGTTTAAAATTTAAAGTGAATGAATTTTTTTTTTGATTACAGCCCTACCAAGATACTTTTTTAAAAAGTCTGACAAGCATTTCAATTATAACATTCATATATTTAAGTCAGTCTTACCTAACGTAAGCTTAAATCAGTCTTTAGTAGTCAGAATTTTATAGAAGATCGCACTTGGTAGCAAGACTAGTACCTATAGCTAAACATACACAAAATTTCTGTTTTTTTTTGCATGCTGGTCTTTCAAAAAGCGCTTCTTTCTTTATGCATATATAAATAAATAAAATCCTACTCTTGTGAAAGGCCTATAAGTTAAGCTAACCCATATTATTCACTGCTTTTATTATATAAATTTCTATTAAAAGTGTTTACCTTTAAGAGAAATCATTATCACAAAAAATTTAATATTAACCCTGCATAACCTAACCTATTTTTAATATTATACATTTACAATAATGTTAGTCATTTCGACTATTATATACTTCGAATTACATTTGAGAAACCGGAAGTCTATCAAGTACTTCAAAAATTATTTAAAAGCAAAATTCTATTAATTAATTTCTTTTATAATTAAAAAATTAAAGAAGAAAATAATGGTAGTCGTAACTACTAACTTTGGTACAAGTGTAATAATTATTAATCTTTTTTACAAAAAATAAAACTTGTAATAGGTTATCTCTCTTGCTTTTAATATATATGTATGTTTAATTCAGGAATCGTATATAAAAGCATAAAAATCAAAAAAACCAATAAATTTAAGGTGGATAAAATTATCAAAAAAATAGTTTCAACTATGTACCTTTTACGAAAACCATTATGCCGATTAGCTAAAGCACATAGTTTCTAAATTAAATCTGCTACTTTCATATCTATAGAAACGACAGCTCACGGCAGCTAAGTTTCGATAAAAAAAGTAAGTTGTTTTAGTTGAAATGGCTATCATTGGTTATGCAGGGTTAAAAAAAATTTTTTTTTAATATGTGCGTCAATATTCATAAAAACCATTTGTTCTCACTATAACCTGGCCGTAAGGGAATACCACGATAATAACGAAAATAATACAATAAGTCCGGCTCAATAAGATAAACTTATTATTGAAAAAAAAAAATTAAATGTGATAGGAAAAAAGCATACAAGAGCTCGGAAAAAATTTATCATACTGCCTTTCTGTATCATAACAAGAAAGTGACCCAAATAGACCCCGATTATGGTTTCCAATACTATTTTGATATTGTGTGTTGTGAATTAAGATTGCTTATCTGTTGTGTTATCTTTTCAGTTGTTTATGTTAATTTTCGGCCAAAAATAGACAACTGGTTATAAGGTAAGGTCACATTGTGGGGATTAGTTTCTTTTTTATTTTAAAAATAAAAATGCAGACAAATTTTAGACTTTATTTGTAGGAATGTCTTTCCTGATTATTTTTTGTAGTTTTTTTTTATTTTATTTAACATTCACAAACAGTTGGTTGAGAAACGGCATCATATCATTGCCACACTACTTCTTTATAGCTGCCATCAGCAAAAAAAAAAATAAAAATAAAAAAATAACAAGCACCGAGTTGTTGGTTTTAAAAAAGTATGCTGTTCCACTAGCAAAACAATTCTTATTTATTCTTTGTGCCTGCATTGCATTTGAGAGTTCTAATGGATTGGAATTATTCCGAATTCTTTTTTGAACTCGTGCTAGTATGTTTTCTATATAAATAGGATAAACGTTAATATCCATGGTTTCTTATTATGTTATTTCACTTTAATTTATTTAAATTAAAACGAACTTTTTTTTCTTGCAACTTTACAGTTTTTGCCAGGTACGTGTGTATTTTTATGGATGAATGTACTAACATTGATATGCAACTGAGTGACTTACACAACAACTAGATGTTTTAAGTTGTATTTAATCACATGTTCAATTAATGTTGTGTTGTAATCGACACAACACAAAATTTTTGTGTTGTGAACCATAATCGAGACCATAATACACAATTTTTAAGCAACTCATCTATTTATGAACATCAAATTTTTATTTGAACTGTAAACTAAAATCAAATCCATGAAATGCTTTATCGTCAAATCTTTAATGAAAATGATTTAGGCCCGTTATTACAACTTTCGTTAGTTAAAGTTAGAGTTTTGTAGATCAAATAACTGGTTTTTGGCTAAACTTTGGAACTTTGGAAATATTAGGACACGCTATCCGATATTTAACTTATTAATATTTTTAATTAAATGTGCAACCAAACGATTTATATATGACTTATAAGATCTTAATTTCTTTAACTTGTTAAAATGTCCTTTAAAGGGCCCATACACGACGACAGCATGCTGGTGCAATCAAGTGATTGTGCAGGTAAGTTGACTTAAAAAAATAATCAGTAGTAGTTTATTAAAAAAATACCGCATGTGAGTCGAAAGATTATTTTATTTGTATTCAAAATTTAACATCGTTTTTTCTTTAAAAACAATTTCTTTGTTTTTGTTAACGCAGTTAAGTGTTTTATTACTGTGGCTCGTACTTTGTAAATTAATTCATTTACCAATTTTCGGATTTTCACCCGCATAGTTATGCATTTTAATTGAATAATTGAACGTACACACAGAACAAAGTTCAATGAACATTTTTGTAATGTAAACAAAATAAAAAAAAAAAGTAAAAATCAAATAGTTCTACATGAGTCAAAGAAAGTCCGTAGCACAATTTTAATACACTCTCACACAGTCACATATACATACGAGTATATGCAAATCGAGGAAACTGAAAAACAAATTTTTTTTATACTTAACATGTATTTAAGTGAATACACAGGATGCAGGAAACCAACACATGAACACACACTAATAAGTACACCTCTGTCTGTATAAATTCTTTCATGTCAGGTTTAAATTTTGTTTTTTTTTTTTTTGCTCTTTACAAGTGGAATCTCTTTGTTGCACACATCAATTATAAAGCAAACATGGGTAATATTTAGCAGTTCATTTCTTCGCAAAGCAAAAGTGCTTACATATGTGTGTGAGTGTGTTTGTTTGTTTGCTTGCATGTCATAGTTCGGAAGGGTGTGCGAGTTAAAATCAAAGTATGTAGCAGGTATATTGTAAGGTTTATTGTTGCTTTTGTTGCTGTTGTATTAGTCAAATATAGAAAATTGCAAGCAATTTTATGGTGGGTAAAAAAATATTAGCAAGAAACGCCCTGCTTAGCAACAGTATACCAAGTGCTCACTTTAACCAATGAAGGAGAATCGGGTGTAGTTGCTGCAGCCAAATTAGAAAGGTCTTCTTCAGCTGTTGTAGGATTATTTAAATTTAAATTTCTATCTTCATCTGTTAGTTGAATTGATGTCGGTCCTAGGGTTCGCGAATTAATGGCACATGCTGTTGTTGTTGCTGTTACCACTAATGCGGTGGTATCTAAAGAAGCAACAGCTGTAGTAGATGCGGTTTCTAAATGTGTTAATGGCAGTTGTGGCAAATTATGATGCTGCTGATGTTGATTTGGCCGTTGATGATGAAGGCCATATGGCTGCTTGTGTGTAAGGTGATGTTGATGATTACAATATTGCATTGTTGCTGTCATAGCAGTATTATTATAGCAGCAACAACAACATGAAGTTGCAGTAGTATTTGTATTACAACAATTTATTTGTTGTCTGCAATCACTACTGCTACACTGGGGACTTGGTTGATGAGTTGGCTGTTGGTTTTGTTGATGGCACAGAGAGCAACAGTTTTGTAAATTTTGCACCATTGTTTTTGTTGCTACTGTTGTTGTTGTTGTTGACAATGTGTTGGTGGCAGTTAAATCTTTTACCGGAGTCACAAGTTGCTGCTTTTGCTGTGATTTTTGATTATTTGATAAATGATCATTATGTTGATGGCCCATGTGTTTTTGATGATGATAATGATGATGATATAGATGGTGATGATGTTGATACTGCTGCTGTTGCTGCTTTAATTCACTTTCCATGGTTAAAGTTGTTGTTAGCATGGGACTTATGACTTGCTGGTCTCCATAATATTGTTGATGTTGTCCATACACGTGTGTATATTGCAGTTGATATGCTGTTAGTTCTTTTTGTACATGCTGTGGATGATGAAAATGTAACATGGGTGGCATTTGTCGATCACGTCCCACTTGTGGTCCTACTTGAGGACAACGAAAACGTATGGCCTGTTCATTGGCCGCATTTAAGTCCCGTATTAATGGCAGTTTTAAATTTTGCTCCTTATTGTTATTGTTTTTATTACTACTACTACTAAAACTATGATGTTTATTATTGTGGGCACGTTTAGCACGACTCTTTGAACGGGATTTTTTCAAACGAGTTTTGTGTGTTTGATTTCCAGCAGCACTCATGTTGCCATTACCACTACCACTACCCGAACAATATGAACTATAACGTTGCTTACTCCTTTCACGTTTCACTTGCTGTTGCTGACGCAATTTACTGCGTTGACGCGGTCTGAAATATCGCAGTTGTAGCTCTGATTGCGGTCTCAAACAATGGCGACAAAATGAATCTGTTTCACTGACATTATCACTGACACTGTCTCTATCATTCTTGTGTTTGTCTTCATTATTCACAGTTACTAATGATAGACTCTCATCCAAGTCACTGCCATTATCTTCATGTTTATCACGTAATTTCATTTGCTTGTCATATTTTCGTTGCTCACGTGTTACCTTCATTTGTTTGCTGTGTTTTGTTTCTTCCATTCGTCCGGCATAGCCTTTGGTCCTTTGTTCACTCATTGAGTATTTGGCCTTCTTAGTTGTTACTGTTGTGGTTGCTGCTGCGGTTACGACTGATGTGGCTAATGATGATATTTTTGATTTTTTTGTTTTACATTCCAGTGGATATGGTCAGAATGAAGAGTCAAATACTGACATTGATCTTGATATTGCTTCATCATTGTGACAGGCTTCCAGAAATTCCTCCAGCGTCACTACACCATCACGATTTATATCCATTTTCTAAAAACAGAAAAGAAAACACAAATAAATGAAATTCAATTTAAAATTATTTTTGTTCATTTCAGCTTGTGTGTGATAAAGTGTTTTGCCACCAAGAAAACTATAAAATGTTTTTCTTTTTCTCAAAAAGTACGTGACATGTTTTGTTTAGAATTATAAAATCTATTGTAGAATAGGGAAAAATTTGCATTAAAGTTTGATAAACCAACTTATTTCTTGTTATTGTTGACTATTTTATTTTAAATGTTTGTGTGTGCAGAAACTGTCTCACAAGCAAATTTTAAATTCAATTGAGAAAAGCTCCACACACAATATTTTAAATCTTTTTGTTGGCATTAATGGGTTTGTTAGAAGAGAAAGCAATTTTTAAATGAATTAATATTTTAAGTATTAGATTTCAGAGTAGTTTAATATCATTTGAATGGTCTTAAAAGTTTTTTTGCTTTTAGTTCACTTTAAAGAAACAATCGGGTTTTATTACTGATACATGGAAAATATCAAATATAGTAAAGCAATTGGTGAGGACGTAATTCTTTAACAAAACGGCTTATCAAACCCTTCAACTTTGTTGTAATGGAAGTATATATGTAAGTTTGTGTAAACACTCAAGTCAAATATACAGGGTGTCCGCTGGGAAGGTACTATTTTGTTTTGCCGCCATTTTGGTAAACATTAGTCTTGACTCTTAATATTTGGCAGTCGTGAAGTAGACACGTGGCAAATTTATTATGGAAAAATATCCGATAAACCAACGTGTTTTAATCGTTTAAACATTTTAAAAAATTACTGCGAGACCTCTTTCCACAACAAGTTATTTCAAGAAATGGTGATGTTGATTGGCCTCCACGGTCACCTAATTTGACTGCTCCGGACTTTTTTTTGTGGGGATATCTGAAAAGCAAGGTTTATGCAAACAAACCAGAAAGTCTTGAGCAACTCAAACAGAATATTCGTGATGAAATTAATGAAATATCGCTTGAAATGTGTGAGAATGTAATGAAAAATGTGCTCAAAAGGGCTCGCATTTGTGAGACTAACAGAGTCGCACATTTATCTGATATTGCATTCCGTACTTAATCAAAAATTATTAACAAACAAAGTAGTATACCTTTCCTGCGGACACCCTGTACATATGGCTGAGTGTTTGTTAAATGACTTCTAAAGGGGTTTTTTTAACTGCATTTGAACTTAACATTATAATAAATACAAGACAGAAATATTGTAGGAATGCATTTTTTTACTATAATCTGGTATATAATTTCATGGCATATGTCTGGCGTGGCTACAAATTACATGATTCATTCTATCAGTTTTATTTTTGACTACTTTTCACAATAAATCTTGTCGTTTGGCGTCAATGGTGGCTAAAAAATTACTATCTAATGCTTGAACATTTGCTAGTTTGGCGGTATAAGCCAATTACTCGTACTTAATGTAGACGTGTACAAATTAATCAAGAGTCCCTAAATACCACGAAGCCAGTAAACAAAACCACTTCTAGAAATAAAATGGATCTTGTAATAAATATTTAAATTGATAACAGCGCTGTATGGGGCTGTTGAAATCAAATATGAGTGATATATATCTGATTACTTAAAAAAAATTCAGTTACCTTGGCTCGACAGGGCTCGTCATTCACTGTAACAGCAGCTAATTGCTTAGTTCAAAAGAAACACGGCTCGATGATGCCGTCAGTATGTAAATCACATCAAACAGTCAATTTTAATAGAGATAATGATGATACGTTAATGGCTTGAAAATTGACTTTGCTACATATAAAGCGTGTTTTTTATAGACGTATAGAACTTTAAATTGGCATTACTGTTCAAGATTTAACAGCTGTCAAGTGATTTATTCTCAATTTGGCTTGGCAATTCATCATGAATAGACTCACGCATGAACAACGCTTTCAAATAGTCGTCGAATGGGCCCAAAACGAGATTGCCGTTGTTCTCGATTTTCATAAGCGAATTTTGTTTAGCGATGAAGCGCACTTCTGGTTGAATGGCTATGTCGAAACACCGTTACATCCAGAAAAACTGACTGTTTGGTGCGCTTTATGGGCTGGTAGAATCATTGGTCCGTACTTCTTCAAAAAAGATGATGGCCAGAACGTTTCAGTCAATGGTGATCGGTATAGAGCCATGATTACTAACTTTTTCATTCCTGAATTGAACAACCATGATGTCCAGGAGCTGTGGTTCCAACGAGACGGCGCAACATGTCACACAGCTCGTGCCACAATCGATTTATTGAAAGACACGTTTGGTGACCGCCTAATTTCACGTTTTGGACCTGTGAATTGGCCTCCAATATCTTGTGAATTAACACCGCTAGACTACTTTCTGTGGGGCTATGTAAATTCATTGGTCTATGCGGATAAGCCACAAACGCTTGACCATTTGGAAGACAACATTCGCCGTGTTATTGCCGATATACGGCCACAAATGTTGGAAAATGTCATCGAAAATTGGACGTCCAGATTGGACTACATCCGAGCCAGCCGTGGCAGTCATATGCCAGAAATCATATTTAAAATGTAATGCCACGAGATTATCTTTCGGATAAATAAAATTCAATCGAATAATCCATCGTTGTTTTATTGCAATTTAAAGTTCTATACGTCTATAAAAACACCTTTTACAACAACTTTGTATATTGATGTAGGCATTAACCAAGAAATGAGCTTCATCACTAAATACAAATTAAGGTAATCTATAAGCTCCGCTAACAGATTTATTGTTTTAAAGTCTGTTATGCTAAACCAGTATTCAATTTTCAGCTGTCAAGCTGTAGTTATCGATAGTTCTCATACACAAAAAAAAACACCCTTTGGTATATAACAGTAGTGCGATTCAGTAACTTTTATTACAAACATTTATTTAGAAAAAACAAAAATAACGGTATTTTATCGAACTCGGTCTTTAGTAATTTTCCGACAAAACTAATCGGTATGCTAGAAGTCGTTATTTGCGATGCTTATTTTTGTGCTGTTAATTTCGTCGCAAACTTCGAATATTTTTGCCGGAAAGTTACTGAATACTCGTTTTTTCGATACGAATGTTCGTAATAAAAGTTACTGAATCTCACTACAGAACTCAGAGCTGAAAAATAAACAAAACGAAACGTTTGCATTCGCTTTGTTTTGTAGTTTTTAGAACTGAAACAAAATCTTTATTTTTTATTTTTATTTAGCGTTTCTTAAGTTTTTGTTTTGTTCATCTTTTATCTACATTTGCACTGAATTATTTATCACGGCTATCATGTCAAAAAAAATAAGCTTTTATTCAATTAACTTGAGTTGCAAAAGCGTGATAAAATGCTTTGTGTACAAGGCTGTAGGAGTAGTATGTCTTAATACCCATAAATTATCATTTATTTTAGTTAAATAAAATGTCTTCAAGATTTGTCTCATTAATTTAAAGCTTTGTTTTGTGTAATCTGATTTTTCTTTGCTTTTTGCTTTCACTTCTCAGTATACGAGTATTTTCACACATTTGTTTTTATTTCAGAAGTTCCTTTTGCTTAGTTTTTGTGTAGTTAGTTTTTTATTTATTACCTGAAATATTTGTTCCACTTTTACTTTAATTTTTTCTTCTTCGGGTAATTCATCTGGCAAACGACCCATCAGTTCATAAATGGCAGTCACAATATCAGTCATTTCTTCTCTTGTTATATAACCATCACCATTGATATCATATAACTGAAAAGTCCAACGTAATTTTTCTTCAACAGAACCACGCGACAAAATTGAAAGTCCTTGAACAAAATCCTAAAAAAAATATATATATAAAAACATAAATATAAGACAAATTAAAAAAATAAAATTATTTTAAGTATCAATAATAAATCCAAAAGATAAAATTGAATTTTTTCATACACAAGCAGCTAACTCTTTTTCTCTTCCTTTTTTAAAAAAATAGGAAAAACAGGGTATTGTGCTATTGCTTAATACACACTTAAGACTTAATGAATGTTTTACATACATGTAAAAAAATCAAAAACATTCAAACCATTCGTTCAGTATTCGTTGTAATTTTAAAATTTTTTTTTCATTTTATTAAAAATGAAGCCTGTTTAAATCTTAGAAAAAAAAAGATCGGATTTTTTTTCACACAATTGAAAAAAAAAGAAAATACAAGAAGTAAAATTTGGAAAGTTATAATTTAATTGAAAATGACAACAAATAACAAACACCAAATTTAGCAAAATTGGGTCCACATCTTCCGAACAAAAATTTTGTCTGTAGAAATTTTTTAAAGAGAGTATTCTGCAGTATAACGCAATACACCCATTTTAATTTAGGAAACATCGACATTAAAAAAATACTAAAATTACGAAAAATAGTCGATAGGTATCAAGTAGATACTAGACTCAAAATTTTCTTCAGGGCATCTTCTATTTTCATGAAAAAATAACAAAAAAAAAAAATATATGGGTATGTATGTATATATTGTAAGAAAAAAAAATTTAATTTTATTCATACTATTCGTTTTGGTATTCGTTGCCTTTTGAGAGTGTTTAAGTGTTTTGAGCAATTTAATAAAAAACAGAGCAATGTATTCATTCATATTCATTACACTCATATTTCTTTTTAATGTTGTCATGTATTGCTTTTATAAAATTATGTGAATTGATCCAAAGGAAACAAGTAAGTCACTCATTTCGTTCTCTAGTACACAAGTGAGCAGCGCACTAAAATTTTTGAAGACTTTTACAAAAAAGACCGTTCAAATCAAACAGCAGTTTGTTCTTCAGAAACATTGCTGTTGTTCCCGATTGTGAGGCAGTCAATTTTGATTCGTCGTCTTGTTCCTTATCGCGAGATGATAACGGAGTTCTTTTGGCCAGAAGTTGACGATATGCACCTAGAAGATATGTGGTTAAAACAAGATGGTATCACTTGCCACAATCCAATAAAAAAATTTAATGGCCGTGTTATCTCATGTCGTGGCGAAGTTAATTGGCCGCCAGGATCATGTGATTTTATACCGTTGGACTTCTTTCTTTAGAGATATTGAAAAGAACACGTTTAACGTAAAAATAAGTCAAGATTAATTATGTGTCCCAAAGTAATTGAAAATATGGACCATTGAATAGAGCGGTGACATACCTCTCCATGCCGAGCATTTAACCTTTATTTTGTTTCACACATAATTGTCATACATATCATAATAAAAAATATTAATATAATTCTCTGAAAACTTTTTGTCTTATTTACCATTCACAGCGTGCGCTTTGGTTGGTACACTCTACAAAGTGAAAACTACTTTCTATCCGATGCTTTTCTGACAAATTCATTGATGTATCGAATGCAATCTGATATTTCGTATTCTCACATCTGTTTTCTGTCAATAACCTGTACACCCTGGATTTTTACTTGAAGTATAAAGAGCAGTAGCTCATATTTTTCACCCTTGAAACAAGTAGTTTTACGGATTTTGATGGCATGAAAAAGTACATATTCTGCATTAAGTCTTCGAAGTTTTTTATTGTTGGAAACAATTTAGTAACGAAATATGAGCTGAAGGTCTAAGATGCCATGGCTTCTCCCTTTTTTCCTCTTACCTTATAATTTACAATTAAAATTAAAGATAATTAATAAATAAATAAACAAAAGTTACGAAACTTAGTATAGAAATTATTTACAAATTTTCAAAGCTGCTTATTTCAAATACTATTTTGTTGTTGTTATTTTCCAGCATTTTTAAAACAATCTTCATGTCTTTATTGAATTTAAGTTCATATGATTGATAATTTTCATTAACTTTAAATGAATGAAAATCATTAGTAAGAACTATTTTCTGTAATAAATTTTACACAACAAAAATTTTTTTCTGGTTAATGTCTTTCAGCTGTAAAAAAATAAAATTGTAATTTTTTCTATAATAAATGACCTTTGGAAACCAGCACTTGTGTTGCAAAATATTAAAGCAGCTTTTATTTTTATATTAAAAAAAAAAAGAAACTGCAAAATCATGTTGTGACTTAAGGCAATTACTTAAATTTAGTCTTTTATTTATGCAAAAATAATTTCCTTTCATGTTCACGTACACAATCTGTAACAATTGTTGAGAAAACTTTTGACATGAATAATATTTTTTTTTATTACTTCTAATAGTTTGATATAAATTTGTGGTCACAACTGAGAGTTGCCCAGGCTGACTTGTGAAAGACAATTGAGTTATATTTATTGGAACGTGCGCTTAGCAGATACATACATATTTGGTATAAAATATTTAAGATTTACGTGAATTCAATGCTTTTAAAATGAAATTATGACAGGCATATTTGTTCACTACATTTTTAGCATATAAACATTTGTTTAATTTATATAAAGAAAAATTATAAAGTCTACTTTACCGGTTTTTTTTTTAATTTATTTAATATTAATAATGTTTAAGTTTAAAAATCTAAAAAGAGTAATTTAAAAACAAAAATATATTTTATTTCGTTTTCTTTTATTCTTAATTTTGGAAAAGCAAGAAAGGTGCTTTTAGTTGAATGCAAATTTTGTTTTTAACAAATAAAACATTTTCTGAATTTAAGACCACCATTTTTATCATCTATTAATAGCTTTATGATTTTTTTTTAAAGAAAAAGGTCAAAGTTTACTTTTTCCGCTTTATATCTCTTTAAACTTTTTATTAGTAAATTTTCCTTTTTGTTTAAGACTATCGAAATTTTTTTTTTTTCATTTTCAGTACTAGCAAAATTATTTGTTTAGCAACAAAAAAACCCTTTTTGTGCTTTGCGAACATATAATTAAATAATAAAGTTAACACAGATTTAGGACCTTCGTTTATTATTTTTTCCTGCTTAACTTACACTGTAAGCCTTTAATTAATATTTTAGTAAAAAAAGGGAAAAGCTTGTTTATAATAAACAGATTGACCTTCGCCCTTTTCTATATAATGAAGCTGTTTAACCGAAAATAACATGACTTTAAATGGAAATACAAGCGCAGCAACAACAAACTTAGCTGTTGTAAGAATATAATTAAATATTATAGTAAAGAAGAGGGGAGCATGTTTTCGTGCTTGCTGAATTTTCAAATTTTTCAATGCAGTTTTTTTTTTGGCTTTTATGTGTTTTGTCCCTTTACTTATACTAAAATTACAAACATTTAACGTTGCTATAGCGGCTGCAAATGTTTTTTGGTTAAGATTCTCATAGAGGGAGATCGTTAAAATATCATAAACTAATGAGGTTTTCATTATTATTATTGTTATTGTTGTTGTTATAAAAACAAGGAAATTAAAATAAAGAGAGAATTGTAAAGAAATGTATATGAAAAAAAAAATTCTAATATTGAAACATGAAGGCTCAGAACAAAAAGAAAACCATAGGACACTGGCTGTTAAGTGAAAACCAGAGGCATCTATGCTGTTTAACTTTTAGCTTGTACTTAAATATTAACTTTTGTGTCAGCATATAATTTATTTAAGTTCTTTTAATGTTTCACAAAATTCAAAGGGGTTTACAGAAACCACAAAGGATGCAAATTTACACGTATATGAGACTTATTTTAAAACATTTTGTGTAGATGTGAGTTTTTTAATTGTGACATTAAGTTTTCTTTTTTTTTGTTATATTAATTCTTTTATTATTTTTTTATCAATCTTCCTTTGGGGTAAAAATCGGAGCCATATAAAATATATAGAGTCAATTCAATTATCAAAAAACCTAAGTCTGTTGTCGAAAACCTAAATGCTTAGAATTAATAGCAAGTCGGCGTGGTCTATATTAATTTTCATTAAAATTTAAGTTGGGTTTTGATGAAAATATAAAATTTTTTTATATTCGATCTTCTTACTCTAAGAAATCGTACTCAGTGCAAGACCGGGTAAAAACAGGTTGTAGATAAATAAGCGAGATACCGACTGAAGCACCACCTACCGGGCGGATTTGTGATGTTTAGCCTTCCAAGGCATACACATAAATTCAATTAAATCGGTCTAGCCGTTTAGGAGGAGTACCATGTCAAACATACGTACAGTCAAATTTAATGAAATCAAATCATTGATTTATAATCATGTTTTTTTGTCTAAAAACGGCATGGAAAAACGACATGATTTGCCAATTACAAAAATTCACATATTTTCTTTCATAAACTTTCTTTTATTTTTTCGTTTCATTGATACTTTGAGGCTCAGCCGCCGCTGCCGACTGTTTTTGTCGGCTTGTTTCTCTGATCATGTATGCGCAATCAAGTGATTGAGTTAATAAGCTTGAAGCAAACTAGTGCAATACTTATATCATTAAAAACAATTCTACTGGAAGGATCATTTGATTACTTAGCACCAAAATTTAAAATAAATAAAAATATAAAACAATGAAATATAAGAAATTGAAAACTTTTTTAAGAAAAAAGCATGTTTTGACGAAGAAATGGAAATCTATACATATAAAAGAACAACGTTACTGACTGACCGACTTATCATCATCGCCCAGCCCAAGCGGCTAAAGTTACGGGCTTAAAATTCGGTGAAATTCTAAAGGTTAGGGCGTCTAGATTTGTAATCTACTGCTTAAATACTTAGAAATTACTTCGGACTATTTTTAAAATTTTGTTTAAAATTTCTCACACATGTTCTTCTATTTTTAGTAAATACTTTTACCTGTCCCCTATAAACTAGTTATAGTTTGACTCATTCCATCTAATAAATGTCGGAATTTGACAATAAAATGTCTCTTAAATAGAATACTCTTTATTTACTGCCATATTAAAAAATTGATTTCAATATAGTTCTAAAAGAAATTTCTAAAATCATGATTTGAGTTTTGGTACTAATTTTTTGATTTTTGATTTTATTATTTAGATTTCTTTTTTCTTATTAAGGGCCATTATTACAAGTTACCGAAAGTTAAAGTTAAGACTTTATAAGTAAATAAAATATCAAGCTTTTGGTTGGACATTAAATTAAAAATATCGATAAGTTAAATATTGGGTATCATGCAAATTTAGTTCCTCCAAGCAAAGAAAAAATTTGGTTGAGGTAACCATATTCTGATGGAAACATTGTATGATTGCATCTAACCATATATATTTTTAAATCAAAGATATTAAAAATAGCTTTCAACTGCAGATGTTGCGGTTAACCCCCGGTCATGGCAAGAAATTTTTATATAAGAAGTTTTAAAAATAATTTTAATTTAAAAAAAAATTTAATTTAAATTTTTTGTGTAAATAAAGTTTTTTTTATTCATTTGATTTTTCTTTTCTATTATTTTGTAATTATTTATTACATAATAAAGCGAGTTTGAATTTATATTTTTAAATTTTGGTTGACTCTACCAGGACTCGAACTTGTGAACACTTAGTTAAGAAGCATTAACTCGCCACTCGCTGAAGTGGTCAGCCACAAAGCTCAGTTGAGTTTGAACGTTTAAGTTTTTAGTTTTATACTCTGTATATTTATAAGGTTGCGGTAGAGACAATTTACATTCAAGCATATTTTTATCATTATTATGTTTGTTTGAACATATTTATGGTTTTAAGTAAAATTTTATCAAAAATAATATAATAATTATATGGTTGATTTAAGACGATAAACATAATATGGTTAAAAATAACTAGAAACATGTTTATCGTGATCATAATAATGTTTAGATGCCTCTAGTTAATAATAATTTTTTTGTGAAGAACAAACTATGTTTGCGGTGACCATATGCAACCATCTTTTTTCTTTGCGTGTAAGTTTTAGCCAAAAACCAGTTATTTGCTTCTAAAATATCCTAAATTGATTTATAAAATGTTGTAGTAACGCGAGTAAATCTATTTAATTTTGTTGATTCTTAAATAAGCACAAATTCAATTATGTTCAAGTTATGCTTAGTTAACTTTTATAAGTAAATTTGTAATTTATTAATTTTTTTTTTATTGAAATAAAGTAAGATATTTTTCATTTATTATAATTTAACTGTTAAAACTAATTTGCTATTGTTTTCAATGTTCTTTCTGACGGCATTGTATTGTTATTACGAAAAATTTTATGCTTCAGTTATTTGTTAACAGGTGAGTGGACAAAACTTTATTTTTACGGGTACCTTAAACAATAAGAACAAAAGAAGAAAACTATTAAAACAGTAAAAAGTGTTGGAAAAAAAAAACGCTAAATAATGAAACGATTCATGTGAATTTTATGTAGCAAATAATTGCAAGTGTTTTGTAGTTGAAAACTGAGGTAGAAGATTTGCAATATAAGTTTTTTATGTTTCTTAAAAATTTATTGCTTTTTGTAATTAAAACAAGAAATTAAAAAAAATTTTTAATATTAATTTACTTTCAATCTATAAAGTTTTGTGGTTATTATTTTAAATTTTAATTTAACGTAATAATTGTAGAGTTGTAAATGTAAATTTTTTATACTTCAATAGTTGGTTATTAGGTTTACATGGCGGTCTGACGGCCATCGTCAATTAGAATGATAAGATTTCATTTTGAACCATCTATTTACTAGTAGACATAACAGAATAATGAAGCGTTTTAATCCAACCAACGACCTTGTAGCACTAAGATATCTGAGAAAGTCAACTAACGATATTCTAATAATCCAAGTAGGCCTTCCATAAAATGTGTATCGAGAAATTAAAAAAGGTGACGAACTGTGTCCTTACCGTCTATTTGCGTGTCTATCATCCTCTGATCAGAAATCGCAGCCACCAGTCTGGAAATATATGTCCCTATTCGGGTATTAGAGTGGTTGGCAAAGAACTTAAAAAATGAAAACTCTAAAATGTAGTTGTTTCAACTTGAACAGAACGAAATTGAGTTGTGAACCGCAATAGAGGCAATACTTTCTATTCATGCTCAACGTGTAAGCAAAGCATTTACCACTATAGAGAGACCGTAATAGATGAGCAACTTTAAGCCTTTAAAGACTGTTGGTAAAAAATATTCATAAACAACTTTCTCGTGATGCTATTCAGTAATATAGCGACCAAAAGGAAGACCACTTATTGTCAGTTATTTTAATAATGAGAAGCAAAATATAAATATACACAATTTTTTATGGGAGAGTTTTTTAAATTAAATCCATGTCATTTAAGAAAAGCTTCATAATGACATCATTAAGTTTATCTTATCACTTTTTTTTTTTTAAATAAATTGCTTGACTTATGCATTCGTTAATTTCCTTTTGTATTTATTAGTTGTTGCTTAAAAAATTAAAAAAAAAAAAATAAATAAAAAATTGCTGAAGGAAATGTGTCATGAACATTTTTAAAAACATTTGTTTAACCACTTAAAAACAGAAATTTTCATTTTTGCTTTAAACATTTGTTTTCTTACTTCTTATTTGCTTATGCCTCTTTTTCTGTTTTCAAACTAAAATTATACAATTTTACACCGGAATTCTGTTTTTGACATTTAGAGTTCACGACTGCCAACGTGCCATGAATGAGTTTTAAGTCAACAAGAACTTTTTATATAAAGGCTTTTCTGTTTTATTTTTTTTCTTTTTTTGGTTGCTAAAAAAAGTCCAATTACTTTGTCATTACACAGCTATTAAGCCACTGGGATTTTATTGTTGTTGTATTTTTGGTATATTACAATTTGGTTTTGTACACGTGGTGTGTTTTAAAAGGCAAACATCATCAAATGTCACTGAAATGAACTGGGTCTTATATTTCCATTTTTTGTGTGTAGTTTTTCGTGTGCGAGATCTTTTTTTAAGTTTTTAATTGCAAAAAAAAAAAAAAAAGCTGTAAAACTAAAAGCTGAATGCCTTTAAAATTGACCCAGTTAAAGGCGTGTGTAAGTGCGAAAAAAGCAAGCTTAAGGCAATGGCTTCAGTTGAAAAATATTTTTTTATGTTTTTATTTTTGTTTCCTTAGTTTAAAAAACTTGTTCACACGTATTTTTTAATTATCTTTTATTAGCCACGTGCTACGTTTGCGCTAATTGGAGCTTTCCCAATGAGAAGTAAAGAGCTGTCTTTTATTTACATTTAAGCCAGGAAATATAATCAAAACTTTTGTTTTCTGATCAGAGTATAGCCATTAATGGAAATATTTTTTAAATAAAAAAAAAAATTAATACAAAAAATTAAAATTTAAAATCTTTAAAAGTAAACTCAAAACATTTCAGTTTGTTTATTAAGTAAACTTTCTAAGGGTATTCGATTTAATATTTAAGCCCTTAATAGATAATAAAGCATTTTTTTAATAAAACAAATCGGGAAATCTTTTTGGCTTGTTTACAGCAAACACCCAGTGTCTAGACTGTAAAAGAACTAAATAAAATAAATTAGATATGTATATAGAGTGTCCCAAAAAGAGTACACTTTTTTATTTCAAGCTGAAATAAATAGATTGATTCACAGACCGTTGCTCATTGTAAGTGTATTTGTTTCTCAGGTATGGCAGGAGAATTTTCTGAGCCCCAAATTCAAAAATTTTTTTGTATTTTTTTTTTTTTTTTTTTTCTTAATTAACATTGACTTTACTTTGCACTCGGCACGAATATTTCACTTCATACTAAAGCTGAACATGTCTTCTTTACAATCCAATAAAAAAAAATTGTAGCTTTTTCAAAAAATACGAGTTTTTATTATAAAATAAATAAAAGGAACTGTTACTGTTACATCCTTTATGTGAACACCCCTTTAATTTTAAATAAGAAAATGACTCAAATAAAATGTAAGTTTATATACAAATTTAAAATTTTTGTAAGCTTACCTCAAAACTAACAATACCCGTATTATCCTGGTCCAGCGTATTAAAAATATAATGAGCATATAGTGTTGGATTGGCTGAATTGCGAATGGAAAAAAGAAAATTTTTGTTATTAAAATTAATGCGACTTAAAAATTTAATTATAAGATATTATAAACATTTTTTTTTAAATTACCCTACAAACTAATTACACACTTAAAGAACAAGAACATTAAAACTGTTTACTGGATTAATTAAATCTGAAGCAAAAAATTTATTTTTTTAAAAGAAGTAACTTTAAAGAAAAATAAACACGTGTCCAACAATATAATAAATAATTTTTGTAAGCCAAAGAAAACAGCACTGGAAATTAACTAAAAAGTTTATATTTTTTTTTTAAATAAAGCTGCAAAAGCTTTGGTTTTTCATTAAAAGCGTATTATTATTTATGTTTTTATGAAGCCTAAAGGAAATTTATTTTTATTTAATTTTATAATATTAGCTTAGCTAATTTAAAATTATTTTATTACTCATAATTATTGTTATTATTATTATTTATCTCTGTCTTTGTATTTGCCTACATTATTAACTTATATTTTACAGATTTTTTTTATTTTACTTTCAAGCACTAAAAATGTTATAATTTAAAATTTATATACAAAAAATTAAACTTAAACAAATTCTCTTAAAGTTGAAAGAATAAATTAATTTAAATATTTTCTTAAAAATTATTCTAGAAAAATGTAAAATAACTTTATTAAGAATTAATCTAATTAATTAAGCTTAAATACGAACATCATGTCATGAAGGGCATTAAATTAAATTAAATAGAAATAAATAAAATATATGATGAACTTAAGCTTAAATTTAAAACTGCTTTTGAAATGTTGAGTTTTTGTTAAGTTTTTGTTTATTTTTCAATACTAAATGAAAATGACAATGGAAAAATTAGCTTATTTTGCAATAATTAAAATCAATAACCGAATTAAAGTATATTTACAATTAATTTTAAAAATATTAATTACAAAGCCTGATCGATTTTTGTTTTTTGAAAATTGTACCCTAATAAAATGTGAACAACTGTTTTATCTCAAACTATTGTCACCATTTAGCGACAGCTGTTTCACATAATTTTAAATCGTATTTAGTTTTCATATTGTTGGTATGAAATGAAAATTATAGGATAATTTTTGTTGCTGAGTGTAAAAAACTTTTTTCATTTGTACACTCGATACTAAGGACTTCATAGTGAAGCGTGATATATTCTACTGTGTTAATTTTTATTTTGTACTTTAGAAACACAACAAAAACAACTAATTTCAGACCGGTGATTATGATCCATAAAAAAAGGATCAAAAGGCGAAAATGCTTCTTACAAAACTTATATTTAAAATAAGATTTAGATACGAAATTCATTACTAAAATACAATTTGCCTTATAAGAAAAAGCCCAGTTGCTGTTCAATAAAATTAAATTAAATTAAATTTAAAAATAAAAAATCAAAAAAGTCAAATTTTAAAATATTTGTTGTGTTTTAAACTCTAATCCAAACACAGTCTTACAATGACTTTGGTGCTGCCAAAACTAATATTGATTTCTAGCATACTCTGATTCAAATTGTATCCCTACTTTTGTAATAATACGTGTAAGTCCTGAGATATTTCGTTATACAGAAGGTTACACCATATAATTTGCAATAACTTGAGAATTAACTCTCTTTTTGAACTAACAAAAACACTTAGGAAAATCGTGAATAAAATAACCTTTACGACTGGTGGTATTGGAGTTTCTGAGATATTTAGAAAGTTTTGTCAAAAAAACATATTAAAAAAACCTAAAATTTTTTTAAAAAAAAATTTATTTAAAATTAAATTTAACAAAATTAATAAAATGAGACCTACTTCATCACAATCCATTCACAAATTCTAAATTTATTTACAATTTATTTTTAGCACCTAAAGCCAGCGCCATATAATTTTCTTAACAAGTATTTTTTTTACAGTGAAACTTCGATATAGCGAATAATACCCAAAAAACTAATTTTTTTCCTTGAAAAAACTTCCTTATTGCAAAGTTTTTCATACAAAAATATTTATAGCTATGACAAAAAAATTTAGAATTATAAAGCCTCTATATGACGAGTTGTTTATTATACATATCCTCTATATAACAAAGTTTGTAATTTTTATTTACTTCTTGAATAGTGAATTTTTTAAACATATCATTTCGGTATATGGGTACATATAACGAATTTGTTTCGCATTCTTTTAAGTTTCTGTAACGAAGTATTTTTCGATTCCCTTTAGATTCGTTGTATTTCAGTTTCATTGTATTTTAAAATATAAAAAAATTGCATAGATCAGGGCCTTAGGTGAATAAATGAATTGAATTGTGAATAAACTTAAATCTAATGAATGGATTTTGATGATACGTATATGACACTTTTAATTTTATCGGTGTTACAAATTGAAATAAATAGAACTAAACTTTAAACTTTAAAATATTGAATTATGGTTGATGCCACTAAAAAATTTGATTATGACAACATTTTGGTTAGTAACAAATTTAGTCATCATAACCGGAAAAATGTACATTAAAAATATAACGAAACTGATGTACAATAGATCTTAGAGGTTTGGGGTGCGACTATGTCCCATGGTAATTATGATTACAAAATATGTTTCATACAGTATTGCAGTATTTTTCATAAGAATCCAACTAAATGTTAAGCTATGTTTATTAACCGTGTAATAAAATAGAACTTAAGTATATGATACATGGATGTTGTTTTTAAAATAAACTTATTTTATTTCATATTTTTACTATTTTATTCAAAACGTATTCTGATAGTTTTTCACGGATATCTGCTGGTATTTTTATAAAACAAAATTTTAAATACTTCCTAAAGAATATTTGTCATTTAGTTTTATCAACATTTTTTATATTTCTTAAAAGTATTTTTCTACTAATAACTGAAATAGCCACTCCTTAAAATTTTTTTTAAATCCATATCTTTGTAAAAGAAAATTATAAAAGGAAATTTGCTGCATTTAATTAATTACATTGCAGCAAATTTTATATTTTAAGGCTTCTAAAAGTAGAAAATATTCTAAAGCAGCCAAATTAAAAGCATCATAAGCAATATTTTCTTTCATTTATTCATCAAACACAATCCGCTTATATTTGTTAGCAACATGATGTCTAAAAAATTATATTTGTAAGTGTATGTTGGCATATTATTTGCTTAATGATTTAATATTCTTGCTTGTATTTTGAAATGTAAATATAAAATAGCGGAGAAAGACATTTTAAAATACATAAATTTAATATTTTTATTACGCTTCTCACTGCTGTAGGGTTAACTGAAACATCATTATCATCATCACTTTGAGAAATACAAATAAGTGCCAAAGAAGCTTAACATCTTTAACTGTATACATGATATATAAAATTCTTATACTCGTATTCAGTTATTTAGTTTGTGTTAAACGTGATACGAGTAAAATTATAATTTTATAATGAAGACAAAATATTACAAATACAAACAAATTGTAGCAAAATAATTTACACATTTAAATACCAGAGCCAAAATTGGAGACCTACAAATCGTTTTAAACTTTAAGAAAATATTTTGTAAAAGAAGTCACGTCATGTCATGTCGGGGTATTTTTCACACGGTTGTCCTAAGAAATTTTTAAATTTAGAAAAGTAAAATACGTGAGCATTGTTTTTTTTTAGCTGAAAATAAAATATTGCTTTGTATTGTGTTCTTATTAATGTTTTATTTTGAAGGCCCTAGTTTGTTTGTGTTATGAAGAAAGCGTACTATCTCATGGAGATAAAAACAAAAGGCGTTATAAGCCGTCAAAACTTATTTTGGAATTTTTGCTAAATTTAAATATTTATATAAAAATTTCTAAACTACTGCTAAAAACTGCTTTAAAATTATTATTTTATACACTCATATATTATTAATGAAATTAAGAAAAGTTTTATTTCTACTGATTGATAAATTGTTTGTTGGGCTATCGGAAAAGTTATAAGTAAATAGCACACTCGTAAAAAGTTTTAGTAAATAAAATTGTATTTTGAAGCAAGTGGTCTGCCCTTAACAAGCAAAATGTATTACTTTACTTAATAAAAATGTCATGCATTCCCATTCTCATACAATAAACTAATTTATTTGTAAGAGTATGTGTGAATTACCCAATCGTAATGTGCGCATATGTGAACATTTGGCAAAAAGTTTTTTTAGTTTTTATTTTAGTAGTCACTAAGATAAAACATAAAAAATACAATTACGAATACGAATTAACAGTGGAAACTGTTTGCTTCAAGATTACATTTTTTATATTCTTTCGAGATCAATTTATTGCCCCGGAAGTAGTTAATGTCAAGTTGCCTTTTTGCAAAAGTACTTTTTTCCTTTCTTTTCAAAGTAAACAAACATGAAAAAGTGTTTGCTTTGTCAACAGTTGCTTGGAATTAATTTCTTAGCTTGAAAAGGGAAATAGAAATTAATTTTAAACACTATGCATTTACAATATTTCTTTTACTACAATTAAAAGAAATTATTTAAGTGAAATGACGATTTTTATACTTAAAACAAACAGACCATAATTATAGGCATAATAAAAGTATGTTGTTTGTCAAATAGACTAATAATGACTTCAAGTATAAATTATGTTAAATTTTTCATACAAATTTGTCACAATAACAATTTCAAGTCAACTTTAATTTTCTTTGAATACAAGTGTAAGAGTTTTTCCATTTAAAAACGTTTTTAAAAAGATATCCACTCTAGTGTAACTATAATAATGAGCCATTGCAAAGAACTGATTGTTTTATTTTTAAATTTTAATAAAAAAAAAATTTTTAATTTTTTAGGTTATAATGAATTTATAAGATAAGTATTCTGTAAGCTGAATTCTAAAAAAATGTTTTGTTTTAAAACGAATTCAAATTTTTTGACGTTCTTTAAGCCGATATCAAATAATTTAATTACTTTATTATTTATAAATGTCTAAAAAACATGAAAAAGCAAAAAACACATAAAGTTTTAAAATTTGTTAATTCTTTTTTTTATGACATATTCAACCAAATTTTTTCTAAGCTGTGTTGACATTTCAGTTCTGGTTTGGCATGTCAGCGTGAATCGCTTCACGCCCGAACAAAGCTTCCAAATTTATAAAAAAAAAACATTTTTAATTAAAAGTAAAATAATTTATTTTATTAAAAATATATAATCTAACTTCTGTTTTTTAAATTTAATTGATTTTTTTTTTCTGAAAAAATTGTTATTTTTAATTTAATTAACATTCAACAATTTAATTAGCAATACGATAATAACTAGTTAATAAAATTCTAAAACTACTGAAGCCTTTTGATACCAAAAAACAGCAATTTTATTAAGCTTTAAGTTTAAATTATTTTTTGTTTTTGTTTAACGATTACATTTACAAGAATTAATTGCAATTAAAAGGGAAAGAAAATAAACAAGAAATAAACACACAGTAAAGTTGGCAAGCATTAGTAACTAGTGTTCATTAGCAAAATGTTAACAAAACAATTTATACTGTACCGCACGAACCTCCCTGTGGAAAAAATTGCGAATAGATCAATTTAAATGTTTCCTCTTTGACCACACCCGTTGGACATTCAGCCTTAAAACCACGATATATTCGTTTAATTTCATCTTCTGTAAAGCGGGTAGATCGACTTAAAGCACTAAGGGAATCAGGTCGGTATCGTGCTGGTGTTTCAAATTCTTCAAGTTCAGAATCTGTAAGAGTAAAATATATATATATATATATATATGAATTAAAAAGAGTAATTTTGTGTATCAAAAAATTTATGTTTAGCTGGAATAAAGCTACTACCCTAGTAGCTTTTGTTTGTTATGTTTTTCAACTGATAAACTGAAAGAATAATTCATTTATTTTCAACCAATGAAAACATTTTCTTGATTCTTTGAAATCTATTCATGAAATAAATGATATATTTCATTAGCTTTATAAAACATGTCATTGGTTGAAAAATAATGATATTTTCCATTAGATTAATGAACAAAATTCTTTCAGTGTAGTAAAACAGTAAATAGTATCAGCATAGTGTTCAAGCTTTCAGCTCTTGCAATTAACACAATCACTAGAAAGTGCTTAAGAGGCTGAAACAGGTTTCCCACCACAGCTGGTTTACCTATTTAAACTTAACACTGTAAAGTAGTTTTGGGTAGTACACGAACGAACTATTCACATTGTACTATTCACTTATTTGAAATGAATGAACTAGTCCGTGTTTTGAACTCCTTGCTCCTTATTTTAAATGAACGACCTATAAATGAATGAACAAAGTAAATCTAAACGAAAACGATGACGAAGGAACGAAAATGGCAAATTATTTTCTTTTACAAAAATTGTATTTAAAACAAATAAACTGAATAATAGAAAATGTATTATGCATGCTAAAAAGCTTAATTTGAAAATTTTAAAATTAACACTTAATTTTTTTTAGCCATAGTGACTAAAGTACTTTTTGAATTACATTATAAAAAAGAAATCGAAAACTAAATTTAAAAATTTTTCGAATTTTGTTTTGTTGTTTTGCTTTCTATTTTAGTAAAAAATTCCTTCCAACCCCTATTCGATATCATTTTACATAATAAAGAACTTTCAATGACAATCTAAGTGATAAAGATACAAAAGATCAAATGAACTAAATGAACGAACTATTCCTTTATAATTTTTGAACTAAGAAGTGCGCTCACTAAAACGAACTACGGAGCACAAGTCTACTGTAAAGCTTATTATTTAGAACTTTCTGTTCAGCATTTTTATATTACATTCCTGCTTTCTTTTTTTTCAAATGACTAGACAAATTTTACATGTTTTTCATTAATCGTACTCATAAGGGACTTAAAAATTTTCTTTATAGATTTTTTACAAAAATTTATTTCATTATTAGACTTGCACTATCCCAGTATTGTAATGAATTTGCATATTTTATTTATATATTTCGTTTGGAAGTTAAGGGAATTAGTTTCTTCTTTCTTTATATGTATTTTTGTTTTGGTATTTTAGAAACTTGCAGCAAAAGTTTTGTTCTAACCCTTAAGCGTAACAACAAAGAAATAAATAAAGATAGAGCTTGGTTATATTCTTCTTCACTAAAATACATTTAATTTTTAAAGCCCAAAGGGTGCTTGAATTGAAGTACTTGCTACGTTTTTGGCATATTTTCTTCATGTTGAATAAGAAATAAATAAATAAATAAAAAAGGAATATTTGTAAAAAAAGATGAAATCATAAATATTTTCAAAATCTGATGTTATTTTATTCCTAAAAATAATCAAAGTCACACTAAAGTCTTGTTTAAAAATTATCTTGAATTTATTAAATTTTTATAAACAAAAGTCAGCTTAAAAAAAGCTTAATTTATGTGTTAATGAATATAATTTAATTCAAAGTAGCAAACACGAAGCAAGAATTTATTTAAAATTTTGTACAACGTGTCTCTCCAATAATTTAGTAAACTAAACAACTAAAAAGTCTTCTATGTAAACGAAGAAGTCTAATATTCGTTTGTACGTTATGCTTTATCTAAACTGAGTATATAAACTCATAAATAACTTATTTTCTTACTAAATCTGTATTTGACTGCCAAATAAATTTATGTATTAATTTCCAGTTATTTGTTTTTTCTACTTGTAATTATAGTCTTCTTCCATTTTGAAAATTTCTTATCTATATTCTACACAAGCCAATTGACAATTTAAATTCATTTATTTTAGTAGAACTTCTTTTCCAGCGCATTTGCATGAAAAAACAATAAATTTTTTGGAGGCTAAAATATGTTATTCATCAAAAGTTTTTCAATAAAACTTTTATGTACCAAGTTTTTTTATACCCTTCATATAACATGAAAAGGGTATAAGTTTGTCATTCCGTGTGTAATTTCTATAACACACATGAAACACCCCAGAAAGTATGAATATGCTGGATTCTTATAAATAGCGTAGTTTATTTAGCGGTGTCCGTATGTCCGGCCGTCTGTCCCTGAGGATATTCAAATCAACTTTCTGAAGTCCCTAGAAAACCTACAGAAAAGTTTCGTACGTCAATTAGTTGAAAGTTCCTGTGATCAGGTTGCTTTTGAAGTTCAGCACAATCACTACATATTATAAAACAAAGTCGCTTTCTCTGTCCCTATATCCCTATGTATGCTTAAATCTTTAAAACTACGCAACGGATTTTGATGCGGTTTTTTTTAATAGATAGAGTGATTGAAGAGGAAGGTTTATATGTATAATCTTGGAAGGTCTAATGTCACAAATCCGCCCGGCAGGTAGCGCTATAGTCGGTATCTGGCTTATTTGACTATTACCTGTTTTTACCCGGTCTCGAAACGGTTCTTTGCTCTATGAGTACAATTTCTTAGTGTAAGAAGATCGACTATATAAAAATATTAAGACAAAACAACGTTTGCCGGGTCAACTAGTCGGTTTATAAATACAAGTAGAACTACCTCTTTTTTTCTGAGAGCATATTTTGTGTAAAATACAAAACGGACAAAAAACGTGGTATGCAATTTTATCAAAAACGACAGTCGGTTAACAAATGGCCTAGAAAAATTAAAATAACAAACAAAATTTCAAATTATCATTAATTTCTGCTTTGTATTTTTGTGAAAATTTTTAATATATAGCAAGCCATTGGTCTTATACAAACGTGTATCTTTTAAGTGCTTTGTATAAAAAAATGTTTATGCACACCAACACGCAACCAGGCAAGCGGTTTTTTTTTAAAGTGTGTCAATTTAAAAGACATGTGTGTCTTTTAAATGCCTTGTGCGGAAATACGATACGGATATATTATTGAAAGAAGATTTTTTGATTTGAAATTCGTTATTTGATTTAAATATTTAATCAAATAAATTTGGTTAAAAAAATTTTTGCAAAATTAAATTAAATTAAATTTATTTTGAATTCGTGTTAGATATCTATATTTTTTTAATTAAAAACCCAGTACCTGCAGACATTTTATTGCTTCTAAAAATGAGAATCCCACATCGAGTTTATTTTTTTGTGAACTGAAATGAATTATTTATTTTTGAATTGACAATAAAATTGGTGTTTAAAGAGAGTTATTTTAATCAATATTTGCCATTTCATTAAAAATCTTTTTATAATTTTTTTGTTGAACATTTATGAAGAATATGCAAAATTAAAAATATTAAACTCAGGACAGCCGAATATAATTTGTTTCTATTGAGAGAACTAACATTTGTTAGTTTTTATTTGCCTTACAAATCATGTAAGAAATTAAAGTTCAATAACACAAAAATTATGACACGCTCGCTGGAACAGCATTTTAAATTTTAAATATAAATTAAAATAAAATGAATTTTTTTAGATACTTTTTGTTTGAAATAATACATTTTATAATCAATTTTAAACACCTGAGTTAGAATTAAATGAATTAGAAAACTGTTTAAGCAATATTGTTGTAATTTGTCAAAAAGGCTTATTAGTTTCTATTTTTTTTTGTCACTGACAGAGAATTAGAATTAGGAACGGTAAGAGGAATAGACCTATTGTGACACTGCACTTATATTAAAGACTTGGGAGACTTAATTGAGAGATATGTTGGCTATATCAGACAGTTGTGATGCTCTAAGTAACTAAAACGGGTCCAAATTAGACCATTACAAAATATATATTTTGTTCTTTCTTCGTCTTGGTTACATAATCTGGAGAGTTCATTATGAGTGATTCTGAGAACCGTAGCAATGCAAATTTTTTTTTTGAGTCATTCCCAATAAGTAATTTGTTCTCTTCCGATAACGAAATAGCTTGAATGTTTTCACCACCCTGATGTTTTTCCTTTCTAACTAATATTGGCATGATAATCCCACGGGTTTGACTGGGCTTCATTACCTATATGTCTACTATGATCCTGCAACCGTACTAAGTGTATCCTCTTGCTAGTGTCTTTAAAAGTTTTAAGCAATCCCAGTTGTAAGATCTTTCATTCAAGGCATTGGGTACCTGTAATCGAATACGGTTATTAGACCCCTGCCTAAAATAATGGATTGAAAGATAAGTTAACAATAGTCACAACTTAATTCACTCTCGGTGCATTACAGTGACCCAATGCCTTCGATGAAAGATCTTACTTCTGGGAATGCCTTTAACTTTTAACAAGAGGGTTCACTTAGTACGGTTGCAGGATCATAGTGGACATATAAGCTACTGGTCCCAGACAAACGCTGATCTTGATAGCCATCTGTGTATCATACATGCGAACTGACTGATACATAACATATACAAAAAAAAAAATTTCTAATTAAAGCCCAACGCAAAAGAAATCAAGTCAATAAAAATAACAATTTTAAAAGACACTCGATTGTATCATTAAAGTCAAAATAAAAAAATAAATTTATTAAACAAAACACGATGGACATCTAAAATTGAGTTACAAATAACATAATTATATCTTCTCTTTCGATTATGTATAACATTTTAGCTTTAAAAGGGATTTGTTCAAAAAACAAATAAACTTTCATAAAGTTGTTCCATTTATTATTGTTGTTGTTATTGTTTTTATACATATTTAATAGCCAGCATTAGAAAAGACTCTATTGCAAACATTCAGTTAAATATAGTTAAAACATTGGCCCCAACAAAAAAAGAAAACAAAAACAAATTTAACTTTTAACCATTATTAACAAAACTTGTTGTTCATTTTTGTTTACATGAGCAACAAAAAAAAAAAAAAAAAACACAAAAAAGGGAGAAATAGAAGGAGATGCAGACAGAGATCATGTAAAAACACTAACAAAAAGACTTTAAAAACCATCATTGCCCGTTTAAATGTCATCAGTACAGTGCCACACCATCATCAACACAACCACCTCTAGCAGTTCCCACATAACTGCCAAACGGCATCATTCATACGCAACATCACATAGCCACTGTGTGGTTATAACAAGGCCGTTAAGTGCCAGTTGGGGCATAAACAGCAGCAGCAGATATATTTTCTTATTTTTCACTATTATTTTTTTTGTTTTGTTTAATGTATTTGTTTGAATAGAAATGTATTTATTTTGTTTTGTTGTTGCTGTTATTGTTGCCATTGTTTCAGCTTTATTTGTGCAAAGGAGCAAAATAAAATAAACTTGAAATGAATGACTGAACGTATGAAATTTATAAAAGACCCTTAAGGTCTTAAACAAAAAAAAAAAAAAAAAAAAAAAACAAAAACATTGGAATAAGCAAACGGCAATATGTACAACAAAATATCTTTATGTCCTTTCTTTTAGTGCTTTTTTTTGCTCGTATTTGATTAAGTTTCTGCCTCCTCCACCCATTCATACCCATTTTTGATTGCTTACAACAACACATGAACCATTTGCCAATTTAAGTTTAAAAAAAATTAATTTAATATCAGTTGGCTTTTGCGAAAGGGAAAATAAAGACTTTTAGGACTCAATTTTAGCAATAAACTTGACAAACATAAATATTTTATTATAAAAGAATTCAATGAGTACATTCATTTGTAGGTAAGTACTACTGTAACTGGAACTTATTACCGCAAAATTGAAAAAAAAAGATGAGGAAAACCATAACCAGTGTACGTGTAAAGTAATGTAAAACGCCTATTAGACGATCATGCGCAGCATGTTAACACGTTATGTTGAGGGAGAATAAAAATATCACAAAATTTTGAAAACCATTATGCGTGGCATATCAAACAGCAATTTCACGCTATTACGCGAACATAATACTGTACTGACATGCCTTGCATGATCGCCTAATAGCCGCTTAATACAACGATCATATTTTAAAATGATTTGTAGAGGAAAAATACAATTTTTCATTAGCAAAATTTTGAATCAGTTCCAGCTTTAGTCGTTCAGCAAATATGTGATAAAACACTTTTTAATAGAGTTATTTTCCCCAAAAAATCAGAGTAGATTTGAACTTGGTTACATGCCATTAGTAATTTTTAATATATGACCATCTTTGGCATTTTATGCAGCTTAGGATTTCAGAATAGCACTGGTGATATTCTCCGCCTCAAAATTTAATATTAAAAAATGTTGCATTTATAGCCTGTCACAAGAAAACATAAGCGAACGAAAGCAAAGCACCTTTGTATTGAAAACAAAAACAAATTTTTGCATTTTGTTTTGCTTTTAATACAAATTTGCTTTCCTTTCCTTCACTTAGGTGTTCTTGTAAGTTTACTTGTAACATCGCTGAACAGGCTATTAATTTTTTTTATTGAATAAACTTTTTTTTTTAATTTCACTAACTTTTCACACCCAAAATAAAGCAAAAATAATTTTTTAAAGTTCGAAAAATTAAGTTTTTACTTCGAAAAAAAATTAGGAATCGGAATACAGAACAACAGTGGCAAGGTTTTGGCATCTAGTTATCGAATGCTCTTAAAGTATGTTTTGGTTGATTTACTTTTAAATTTTCTTGATATGCGGTTTTGTTTCTTCTTTAACTTTAGGCTGGCTGGAATACTACAGTAACAAATTTAAACTCTTGAATAAGTTTTCACTTTTTTATTATAAAAAAAAAAGCCAATTTCAATTACAATTTGTATACCTTTTACTGTAAGTAAGAGGCATATATAACTTTGTTATTCGATATGTAATTTCTACATCGTACATGGGATACCCTATAAAGTATATACAGGGTGGGCCAAAAGAAACCAAGGGGTGTAAAAGTTTAATAACTTTTTTGTTTATTAATTCTTTTCTATTTTTTCTTTCAGATTATATAGACAACACTTGGAGAATTTATAATGGAGAGGTTCACAACTGAACAGAGAACCAGAACAATAGAATAGAAATGAAATCAACTTTATTGAAAATTTGATTATGAGTGATGAAGCTCATTTTCATTTGAATGGCTTTGTTAACAAGCAGAACTGTAGGTTCTGGGGTTCTAAAAATCAACGCCAATTGCACCCCATCAGGTGTACAGTATGGTGTGGGATCACATCTGAAAATCATTGGGCCCTACTTCTTCGAGAATGAAGATGGAAGTGCTGTAACCGTAAATGGAGAGCGGTATCGTTTTATGATAGAAAATTTTTTACGTCCTGCTCTTGAAAACAGACCTGGTATGTGGTTTCAGCAGGACGGAGCCACTGACCATACTGCCCGAGACACAATGGCACTTTTAAGTCAAATTTTTGGAAAGTGAATAATTTCTCGAAATTCGGAAATTATTTGGCCAGCGCGATCGCCAGATTTGACAGCACCCGACTATTTTCTTTGGGGTTTTTTGAAGGAGCGAGTGTATGTGAACAAACCAGAGACAATCCTTGAACTCAAGGCAAACATTGTTGCAGAAATTCGAACGCTACAGCCACAAGTTTTGAAAGATGTTATGGCAAATGCTCTAAAAAGAGCCCATCAGTGCGAAGCTGAAAACGGTGGTCATTTAAGAGACATCATTTTTCATACTTAGTGTAAAAAAATTTCCATATTGTATATTATATAATCTGAAAGAAAAAATAAAAAAAGTTAATAAACAAAAAAGTTATTAAACTTTTACACCCCTTGGTTTCTTTTGGCCCACCCTGTATATTCTATATCCTTATGAATAGCGCAAACGATTTAGTGATCTTCTTCAGTTTGTCCGTGTAGTCGTCATAGTATCTGAGCAAAATGTAGAGCAATCGGTCTACAAATGACCAAGGAATATGAAAAATACAACCGAAATTTCATATTTTGGTTAATTCTTGCTTTGGTTTTTTGGGTATTTTATGAAAACTACCAAAAAGTAGTACGCAGTTTTTTTAAACATCATATTCATAGTATCTGAATCAAAACTCAGCTGAATAGGTCCATAAATGACTTAGGTATGAGTCAAAAAATAGCGACTACCTCCATTTTTTACCAATTTTGGTGTGTTTTTTGCATAATTTGTCTAAAATACAAGACGGAGAAAAAAACGTGGTATGCAGTTTTATCACAAATAATAGTCGTAGTGTCTGAGCAGAAAAATCAAAAATACAACCGAAATTTTAGGTTTTCATTAATTTTAGCTTTGTTTTAGTTTAGTGCGTAAGTAGTTTGTTTGTACACACAAAAGCAAAACCTTCAAACGTGTATAAGGGTTTGTGTCTCTTAAATGCCTTGAGTTTAATAGGATTACGAATACAGATATCTCTATTAATTAAATATGATTCACTTAAAATATGTTTTGCAAATATTTGTAAAATTAAATTATATTATATTTATTTTGCATTTCTCTTTTCTTAGAATTTCGTTTTTTTATTATTTTAAAAATTAAGTGCTTTTAAAAATGAGGCTGTCAGAAAGGATTTTTTTCTTAAAACTGGTAATTTTAGTTTCTTGAACTGAAATTAATTATTTATTTTAGGATTAGTAAAAATATTGGTATTCAGAGAAAATTATATTTATCAAAAATTCTCATTTCTTTTTTTATTGAAAAGGCTAGTTTGTTAAGTTGAGATCGTTTTATAAAAATCAATTTTTATATCTATTTTATATAATAACACGCCAAAATCAATAAACTAGACGTTTCAATTGTATAATTTTTGTTTGTTTTGATATTTAAAAAGAATGTGGAAAGTGAAAATTATGAATATTTGCTTAGCACAGGGAATTTAACTTGTTTTTTTACTATTATTCCACAGTTTCATTTTAATCAAAATTCTTTTTAAAACATGAATTGTTATTTCTGAAAGTCCACTTAAAAAAATTAGTTAGCGTTAATTTCAGTTAATGACTGAACAGTCATTCTATCATGACACTCTTTAGCTAAAATCACTGCAGACTTTTTTTTTAAAAGGTGGGCTTATACCACTCTTAAATAGCTCACATGCATATTCGTATATATTTACGTTAGCTTGTAACTCTTAAATTTACAGGACTCTTTTGAACAAAGTAATTAATTTTTTTTCTACTCATACAACAATTTTAAATACGTATGAAAGTATTAAAAATATAATATGAAACCCCACTTTTTCCACTTGAGTCCACTTAAAGTGCCCTTAACAAATTAGACATTAAATTCTTTTCTTTTGCTGTTGCCAACGCTTCTTTTGTCTCATAAATGAACTAAAACTTGACAACAAACTATACATAAAAAAGTCTGTTTACACCTTGAGGTGATAGTAGCAACAGCAGCAGCTGTTGTCATTGTTGTTGCTACTGCTATAAATTGCTTTTTCCTAAATTTTTCTTTATGAATGCAAATCTTTACATTAAAGGCGTTGAAGAGATTAGCTCATGTGCATAAAATATGTTTTCTCTGCTACTTTTTCTCGTTTTGTTTTTCGGCTGTGAGTTAAAGAGTTGAAAACGAAAAAAAAAATAAATTAGAACGCTTTCAGCTCAAGCATAAATGTCTAAACAGTTATTCTAACATGAGCTTAAAAAATATTTTGGTAAGCACACATGTGCATATTTTAAAAAAATTATTAATGTTAAATTAAAATGAAAGTTTAGCATGCACTTGTACTTGGTTTATTGTATTTTTTTTGTATGAGCTGTATTTTTTTGTCAAGTTTTTAATAAATAAAAACTTAAACAAAATGTTAGTAAATGCTTGCATTTAATATTAATGTGTTCGTTTTGTTTTTATATAAACAACAAAATGTTGATAATGTGTTGGGAAGGTAAATTATAAGTAAAGTTTTGTAACCATTTAAATAAATATTTCATTTTAAGCAGAGAATGCTTTTGTTGAATTTTTTATAATGCTCAGCTGCGATAAATTTTTAATACTAGATAAAAATTTGGCATTTAAAAATATTACCTAAAAATAAAAAATTTGAATTTAGCTTAACAAAATCATTTGTAATCATTAAATTCCAAATAAGAAAGTGTGTTCATAAAAATTAATAAAATAAGAAACACTAAATTTAGTGTTTGCTAAAGCTTTAAATAAAATATAGAGTCAAGAAAACTTTAAAATATACACAAGTTTCAAGTCAACTTTTGGATCACAATTATTAAAAACTGTTTACAAATTATTTTGGAGGGATGATTTCAAATCTGTATTACTTTTTTTCTAGGTGATATTATTATCACCTAAATGAAGAAGCTGGCCTGACATATACATTAGACCGTTACTTGAAAAATTTGTTTCCACTTGTTAAAAAAGAAACTCTGATATTTCAAAACAAAATTTTTTTAAATCTGCTTAGGAGTTTTTAAAATATCGTAAAAGTTCTGCTAATAAACCTTTTTTAAAATAAAAGGAGACAAAAATGTACCACGTTTTTATCTAAATACAATGGCTTCATAAGTTTGAAACAAAACGAGACTTATTTTACTGAAATCAATGCATAATTATTAAAATTTATTCCCACTTAAGTTAGCTTATCACTCAACAAAAGACACTATTTTATGAGAAACCAATGTTGCCATCAGCGTTGTTATTTTGTCCTTTTCCAGGCTAGATTTAGCCTGATGACTTAGCTTTAGGATTTTTTCTACACTTTTTCGTTTAAAAAAATACCTTTAAAAAAGCTAAAACTATTTGCCATGATTTTTTGTTTAAAGTCATACATAAGCAAACTAAGGCTGAAGAAAATTCCTCAAAATTCGTAGTTTTACGAACTTAATATGTATTAAATTTTGCATTTAGTTGAATTGAGTTGCTATTACTTTAAATTTTTTCAAAATGTTTGTATAAAAATTTTTTTTACATTTGGTTTGGGGGGCAAAATAACTAAAGTAATATTTTCAAAAAAAACCTTGATATGTAAATTGATAAATTGATCGAACGAAAAGTAATTTCAAAATTTTTGATTTAGCGTTTTCTATCCTTTCTTTATGGCAAATTATCTAATTTTTTTCTAGCTTCTGTTAATACTGCTTGACATATGCGTTCGTTAAGAAGGTACATGTATTTTAAATATGGCAGTTAAGCCCTTCTACATAACATATTGAGATAAGTTTCCATTTATGAGCTAAGTTGTTTACGAGAAAATTTAAAAATTATAAATTAAAATATGCTTTATGCGATCTTGCGTGATCAACACAAAAGTATATTGCGATCTTCTAACTAACTCACGTAAAACCGTAATGCGACGTTCTGACCGACCCACGTAAAAACCTACGTGCCCCATTCAAAGCATATTGCGAATATTCTTGGAATATTAACAACAAAAAATTTTTTTAAAAAAAGTTTTAATTATTAAAATTTTGAATAAAAGACGTAGAAGTTTGCTTAGCTTTATATTATACAGCTAATATTCGCTGATACTAAAGCTTTATTTTGATGAAAAATTTTGAAAAATCTGCTCCACAATTGTAAAGCTTATCAAGTAAACAAATTTTTTATCTTTATAAATTAAGTTTAAATTATAAATTATTTTCTGTCTATTAAAAAAACAAAAACTACAAGTTTTTTAATTATTTTTGATTTTATATGTACTAAAATTTAATTATTTTAAAACCTCTGGGGCGCACAATATTGGGCATTACTGGTAAAAAGAAAAAAAAAAAATAGTAAATAAAAGATTAACAGTTTGAGTTGCAAAACAAGTTGTGCTCATATAGCTTAATTGCCTCAGAGATTTATAAAGCATTTTGTGCAGGATTTTCTATTTCACACATACATAAACAAAAGCACACACTTTCAGTTTTTAATACAAAATTCAGCAAATAGATAAATAAAATAAAAAATTATAAAAAAAGTTTTCTATAAAATGACTTAACAAACACATTTCAGTATTTGCTTTAATTTTCCTCTCACTCTCTAACACACATTCACTCAGTTGCAATAACGTTTGAAATAATTTGCATAAATAAATGGTAAAAACTAAAAGTTTGTTTTTTAAGTATTTATAAATATACAACTACACACACTAGTGCTGCAGCATGATAATAAATAGCTTCCAGTTAACGTTTACTACACTTTCATACTCGTATAAGCATGTCAAATACTTAATGTGTGCCCAGTGAACTCGTACATTTTCATGTGTAATTTCGTGTTAAAAATAACTTGAGGAAAATGCTTTTCACTCACGAGAAAAGCTACTGTGTTTCCTTTGAACTTTCAACAATTATTTCTTTTTGTTCTTTTTTTTTTTTGACATCAAAATGATTTTAAATTTTTGATATGTATTTTACACTTATTGCAGCTGTTTACTAAATTGTTTTTCATGTTGATTATACTTTTAGTTGTTTTAGTCAGTCGTCGTTCATTACAATTGCCTCATATACTCGTATATGAGAAACTTTAATTAAAAATCATGTTCACGTCATGAAGTATTATAAGCTATTTTGCAGGTACGAGTATAACTTAATAAAGGGTGAATATTTGTTGTTTAGATTTTAGTTACGTTATTCATAAAATAAAATTAAATTAAAATTTTAATAAAAAAGAACAAAAAATATGTGGTTTGCATGATAATAGTTTTGTATAAATAACTAGCTAACCCGGCAAACGTTGTATTGTTTTCATATTTTATTTATAGTGAAAAATAATTAAAAAGAGAAGAAAAATATAGGTTGGGTTATACCGAACATGCATAAAAAAAATTAGCCAAATCGGTCCAGTTTCTTTAGCTCCAGTTCTTTGAAAGCAATTGGTCCAACATTTTATACAAAGTATTTTTTTTATATGGATTTGGTTTAACTTTTGTGTAGCTTATTGAGGAAATAATTATAAATAAATTAAACAATTCCATTACCTCTTATTTTTGTTATAAAAGCTAAGCCGTCCATGCACGATAACAGTAGATTGGTCATGTATAGGGTCCGCCAAATAAATTTTTCTTTTTGAAAATGCTATAAAAACATCGAGTGTAGCTTCGGCTGTGTGGCACGTAGCGCCGTCCTGTTGAAACCAAATGTTGCCAATATCCTCCTCTTCAATTTTTGTGAACGAAAATTCATTCAACATGGCCCGATAACGATCGCCATTGACTAACGGCCACTCCTTGCTCATTTTCGAAGAAAAATGGCCCAATTATGCCTCTGGACCAAAATCCGCACCAAACAGTGACTAGTTTTGGGTGCATCGGCTTCAATGTATGCGTGCGGGTTTTCTGTGCCCCAAATGCGACAATTTTGCTTGTTTACATACCTGCCAAGATCAAAATGAGCTTCATCTGAAAAGATAATTTTTTGGGCAAAATCGTCATCTCCTGTAAGTCGATCACAGGCCCACTTAGCGAAGCGAAAACACAACCATATTCTTTCAGCGGAAGGATAAAACTAATTATCTGTCAAATCAGTCATGAGCTAAGTGTTACCATTCACGAAATAAGCACTAGTTGAAAAAAAAACGTTCGATGGCGGACCCTATATTATCATTTTGTGTAATTGTACACTTTGCTGTAGTCATATCACACACATGGCAAAACTAGCTCAGTTAAGGAAATTTTTCAAAGAGGAATTAGCGGAAATCTATTCATTAAAACATAAGTTATTGAAAATTAAGCTTTTTCTTCATACAAACACAATTTTTTCTTTAAGTTTCTGTTTGTTTTCTTTTTTTTTTAATTTAATTTATTTATTTATTAATATCTAGAAAACTTTTACAATTTAAAGCAGAAAATTTGGAGCTACTCATAACGACTCTTCCAGTAAATTTTCTTAAATGAAGTGAATACCAGTTTGATTTAATTTGAGCTTATAAGATTGCGCGTCCATGCTATTCGCTTAAGGAAAATTTAGGATTTTTAATTTTTTTTTGAGTCATCTAGCTTTTTTTCAATTTGTCTTAATATTTTATAGGTCCTGACAACGTTAGCTATACTTAACAACAAAGCCTATAAGGCTTATATAATCTGCAAAAGATTATTCTAAAATTTTGTATTGAGAATTGTTAGAATAAATTCGAATTCAACTTTTATTTTTTTTTTTTTGGCTAAAAAAACACACGTTATGTTGATTTATTTTACGAATAAATTGCATGTATTTTTATTTTGTATTAAATTTTTACTGCAAATTGCATTGAAAGCCAATTTAAGACTTTGGCTCTTGCAGTGACAGTTGGTGTTATAAAGAAATATGAAAGGAATTACTGAGAAATTAAATGGAAAGATATAAGATATAAAGTGGAAGTATTTTTATCCATTAACTAAAATTGAAAAGTTAATAAAATACACGTCAACATGACATTATGGAGAAACAATTAACACAGTAACTACATTTGTAAAAATTTATTTATTTTTTTGCAAGTGGTAACCAATAAATAAGTTGAATAACTGTTATAGCTTGTTAAAGAATTATTAAAAACTTTAAAAGTTGTATAATTATTTATATGAAACAAATGTGTTTTTTTTTATAAACAAATGTGCAGCAGAGTTCTTGATTAACTAAATTTAATTGTCTATAGTTAATGCTCATTGTGGATATAGAAATTGAGGGGAGCTTATTCCTCATGAATTGTTATTGTTTAACTCTTTTAATATTACCTCTCAATATGAAATCATATTTTTTTTAATAACGTAAGTTATTCAGCGATGTTCTGTAAGCCAAATTCGAAAATTTTTTTTGTGTTAAAATGAATCGACAATTTTTGATGTTCTCTAAACCGAATTCATATAATTTTATTTATGTTTAAACGAGTAGACAAACATAACGAAATTAAATCGAGAGGATTATTATTTATTTGCTAATTTATTTGATCTTTTTCTTTTTAATTAAAATGTTTATTCTTATTTTATAAATTTATTTTTATATCAAAAAAGGATTATTATTGTAATAAAAGACTTAAAAAAATCAATTAGCACATAAAACTGTTTTTATGTATTATGTTTTAGTAAAATTACTTAAACTTTAAAATATTAAGAAAACATTTTTAAAACATTTTAAAATTTTGAATTTTCATTCCAAGTATGAATAAAAAAAATTTTTTCGCAATATTTTTATGAATATCACAACAGGAATCATTTTCTAACAATAACAAATAATGCTTATTAATTTTATTTTATAAAAACTTGACTTTGACGTTTAAATAAATATTGGAATTAAGCTTCTTATGATATCAAAACTACTGATTTTCAGAACACGAAACAGTAATTTATTCGTATTTAAATTTTTTTTATTTAAACCTTATTAACTAAGTATAAAGAAATAAATATTGGCCAATTAATTCAAAATTTTTAATTTTTCGAAACCAATTAAGAAAACAGAGCCGATTGATTTTTATTTCAAAATTATTTTACAAACCTACTAGGCTTGCATTACAGTATATAGTGTACTAACCCATTAATTGGTTCTATTCCTGCTTAGGCAATAGGTGTTTTGCTTTTCAAAGATCCTTTGGCTTAATAAAAAAAATAGATTTAAAGACTCTTTTTGTTCTTTTTATAATTTAAGCTGTAAACTCTGTTTTGCTGTGAAAATAAAATAAATAAAACTCTTTAATTTCAACCACTTTAAATATACAAACTAAACAATATCTTGTTATACACAATATTCGTTATAAGCACACTCCAGTGTAATTATTTTACTGTTTGTAAATAAATTTTTTATAAAAAATTAATAATTTTTTTATGTAAATTCCAAGCCGCATTAAACTGTAACACAACAGCTGCCATGAATAAAAAAAAACAATTAAAAACTATAGTGCCAATCATAGGTTTTATAATGTCAACTTTATTATTTCAAATAACTTACATATTAAAAATATGTATGTAAATAAACTCCCACACATTAAAAAACATGTAGCAATAAAAACTTTGAATATTATTTTTAGATGAAAACAAAACAAAAATTTATATTCCAACAAAAATTTGCGTGCATGTGTGCATAGTATGTATGCAAATGCATTTTTTATGTTTGATTCAATAAAAGCTCACATGTTGATGGTTATGATAATTAAAAAAAAAAACAAAAACTAGAAAATGAATAAATATTTATCAGACATCCACATACTACATTGCTGACATATTCGATATCAAAAACTAATATCAAAATATTTAAATTACCGTAAAATTTTAAAGACTTTCATTCATTTGAATGCAAGTATTACACAGGTCTACAATTATTTTGCTGCAGTAAAAACTAAGACTGATTGAAAGTATAGTCGATACAGTTATACAAATTAGACACCTAATTTTTTTTTTAATGCTACCTATAGCTCGTAAGACTTAGCGCTATACAGCAAAAAAGAGGAAGCTACACCTTATATTCAATTAACAAAAATACATATAGTTCGGGAATAAATTTAAAATTAAATTAAATATACGAGTGCATATTTTGCATATATTTCAGCTACAGAGAAAGATTTAAGTGCCTTATTTATTGCCTTTGAATCAAATCATAAAAAACGAATATATGGTTGTCAACTCACTTGATTTCATGAAAGCAATACATGACAACTTTCAAAAAAGTGAGTGTAATGAAAATATATGAATGCATTGCCTGTTTTATACTCAAAACACTCCCAAAAGGCAACTATTATAGAATGAAATGAATAGTACGAAAAATTATTATGTTGTTTGAATAAAATTGAAATTTTTTTTTCTTAAAACATACACATACATACGATACATACCCATATATTTTTTATTATTTTTTCATGAAAATAAAAAATGTCCTGAAGAAAATTTTGAGTCTAGTATCTACTTGATACCTATCGACTATTTTTCGTAATTTTAGTATTTTTTTAATGTCGATGTTTCCTAAATTAAAATGGGTGTGTTATGCACCCAATAACAAAATTTTTGTTCGTAATATGCTGTTTGTTATTTGTTGTCATTTTGAATTAAATAAAAATTTTTCAGATTTTACTTCTTGTATATTTTTAATTGTGTGAAAAATATAGAATTTTTTTTTAATTTTCACAGTCTTCATTTTTACTTAAATTAAATTATAAAAATATAAATCTTGATTATTTGACCTTTTCTATCTGAAAATAAATAAATAAATATTTTTAAGCTATTTATCCTTGAGAAAGACACATGAAGGCGTGTCGAAATATTGGAAATTAATTTAATAATATTTAAAATATATAAAAAGACCTAAAAGCTTAAAAAATATTTATTTATTTATTTGAATACTGAACGAATGGTTTGAATATTTTTGATTTACATGCGTGTAAAAGGGAATTTATAAAAATTATGAATGTACAGCAAGCAATAACATTCATTATTATTTTTAAATGAATACATGACAAAAACAATGCATATATGAATGAAAATAAAAACGAGTGTTTTCATTCCTTTCTCTGTTGCGCTATACAAAAAATACGTAAAATAAAATCATTCAAGAAATATAGAAATTTAATTCTATACAAAACAAATATATGCAAATTGAATAATATTTTTCTTTGTAAGCTTTTTACTACTTCTGTATTTTCTTTTTCTTTTTTATAAAAATAGAGTTAAATTTTTTCAAAAATATTCTAATAGATAATAAAAACTAACAAAGAGAACACAATTTCCTATCTGTGCAATAAATATTTGCAAATTTTTCAAGTTATAACCCTTTTCTGCGACTTTCGTAACTAATATTTTATAGTCCTATAGAGCATCAACTACTGTGTACAATACAATCAATATACTAGTCTTAAAGTTGATCTTTTGTGTTAACGACATAGCATATAAATCTTTCTTTGAGGAAAATTTTGTTACCCTGTTACTAATAAGAGCATGATGACAAGTTTTGTTTTATATGAACCAGCTAAATGGCTGTAATCGAAAGATAAAATCGATTTTAATAAAATGTGGCTTATTTCATTTGAATCTTGCTTGTACGAAATTTATAGAGTTTTGTTTTTCTCCATTTTAAATAATTTTTAAAAAATTTTAGAAATATAAAATTTTGTATTTCAAATTCTTTTTTTCTAAAAGATTTTTGATATATTATATTTGAAATTTTTCTTTTTAATAGAAACGGCTAATTGTGTACGTCTTATAAAAATTTATTTTATACTGATATTTCGCTCCAATTTTGCATAGTTAGCCGTTTCTTATTCCTTTATACTATGAATTCTATGAAAACATTGTTTTATGAACAGGCGATAGTTTATTGTTGTTAAAAAAGAGTTTGGACAAAAACTTTAATTACAAACAGCAGTAAAAGACTTGGAACATGAATTTGCAATTTCACACAGAAAATAAAAATCGTAAAATACACTTTACATCTACAGCTCATTATTGTAAAAATCTTTGTTCATAACAACTTTTTAATGATATTCCAAACTTATTCCAAACTGTATTTTATATTATTAATAGAAATTTGTCTTACTTGTAAATACAGGGTGGGCCAAAAGAAACCAAGGGGTGTAAAAGTTTAATAACTTTTTTGTTTATTAACTTTTTTTATTTTTTCTTTCAGATTATATAATATACAAAATGGAAATTTTTTTACACTAAGTATGAAAAATGATGTCTCTTAAATGACCACCGTTTTCAGCTTCGCACTGATGGGCTCTTTTTAGAGCATTTGCCATAACATCTTTCAAAACTTGTGGCTGTAGCGTTCGAATTTCTGCAACAATGTTTGCCTTGAGTTCAAGGATTGTCTCTGGTTTGTTCACATACACTCGCTCCTTCAAAAAACCCCAAAGAAAATAGTCGGGTGCTGTCAAATCTGGCGATCGCGCTGGCCAAATAATTTCCGAATTTCGAGAAATTATTCACTTTCCAAAAATTTGACTTAAAAGTGCCATTGTGTCTCGGGCAGTATGGTCAGTGGCTCCGTCCTGCTGAAAGCACATACCAGGTCTGTTTTCAAGAGCAGGACGTAAAATATTTTCTATCATAAAACGATACCGCTCTCCATTTACGGTTACAGCACTTCCATCTTCATTCTCGAAGAAGTAGGGGTGCAATTGGCGTTGATGAATGGCTCTTGGATTTTGAGAACCCCAGAACCTACAGTTCTGCTTGTTAACAAAGCCATTCAAATGAAAATGAGCTTCATCACTCTTAATCAAATTTTCAATAAAGTTGATTTCATTTCTGGCCAACTCTTGAAATTTAACTGCAAAATTTAGACGTTGCCGATGATCTGCGGGTTTTAATTCTTGGACCAATTGCACCTTATATGAGTATAACTGTAAATTTTTTTTTAAAATGCGCCATAGTGACGTACGAGACATTTCTAGCTGAGCAGAACGCCTTCTGCCAGATGTTTCTGGTGCTTCGTTAACACTTTGCTGTACTCGTTCAATATTTTCCGCAGTGCGACTTAAACGTGGTCTACCGGTTCGAGGCAAATCTCTTACGCTGCCATGTTGGTGATGACGATTAACTAAGCAACGAATCATCGCTTCAGAGGGCGAAATTCTGACGTTAAAATGTCGACGATATGCTCTTTGCGTTAAAATAATTGATCTCTGGTTTAAATAATAAAATTCTATTGTTCTGGTTCTCTGTTCAGTTGTGAACCTCCCCATTATAAATTCTCCAAGTGTTGTCTATATAATCTGAAAGAAAAAATAAAAAAAAATTAATAAACAAAAAAGTTATTAAACTTTTACACCCCTTGGTTTCTTTTTGCCCACCCTGTAGTTAAGCAAGTCCTGCAAGCGTTGCTTTTTATTTATTCAATTATTTTTCATAGAAATTTTATTTTTATTTACAATTTCATATTCTGCTAATAAAAACCTCTTAATAAACCGCAAATAATTCAAATTAATTATATATGAAAAATAAGAAATAAAATAAATTTGTTGCAGAAGTTTGCCATTAGTCTACAAGTATATTTTGTATTCATATGACTCCATGAAAGAAAAATAGTTAATGAGCATTTGCCAGTAATCTTGTTTTTATTTAACATTTATGCATATTTCGTTCTTTATGAGTATAATTCTTAATATAACATAATAGAACTTTTTAATTTCGTCTTAAGCTAAGAGTTCGTCATAAAGTGTGCTTTTAAAAAATTTATTTAACTATGAAAAATAAGCAAAGCGAAAAAACGGCAAAAAATAAGTATGTTTTTGCATTATGTTAATGCAAAACTTTAAATAAATTTTCCTAATTTTATTCTTTTGTGTACATAAAGCAGTTTTTTGTTCACTATTTAAGTCTTTCATTTGAGAAAAAAAAAGAAAAAAAGGAAAACAGAACAAACGAAACAATAATGTTTGAATTATATAAGTCTCTTTTGTTTTCCATTTGTTTTAGTTCGTTTAAAAAGGAAATTGCATGTGTTAAGCTTTTAGCGCTCAACTAATAAAGTACATAATTAAAATTTTATTGCATTTGCATAATGCTGAAATTAAATAGTATGTAAAAAAACAGTTTGGTAGATCTAGAATTGCATAATTGATAGAAAAATATAAGAACTTAATTACACATTACACAAATATTTTTCAAAATAAGCGTAATCACTACTTTCTGGCAAATATTTTTGTAATCTATTATGACTTGTATTACATGAAATTAATGCAAATAGTAAAGTAATGTAATCATATTGTATTTTAATAAAAAACTTAATTAATCTTAGCGAAAATTTCTTCCAAAAATATAAATTTCTATGTAGATGACATAGAGGTTATGCTCATTTAGACAAATATTTGTCAAATGTGACCATAGCTTAAGCAAATAAACAAAACGAAACGATTACATTTGTTTTGTTTTGTTTTTTTTTTCCACTAAATAAAATGAAAATAAAAGCTAATGCGCATTAATTTTGCATTTGTTTTGCTCACTAATTTAAACGTATGTAGCCAGAAAAGAAAAGACTCAAAATAAGAATGAGAGATTTAAGATAAACTTTTCGGATATGTTTGGGGATTGATTTGATTATTATAGTAGATTAACTCATATTTATCTAGAAAGCATTTATTTAATTATATAATCATAATAATTATTTTCGTTGCAACATGAAAAAAATTATAACGAATTAGATTTTTTTAGTTTGAGGTGTTTCAGCTAGGAGATGATAACTCAGGGAATTGCTTTTGAATGTTACCTTTTCATTGGTTCGCTTTTCTTGTTAGGATTTCTTTTATGAAAAATAATGAAAATTCATAAATTAAAAATTTAAATTTAAAAAAATAAAGAATAAATGTAAGGTTAAAAGAGCTAAAACTAAAAATACTAACCATAATTAAGATATGCACTCGACTTTGATATTAAAATTTATTCTAAATTATTTTCATTTTCATAATAAAAACAAATCGTTTTTTTGAAGATGAATTGCAATATGCTCTTGCTAGTAAGCGATGAGCTGCTTCAACCACTTAATGAATTATCTTTTCTTTTTTTGTTTTGTACGATTGTACTGATATACCAACACAGGAAGATGGTCGTTATTGTTGAAACGCATCATCTAAAAAACCATTTAAAAGTTTTGAAAAGTTTATGACTTTGCAGGAAAAGTTTGTGAAAAAATTCTTTTGTTTTTATACACTGAAAAATTATACAAAACAAAAAAAAATTGTTTTACAGTTTAAATATATAAAATTAGAAAAAGTCATAATATTTTCATTAAATATTAGACGGAAAAAGAAAATCTTGAGAACAGTTGTTACACTCTAAATTTCAAATAAAGCAAATAGCAAATATACATTTTGATGTATTGACTAAACGGAAGACTCATTTGCATCGTGTTTACAGTTTGCAAACATCCTTAAAATAGGTACGCCATTCTTAAGTATTTCAAATATCGTTTATCAAATAAAGACAAATGGAATACAGAAATTTTGTAAAGTTAGCTTTACTGCTTGAAAAAATTTATTGTTTTCTTTTATAAATTATTATTTTTTACTTCTTTCATGTTTATGAAACACAATCCAACAAATCGTTTAGAAATTTTATAATAAAATTTATTTTAAAAAATTCTAAAAATAGATTCCTTTATTTTCTGCTTAAATAAATAATTTATTAAAATATGTAAAACATTTTTAAGAATTTTATCATCGAAAAGTATTTATTAAATAGCAACCACGTTCACTAAAATTAAATTCTTACTAAGAGATATTCCTTATCTTGTCTTTTTAATTTATTCATAAAAAGCATGTGTTCAATACTTAGCAATAAATCTTATTATCGCAACATACAACTTTAACAGCATAAATCGTATTTTCATATCAACATATTCTTAGAAAATTAAAGAAAAGAAAAATGTTTGCACATTTATATCTCAAGCATTATCAAGAAATACGTGTTGTTGTCATTCACGTGCTTATTTTATATGCAAAACCACAAAAACTGATTTTTCTTATAAAAATTATAAGCAAATATGCGAAATACTTGTATGGCGTTGAAATGATGTGATTTTTTTGCACCACCACTAAAATGTCAGCAAGATTCTCTTTAAATTGAGGAATCTCTTCACATTTAGTAAAGCATGCACTATCTACACTTTTATTATATTTTTAAACTCTATTTTTTGCAGTATTTCTCAATTTTTCTTTAGGTTTTCATTTTTTTTTTACGTTCGAAAGGAAAATGATTTATGAGCAATTAAGCCTCCATTGTTGTGTTTATCTTGATTAAGCTCACTGCGATTTTTGCATAAATCTAAACGTGTGTGTAAGTGAGTGTGTGAATTTATTATTTTACTAGTGCGCCAAAGTGTTTGTTATTTGGTTTTTAAATAAACGCATAAATGCACGCACAAAATGTTTTTGTTTCCAAGCTTTGCCATTCGTGATGTTAATGTGTCGTCTGTCATTTTCTACAAATCGATATTTATTAGAATTTTACAGTATCTGTTTTGTTGTTTTCTAATTTTATTTTAAAATATTTTTGTTTGCAATTTTTTTTTTTTTTTTTTTTTTTTTTTTTGCATTACAACACAAATTGATGTAGTGAAATCTAGATTTAGTTGTCAAGTAATAATTTTTTGATAAATGAGTTGCTTTTGTGAAATATTTCTCGCACTAAAAGTGAAAACTGTTATCATAAAGGCAATGTTGATGGCTTAGTTTTACAAATTTGGCAACCGTAAACAAGATTTTTGTTTTATAAAAAAAAATTATATGAAATTTATAGTAAAATAAAAAAGACTAAAATTTTACTAGAGGAAAATAATTGTGCAAATTGCTAAGAGTGGTAGAAATATAGTGAGAGGAGAAGACGGTTCAGAAACTCTCTAAAAAAAATTATTATTCCTCACAAAGCCAGATAGTATATCAACCCCTAAAGTAGACAGTGCGGTGAGGCCTTGTAGCTAACGCTCCCCGAAGTAAAACTTAGGCTGATTCTCCAGTGCCGGGCAATAGCAGAGGCGATCCTACCGAAACTGAATCACAATCGCAACAGACATCTACTAGGAGAGCTAAATTAAAAAATGCGTTTGCAGCATAAAATAGGTTTGCCCTTAAATGACTACAGCAGAAGTTGTCAAGGCAAGAAGGAGGATAAGACTGTGGAACACTCTCTCATTAAGAAGTCTACCTTGAGGACCGGTATTTTTTTAAAACATTTTAGTATTTTGGAACCACTAGATGCCGTTTTTTTTGGAGTTAGTTTTTTCTACTATCCTATAGCTATAATTGTATCGAAAAAGTAAAAATAAAATTTTAATTAGTTTGCGAGTTATAGCCATGAAAAAATGACATGTTCAAATTTCAGCCAAAATATTTATAAGGATATAAAATACGAATGGCAGCTATATTAGAAAAACCTAATAAAGGTGTCTGTTACTTTCAAAAAGTACTTCAATTAACTCCACACGAGAAAAAGCTTGCATTTTTGTGTTGCGTAAATGCTAATATTTTTAAAAGTTTTTAAACTCACAATTTTTGTTTTTGTTGAACATAGTGATTGTTTCAACTCTAAACTATGAAAATACAATTAAAATTTTTTTTTTTATTTTATACATGTGCCGATAAATACAACTTTAGCAAAGCGGATGAAATTTTTGTACACACGTGCACTAACACATTCCAATATAAAACAACGATAATTTATATGACTGAATTCAGGAAGCTTCAAAACATATAATTTAAGCATTGAAAATGAAATAAAACACACACGGACACCCATAAAATTCTATGGGCAAAACCTCAATACAAATTTTGTTGAACAATAAAATTGCTGAAATGTATTTTCAAAAATAAACAACAACAATAAATAGTAGATAAACCAAAGTCACAACAGACACGTACGCATTTTAAATGTGCACTTACACATGTACTTTGGTACTCTCTGATATTATGCAAATGCATGAAATGTGTAAGTGACACTGAAAGTAGAGCACGCACACAAATACTAATACATCCATACATTTGCTTCACACACCCATACACCAGTAGAAACCACATGTATATGACTGTGTATGTTTGCTAAAAAGGAAAATATTATTATTATTGTGAGCTCAGGACATAAAAAGGTAAATATTTGTTTTACTTGTACGTACTGCAAATGAATGAAGACTGCAATAAATCAAACGGAGTAAATACAATTTAGAAAGAAAACACACTTTTTTAAAAGACAAAATACGAACCTGCATAATGGAATGTCTTATTAATATTATAAAATTAAATTAATTTGAAATTAAGAAAATTTTTCTTTTATAGGGAATTTACACTGCCTATTGACTAAAATTTTTATTTGGTCGATTGGTATAATGAAATAAGTATTCAAATATTCGGGCAAAAATTTAACAAGACTTGTGAGTAATTTACTAAAGATTCAGAGTAGCGTCTGATGAAACAGCTGTATAGATATATATATTTATTTTATTTATTTGGATAATAAGTCTACATTAAATTACAGACTTTATATGAATTCTTTAAAAATACAAATATTGAAAAAAAATTTTTTTTATTTAAAACAATTAGCAATTTAAAAATAAGATTATATTTCGTTTAATAGCTTCCAAGCTTAAAGATAAATCAATAAATTAATATAAAGTATTAAAGTTGGCACAAATTCTTATCAAAGGATCGGCATTGGCATAGTTGGTACGAAAAGTTCTAATCGCAAGCAATCGGAAATGATCGGAATGGCATACTGAAAGATATATGGCTTAAAAAGAACTCAGATTGAACATCTCCATTAATAATATTGAACATAAATGATATTTTTAACATCGTCCTTTTACTTTTTAGTCTAGGTAGTTCAATAAGCGCCAATCTTTGATGGTATGGAAGCAGATTTATTGTTGAGTTCCAATTCAAACTGCGCAAGCAAAATAAAAGAAATTGTTTCTGAATAGACTCAATGTGGTCGATATGTATATTATATGAAGGGTCCCAAACAACCGAACCATAAGGATGTAAAGGGTGTTTCTTATAGACGTGTAGAACTTTAAATTGCAATAAAACAACGATGGATTATTCGATTGACATGAATTTTATTTATCCGAAAGATAATCTTGTGGCATTACATTTTAAATATGATTTCTGGCATATGACTGCCACGGCTGGCTCGGATGTAGTCCAATCTGGACGTCCAATTTTCGATGACTTTTTCCAACATTTGTGGCCGTATATCGGCAATAACACGGCGAATATTGTCTTCCAAATGGTCAAGCGTTTGTGGCTTATCCGCATAGACCAATGACTTTACATAGCCCCACAGAAAGTAGTCTAGCGGTGTTAAATCACAAGATCTTGGAGGCCAATTCACAGGTCCAAAACGTGAAATTAGGCGGTCACCAAACGTGTCTTTCAATAAATCGAATGTTGGACGAGCTGTGTGACATGTTCCGCCGTCTTGTTGGAACCACAGCTCCTGGACATCATGGTTGTTCAATTCAGGAATGAAAAAGTTAGTAATCATGGCTCTATACCGATCACCATTGACTGTAACGTTCTGGCCATCATTGTTTTTGAAAAAGTACGGACCAATGATTCCACCAGCCCATAAAGCGCACCAAACAGTTAGTTTTTCTGGATGTAAGGGTGTTTCGACATACACTTGAGGATTAGCTTCACTCCAAATGTTCAAACCAGAAGTGCGCTTCATCGCTAAACAAAATTCGCGTATGAAAATCGGGAACAACGGCAATCTTGTTTTCGAAATAAAATTGCACTATTTGCAAGCGTTGTTCAGGCGTGAGTCTATTCATGATGAATTGCCAAACCAAGCTGAGAATAAATCACTTGACAGCCATCTTGAACAGTAATGAAAACTTAAAGTTCTATACGTCTATAAAAAATACCCTTTATATAATAACCTTGTAACATAGGTGAATTCTTTACCCATCTTTTAATGAAGGGTTTATTAAGGGTCATATTAATGTGAGGAATAAAACTTAACTTAGCATCAAATAAGATACCCAGATCAAGGGAAGAGGTTACTTGTTATAACGGTTGTCCACCCAATGAAAAGATTATATTAATGACATTGCTCTTATAAAATCTCATATGCTTGCATTTTTTTGTGTTTAGTTCCATTAGATTTATATTGCACCATGTATAAAAATTATCGATGTCTTCTTGTACTTATTGTACTTAGTAAACTATTTATTGAAATTTTCCATGAGAATATCATGGAAAATAATGCATTTTGCATACCAATATAATTTCGAATTAAGCACGAATAAAAATTAAATTTGGTTAAAATAAAATTTATTTAATAAATATTTTTTCTGTAAGAAAAAAAATCCTAACAAAAACCATTTTTGTATTTTATTTTTTTTTTTGCTCACAATGAGTGAGCTCTTTCCTTACAGCATTTTACTGACAACACAGGTCAAGGTATTCGATAGCTGTTTATATTTATTTACGTTTGCATTTACCTTTTAATAGTTGTTTTTTTAACGTTTTTTAAGACATAAACATCATTCTAGTTAAACTTGAAATGGAAAATAGTAATAGTAATGTTACTGCTAACATGTACTCAAAGACGAAATACTAAAATCTATTTAAAGTAAATGTAGCTATAAATATGTGTGTATGTGTCCTTTGAATTTAGAGAAACCCATCAGTACATTAAAAGCAAACTAAACAATAATAAAATAACATTGCATGAATTCTAAAATGTTTATGCAGATGCTTATTCTTGCTTCTGATAACAATAAACAAACATTTTCTAAAACAACAAAGGCCAAATGGCACAGGAAATCAGCTGTGCGTATGGATCTTGTGCACGGTCAGGAAATATATTCAAAATAAAGTATCCTTTTAATGACAAAGTGTGTGTAACTATGGGAAAGAAGCTGCTTATGCTTTAAAATTTTTTAAAATTAAAAGCATTAGTGGCATTCACGACGCTATTAGTGAAAATTAAAATTTTTTTTTTTATTTCAAACGCCATAATCTGTTCTAAATAAATAATCTTTTTGGTTAAATTATTTTCTAAGCTCTGGATTTTTTTTTTAACAAATATGACAACAATACGTGGTTTTGTATTAATTTATTATAAAATTTTCAAAAATATTTCTCAATCTGATATCAAATTTGAAATAATTCTGTTATTTATATTGAGGGTAATGTTTATTATTTTTTTAGAAAAAGCCAAGAGGAGAATGACTTGAAATGAACTTAACCACATACGACTACAGTTGGTAACTTACTAAAAATAATGACTTTTAAAAAAAGTCTTTTAAGGCATTCAAGTAGAGAACCTGAAAATTTTCAATAAAAAAACAATCAGTAAAGTAATCAAAAATACTTATAGAAATTGTGTTAATAACTTTAACATTAAGCAACTGAAGACACATTTACATGATTCAACAAATTATGTGAAATGATTTGAGTGCCTAACGGGGGTTTTACAAGAGTTAAGATATTTAATGGACTTTGAAATAGCAAAATAAAATAACACTATAATACAAGTGTTAAGATATTCATTGAATTTTTTCGTATGCTAAAATTTTATACAATGAAAAGTATAAAAATTTAGAAACTTTTCTAAATGTTTATATTGTCAAATTTTTGTCCATATATTTTGATGAATTGTTTTCACACTATTATATTTTTGAATTTGATTTCAATTTTAGACAAGTCATTTTACTCAGTATTACAGTGTAAAACTTATTCAACCAAAAATTCTAATTTACTTATTGTGATAGAGAGTACCAACAAATGCTTACTTTACGTTTAGAAAGTTTTCATCTTGTGCTATGTTAGATTGGAATTTAAAATGTCCAGGTTTTTTTCAAATTTTAATTGTGAATCAACGTAGGTAACCATGCGAATCCTCCATTTAAGATACATGAAGTAACCTGGAAACTTATGTAAAACACTACGAGGAATATTTTTGTTAATTATTTTAACCCTCTAACTCGTCAGTTCTTCGGACTTTTTGACTCACAATTTAAAAAAGAACCAAACAGACTCATACGTTGAAGAGTTAGAAGGTTAAATTGTTCTACTTAAATATTCCTAATAAAATTCTACTATGACTGTGTTATCAGTAATGAAAACTTAACTTTAAAAGTAAAAGTAAGTCAAAGCTTAAAATGTTCATTTATTGGTGCAAAAATGTTCCATGAAACTGCATTTATTTCTATGGGCGAAATGTTTTACATTAAAAACTTAACAATAGAAAGCAATAGATATTTATAAAATATGTTAATTAGAAGAAGACAGCAATTTTGTGGTACTTTACTTAAAATCAGTGGTTAGAACCTTGTGATTTTGGAAAAAAATATTTTTGTTGTATATTGTAATAAGTCACTCAAACTCCTTTAAAAAAACTTTTAAAATGCTTAAGCCGTTGATGATTGAAAATTTAGAATTACGAAAAACCATTAATGAATGTAATTAAAAATAAATTTAATGAATTAACGCCAGTTTTCTCATTCACTCTTTGACAAAATCAAAGTAAATTTTTTAAAACCATATTTTTTATAGAAAAGGGTCAATTTTCTTTGCAATTTTGGTTGAAATAAAAAAAAAATATATTTAACTTGAATTGTGCAACATTTTATTTTATCTTCAACTCTTAGTTTGTGCAAAATTCATCACTTCGCTTCAGTAAGTGTTTGCGGTGTAAAAATGCTAAAATGAAGCGTTTTGCGTTTTGCAGAACACCTTTTTGCGATTTCAAATTGTAATCGCCAAAATTAAGCGTTTTTCAGAACATGAGTTGAGTTGAGAAACACCGACATTTTAGAAAATTTAATTTTTTAAATGTACACGTGGCGCCACTATTTTGTTTAAGCTCATTTTCGTTAAAAGTCATCAGTCTTTTCAATTTAAATATTTTAATAACTGTTTAAAAAAAAACTGTGGGTCTCGATCATTAGGCATTAAGTTACTCCATCCCTGAGAAAAAATTTCTTTTTTGAGAATGTCATCACATTTTAAAATGAAAAGCACTGCACTCAAATAGATTCTTTCTGTTTCTAGTTAATCCACTCTATTATTAGTTTTAATTTAACATTGACTGCTTCTTGACATAAATCTAACACAATATTTTGTTATAATTAGTCACAAAGAACATTTTGTAAGCGTTAGGAAAAAAGCAAAAAGCACTTATGTAGCAAGCGTTTTTTGGTATTAATTATTTTTAATCAATTAAAAAAGTTATATTCAATAATCTTACCATTTTGTGTTGTGCTGCCTTGAAATAAACTTTTTAAATAATTTAAAAATCTCCTATGCAGTGGGCGATGACGATGCCTTGAAGAACGACGCGTTTCTCCCTGTTCGATATCATCTTCATCATCTTTTGTATCACATTTTGTTGCATCAACGATTATTTCTAGACTACGTTGCTTGCATTTGCTACTGGAAGATTTATTAAGGGAATGCGATGAAATATTTGTAGAATCAGTACGATGTTGTTGTGAGGCCACTGTTATAGTGGCTGCAGGAACAATTAATGCATCATTAGGATTTTGGCCGGTGCCAGCTATTGTGGCCAAGTTAATTGAACTACCCATACTACCACTTAGGGGTGCACTATGCAGCATAGTCGGTTGTTTTTGTATGACTGAACGACTTGTACCGGCGGCACAGATGTCTCGTATTGATGACGCTGATACGGTGGAGGTATTGTTATTATTGAGGTTATGAGAATTACCATTCGTACCGCGATAAATGAGTTCACTGTCATGTGATATTGTGCGTATGGCATGAAGACCAGTATGATGGGAAGTGCTGGTTGTAATAACACCGCCATCTGTTCCACCACCAGGTCCTCTATTAACATTTTGATGGCCATTTGAAGAACCATTTAGACCGGTATAATAGGCGCTTTGTGGACGTTGTACTTGTGGACCCGCCATAGTTGTGCTGTTAGTGGTTGTTGTTCTTATTTGCTAATGGAACACAATTAAGTTTTGATTCAATTATTATGTTATTACGTCTTCCAAAGTCTTATTTTAATTTAAGCTACACCACGTGCTCTCTTCATTTTGTGGCTGTTAGCAGGGCTGTGACGGCTAATCAACTTTTTTGTTTTTATTCACATTTTATATTTGTTTTCAGGTACTAAATGATCCAATTTGGCACTAAATTTGTTCATTTGCTTTGTTTTTATAAGAGGCAAACATTTCAATAAATTTTTGTTATGATTATTATTTCAATTTTAATTTGTTTTACTTATTATTTTGGTTTTTAGTTGTTAAAATTAGTTGCTTTATTATATTTGTACAGTTTGCTATTAATTTTTTTATTTAATTCTGGCTGTTAGTATTTTTAGTTGCTGGCAAATTTTTTTTTTGTTTACAACAACATTAAGTTAAGTACATTGACATTAATTTTTTTTAAATTATTTGCATTTTAGCGTTTTATCTGCAAAGAAATAGAAAAATAAAAACAGACATAGAGTAAACTGTACATTTTTTTCTTCAAATTTTAATAAATTAAAATAAATATTAAACTGGCCATACAATATTAAACGAGGACATTAAATTTTGTACAAAATTTATTTTATTTTTTTGTTCAAAAAGCGATAAATTTTAGATGTTTGTTGTTGTTTAATTAGCTACACAAAACACACATGTGCTTACAATTTATGTAAATGAATAATGATTTTCTAATTTGAAATGCAACTACAGAAGAGACGTTGCTCTGCTTTGTCTTGCCTTTTTATAAATATTTAGCTGTTGTCATTAAAATTAGAAACGCATGCAAAAATTCATTGCACACTTTGATGCGTTTGTTGGCACTAAAATGATTTGCTATGACGGCTGCTACTTTATTTTTAATGTTCACTTGTTGGGCCTAAATTAGCTTATTTTTGTTACTGTCTGCATTTTATATGTGCCACTTCCTCTTCTGCCTTTAGAGATATTTTTAAGATTTTAAAAATAACATTCTCAGTCGTAGCAGGCAAACAAAATTATTGCTCATGTACAAGACTGTCATAATAAAAAAAATATTAATTGAATTTTTAACAAATTTTTATGCTCTAGAATTTAACGCATGGTTCAATAAATGTGTGAAATCGTTTGGACAGGTGTTTTTAATATAAAATGTACATGTTGTTAAACGAAATAAAAAATCAAACTTATAGAAAGGAACCTTTGAATATATAAAGGGTGTTTTTTATACACGTATAGAACTTTAAATTGCAATAAAACAACGATGGATTATTCGATTGACATGAATTTTATTTATTCGAAAGAATATCTTGTGGCATTACATTTTAAATATGATTTCTGGCATATGACCGCCACGGCTGGCTCGGATGTAGTCCAATCTGGACGTCCAACCTTCGATGACTTTTTCCAACCGTTTGTGGCTTATCCACATAGCCCCACAGAAAGTAGTCTAGCGGTGTTAAATCACAAGATCTTGGAGGCCAATTCGCAGGTCCAAAACGTGAAATTAGGCGGTCACCAAACGTGTCTTTTAATAAATCGATTGTGGCACGAGCTGTGTGACATGTTGCGCCGTCTTGTTGGAACCACAGCTCCTGGACATCATGGTTGTTTAATTCAGGAATGAAAAAGTTAGTAATCATGGCTCTATACCGATCACCATTGACTGTAACGTTCTGACCATCATCGTTTTTGAAGATGTACGGACCAATGATTCCATCAGCCCATAAAGCGCACCAAATAGTCAGTTTTTCTGGATGTAACGGTGTTTCGACATACACTTGAGGATTAGCTTCACTCCAAATGCGGCAGTTTTGTTTGTTGACATAGCCATTCAACCAGAAGTGCGCTTCATCGCTAAACAAAATTCGCTTATGAAAATCAAAATTATGAACCATTATTTTCGAAATAAAATTGCACTATTTGCAAGCGTTGTTCAGGCGTGAGTCTATTCGTGATGAATTGCCAAACCAAACTGAGAATAAATCACCTGACAGTTGTTAAATCGGTCGGCATCTTGAACAGTAATGCCAACTTAAAGTTCTATACGTCTATAAAAAACACCCTTTAGAAGAAAATAGAAAAAAAAATGTATAAAAATTAATAAATAAAGCGAAAAATACACAACTTTATTATCGGCTTTGTTCTGTAAACCAAACCGTTTTGAAAAAAAAAATCACTATAAATAACATTCGAAGGTAAGATCTAATTTTTATATAAACCGTGAAGTTAAGTTCTTGAATTGTAGAACTACCAGACAGTATTCACTTTTCTCAAAGAATAGTTCTTGTTATTATGACCACAAAAAATTAGATAAAAAATGTATTCCATGAACAAAAGGACCCTATTTTTCTGAGTATTTTTTTTAAATTCATTTTTATTTATTTATGGGTGATAGAAACTCAACACATACTCCTGCTGACATGCACTCGATCCATGTGTAAGAGAGAGATACCAACAAATCATAGTATGTGCACATCACATTTTTCACAATGCCCTTAAAAACTTGATAGAAACTATCTTCTACGCTGTGATAGACATTTCTATCACCAACGTCAATCAAATGACAAATCAATTGAGTGTCACTGTTCTTGTAGGGTAGTCTAACATAATATAATTCTAAAGATACGATCGAATCAAACAAATATTTATCGAAATAAGCATGACCACTATGTCACCTACATATTCGCTTAGATTAATTTAATTTTTTATTAAAATACAACATAGCATTATATTATTTGAATTAATTTTACATAATACAAAATATTTACCATAAAGTAGTGGTTACGCTTATTTCGACAAGTATTTGTGTGATGTGACCGGAGCTTCATGTCTTGTTTTTATAATACAAGCGATCAACTGGCCTAAAAAATTTTATGAAAAATACTCAATATTTTGAGTACTTTTCATATCAGGCAAATGGATCGCTTGTGTTATAAAAACAGTATATAAAACAGTATGTAAAAAAATTTTTTTTTTTAACTTAAATTAAAATCTAAGATAAATAATATTTTTATTCAAAATTTATGTGTGAATTGTTTTTTTTCGTGTTTCTAATATTTTTTATTTTCAATAAAAAATAAATTGATTTACTTTTAAGAACTTTGTTTATTCGATTTTAAAATTCGCTTTAGATAATATTAAAAAATATAAATTTTAAAACGAAGAACATGCTCCCATTAGGTTTACACTATATTGATGAGTTGTTTTTTTTATTAGCTAGTTTTATCCTATCTGGTCTACTTGTTTGAAAATCGGGCATGTCCGACATAAAACTACACAACGAACTTTCTAGCAGCTTAGTGGTTGTGTGTAGTAAATTACAGAGGAATATCCTGAAAACCTATATGTATTTGAATTAAGAACAAACAAATTTTAATTGTCTATCAATTGCTATGATATGTTGCTTACTCACTAGGTCTTGGTTGGAGTAGCAAAGAAATGCTTCCATTTTATCATGCTCCTTTTGCCTAAACAATAAAAAATAGTAGAGTGAACATTAAATTTTTGCTAAAATTGAATAATTAAGGTATTATATAATAAATTTGTAAGTAGTCGATATTTTCGTACTAATTATGCTAACATGGATTATTTCTCATTTATTTGTGATTAGCTCAATGAGTTTAATCATATAATTTATTTCAATAAAAATTTAGTAGCAATTAAAAATGATTTAATCTTAACCGCAATTTTCACAATGTATAAGTTAACCCGAACGTTAACCGCCAGTTATGTTAATTTCCGTTTGACAGTATAACCCTTAGTTTTTGAACTCGTATTTAAATCGAGAATTAGTTGATTGTCGTTTTGAAATTAAGTTGCATATAAATAGAGTTTCAGTTTTTCAATCTTAAAAGATTGTTCTTATTTACTTGCGATAAAAGTGTGGCAGCATCATGAATTGTCAAAAATTAATGATCATTATCCAAAAAACAGCTGTGTCAAAGCAGTGAAAAGTGATATTAAAAAAGTAATATAATATTTTGAAAATGGAAAAAAGAACATTAAATCAAATGAAAAGAACTGAAAATTTTGTTTCAGCTAAAGTTGATTTTTTATTGTTTGCTGTAAAAAAGCAGAGCAGCATCATTGAGAATATTATTATTACGAGTACTTATTGCTTTTTATTATAATAATTTTATTAAATTATTCGATCTTATAAAATTATTAATATTTAATATTAATCAAGCTTAAGATCTTAAAAAATTGTTTTTATTTAAATTTTCCGATATTTCGACTTTCTTTTGAAGGTCTTCTTCAGGGAAATTTATAAAAATAAATTTCCCTGACACAGTATTGCCATATTTACCGTATGCTCTTGTTAAGTAATCAAATACCTAAGTCCCCATATATTTTCAATTCTCTTTTGTTCTTTCTTAAACCATTTACATTTCGGACATTAATGTCCAGATAGAAATTGTTTCAATTTTTCTTACCATTTATTTTCGTGACATGCTTAATTGATTTGTATGAAATTTAATTGAAAATAACTTTTGAAGCAAACCAAATTAAATTAAAAATAAATAAATAAATTTTAGGAATTGATTTCTATAAAAATATGGGCAAATTAATACAGTGTACAAAAATGAAATGAAGCAACAAGACAATTATTACGAAAATTTGAAAAGAGAGACAAAAATGTCTAGTACAGATGATCGTGTACTACACATCTTGCGTATTTGCCCCCTCGCCAACAAACTTCGTCTGTCCGGACAGAAATGTCCATGATGTAAATGGGGACTAAATCGGTAACATTTTATATTTGTTTTCGGGTACTAAATGATCCAATTTGGCACTAAATTTGTTCATTTGCTTCGTTTTTATAAGAGGCAAACATTTCAATAAATTTTTGTTATGATTATTATTTCAATTTTAATTTGTTTTATTTATTATTTTGGTTTTTAGTTGTTAAAATTAGTTGCTTTATTATATTTGTATAGTTTGTTATTAATTTTTTTATTTAATTTTGGTCCCTTTTAAACAAACTAACAATTAGTTAATTTTTCTTTAAAAACTAAATAATCAGACTTTGTGAAAAATGACCGTAAATTGTTAAATTTCATATCTGCCACATATTCTAATCTAAAAAATTTTTGTAAAAGATAAAAGTCTTTAAGGATTGTCGATATTACAGACCACAAATTTATTCATATAATAATGTGAAGCTGAAATAAAGAGTATCCATTTTCCACATCGTTTGATAAGAGAAAAAAACAGCTAGTTTTTTCAGCTGAAGTCAAATTATATTTTTTTTTTGTTATCGATATTTCGCTTCAACTTTATGTAGTTTCTTCAAATAATAAATAATTTAAGAACTTTTACATCAATAATGTGTCATTGCAAAGTTTTATGGAATTAATATTTCTTAAGTTAATTCATTTTAAATAGTTAATTTTAATTTAAATTTTATTCTTCTCTTCTCTTTCCATTTTTCTTTAAAGCATAAAACCATAAAGAAAAATATAAAAAAACTGCCAATCATTCCATTCAATTGTTTGTTTCCCTGATGCCATGAGAATTAATTTTTTCAAGTGTTTTTCATTGTTTATGCTGTTTTGAACAAATGGATGGCACAGCTAAATAATCTGAAATTGACTTGTTTATATTTACTCATAAGACTTAAAAATAGCAGCATCTAAATATAAGCCTAAGGAAAAATGCAAAAATATTAAATAACTTTTTTTAACATGCGTAAAAATTACTTCGAAAAATATAATTGCAAATAAATTTCATGCAAACACAAAAAAAAAAGTTATTGTACCATCAGGAATAATCATAATGTTTATTATTTGATAAACTGTGTCACATTCTAAACACCTACCAAAATACCAAATTTTATGAATAGTCTTTAGGCTATAGCACACCATCAAAAGAATAAAAAAACTTACAAAATATTGGTATTGTATCTCTTATCGTTGTCGTATCTAAACTACATCTACATTCAAAAAAAAAATAAAAAAAAAGTCTAACACAGATCTAAAAAAAAGGTAACAAAAAATACAAAAGAGTGATGTAGTTATTACTCTTGACAATACTCTTACATACAAAAGTTAAATAAAAGTGAATGTCACTGAGTGTACCTTCTGTAAGTTTCACTTTTGTTTTGTAGTAGTGCTGAATGAAATAAATATTCCATTTTTCATTCTACTACTCGTAAGTCAGTCTATTTTGGGTGAATGAATAGAAACATAAAAGTGTGTCTACAATTTAATATCACTCCAACCTTAAATGTTTACTTACCCCTTGGCAAAGTGACAATTTGACAAGAAAAAGAAGCTACACATGAGTAGTATATAATAGCGGTACAATGGCAATTACTTTAGAATGTAATTTAAACAAGAAAATATGAAGCAGAACATAGTTGCCATTATGTTGATAAAAAGTCTTAAAATAGAAAAGAAAAACAAATAAACACTGTTGCTTAAAAGCATTTCGTCAAGATTGTCTGTAAAGCTTGTTTATAATAAAGTAGTATTGTTTATAATAATTTATGCTATTTAAGAAATTTTACAAAAATGTGGTTGTAAGTAGGTATATGCTCAACACTCAACAAACTCAACTAACAACTGTGCCAATCATATAACAAATAACAAAAACTTCAACTTTAAAGACCTAAAAAATGCTAAAATTTTAAAGTTTAAAAAAAACTGTGTAATAGAAACAAAAACGCGTGCAAACGTATCGGTATTTTGAAAGTTTACATCTGCAGCCATCACAAAATAGGGTTCAAAGCTTCAATTTTTTTTTTAATTTTGATTGTGACTCGGCATAGGCAACCATGTGAATCCTTTATTTTGGGTCCATGCCAACTTATGTGAAACACCACGAAGAATATTTTTGTTTAAACTTTTAACCCTCAAACTCTTTAATTAGTTTGACTTTTTTGACCAATACTTCAAAAAAGACAACGGAGACCAACCTATAAGTTGAAGAGTTAGAAAATTTAAGTGTTCCACAAATATATTCCTCGTAAAATTCTACTATGTATAAGTCCCTGAACATACTAATTTTTAAATTTTAACATTAACGCTATAGACAATTCAAAGTTTTCTTAGGTCCAGAGCATTAATACTGGGAGATCAACAACTTCATTTAGGGGAAATAAAGTCTACAAGACTGCTGAAGGGACGAAGCGGAAGTACGCCAGTCAAAGAGACTCATTTACTCTTGTCATGAATATAATTTCCCTCGAATTTTGTTCACTTTCACTGAATGAACTCCTTGCAAATTTCCTTTATCGTAAATAATTTTTTTCCCTTGTTTTGTTCACTTCTTTGTTTTAATCTGTTCACCTACTTTTTGCTGGCCAACACAACTATTTTTGTTTGTTTTTTTCTTAAAATAGAATTTAGCAATTTTTTAAGAAAAAAATTGAAAAGTGTGTGTGTCTACCTATAAAAAATTCAATTATTTTCTAATGAAATCGTTTATCCACAACAGTTGACACCTTCACTACAAAAACCATTCATAAATTGCTTCAGTAAAATAAATGTATTTTTTGCTCCTAAAATCTTATAATATTACAGAAATTTTTTATTTATCTGCACTGACCACTGAAAACTGCTTAACAACAAAAGTTGACACCTTTACCACAAGACCCATTCGTAAATTAAAAAATATTTAATTATTATATTTGAAAGCTTAGAAAATTTAATAAATTCTTCTTTATTATATATTCACTCTGCACTGATAGCGTGAACAAAATTTCATGTGAGATTCCCGATAGCAATTTTCCCTTCGGGGGAAATGAAAAATTCAAGGGAACAATAATTTCACATTTATTTGTGATAGGCAGAGGATGTTTTAAACCTCACGTTGAGCTACTTACGAGTCATTGTAGACTTAACTTTTACATGAGTACAATAGCTGCGGTACAAAATGACTACTGTCGTTGCCGTTGATAAGCACAGGAACATCGGAACATGTTCTGTGCTAGTGCCCAGCTTAAAGGTCGCTGTGCGACTATAGCCCATGATGATAAAATCTATTCAAAAATTAAACAAAACACAAAACATAAAATTGCACTTTGGAAAGGATTTGCTGTCTCCACTCTAAGTAAATACTAATTAACCCCTAAATAATTTTAAGTTTCAATATATTTTTGTAAATTTTTTTTTTATCTTTTCCAAAGAAAATTTTGCTTTCTTTGTTTTTCCTTTTTTAATTTTGTTGTTAAAAAGGATTAATTAGGAGAGCAAAAATATTAACTAAAAAACAATTACAAATTATATTTAGCCTAATCCTGACCAGGAATTTTTTTTCCAGGGAAAATTTTGGTTTTTGGGAAAAAATTCTACAATGAAAAAAGAGAAGAAAAAATAGATAACAAAATATAATTTTTTTTTAAATTTTAAGCATTAAAAAAATACTGTTACGTTACGCATGAATAATTTGGCAATGATTGTGGGTATTTTCATGTATCCAGAAAAGACAGATTTTTTCGAATTTTTTTACTCATCCAAATCTATTCGCAGTTTAGGATTATTTTTTTTAGTTTCCGATGTGCACAATAGGTTTTAAAGGTCGCTGTGCAATTATAGCCCATGATGATAATAATATAGTTTCAGAGCCAGATTCTACGATTTCTTTAATAAATATTTTGCTGAAGAAAGAAAAAAAAAAAATACTTAAACCCTAAAATTTTGAGGAATGCCGTCGTGCCCTGCGATATCCCTTTCTCGGTCTGCAAACAGCATATGGAGAGCATATTTTTGTGAAGAGTATAGTCCGGATGGAGGAACGAACGGACGTGCAATACGGGGAGGATGATCTGGACTAGGCTAGATAGCAATTGCAGCAGAGATTTACTGGGTGTAGTCCAGTTGAGATATGTGGTGGTTGTAGTAACAAGCCACTGCAATTTTAGCAACCATATTAGGAAAATGGGTTTGTCACCAAACCACTACTGTAAAAGTTGTTAAGACGAGAAGTAGAAGAAAACTCTACAACATCTTCTCTGCTTCTTTAAGTGTAGCAATTGGTTTAAGTGATCTTCCTTTCACTTTTTAAGTGATTTCCTTTCACTTTTCCAGCCTTCAAGTTTTAGAGACAGCTTAGAAGAAATTCTTACAATTAAGCTTGAAATAGTTTTATCCCCCAAAAGATAAATGATTTTTTCATTACTCTCCCCTTTTATTTCACAAATTGAAGTCAATCAATTACGTCATATTTTATTAGACATCGCATTCTAGCCGCTTTATTCTAACTAGCAAAATGAATTTCCATACAAAGAGACATACACAAGCACAAATATTCAGATGGGCTTTTAGATACCTCAACACATTTGTGTAGAAACATAATTGTTTCCATATAGAATATAGTTTTGCATGTTAACAACAATATCTTCGTTGCATTATTGTCTTCACAACAATAAAGAATCATGAAATAAAGACTACTTGCATCCAACATTGTGCTATTATCATACTAAAAAGTAAAAAATAAAAAATTGTGTAGAATGTAAAATTGAGTTTTTTTTTTTAAGTGTAATTCATAACACTTGTATTTTTATATATATTCATTGCACAAAAAAAGGAAATGAAAAAATACATAAATAAAAAATATTATAAATTGTGAAACTGTATAAAACCATATGTACATGAATACATATAGTAAACATGTGGTTTTACATATTTTTTAAAGAAATAAAAAAAATAAAATATTTATGTGTATAGGGTTTTTATCTAAAAGTGTACAGTTCGTAACTGAATAATAAACTGAACTAAAAAACGAGTGATTAAAGAAAGAAAAAACAATTTATGATTTAAGATAATATTTTTCGGTGCAAAATTTGGTGAAACAGTCAAAAGTTTTACTAAAAGAACTTAATTGGCGACTGTAAAAATACGATTATCACAATTGCATTCTGAGTGATAATAAATTTAAATCTCACCACAGAGGTTGTTAGTTATGTGCATCGTAGCCAGGAGCTAGAAAAAAGCTTACCAAAAAGCTTAAAAATTAAGGGGTAAAATTAAAAATGTTCTTTTTTTAAAATTTTTTATTAGAAGTATAATTATGATTTTTATAAAAAACCAAGAAGAGAACATAAAACAACAAAAACTAAAGAAAAAAGTCGCTTTCTTTAAATACTTATAAGCGAATGCAATTATTTTGCAACTTCAATATTAGTTTTAAATTTTATTTAAAATTCCTTCAAATAATAATTTAGTTTGTTGATTTCAATGCGATTTAACTTACTTTAATGTACTGAAAAGCATGCAATATCAGCACTATTAAACGATGGTACTAGACAACTTAAAACTAAATTAAAATCAAATCTATAGGCAGAATTCTTTCCAACAAAAATTTTGTTGCGAGGGTGAGAGTTTATTTAATGATAATTATCTGCAGAATTATTAAGCCATTTCGAAATATGATTCTTGAAAAATAAAGGTTCAATATGAAATACGTAGAAGTCTTCCTAACTCCTGAAATTACCTTTGGTTAGACCAATTTAAAAATCAATATTTTTTTGAAAATATTAGTTTAGTTAATTTGGGTAATATTTTGCCCCCCCAAAGCAAATGTAAAAATTTTTTTTATACAAACTTTTTGAAAAAATTAATGGCCAGTTCAACGATGTCACAAGAAAACTTAAGCGAACGAAAGCAAAGCATATTTTTATTGAAAACAAAAACAAATTTTCGTAAATTTTTTTATATTTAATACAAATGTGCTTAGGTTTTCTTCTGATATCGCTGTGACCATAAAAGTAGTAGCAACTCAATTCAAATAATATAAATTTAATTCAAATGAAGTTCGAATTTTACAGAACAAACTCATTTGTGTTCAGAAATATTTTAGTTTGTTTATGTAAGATTCGTTTTCATTCTCCCCAAAAAAAAAAAAAAACCTGTTAGATAAGTGCATCACTTTAGCTTTTTTTAAGGTTATTTTGAAAACGAAAAAAGAGGCTAAGTCATAAGGTCTGAGACTAAACCCTAAAAAAACTACTAAATCTAAGACTAAATGGCAGCGCTGGTCATTTATTGCATAACTATTTATCACTCTTAACTTTAAACATTATTTCTTGTACAATTTTTCATATATTTTCTAAGCTTTAAAATGTTTAATCTAATAAAATGCGTTTCTTAGTGATGATACTTAATAAAATTTAACTGTACTGAAGCTTAAATTTTGTTGATAAAGATTAAAATTTTTTTTTTATTATTTAATATGAAAGCTAACGATAACGTTAGATATCGTGGGATTTATATTAAGCGTATGACAATTTAATATTTAACAAAACATACCACACATGTGCATATCACATCAGTATGTTTGTTCTTTTTTGAGTTTGCAATAAAAAATTTTTTTTGTTGTTTTAGCGTAAAAATAATGGGCCATAATCATAGTCACAAAAAAGTAGTAAGTGCTGGCTTTTGTTCATAAGAATTTAAGAATTCAAAATCGTTTAAAAAAAATATCTACTTTAGTGTGACTATGATTATGGGCCAATGTGTTTTATTCTTTAACTTTTTTCATGTTTTTGAATTTCTGTTTTGTTCTGAAAAACAAAAAAAAAAAGCAACAAAAAAAAATATGTTTAACAGCGAGCTGTTGCCGTATGAGTGATTTTTATTTCAATTTATTTATATAAATCGTTTATAATACTGGTGCCATCATGGCAAAAATTAAGATACTTTTGAGGGATAAAAAGTTTTATTAAGTTAAAAATTTTAATAAAACAAGCATAAGTTTTTAATTTGTTAAAGTATTTGTAGGAATCTTAGCAAAAATTCAAAAAAAATATGAACAATATGAAATCGCAAGTTCTTAAATATATTTCAAGTAATTTTATTTAAAATAAAAACTGCTCGTATATGATATTATTTTTCTTGGGGCATGTTCAGCTAAATGCGAACGAAAGTTTCGTTCGCATGATTGTATTAAAAACAAAAACAAATTTTCGTGTATTGCTTTTGTTTTCAATATATTTATTCGAACGAAACTTTCGTTGGCATTTAGCTGAACAGGCATTTGAATTTTAAGTCATATTTGTGTGGAAGAAAAGTAAAATATTTTGATCTTCTTATCAATTATTCTTGCTTTAAAATTCTCTTCACCACAATTACACACTAAATTTTATTAAACAATAACAACCTGGATGTACATTACAGCAATGCAAAAGCATACTTGAAAAATACTTATCATTACAAACATGTGTAATATTTTATATTTGAAAGTGATTGTAAGCCATTTCAAGTGTGCTTGTATGAAATAATTTACATTTCTAAAGTTAAAGCCAAATTTAGAGGGATTTTTATAACTTTTTTTCTTACTGTTGAATTGTTATTTTTGAATATATTTTTATAACAACAATTTAAAATGTAAAATATATTTCTAATTCTAAAAAAAAAAACAAAACTAATGCACTTGACATCGATTAAAAATATGTTTTCCATTTCTTTTATTTTGTATAAAAAAAAATATATTGTTTGTGTTAGCAGGAAGGGCCACAATTGTTCCATTTAAATGTAAAGTGTTTGCAATGGAAAACAACTTAACGACAAAACTAGTAGGGCAGAAATAAAACTATACAGGAAATTTTCATAACAAGTGAAGAAGTAAAGTCAGCGATAAATAAGCAAACTGAAAAAAAATAAGAAAAACTTTATCCTTTGATAAAAGTATACATATTTAAAAATACACACACACACACACACACAGTTTTACATACATTTCTATTGTTTAACCATCCACACATGTGCAAGTTTTTGCACACAACCCATTTGACAAGAATGAATGACTTAAGCTACGGTCACATTAGATAAATATTCGTCGAAAAAAGCATAACCACTATGTCATCTACATATACGTTTATATCTTTTGAAGAAATATTCGCTTATATTAGTTTAATTTTTTATTAAAAGACAACATACTTACATTATTATATTATTTGAATTAATTTTATGTAATACAAGTCATGTTAGACTATAAAAATATTTGGCAAAAATAGTGGTTAGGCTTATTTCGACAAATATTTGTCTAATGTGACCGTAGCTCTATTTTTATTTTTTTTTAATTGTGCAGACTTTAGGTTTATACAGTGAGAAAAATTCTCATTACAATTTAATACAATTTTCAGATTTATTTGAACCTAAAAAAAATATCTGATTTGTTTTAATTTCTCTTTCTTGTTATTTTGCATAGAAAAGAATATTTTTTACTTGGTAATCCCCTTAGAAATTATTATTGGTGTATGTAGAAAATGTTTGTGTTCTCAACAAAATATATAAGTATTAAGGATTATATATAATGAGAAACTAATAGCATTTGTTGACGACACTACGTTCATAGAGTACTTGAATTGTATATGACAATGTAAAGGATTTCGTAATGCTCCTAATAGTGTACGAAATTTTGAAATATATAAATAAATTTAATATATAAAATATTAAATTGTAACACAAGCAAGCAAATTGTCTAAGAAATTTTAATGGCAATATTTAAAGCCAGGTTCGCTATTTGGAAAGCGAAAGTCCTTCATTTTACACTGAAAAACTGACTCACTATATTTCTTTAAACAAAATGTACCTCGATGCAAAAGATCTTTTGTACAGCCAAACAGCAGGAATGGAACCTGCGGCCCAGAGACTGTGAAGTTAATACATTACCAGCTCAGCACTAAGTTTTGACTTGTTGTTCGCTTGGCTTTACTATTTTTTAACGTAAGCCATTTCAAAACATAATTTCATAAATTAATCTCTAATTTTAAAGAAAAACTGCTGTAATCTGAAAATAAACTTTGCAAAACGTAACCTCATAAGCTACCTAAGCTATCAACGAATGTCAGTAGAAAGAAAAATATATAAAGGCACACCCATACTGATGGCTTATAAGTAGGAAAACAAAATTGTAAACAACAAAATTTAAAATTTTATTTTTTAAGTAAAAAGTCAATTTTTAAAGAAAAAAATTTTATTTGCGAATGTAAGTGCTTTGTTTTGAGTTTTGTGTTATTATACATAATTTTTTTAATTAAAAAAACATCCTAAAAACAAGCAAACAAGTGACTGATGTTAATATTTCGTATATGACAGAAATATATTTCATAGTGAGCAGCAATTTTCTACTAACAAAACAATTAAATACGAGTATATACTTAAAGGAAAAATTTATTACAAAACTATTGTTCATAAATACATATTTATTTATTGCTTTTCAGAAAAATTAAAAAATTAATTACAATTCATTTCTTATTATGAATTTCCGCGTTTTTGCCTTAATGGTTCTTATTAGTTTCTGCACAACATTCAGATCTACCTGTGCTGCATATTTGTTCCAAATTTTCAACATATTTTTGGCGTCAGAAACTACAGTATCACTTTCCTTTAATTTTAATTTGGCTTTGATAATAGCCCAGTATTGCGGACAATTAGGAGGGTTCATGTCTTTGATACCAATCCATTGCTGTTTTTGCTTTATGCTTTTTTGGAAAAATGATAAAAAAATTTTCTTGCACTATCCATCAGAAGAAAATTTCAAAGTAAGGCCAATACGGTTAGCTCTCGAACGCAAGAGAAATCAAGTAAATATATTGAGAACTTAGCAAGTTATGACTAAAAACGTAACCAGTTCTACTAAAAAGTGGCCGGAAAGAGGCAGTAGTAGAACTGCTTACCTTTTTGATCATAACTTGCTTACTTTTCTAGATATCGACTTGATTTCTAATGCGTTAGATAGCTAACCGTACTGGCTTTCAAACGAATTTTGTTTTTTGACGATAGTGCAAAAAAAAATATTTTTGGCAAAAAAAAACAATGGACTACCCCCTTTGCTTTTTTTGGAAAAATGATAAAAAAATTTTCTTTCACTATCCACCAGAAAAAAAAATTCTAATTAAGGCCAATACGGTTAGCTCTCGAACGCAAGAGAAATCAAGTAAATATATTGAGAACTTAGCAAGTTATGACTAAAAACGTAACCAGTTCTACTAAAAAGTGGCCGGAAAGAGGCAGTAGTAGAACTGCTTACCTTTTTGATCATAACTTGCTTACTTTTCTAGATATCGACTTGATTTCTAATGCGTTAGATAGCTAACCGTACTGGCTTTCAAACGAATTTTGTTTTTTGACGATAGTGCAAAAAAAAATATTTTTGGCAAAAAAAAACAATGGACTACCCCCTTTGCTTTTTTTGGAAAAATGATAAAAAAATTTTCTTTCACTATCCACCAGAAAAAAAAATTCTAATTAAGGCCAATACGGTTAGCTCTCGAACGCAAGAGAAATCAAGTAAATATATTGAGAACTTAGCAAGTTATGACTAAAAACGTAACCAGTTCTACTAAAAAGTGGCCGGAAAGAGGCAGTAGTAGAACTGCTTACCTTTTTGATCATAACTTGCTTACTTTTCTAGATATCGACTTGATTTCTAATGCGTTAGATAGCTAACCGCACTGGCTTTAATACGAATTTTGTTTTTTGAAGATAGTGCAAAAAAAATATTTTTGGCAAAAAAAACCATGGACTACCCCCTTTGCTTTTTTTTGGAAAAATTATAAAAAATTTTTCTTGGACTATCCACCAGAAAAAAAATTCTAATTAAGCCCAATACGGTTAGCTTTCGAACGCAGGAGAAATCAAGTAAATATATTGAAAACTTAGCAAGTTATGACTAAAAACGTAACCAGTTCTACTAAAAAGTGGCCGGAAAGAGGCAGTAGTAGAACTGCTTACCTTTTTGATCATAACTTGCTTACTTTTCTAGATATCGACTTGATTTCTAATGCGTTGTACAGCTAACCGTACTGGCTTTAATACGAATTTTGTTTTTTGAAGATAGTGCAAAAAAAATATTTTTGGCAAAAAAACCATGGACTACCCCCTTTGCTTTTTTTGGAAAAATTATAAAAAAAATTTCTTGGACTATCCACCAGAAAAAATATTTCTGATTAAGGCCAATACGGTTAGCTCTCGAACGCAAGAGAAATCAGGTATATATATTGAAAACTTAGCAAGTTATGACTAAAAACGTAACCAGTTCTACTAAAAAGTGGCCGGAAAGAGGCAGTAGTAGAACTGCTTACCTTTTTGATCATAACTTGCTTACTTTTCTAGATATCGACTTGATTTCTAATGCGTTAGATAGCTAACCGCACTGGCTTTAATACGAATTTTGTTTTTTGAAGATAGTGCAAAAAAAATATTTTTGGCAAAAAAAAACCATGGACTACCCCCTTTGCTTTTTTTGGAAAAATGATAAAAAAAATTTCTTGCACTATCCACCAGAAAAAAAATTCTAATTAAGGCCAATACGGTTAGCTCTCGAACGCAAGAGAAATCCAGTAAATATATTGAAAACTTAGCAAGTTATGACTAAAAACGTAACCAGTTCTACTAAAAAGTGGCCGGAAAGAGGCAGTAGCAGAACTGCTTACCTTTTTGATCATAACTTGCTTACTTTTCTAGATATCGACTTAATTTCTATTGCATTGTACAGCTAACCGTACGGGCTTTAATACGAATTTTGTTTTTTGAAGATAGTGCAAAAAAAATATTTTTGGCAAAAAAAAACCATGGACTACCCCCTTTGCTTTTTTTGGAAAAATTATAAAAAAATTTTATTGGACTATCCACCAGAAAAAAAATTCTAATTAAGCCCAATACGGTTAGCTCTCGAACGCAGGAGAAATCAAGTAAATATATTGAAAACTTAGCAAGTTATGACTAAAAACGTAACCAGTTCTACTAAAAAGTGGCCGGAAAGAGGCAGTAGTAGAACTGCTTACCTTTTTGATCATAACTTGCTTACTTTTCTAGATATCGACTTGATTTCTATTGCATTGTGCAGCTAACCGTACTGGCTTTAATACGAATTTTGTTTTTTGAAGATAGTGCAAAAAAAATATTTTTTGCAAAAAAAAAACCATGGACTACCCCCTTTGCTTTTTTTGGAAAATTGCTAACAAAAATTTCTTGCACTATCCACCAGAAAAAAAATTCTAATTAAGCCCAATACGGATAGCTCTCGAACGCAAGAGAAATCAAGTAAATATATTGAAAACTTAGCAAGTTATGACTAAAAACGTAACCAGTTCTACTAAAAAGTGGCAGAAAGAGGCAGTAGCAGAACTGCTTACCTTTTTGATCATAACTTGCTTACTTTTCTAGATATCGACTTGTTTTCTATTGCATTGTACAGCTAACCGTACTGGCTTTAATACGAATTTTGTTTTTTGAAGATAGTGCAAAAAAAATATTTTTGGCAAAAAAAAACCATGGAGTACCCCCTTTACTTTTTTTGGAAAAATTATAAAAAAATTTTATTGGACTATCCACCAGAAAAAAAATTCTAATTAAGCCCAATACGGTTAGCTCTCGAACGCAAGAGAAATCAAGTAAATATATTGAAAACTTAGCAAGTTATGACTAAAAACGTAACCAGTTCTACTAAAAAGTGGCCGGAAAGAGGCAGTAGCAGAACTGCTTACCTTTTTGATCATAACTTGCTTACTTTTCTAGATATCGACTTAATTTCTATTGCATTGTACAGCTAACCGTACGGGCTTTAATACGAATTTTGTTTTTTGAAGATAGTGCAAAAAAAATATTTTTGGCAAAAAAAAACCATGGACTACCCCCTTTGCTTTTTTTGGAAAAATTATAAAAAAATTTTATTGGACTATCCACCAGAAAAAAAATTCTAATTAAGCCCAATACGGTTAGCTCTCGAACGCAGGAGAAATCAAGTAAATATATTGAAAACTTAGCAAGTTATGACTAAAAACGTAACCAGTTCTACTAAAAAGTGGCCGGAAAGAGGCAGTAGTAGAACTGCTTACCTTTTTGATCATAACTTGCTTACTTTTCTAGATATCGACTTGATTTCTATTGCATTGTGCAGCTAACCGTACTGGCTTTAATACGAATTTTGTTTTTTGAAGATAGTGCAAAAAAAATATTTTTTGCAAAAAAAAAACCATGGACTACCCCCTTTGCTTTTTTTGGAAAATTGCTAACAAAAATTTCTTGCACTATCCACCAGAAAAAAAATTCTAATTAAGCCCAATACGGATAGCTCTCGAACGCAAGAGAAATCAAGTAAATATATTGAAAACTTAGCAAGTTATGACTAAAAACGTAACCAGTTCTACTAAAAAGTGGCAGAAAGAGGCAGTAGCAGAACTGCTTACCTTTTTGATCATAACTTGCTTACTTTTCTAGATATCGACTTGTTTTCTATTGCATTGTACAGCTAACCGTACTGGCTTTAATACGAATTTTGTTTTTTGAAGATAGTGCAAAAAAAATATTTTTGGCAAAAAAAAACCATGGAGTACCCCCTTTACTTTTTTTGGAAAAATTATAAAAAAATTTTATTGGACTATCCACCAGAAAAAAAATTCTAATTAAGCCCAATACGGTTAGCTCTCGAACGCAAGAGAAATCAAGTAAATATATTGAAAACTTAGCAAGTTATGACTAAAAACGTAACCAGTTCTACTAAAAAGTGGCCGGAAAGAGTCAGTAGTAGAACTGCTTACCTTTTTGATCATAACTTGCTTACTTTTCTAGATATCGACTTGATTTCTATTGCATTGTGCAGCTAACCGTACTGGCTTTAATACGAATTTTGTTTTTTGAAGATAGTGCAAAAAAAATATTTTTGGCAAAAAAAAATAATGGACTACCCCCTTTGCTTTTTTTTGGAAAAATTATAAAAAAATTTTATTGGACTATCCACCAGAAAAAAAATTCTAATTAAACCCAATACGGTTAGCTCTCGAACGCAAGAGAAATCAAGTAAATATATTGAAAACTTAGCAAGTTATGACTAAAAACGTAACCAGTTCTACTAAAAAGTGGCCGGAAAGAGGCAGTAGTAGAACTGCTTACCTTTTTGATCATAACTTGCTTACTTTTCTAGATATCGACTTGATTTCTATTGCATTGTGCAGCTAACCGTACTGGCTTTAAAACGAATTTTGTTTTTTGAAGATAGTGCAAAAAAAATATTTTTGGCAAAAAAAAACCATGGACTACCCCCTTTGCTTTTTTTTGGAAAAATGATAAAAAAATTTTATTGGACTATCCACCAGAAAAAAAATTCTAATTAAGCCCAATACGGTTAGCTCTCGAACGCAAGAGAAATCAAGTAAATATATTTAAAACTTAGCAAGTTATGACTAAAAACGTAACCAGTTCTACTTAAAAGTGGCCGGAAAGAGGCAGTAGTAGAACTGCTTACCTTTTTGATCATAACTTGCTTACTTTTCTAGATATCGACTTGATTTCTAATGCGTTAGATAGCTAACCGCACTGGCTTTAATACGAATTTTGTTTTTTGAAGATAGTGCAAAAAAAATATTTTTGGCAAAAAAAAATAATGGACTACCCCCTTTGCTTTTTTTTGGAAAAATTATAAAAAAATTTTATTGGACTATCCACCAGAAAAAAAATTCTAATTAAGCCCAATACGGTTAGCTCTCGAACGCAAGAGAAATCAAGTAAATATATTGAAAACTTAGCAAGTTATGACCAAAAACGTAACCAGTTCTACTAAAAAGTGGCCGGAAAGAGGCAGTAGTAGAACTGCTTACCTTTTTTATCATAACTTGCTTACTTTTCTAGATATCGACTTGATTTCTAATGCGTTGGATAGGTAACCGTACTGGCTTTAAAACGAATTTTGTTTTTTGAAGATAGTGCAAAAAAAATATTTTTGGCAAAAAAAAACCATGGACTACCCCCTTTGCTTTTTTTGGAAAAATGATAAAAAAATTTTCTTGCACTATCCACCAGAAAAAAATTTCTAATTGAGGTCAATACGGTTAGCTTTTGAACGCAAGAGAAATCAAGTAAATATATTGAAAACTTAGCAAGTTATGACCAAAAACGTAACCAGTTCTACTAAAAAGTGGCCGGAAAGAGGCAGTAGTAGAACTGCTTACCTTTTTTATCATAACTTGCTTACTTTTCTAGATATCGACTTGATTTCTAATGCGTTGGATAGGTAACCGTACTGGCTTTAAAGCGAATTTTGTTTTTTGAAGATAGTGCAAAAAAAATATTTTAGGCAAAAAAAACCATGGACTACCCCCTTTGCTTTTTTTGGAAAAATGATAAAAAAATTTTCTTGCACTATCCACCAGAAAAAAATTTCTAATTGAGGCCAATACGGTTAGCTTTTGAGCGCAAGAGAAATCAAGTAAATATATTGAAAACTTAACAAGTTATGACAAAAAACGTAACCAGTTCTACTAAAAAGTGGCCGGAAAGAGGCAGTAGTAGAACTGCTTACCTTTTTTATCATAACTTGCTTACTTTTCTAGATATCGACTTGATTTCTAATGCGTTGGATAGGTAACCGTACTGGCTTTAAAACGAATTTTGTTTTTTGAAGATAGTGCAAAAAAAATATTTTTGGCAAAAAAAAACCATGGACTACCCCCTTTGCTTTTTTTGGAAAAATGATAAAAAAATTTTCTTGCACTATCCACCAGAAAAAAATTTCTAATTGAGGTCAATACGGTTAGCTTTTGAACGCAAGAGAAATCAAGTAAATATATTGAAAACTTAGCAAGTTATGACCAAAAACGTAACCAGTTCTACTAAAAAGTGGCCGGAAAGAGGCAGTAGTAGAACTGCTTACCTTTTTTATCATAACTTGCTTACTTTTCTAGATATCGACTTGATTTCTAATGCGTTGGATAGGTAACCGTACTCGCTTTAAAACGAATTTTGTTTTTTGAAGATAGTGCAAAAAAATTTTTTTGGGCAAAAAAAACCATGGACTATCCCCTTTGCTTTTTTTGGAAAAATTATAAAAAAATTTTCTTGCACTATCCACCAGAAAAAAATTTCTAATTGAGGTCAATACGGTTAGCTTTTGAACGCAAGAGAAATCAAGTAAATATATTGAAAACTTAGCAAGTTATGACCAAAAACGTAACCAGTTCTACTAAAAAGTGGCCGGAAAGAGGCAGTAGTAGAACTGCTTACCTTTTTTATCATAACTTGCTTACTTTTCTAGATATCGACTTGATTTCTAATGCGTTGGATAGGTAACCGTACTGGCTTTAAAACGAATTTTGTTTTTTGAAGATAGTGCAAAAAAAATATTTTAGGCAAAAAAAAACCATGGACTACCCCCTTTGCTTTTTTTGGAAAAATGATAAAAAAATTTTCTTGCACTATCCACCAGAAAAAAATTTCTAATTGAGGTCAATACGGTTAGCTTTTGAACGCAAGAGAAATCAAGTAAATATATTGAAAACTTAGCAAGTTATGACCAAAAACGTAACCAGTTCTACTAAAAAGTGGCCGGAAAGAGGCAGTAGTAGAACTGCTTACCTTTTTTATCATAACTTGCTTACTTTTCTAGATATCGACTTGATTTCTAATGCGTTGGATAGGTAACCGTACTCGCTTTAAAACGAATTTTGTTTTTTGAAGATAGTGCAAAAAAATTTTTTTGGGCAAAAAAAACCATGGACTATCCCCTTTGCTTTTTTTGGAAAAATTATAAAAAAATTTTCTTGCACTATCCACCAGAAAAAAATTTCTAATTGAGGTCAATACGGTTAGCTTTTGAACGCAAGAGAAATCAAGTAAATATATTGAAAACTTAGCAAGTTATGACCAAAAACGTAACCAGTTCTACTAAAAAGTGGCCGGAAAGAGGCAGTAGTAGAACTGCTTACCTTTTTTATCATAACTTGCTTACTTTTCTAGATATCGACTTGATTTCTAATGCGTTGGATAGGTAACCGTACTGGCTTTAAAACGAATTTTGTTTTTTGAAGATAGTGCAAAAAAAATATTTTAGGCAAAAAAAAACCATGGACTACCCCCTTTGCTTTTTTTGGAAAAATGATAAAAAAATTTTCTTGCACTATCCACCAGAAAAAAAATTCTAATTGAGGCCAATACGGTTAGCTTTTGAACGCAAGAGAAATCAAGTAAATATATTGAAAACTTAGCAAGTTATGACCAAAAACGTAACCAGTTCTACTAAAAAGTGGCCGGAAAGAGGCAGTAGTAGAACTGCTTACCTTTTTTATCATAACTTGCTTACTTTTCTAGATATCGACTTGATTTCTAATGCGTTGGATAGGTAACCGTACTGGCTTTAAAACGAATTTTGTTTTTTGAAGATAGTGCAAAAAAAATATTTTTGGCAAAAAAAAACCATGGACTACCCCCTTTGCTTTTTTTGGAAAAATGATAAAAAAATTTTCTTGCACTATCCACCAGAAAAAAATTTCTAATTGAGGTCAATACGGTTAGCTTTTGAACGCAAGAGAAATCAAGTAAATATATTGAAAACTTAGCAAGTTATGACCAAAAACGTAACCAGTTCTACTAAAAAGTGGCCGGAAAGAGGCAGTAGTAGAACTGCTTACCTTTTTTATCATAACTTGCTTACTTTTCTAGATATCGACTTGATTTCTAATGCGTTGGATAGGTAACCGTACTGGCTTTAAAACGAATTTTGTTTTTTGAAGATAGTGCAAAAAAAATATTTTTGGCAAAAAAAAACCATGGACTACCCCCTTTGCTTTTTTTGGAAAAATGATAAAAAAATTTTCTTGCACTATCCACCAGAAAAAAATTTCTAATTGAGGTCAATACGGTTAGCTTTTGAACGCAAGAGAAATCAAGTAAATATATTGAAAACTTAGCAAGTTATGACCAAAAACGTAACCAGTTCTACTAAAAAGTGGCCGGAAAGAGGCAGTAGTAGAACTGCTTACCTTTTTTATCATAACTTGCTTACTTTTCTAGATATCGACTTGATTTCTAATGCGTTGGATAGGTAACCGTACTGGCTTTAAAACGAATTTTGTTTTTTGAAGGTAGTGCAAAAAAAATATTTTTGGCAAAAAAAAACCATGGACTACCCCCTTTGCTTTTTTTGGAAAAATGATAAAAAAATTTTCTTGCACTATCCACCAGAAAAAAATTTCTAATTGAGGTCAATACGGTTAGCTTTTGAACGCCAGAGAAATCAAGTAAATATATTGAAAACTTAGCAAGTTATGACCAAAAACGTAACCAGTTCTACTAAAAAGTGGCCGGAAAGAGGCAGTAGTAGAACTGCTTACCTTTTTTATCATAACTTGCTTACTTTTCTAGATATCGACTTGATTTCTAATGCGTTGGATAGGTAACCGTACTGGCTTTAAAACGAATTTTGTTTTTTGAAGATAGTGCAAAAAAAATATTTTAGGCAAAAAAAAACCATGGACTACCCCCTTTGCTTTTTTTGGAAAAATGATAAAAAAATTTTCTTGCACTATCCACCAGAAAAAAAATTCTAATTGAGGCCAATACGGTTAGCTTTTGAACGCAAGAGAAATCAAGTAAATATATTGAAAACTTAGCAAGTTATGACCAAAAACGTAACCAGTTCTACTAAAAAGTGGCCGGAAAAAGGCAGTAGTAGAACTGCTTACCTTTTTTATCATAACTTGCTTACTTTTCTAGATATCGACTTGATTTCTAATGCGTTGGATAGGTAACCGTACTGGCTTTAAAACGAATTTTGTTTTTTGAAGGTAGTGCAAAAAAAATATTTTTGGCAAAAAAAAACCATGGACTACCCCCTTTGCTTTTTTTGGAAAAATGATAAAAAAATTTTCTTGCACTATCCACCAGAAAAAAATTTCTAATTGAGGCCAATACGGTTAGCTTTTGAGCGCAAGAGAAATCAAGTAAATATATTGAAAACTTAACAAGTTATGACAAAAAACGTAACCAGTTCTACTAAAAAGTGGCCGGAAAAAGGCAGTAGTAGAACTGCTTACCTTTTTTATCATAACTTGCTTACTTTTCTAGATATCGACTTGATTTCTAATGCGTTGGATAGGTAACCGTACTGGCTTTAAAATGAATTTCGTTTTTTGAAGATAGTGCAAAAAAAATATTTTAGGCAAAAAAAAACCATGGACTACCCCCTTTGCTTTTTTTGGAAAAATGATAAAAAAATTTTCTTGCACTATCCACCAGAAAAAAATTTCTAATTGAGGCCAATACGGTTAGCTTTTGAGCGCAAGAGAAATCAAGTAAATATATTGAAAACTTAACAAGTTATGACAAAAAACGTAACCAGTTCTACTAAAAAGTGGCCGGAAAAAGGCAGTAGTAGAACTGCTTACCTTTTTTATCATAACTTGCTTACTTTTCTAGATATCGACTTGATTTCTAATGCGTTGGATAGGTAACCGTACTGGCTTTAAAACGAATTTTGTTTTTTGAAGATAGTGCAAAAAAAATATTTTAGGCAAAAAAAAACCATGGACTACCCCCTTTGCTTTTTTTGGAAAAATGATAAAAAAATTTTCTTGCACTATCCACCAGAAAAAAAATTCTAATTGAGGCCAATACGGTTAGCTTTTGAACGCAAGAGAAATCAAGTAAATATATTGAAAACTTAGCAAGTTATGACCAAAAACGTAACCAGTTCTACTAAAAAGTGGCCGGAAAAAGGCAGTAGTAGAACTGCTTACCTTTTTTATCATAACTTGCTTACTTTTCTAGATATCGACTTGATTTCTAATGCGTTGGATAGGTAACCGTACTGGCTTTAAAAGGAATTTCGTTTTTTGAAGATAGTGCAAAAAAAATATTTTTGGCAAAAAAAACCATGGACTACCCCCTTTGCTTTTTTTGGAAAAATGATAAAAAAATTTTCTTGCACTATCCACCAGAAAAAAAATTCTAATTGAGGCCAATACGAATTTTGTTTTTTGAAGATAGTGCAAAAAAAATATTTTAGGCAAAAAAAACCATTTACTACCCCCTTTGCTTTTTTTGGAAAAATGATAAAAAAATTTTCTTGCACTATCCACCAGAAAAAAATTTCTAATTGAGGCCAATACGGTTAGCTTTTGAGCGCAAGAGAAATCAAGTAAATATATTGAAAACTTAACAAGTTATGACAAAAAACGTAACCAGTTCTACTAAAAAGTGGCCGGAAAAAGGCAGTAGTAGAACTGCTTACCTTTTTTATCATAACTTGCTTACTTTTCTAGATATCGACTTGATTTCTAATGCGTTGGATAGGTAACCGTACTGGCTTTAAAACGAATTTTGTTTTTTGAAGGTAGTGCAAAAAAAATATTTTTGGCAAAAAAAAACCATGGACTACCCCCTTTGCTTTTTTTGGAAAAATGATAAAAAAATTTTCTTGCACTATCCACCAGAAAAAAATTTCTAATTGAGGCCAATACGGTTAGCTTTTGAGCGCAAGAGAAATCAAGTAAATATATTGAAAACTTAACAAGTTATGACAAAAAACGTAACCAGTTCTACTAAAAAGTGGCCGGAAAAAGGCAGTAGTAGAACTGCTTACCTTTTTTATCATAACTTGCTTACTTTTCTAGATATCGACTTGATTTCTAATGCGTTGGATAGGTAACCGTACTGGCTTTAAAATGAATTTCGTTTTTTGAAGATAGTGCAAAAAAAATATTTTTGGCAAAAAAAACCATGGACTACCCCCTTTGCTTTTTTTGGAAAAATGATAAAAAAATTTTCTTGCACTATCCACCAGAAAAAAATTTCTAATTGAGGTCAATACGGTTAGCTTTTGAACGCCAGAGAAATCAAGTAAATATATTGAAAACTTAGCAAGTTATGACCAAAAACGTAACCAGTTCTACTAAAAAGTGGCCGGAAAAAGGCAGTAGTAGAACTGCTTACCTTTTTGATCATAACTTGCTTACTTTTCTGGATATCGACTTGAATTCTAATGCATTGGATAGGTAACCGTACTGGCTTTAAAACGAATTTTGTTTTTTGAAGATAGTGCAAAAAAAATATTTTTGGCAAAAAAAAAAACCATGGACTACCCCCTTTGCTTTTTTTGGAAAAATGATAAAAAAATTTTCTTGCACTATCCACCAGAAAAAAATTTCTAATTGAGGCCAATACGGTTAGCTTTTGAACGCAAGAGAAATCAAGTAAATATATTGAAAACTTAGCAAGTTATGACCAAAAACGTAACCAGTTCTACTAAAAAGTGGCCGGAAAGAGGCAGTAGTAGAACTGCTTACCTTTTTTATCATAACTTGCTTACTTTTCTAGATATCGACTTGATTTCTAATGCGTTGGATAGGTAACCGTACTGGCTTTAAAACGAATTTTGTTTTTTGAAGGTAGTGCAAAAAAAATATTTTTGGCAAAAAAAAACCATGGACTACCCCCTTTGCTTTTTTTGGAAAAATTATAAAAAAATTTTCTTGCACTATCCACCAGAAAAAAAAATTCTAATTGAGGCCAATACGGTTAGCTTTTGAACGCAAGAGAAATCAAGTAAATATATTGAAAACTTAGCAAGTTATGACCAAAAACGTAACCAGTTCTACTAAAAAGTGGCCGGAAAGAGGCAGTAGTAGAACTGCTTACCTTTTTGATCATAACTTGCTTACTTTTCTAGATATCGACTTGATTTCTAATGCGTTGGATAGGTAACCGTACTGGCTTTAAAACGAATTTTGTTTTTTGAAGGTAGTGCAAAAAAAATATTTTTGGCAAAAAAAAACCATGGACTACCCCCTTTGCTTTTTTTGGAAAAATGATAAAAAAATTTTCTTGCACTATCCACCAGAAAAAAATTTCTAATTGAGGCCAATACGGTTAGCTTTTGAGCGCAAGAGAAATCAAGTAAATATATTGAAAACTTAACAAGTTATGACAAAAAACGTAACCAGTTCTACTAAAAAGTGGCCGGAAAAAGGCAGTAGTAGAACTGCTTACCTTTTTTATCATAACTTGCTTACTTTTCTAGATATCGACTTGATTTCTAATGCGTTGGATAGGTAACCGTACTGGCTTTAAAACGAATTTTGTTTTTTGAAGATAGTGCAAAAAAAATATTTTTGGCAAAAAAAAAACCATGGACTACCCCCTTTGCTTTTTTTGGAAAAATGATAAAAAAATTTTCTTGCACTATCCACCAGAAAAAAAATTCTAATTGAGGCCAATACGGTTAGCTTTTGAACGCAAGAGAAATCAAGTAAATATATTGAAAACTTAGCAAGTTATGACCAAAAACGTAACCAGTTCTACTAAAAAGTGGCCGGAAAGAGGCAGTAGTAGAACTGCTTACCTTTTTTATCATAACTTGCTTACTTTTCTAGATATCGACTTGATTTCTAATGCGTTGGATAGGTAACCGTACTGGCTTTAAAACAAATTTTGTTTTTTGAAGATAGTGCAAAAAAAATATTTTTGGCAAAAAAAAAACCATGGACTACCCCCTTTGCTTTTTTTGGAAAAATGATAAAAAAATTTTCTTGCACTATCCACCAGAAAAAAAATTCTAATTGAGGCCAATACGGTTAGCTTTTGAACGCAAGAGAAATCAAGTAAATATATTGAAAACTTAGCAAGTTATGACCAAAAACTTAACCAGTTCTACTAAAAAGTGGCCGGAAAGAGGCAGTAGTAGAACTGCTTACCTTTTTGATCATAACTTGCTTACTTTTCTGGATATCGACTTGAATTCTAATGCATTGGATAGGTAACCGTACTGGCTTTAAAACGAATTTTGTTTTTTGAAGATAGTGCAAAAAAAATATTTTTGGCAAAAAAAAAACCATGGACTACCCCCTTTGCTTTTTTTGGAAAAATGATAAAAAAATTTTCTTGCACTATCCACCAGAAAAAAAATTCTAATTGAGGCCAATACGGTTAGCTTTTGAACGCAAGAGAAATCAAGTAAATATATTGAAAACTTAGCAAGTTATGACCAAAAACGTAACCAGTTCTACTAAAAAGTGGCCGGAAAGAGGCAGTAGTAGAACTGCTTACCTTTTTTATCATAACTTGCTTACTTTTCTAGATATCGACTTGATTTCTAATGCGTTGGATAGGTAACCGTACTGGCTTTCAAACGAATTTTGTTTTTTGAAGATAGTGCAAAAAAAATATTTTTGGCAAAAAAAAAACCAAGGACTACCCCCTTTGCTTTTTTTGGAAAAATGATAAAAAAATGTTCTTGCACTATCCACCAGAAAAAAATTTCTAATTGAGGCCAATATGGTTAGCTTTTGAACGCAAGAGAAATCATTGAAAACTTAGCAAGTTATGACCAAAAACGTAACCAGTTCTACTAAAAAGTGGCCGACAAGAGGCAGTAGTAGAACTGCTTACCTTTTTTATCATAACTTGCTTACTTTTCTAGATATCGACTTAATTTCTAATGCGTTGGATAGGTAACCGTACTGGCTTTAAAACGAATTTTGTTTTTTGAAGATAGTGCAAAAAAAAATATTTTTGGCAAAAAAAAACCATGGACTACCCCCTTTGCTTTTTTTGGAAAAATGATAAAAAAAGTTTTTTGCACTATCCACCAGAAAAAAATTCTAATTGAGGCCAATACAGTTAGCTTTTGAACGCAAGAGAAATCAAGTAAATATATTGAAAAATTAGCATGTTATGATCAAAAACGTAACCAGTTCTACTAAAAAGTGGCCGAAAAGAGGCAGTAGTAGAACTGCTTACCTTTTTGATCATAACTTGCTTACTTTTCTAGATATCGACTTGATTTCTAATGCGTTGGATAGGTAACCGTACTGGCTTTAAAACAAATTTTGTTTTTTGAAGATAGTGCAAAAAAATTTTTTTTGGCAAAAAAAAACCATGGACTACCCCCTTTGCTTTTTTTGGAAAAATGATAAAAAAATTTTCTTGCACTATCCACCAGAAAAAAATTTCTAATTGAGGCCAATACGGTTAGCTTTTGAACGCAAAAGAAATCAAGTAAATATATTGAAAACTTAGCAAGTTATGACCAAAAACGTAACCAGTTCTACTAAAAAGTGGCCGGAAAGAGGCAGTAGTAGAACTGCTTACCTTTTTTATCATAACTTGCTTACTTTTCTAGATATCGACTTGATTTCTAATGCGTTGGATAGGTAACCGTACTGGCTTTAAAACAAATTTTGTTTTTTGAAGATAGTGCAAAAAAAATATTTTTGGCAAAAAAAAACCATGGACTACCCCCTTTGCTTTTTTTGGAAAAATGATAAAAAAATTTTCTTGCACTATCCACCAGAAAAAAATTTCTAATTGAGGTCAATACGGTTAGCTTTTGAACGCAAGAGAAATCAAGTAAATATATTGAAAACTTAGCAAGTTATGACCAAAAACGTAACCAGTTCTACTAAAAAGTGGCCGGAAAGAGGCAGTAGTAGAACTGCTTACCTTTTTTATCATAACTTGCTTACTTTTCTAGATATCGACTTGATTTCTAATGCGTTGGATAGGTAACCGTACTGGCTTTAAAACGAATTTTGTTTTTTGAAGATAGTGCAAAAAAAATATTTTTGGCAAAAAAAAACCATGGACTACCCCCTTTGCTTTTTTTGGAAAAATGATTAAAAAATTTTCTTGCACTATCCACCAGAAAAAAATTTCTAATTGAGGCCAATACGGTTAGCTTTTGAACGCAAAAGAAATCAAGTAAATATATTGAAAACTTAGCAAGTTATGACCAAAAACGTAACCAGTTCTACTAAAAAGTGGCCGGAAAGAGGCAGTAGTAGAACTGCTTACCTTTTTTATCATAACTTGCTTACTTTTCTAGATATCGACTTGATTTCTAATGCGTTGGATAGGTAACCGTACTGGCTTTAAAACAAATTTTGTTTTTTGAAGATAGTGCAAAAAAAATATTTTTGGCAAAAAAAAACCATGGACTACCCCCTTTGCTTTTTTTGGAAAAATAATTAAAAAATTTTCTTGCACTATCCACCAGAAAAAAATTTCTAATTGAGGCCAATACGGTTAGCTTTTGAACGCAAAAGAAATCAAGTAAATATATTGAAAACTTAGCAAGTTATGACCAAAAACGTAACCAGTTCTACTAAAAAGTGGCCGGAAAGAGGCAGTAGTAGAACTGCTTACCTTTTTTATCATAACTTGCTTACTTTTCTAGATATCGACTTGATTTCTAATGCGTTGGATAGGTAACCGTACTGGCTTTAAAACAAATTTTGTTTTTTGAAGATAGTGCAAAAAAAATATTTTTGGCAAAAAAAAACCATGGACTACCCCCTTTGCTTTTTTTTGGAAAAATGATTAAAAAATTTTCTTGCACTATCCACCAGAAAAAAATTTCTAATTGAGGTCAATACGGTTAGCTTTTGAACGCAAGAGAAATCAAGTAAATATATTGAAAACTTAGCAAGTTATGACCAAAAACGTAACCAGTTCTACTAAAAAGTGGCCGGAAAGAGGCAGTAGTAGAACTGCTTACCTTTTTTATCATAACTTGCTTACTTTTCTAGATATCGACTTGATTTCTAATGCGTTGGATAGGTAACCGTACTGGCTTTAAAACGAATTTTGTTTTTTGAAGATAGTGCAAAAAAAATATTTTTGGCAAAAAAAAACCATGGACTACCCCCTTTGCTTTTTTTTGGAAAAATGATTAAAAAATTTTCTTGCACTATCCACCAGAAAAAAATTTCTAATTGAGGCCAATACGGTTAGCTTTTGAACGCAAAAGAAATCAAGTAAATATATTGAAAACTTAGCAAGTTATGACCAAAAACGTAACCAGTTCTACTAAAAAGTGGCCGGAAAGAGGCAGTAGTAGAACTGCTTACCTTTTTTATCATAACTTGCTTACTTTTCTAGATATCGACTTGATTTCTAATGCGTTGGATAGGTAACCGTACTGGCTTTAAAACAAATTTTGTTTTTTGAAGATAGTGCAAAAAAAATATTTTTGGCAAAAAAAAACCATGGACTACCCCCTTTGCTTTTTTTGGAAAAATAATTAAAAAATTTTCTTGCACTATCCACCAGAAAAAAATTTCTAATTGAGGCCAATACGGTTAGCTTTTGAACGCAAAAGAAATCAAGTAAATATATTGAAAACTTAGCAAGTTATGACCAAAAACGTAACCAGTTCTACTAAAAAGTGGCCGGAAAGAGGCAGTAGTAGAACTGCTTACCTTTTTTATCATAACTTGCTTACTTTTCTAGATATCGACTTGATTTCTAATGCGTTGGATAGGTAACCGTACTGGCTTTAAAACAAATTTTGTTTTTTGAAGATAGTGCAAAAAAAATATTTTTGGCAAAAAAAAACCATGGACTACCCCCTTTGCTTTTTTTTGGAAAAATGATAAAAAAATTTTCTTGCACTATCCACCAGAAAAAAATTTCTAATTGAGGTCAATACGGTTAGCTTTTGAACGCAAGAGAAATCAAGTAAATATATTGAAAACTTAGCAAGTTATGACCAAAAACGTAACCAGTTCTACTAAAAAGTGGCCGGAAAGAGGCAGTAGTAGAACTGCTTACCTTTTTTATCATAACTTGCTTACTTTTCTAGATATCGACTTGATTTCTAATGCGTTGGATAGGTAACCGTACTGGCTTTAAAACGAATTTTGTTTTTTGAAGATAGTGCAAAAAAAATATTTTTGGCAAAAAAAAACCATGGACTACCCCCTTTGCTTTTTTTGGAAAAATGATAAAAAAATTTTCTTGCACTATCCACCAGAAAAAAATTTCTAATTGAGGTCAATACGGTTAGCTTTTGAACGCAAGAGAAATCAAGTCAATATATTGAAAACTTAACAAGTTATGACCAAAAACGTAACCAGTTCTACTAAAAAGTGGCCGGAAAGAGGCAGTAGTAGAACTGCTTACCTTTTTTATCATAACTTGCTTACTTTTCTAGATATCGACTTGATTTCTAATGCGTTGGATAGGTAACCGTACTGGCTTTAAAACGAATTTTGTTTTTTGAAGATAGTGCAAAAAAAATATTTTTGGCAAAAAAAAACCATGGACTACCCCCTTTGCTTTTTTTGGAAAAATGATTAAAAAATTTTCTTGCACTATCCACCAGAAAAAAATTTCTAATTGAGGCCAATACGGTTAGCTTTTGAACGCAAAAGAAATCAAGTAAATATATTGAAAACTTAGCAAGTTATGACCAAAAACGTAACCAGTTCTACTAAAAAGTGGCCGGAAAGAGGCAGTAGTAGAACTGCTTACCTTTTTTATCATAACTTGCTTACTTTTCTAGATATCGACTTGATTTCTAATGCGTTGGATAGGTAACCGTACTGGCTTTAAAACGAATTTTGTTTTTTGAAGATAGTGCAAAAAAAATATTTTTGGCAAAAAAAAACCATGGACTACCCCCTTTGCTTTTTTTGGAAAAATGATAAAAAAATTTTCTTGCACTATCCACCAGAAAAAAATTTCTAATTGAGGTCAATACGGTTAGCTTTTGAACGCAAGAGAAATCAAGTAAATATATTGAAAACTTAGCAAGTTATGACCAAAAACGTAACCAGTTCTACTAAAAAGTGGCCGGAAAGAGGCAGTAGTAGAACTGCTTACCTTTTTTATCATAACTTGCTTACTTTTCTAGATATCGACTTGATTTCTAATGCGTTGGATAGGTAACCGTACTGGCTTTAAAACAAATTTTGTTTTTTGAAGATAGTGCAAAAAAAATATTTTTGGCAAAAAAAAACCATGGACTACCCCCTTTGCTTTTTTTGGAAAAATGATAAAAAAATTTTCTTGCACTATCCACCAGAAAAAAATTTCTAATTGAGGCCAATACGGTTAGCTTTTGAACGCAAAAGAAATCAAGTAAATATATTGAAAACTTAGCAAGTTATGACCAAAAACGTAACCAGTTCTACTAAAAAGTGGCCGGAAAGAGGCAGTAGTAGAACTGCTTACCTTTTTTATCATAACTTGCTTACTTTTCTAGATATCGACTTGATTTCTAATGCGTTGGATAGGTAACCGTACTGGCTTTAAAACAAATTTTGTTTTTTGAAGATAGTGCAAAAAAAATATTTTTGGCAAAAAAAAACCATGGACTACCCCCTTTGCTTTTTTTGGAAAAATGATAAAAAAATTTTCTTGCACTATCCACCAGAAAAAAATTTCTAATTGAGGTCAATACGGTTAGCTTTTGAACGCAAGAGAAATCAAGTAAATATATTGAAAACTTAGCAAGTTATGACCAAAAACGTAACCAGTTCTACTAAAAAGTGGCCGGAAAGAGGCAGTAGTAGAACTGCTTACCTTTTTTATCATAACTTGCTTACTTTTCTAGATATCGACTTGATTTCTAATGCGTTGGATAGGTAACCGTACTGGCTTTAAAACGAATTTTGTTTTTTGAAGATAGTGCAAAAAAAATATTTTTGGCAAAAAAAAACCATGGACTACCCCCTTTGCTTTTTTTGGAAAAATGATTAAAAAATTTTCTTGCACTATCCACCAGAAAAAAATTTCTAATTGAGGCCAATACGGTTAGCTTTTGAACGCAAAAGAAATCAAGTAAATATATTGAAAACTTAGCAAGTTATGACCAAAAACGTAACCAGTTCTACTAAAAAGTGGCCGGAAAGAGGCAGTAGTAGAACTGCTTACCTTTTTTATCATAACTTGCTTACTTTTCTAGATATCGACTTGATTTCTAATGCGTTGGATAGGTAACCGTACTGGCTTTAAAACGAATTTTGTTTTTTGAAGATAGTGCAAAAAAAAATATTTTTGGCAAAAAAAAACCATGGACTACCCCCTTTGCTTTTTTTGGAAAAATGATTAAAAAATTTTCTTGCACTATCCACCAGAAAAAAATTTCTAATTGAGGCCAATACGGTTAGCTTTTGAACGCAAAAGAAATCAAGTAAATATATTGAAAACTTAGCAAGTTATGACCAAAAACGTAACCAGTTCTACTAAAAAGTGGCCGGAAAGAGGCAGTAGTAGAACTGCTTACCTTTTTTATCATAACTTGCTTACTTTTCTAGATATCGACTTGATTTCTAATGCGTTGGATAGGTAACCGTACTGGCTTTAAAACGAATTTTGTTTTTTGAAGATAGTGCAAAAAAAAATATTTTTGGCAAAAAAAAACCATGGACTACCCCCTTTGCTTTTTTTGGAAAAATAATTAAAAAATTTTCTTGCACTATCCACCAGAAAAAAATTTCTAATTGAGGCCAATACGGTTAGCTTTTGAACGCAAAAGAAATCAAGTAAATATATTGAAAACTTAGCAAGTTATGACCAAAAACGTAACCAGTTCTACTAAAAAGTGGCCGGAAAGAGGCAGTAGTAGAACTGCTTACCTTTTTTATCATAACTTGCTTACTTTTCTAGATATCGACTTGATTTCTAATGCGTTGGATAGGTAACCGTACTGGCTTTAAAACAAATTTTGTTTTTTGAAGATAGTGCAAAAAAAATATTTTTGGCAAAAAAAAACCATGGACTACCCCCTTTGCTTTTTTTGGAAAAATAATTAAAAAATTTTCTTGCACTATCCACCAGAAAAAAATTTCTAATTGAGGCCAATACGGTTAGCTTTTGAACGCAAAAGAAATCAAGTAAATATATTGAAAACTTAGCAAGTTATGACCAAAAACGTAACCAGTTCTACTAAAAAGTGGCCGGAAAGAGGCAGTAGTAGAACTGCTTACCTTTTTTATCATAACTTGCTTACTTTTCTAGATATCGACTTGATTTCTAATGCGTTGGATAGGTAACCGTACTGGCTTTAAAACAAATTTTGTTTTTTGAAGATAGTGCAAAAAAAATATTTTTGGCAAAAAAAAACCATGGACTACCCCCTTTGCTTTTTTTTGGAAAAATGATTAAAAAATTTTCTTGCACTATCCACCAGAAAAAAATTTCTAATTGAGGCCAATACGGTTAGCTTTTGAACGCAAGAGAAATCAAGTCAATATATTGAAAACTTAACAAGTTATGACCAAAAACGTAACCAGTTCTACTAAAAAGTGGCCGGAAAGAGGCAGTAGTAGAACTGCTTACCTTTTTTATCATAACTTGCTTACTTTTCTAGATATCGACTTGATTTCTAATGCGTTGGATAGGTAACCGTACTGGCTTTAAAACAAATTTTGTTTTTTGAAGATAGTGCAAAAAAAATATTTTTGGCAAAAAAAAACCATGGACTACCCCCTTTGCTTTTTTTTGGAAAAATGATTAAAAAATTTTCTTGCACTATCCACCAGAAAAAAATTTCTAATTGAGGCCAATACGGTTAGCTTTTGAACGCAAGAGAAATCAAGTCAATATATTGAAAACTTAGCAAGTTATGACCAAAAACGTAACCAGTTCTACTAAAAAGTGGCCGGAAAGAGGCAGTAGTAGAACTGCTTACCTTTTTTATCATAACTTGCTTACTTTTCTAGATATCGACTTGATTTCTAATGCGTTGGATAGGTAACCGTACTGGCTTTAAAACAAATTTTGTTTTTTGAAGATAGTGCAAAAAAAATATTTTTGGCAAAAAAAAACCATGGACTACCCCCTTTGCTTTTTTTTGGAAAAATGATTAAAAAATTTTCTTGCACTATCCACCAGAAAAAAATTTCTAATTGAGGCCAATACGGTTAGCTTTTGAACGCAAAAGAAATCAAGTAAATATATTGAAAACTTAGCAAGTTATGACCAAAAACGTAACCAGTTCTACTAAAAAGTGGCCGGAAAGAGGCAGTAGTAGAACTGCTTACCTTTTTTATCATAACTTGCTTACTTTTCTAGATATCGACTTGATTTCTAATGCGTTGGATAGGTAACCGTACTGGCTTTAAAACAAATTTTGTTTTTTGAAGATAGTGCAAAAAAAATATTTTTGGCAAAAAAAAACCATGGACTACCCCCTTTGCTTTTTTTTGGAAAAATGATTAAAAAATTTTCTTGCACTATCCACCAGAAAAAAATTTCTAATTGAGGCCAATACGGTTAGCTTTTGAACGCAAAAGAAATCAAGTAAATATATTGAAAACTTAGCAAGTTATGACCAAAAACGTAACCAGTTCTACTAAAAAGTGGCCGGAAAGAGGCAGTAGTAGAACTGCTTACCTTTTTTATCATAACTTGCTTACTTTTCTAGATATCGACTTGATTTCTAATGCGTTGGATAGGTAACCGTACTGGCTTTAAAACAAATTTTGTTTTTTGAAGATAGTGCAAAAAAAATATTTTTGGCAAAAAAAAACCATGGACTACCCCCTTTGCTTTTTTTTGGAAAAATGATTAAAAAATTTTCTTGCACTATCCACCAGAAAAAAATTTCTAATTGAGGCCAATACGGTTAGCTTTTGAACGCAAAAGAAATCAAGTAAATATATTGAAAACTTAGCAAGTTATGACCAAAAACGTAACCAGTTCTACTAAAAAGTGGCCGGAAAGAGGCAGTAGTAGAACTGCTTACCTTTTTTATCATAACTTGCTTACTTTTCTAGATATCGACTTGATTTCTAATGCGTTGGATAGGTAACCGTACTGGCTTTAAAACAAATTTTGTTTTTTGAAGATAGTGCAAAAAAAATATTTTTGGCAAAAAAAAACCATGGACTACCCCCTTTGCTTTTTTTTGGAAAAATGATTAAAAAATTTTCTTGCACTATCCACCAGAAAAAAATTTCTAATTGAGGCCAATACGGTTAGCTTTTGAACGCAAAAGAAATCAAGTAAATATATTGAAAACTTAGCAAGTTATGACCAAAAACGTAACCAGTTCTACTAAAAAGTGGCCGGAAAGAGGCAGTAGTAGAACTGCTTACCTTTTTTATCATAACTTGCTTACTTTTCTAGATATCGACTTGATTTCTAATGCGTTGGATAGGTAACCGTACTGGCTTTAAAACAAATTTTGTTTTTTGAAGATAGTGCAAAAAAAATATTTTTGGCAAAAAAAAACCATGGACTACCCCCTTTGCTTTTTTTTGGAAAAATGATTAAAAAATTTTCTTGCACTATCCACCAGAAAAAAATTTCTAATTGAGGCCAATACGGTTAGCTTTTGAACGCAAAAGAAATCAAGTAAATATATTGAAAACTTAGCAAGTTATGACCAAAAACGTAACCAGTTCTACTAAAAAGTGGCCGGAAAGAGGCAGTAGTAGAACTGCTTACCTTTTTTATCATAACTTGCTTACTTTTCTAGATATCGACTTGATTTCTAATGCGTTGGATAGGTAACCGTACTGGCTTTAAAACAAATTTTGTTTTTTGAAGATAGTGCAAAAAAAATATTTTTGGCAAAAAAAAACCATGGACTACCCCCTTTGCTTTTTTTGGAAAAATGATAAAAAAATTTTCTTGCACTATCCACCAGAAAAAAATTTCTAATTGAGGTCAATACGGTTAGCTTTTGAACGCAAGAGAAATCAAGTAAATATATTGAAAACTTAGCAAGTTATGACCAAAAACGTAACCAGTTCTACTAAAAAGTGGCCGGAAAGAGGCAGTAGTAGAACTGCTTACCTTTTTTATCATAACTTGCTTACTTTTCTAGATATCGACTTGATTTCTAATGCGTTGGATAGGTAACCGTACTGGCTTTAAAACAAATTTTGTTTTTTGAAGATAGTGCAAAAAAAATATTTTTGGCAAAAAAAAACCATGGACTACCCCCTTTGCTTTTTTTGGAAAAATGATAAAAAAAATTTCTTGCACTATCCACCAGAAAAAAATTTCTAATTGAGGCCAATACGGTTAGCTTTTGAACGCAAAAGAAATCAAGTAAATATATTGAAAACTTAGCAAGTTATGACCAAAAACGTAACCAGTTCTACTAAAAAGTGGCCGGAAAGAGGCAGTAGTAGAACTGCTTACCTTTTTTATCATAACTTGCTTACTTTTCTAGATATCGACTTGATTTCTAATGCGTTGGATAGGTAACCGTACTGGCTTTAAAACAAATTTTGTTTTTTGAAGATAGTGCAAAAAAAATATTTTTGGCAAAAAAAAACCATGGACTACCCCCTTTGCTTTTTTTGGAAAAATGATAAAAAAATTTTCTTGCACTATCCACCAGAAAAAAATTTCTAATTGAGGCCAATGCGGTTAGCTTTTGAACGCAAGAGAAATCAAGTAAATATATTGAAAACTTAGCAAGTTATGACCAAAAACGTAACCAGTTCTACTAAAAAGTGGCCGGAAAAAGGCAGTAGTAGAACTGCTTACCTTTTTTATCATAACTTGCTTACTTTTCTAGATATCGACTTGATTTCTAATGCGTTGGATAGGTAACCGTACTGGCTTTAAAACGAATTTTGTTTTTTGAAGATAGTGCAAAAAAAATATTTTTGGCAAAAAAAAAACCAAGGACTACCCCCTTTGCTTTTTTGGAAAAATGATACAAAAATTTTCTTGCACTATCCACCAGAAAAAAATTTATAATTGAGGCCAATACGGTTAGCTTTTGAACGCAAGAGAAATCAAGTAAATATATTGAAAACTTAACAAGTTATGACCAAAAACGTAACCAGTTCTACTAAAAAGTGGCCGGAAAGAGGCAGTAGTAGAACTGCTTACCTTTTTTATCATAACTTGCTTACTTTTCTAGATATCAACTTGATTTTTAATGCGTTGGATAGGTAACCGTACTGGCTTTAAAATGAATTTTGTTTTTTGAAGATAGTGCAAAAAAAATATTTTTGGCAAAAAAAAACCATGGACTACCCCCTTTGCTTTTTTTGGAAAAATGATAAAAAAATTTTCTTGCACTATCCACCAGAAAAAAATTTCTAATTGAGGCCAATTCGGTTAGCTTTTGAACGCAAGAGAAATCAAGTAAATATATTGAAAACTTAGCAAGTTATGACCAAAAACGTAACCAGTTCTACTAAAAAGTGGCCGGAAAGAGGCAGTAGTAGAACTGCTTACCTTTTTTATCATAACTTGCTTACTTTTCTAGATATCGACTTGATTTCTAATGCGTTGGATAGGTAACCGTACTGGCTTTAAAACAAATTTTGTTTTTTGAAGATAGTGCAAAAAAAATATTTTTGGCAAAAAAAAACCATGGACTACCCCCTTTGCTTTTTTTGGAAAAATGATAAAAAAATTTTCTTGCACTATCCACCAGAAAAAAATTTCTAATTGAGGTCAATACGGTTAGCTTTTGAACGCAAGAGAAATCAAGTAAATATATTGAAAACTTAGCAAGTTATGACCAAAAACGTAACCAGTTCTACTAAAAAGTGGCCGGAAAGAGGCAGTAGTAGAACTGCTTACCTTTTTTATCATAACTTGCTTACTTTTCTAGATATCGACTTGATTTCTAATGCGTTGGATAGGTAACCGTACTGGCTTTAAAACAAATTTTGTTTTTTGAAGATAGTGCAAAAAAAATATTTTTGGCAAAAAAAAACCATGGACTACCCCCTTTGCTTTTTTTTGGAAAAATGATTAAAAAATTTTCTTGCACTATCCACCAGAAAAAAATTTCTAATTGAGGCCAATACGGTTAGCTTTTGAACGCAAAAGAAATCAAGTAAATATATTGAAAACTTAGCAAGTTATGACCAAAAACGTAACCAGTTCTACTAAAAAGTGGCCGGAAAGAGGCAGTAGTAGAACTGCTTACCTTTTTTATCATAACTTGCTTACTTTTCTAGATATCGACTTGATTTCTAATGCGTTGGATAGGTAACCGTACTGGCTTTAAAACAAATTTTGTTTTTTGAAGATAGTGCAAAAAAAATATTTTTGGCAAAAAAAAACCATGGACTACCCCCTTTGCTTTTTTTTGGAAAAATGATTAAAAAATTTTCTTGCACTATCCACCAGAAAAAAATTTCTAATTGAGGCCAATACGGTTAGCTTTTGAACGCAAAAGAAATCAAGTAAATATATTGAAAACTTAGCAAGTTATGACCAAAAACGTAACCAGTTCTACTAAAAAGTGGCCGGAAAGAGGCAGTAGTAGAACTGCTTACCTTTTTTATCATAACTTGCTTACTTTTCTAGATATCGACTTGATTTCTAATGCGTTGGATAGGTAACCGTACTGGCTTTAAAACAAATTTTGTTTTTTGAAGATAGTGCAAAAAAAATATTTTTGGCAAAAAAAAACCATGGACTACCCCCTTTGCTTTTTTTTGGAAAAATGATTAAAAAATTTTCTTGCACTATCCACCAGAAAAAAATTTCTAATTGAGGCCAATACGGTTAGCTTTTGAACGCAAAAGAAATCAAGTAAATATATTGAAAACTTAGCAAGTTATGACCAAAAACGTAACCAGTTCTACTAAAAAGTGGCCGGAAAGAGGCAGTAGTAGAACTGCTTACCTTTTTTATCATAACTTGCTTACTTTTCTAGATATCGACTTGATTTCTAATGCGTTGGATAGGTAACCGTACTGGCTTTAAAACAAATTTTGTTTTTTGAAGATAGTGCAAAAAAAATATTTTTGGCAAAAAAAAACCATGGACTACCCCCTTTGCTTTTTTTTGGAAAAATGATTAAAAAATTTTCTTGCACTATCCACCAGAAAAAAATTTCTAATTGAGGCCAATACGGTTAGCTTTTGAACGCAAAAGAAATCAAGTAAATATATTGAAAACTTAGCAAGTTATGACCAAAAACGTAACCAGTTCTACTAAAAAGTGGCCGGAAAGAGGCAGTAGTAGAACTGCTTACCTTTTTTATCATAACTTGCTTACTTTTCTAGATATCGACTTGATTTCTAATGCGTTGGATAGGTAACCGTACTGGCTTTAAAACAAATTTTGTTTTTTGAAGATAGTGCAAAAAAAATATTTTTGGCAAAAAAAAACCATGGACTACCTATCCACCAGAAAAAAATTTCTAATTGAGGCAAGAGAAATCAAGTAAATATATTGAAAACTTAGCAAGTTATGACCAAAAACGTAACCAGTTCTACTAAAAAGTGGCCGGAAAGAGGCAGTAGTAGAACTGCTTACCTTTTTTATCATAACTTGCTTACTTTTCTAGATATCGACTTGATTTCCAATGCGTTGGATAGGTAACCGTACTGGCTTTAAAACGAATTTTGTTTTTTGAAGATAGTGCAAAAAAAATATTTTTGGCAAAAAAAAACCATGGACTACCCCCTTTGCTTTTTTTGGAAAAATGATAAAAAAATTTTCTTGCACTATCCACCAGAAAAAAATTTCTAATTGAGGTCAATACGGTTAGCTTTTGAACGCAAGAGAAATCAAGTAAATATATTGAAAACTTAGCAAGTAATGACCAAAAACGTAACCAAAAAGTGGCCGGAAAGAGGCAGTAGTAGAACTGCTTACCTTTTTTATCATAACTTGCTTACTTTTCTAGATATCGACTTGATTTCTAATGCGTTGGATAGGTAACCGTACTGGCTTTAAAACGAATTTTGTTTTTTGAAGATAGTGCAAAAAAAATATTTTTGGCAAAAAAAAACCATGGACTACCCCCTTTGCTTTTTTTGGAAAAATGATTAAAAAATTTTCTTGCACTATCCACCAGAAAAAAATTTATAATTGAGGCCAATACGGTTAGCTTTTGAACGCAAAAGAAATCAAGTAAATATATTGAAAACTTAGCAAGTTATGACCAAAAACGTAACCAGTTCTACTAAAAAGTGGCCGGAAAGAGGCAGTAGTAGAACTGCTTACCTTTTTTATCATAACTTGCTTACTTTTCTAGATATCGACTTGATTTCTAATGCGTTGGATAGGTAACCGTACTGGCTTTAAAACAAATTTTGTTTTTTGAAGATAGTGCAAAAAAAATATTTTTGGCAAAAAAAAACCATGGACTACCCCCTTTGCTTTTTTTGGAAAAATGATAAAAAAAATTTCTTGCACTATCCACCAGAAAAAAATTTCTAATTGAGGCCAATACGGTTAGCTTTTGAACGCAAAAGAAATCAAGTAAATATATTGAAAACTTAGCAAGTTATGACCAAAAACGTAACCAGTTCTACTAAAAAGTGGCCGGAAAGAGGCAGTAGTAGAACTGCTTACCTTTTTTATCATAACTTGCTTACTTTTCTAGATATCGACTTGATTTCTAATGCGTTGGATAGGTAACCGTACTGGCTTTAAAACAAATTTTGTTTTTTGAAGATAGTGCAAAAAAAATATTTTTGGCAAAAAAAAACCATGGACTACCCCCTTTGCTTTTTTTGGAAAAATGATAAAAAAATTTTCTTGCACTATCCACCAGAAAAAAATTTCTAATTGAGGCCAATGCGGTTAGCTTTTGAACGCAAGAGAAATCAAGTAAATATATTGAAAACTTAGCAAGTTATGACCAAAAACGTAACCAGTTCTACTAAAAAGTGGCCGGAAAAAGGCAGTAGTAGAACTGCTTACCTTTTTTATCATAACTTGCTTACTTTTCTAGATATCGACTTGATTTCTAATGCGTTGGATAGGTAACCGTACTGGCTTTAAAACGAATTTTGTTTTTTGAAGATAGTGCAAAAAAAATATTTTTGGCAAAAAAAAAACCAAGGACTACCCCCTTTGCTTTTTTGGAAAAATGATACAAAAATTTTCTTGCACTATCCACCAGAAAAAAATTTATAATTGAGGCCAATACGGTTAGCTTTTGAACGCAAGAGAAATCAAGTAAATATATTGAAAACTTAACAAGTTATGACCAAAAACGTAACCAGTTCTACTAAAAAGTGGCCGGAAAGAGGCAGTAGTAGAACTGCTTACCTTTTTTATCATAACTTGCTTACTTTTCTAGATATCAACTTGATTTTTAATGCGTTGGATAGGTAACCGTACTGGCTTTAAAATGAATTTTGTTTTTTGAAGATAGTGCAAAAAAAATATTTTTGGCAAAAAAAAACCATGGACTACCCCCTTTGCTTTTTTTGGAAAAATGATAAAAAAATTTTCTTGCACTATCCACCAGAAAAAAATTTCTAATTGAGGCCAATTCGGTTAGCTTTTGAACGCAAGAGAAATCAAGTAAATATATTGAAAACTTAGCAAGTTATGACCAAAAACGTAACCAGTTCTACTAAAAAGTGGCCGGAAAGAGGCAGTAGTAGAACTGCTTACCTTTTTTATCATAACTTGCTTACTTTTCTAGATATCGACTTGATTTCTAATGCGTTGGATAGGTAACCGTACTGGCTTTAAAACGAATTTTGTTTTTTGAAGATAGTGCAAAAAAAATATTTTTGGCAAAAAAAAACCATGGACTACCCCCTTTGCTTTTTTTGGAAAAATGATAAAAAAATTTTCTTGCACTATCCACCAGAAAAAAATTTCTAATTAAGCCCAATACGGTTAGCTCTCGAACGCAAGAGAAATCAAGTAAATATATTGAAAACTTAGCAAGTTATGACCAAAAACGTAACCAGTTCTACTAAAAAGTGGCCGGAAAGAGGCAGTAGTAGAACTGCTTACCTTTTTGATCATAACTTGCTTACTTTTCTGGATATCGACTTGAATTCTAATGCATTTAATAGGTAACCGTACTGGCTTTAAAAGGAATTTCGTTTTTTGAAGATAGTGCAAAACAAATATTTTTGGCAAAAAAAAAACCAAGGACTACCCCCTTTGCTTTTTTGGAAAAATGATACAAAAATTTTCTTGCACTATCCACCAGAAAAAAATTTCTAATTGAGGCCAATACGGTTAGCTTTTGAGCGCAAGAGAAATCAAGTAAATATATTGAAAACTTAACAAGTTATGACCAAAAACGTAACCAGTTCTACTAAAAAGTGGCCGGAAAGAGGCAGTAGTAGAACTGCTTACCTTTTTTATCATAACTTGCTTACTTTTCTAGATATCGACTTGATTTCCAATGCGTTGGATAGGTAACCGTACTGGCTTTAAAACGAATTTTGTTTTTTGAAGATAGTGCAAAAAAAATATTTTTGGCAAAAAAAAAACCATGGACTACCCCCTTTGCTTTTTTTGGAAAAATGATAAAAAAATTTTCTTGGACTATCCACCAGAAAAAAAATTCTAATTAAGCCCAATACGGTTAGCTCTCGAACGCAAGAGAAATCAAGTAAATATATTGAAAACTTAGCAAGTTATGACCAAAAACGTAACCAGTTCTACTAAAAAGTGGCCGGAAAGAGGCAGTAGTAGAACTGCTTACCTTTTTTATCATAACTTGCTTAGTTTTCTAGATATCGACTTGATTTCTATTGCGAATACTGCACAAAAATATTTTTTTTTTTTTTTGTGGAAATAAAATGAGTTAAATATAGTTTAGAAACATTATTTAACCTTAAAATTTTACTCTTTGTTTGTATAACTCTGAGTATGGATATAATAAAATTAATATTTGTGCATTCGAAAAGAGTATAAAAAACTGAAAAACGGTATGGCATAATATCATTTACATCTGTTGTAAGTGTCTGTCAGTGGCAAAGAGAAAATAAACAACATTTTAACTTTAAAATGAGTTGACACAAAATTTCATTTGCAGTTTTAAAAGTGTAAATGTTACGATAGTAGTTTTTAGGTTTACAAAACAATAAAAAAAAATATAATAAAATTATCTGGAAAGTTTGTATAAAAAAACTAAAATATTGAGAATTCTCTAATGTAGAGCAGACAAAATATAAATTTAATCTAAGTCAAGTTCGGAGTTTGTAGAACAATTTCATTTGTCTTTAGGAATTCTTTTCAGCCTTAGCTTATGTATGATTAATTTTAATTAAAAAAAAAATTAATAAATTATAATAAATAAATAATTTTAACTTATTTATTTCTTTGCAAAACGAAAACAGACTAGAAAAAAGTCAAGATGTAAATAATAAATTTGAGGGTAAACTGGCAATGCAGATTATGGCGCATTAAAAACGCTAGATACAAAGAATAGAGTCGTAAAGTTCAAGCATACAAATAATTAATAAATTTAAATTTAAATAATTTTTTTTTGCATTTCTTTATTATAAATTTGTGCGACAGAAATTTGCAAGTAAGTCCACCATTTGTAAATCTTGGCTACTAACGCTATTCACTCTAAAGTCCATATCGTTTTAAAAAGAATAAAACCTAAAAGTTTTTTAAGCTTTTTATAAAATCATATTTTATTGTATCATAGTCATGTCCTCTTATTTCTATATACTTAAATTTAATGCTGTCAAATGAGGTTTTGTGATAAAAAATAAAAGCTTTTCTTGTAAGTAGATTTGCAAGCGAAAAACCTATTTGCGTGCGTGTACACACAATATCCGGTTATATGTGTGTTTAGGTGTATTTGTCATATTGAATTAAAGAAAATATAAAGATTTCTAAAGCCAGTAACTACTTGAAGTAAAGAACAGTTACAATATTTTTACTTTAGGGACATTCATACAAAAGGACTTCAGTTGATATTCAAAAACTGTAATTGCAAGTTAACAAAAGAATACAAAAAATAAATACAGGAAAACATCTTGAAGAATATTTTTTTTTATGTTTTCTACTCTACAACAAGTTTTAACAATAAGAGTTTGTAAAAGTCAACGGGAAATTGGATTTTTCTAGTCAGTCGGCTGGTTGCTTAGAATACTTGAATGGATTGTTGCTTGTTGGCTGTTGATAATAAAGCCTTAAACAAATTGTTTCCTGGTGGTATTTTTTTTTATTAAATAAAATTGATTATATTTATAACTATTTATTAAATAAAGTTATATATGTTTTAATTTGTTATATTATTCCTTGTGGGCTCTAGGTCTAGTTTTATTTTATTTTAATAAATAAGAAAAACCACTTTTTTTTAAATAATTTATTTATTCAATATTTCGGACACCTTCGGTGCTAATAACACAATCTCAAAGCAGGAAATTAAAAAAAAAGTTTAAGTTTTTAAATAATCGTACATAATTCCTGAGGAAGATTATTTAAAAAAAATTATTTTTTTATTTATTAAAGCTAAACTTTGAGCGCACAAGGAATAAAATAAAAAACAATATTATCAAATAAATTATATAAAATTTTTATAATGAAATTTCATTTATTTCAGTAAAATAATTTTAATCCTAGAAAGCTTATTAGTAAGATTCTGTAAATTGTAAAAAGAAATTATATCAAATTATAATAGAAAAGCAAAAATTTATTTATTTTATTTTTAGTGACAAAACTAAAAAAATATTCACTTAGTAGGGAGGCTTATTTATAATATTTAAAAAAATAATATATAAAAAAGATCGTTAAGAAAAATATTAAAAAATAGAATTAGTGCTAAATTTGTATTTAAAAGTAGCTCTAAATTAAGAAATGGAATTAGTTCTTAATTTTTATTTATTACTCGTTCTTATGATGAGAGTTCGCAAACAAACAAACTTTTCCATTCGTATCGTTTTGTAGTTTTTCAGAGTAAAAAAAACAAATATAAATAAAAAGTACTGCAAACATTTTGCTCTGATTTATTTTTTATTTGTATTGGTACATAACACAAAACAGTACCATTCGCTTAAATGTAGGCAAGCAGAAAACAAATGAATGAAAATAAAAACAGTCCTGAAACACACATACATATATTATATATATTAAAACGACTGTCTGGTTTCTTGTGTGATCACACAATATTACGCACATATTTATCATTTTCAAAATAACTAAGCGTAAATTACTCTCTGCACGTGTCGTTGTGGTATGCTCTTGCTAGTAAACTAAACAAACAAAGAATGATTCATTCATTATCAAAAATATGTTTCGGCTTCCAAATTTACGTAATAAGAAGAACCAATCATTTTTTGCTTTAAGTCGTTTTGTATTTTGTTTTATACATTGTACAAAACCATTCCATTCTACTTGAGTGCTTAAATGCAGTAAAAATAATTGATTCGTTAATGTAATTCTTCTGCTTAATTACGCACTTTTACTCCATATGAACTTTTTTTTCTGGGTGTATGAAATAAAAAGTTTCTGTATGTTCGGAATAGAAACGAAATTTTCTAGTCACATTTTACAGACTTGTGATGTAGAAACAAGTTTTGTTTTACTTTTTGCAATTCAATATCGCGACGTAAATTCCGAATTTGGATCTTTTGCTTTTTTTAATTTTTGTTCTTCTGCATGGTTTCCATATGATTACCAACAAATTATGTATCTTTATAGGTAAACTTACAGTCATACCTAAATTGGCGCGGCAAGCATTTTTATCTGTCAAAAATTCTCAACGCTGTGCAATTAGAAAATCCAATTTTGATAACGAATTTTATAGTAAAGTTGGCTGAAAAAAAAAATTTTGTTTTTTTTTTGTCTTTAGTGAGTTTTATAAAACAAAAAGATAAAGTAGTGTATAAGAGAATACGCACCGCCAGCACTCTTATTTAGGCATGACGTTTTAATATAAATAGAAGAACACAAAACGCCCTTGTACTAGTACACAAGCTCAATTAATACTTTAATGAGTTGGCACGACACCAGTAAATTTTATTACGAACATTCGTATGGAAAAAAAACTATAACGATATTTTATGGAATTCGGTATTCATTAGCTTTCCGACAAAAATATTCGGTACTTTACAAATCGTTATTTGCGATGATTATTTATGTCCTGTTAACTACGTCGCATAGTTCATATTAAAAATGCAGTTTGCGGAAATTACGATTTCTTATAATAAGAAGATCGAATATACAAAGCTTTTAAGGCAAAACAACGTTTGCCGGGTTAGCTTATAGCAAAATAAAAAAAAAAGCTTCGCCTCACTAACGATGTTACCACTCTAGGGTTAAACAAAGTTTTTCAAAGCAAAAAAAATAAACTCTTAAAAGCATTAAGGCAAAACAATTTATTTAATGGAATCTTTTTTTTTTTTTTTTTCTTATTTTTAAAATGATTAACTATTCATGGTTCATTAAGTGCTATGAATAGAGAAAAACTGAAAATAATCGAAATAAATTAATAACTTTTATAATCACATTTTTGCAGTATTCACGTTAAATATAAAGAAAAATTTCTTAACATTACTTTTTATTTCTTGAGAAATTTTCTTTTTTCTCATAATTTTTTCCTGTTTTATATTTCTATCAAAACTGTTTTTATTTCTTTTGCTTCTTTTAATATTTTTTTTTTTAAAGAAATAAACAAATTTTTATTTTATTTTTTTGAAAATAACGATATACTGAACAACGTAAAGCAGAATACACAGTTCATTGCAAAAAGGATTTAGTTGTTGTTTATGATTAATGTTTCTTTTTTTCTTTTTGTATTGCAAATTGCAACTGCATTTTCGTAAATTTCTTTAGCTTTGAGAATTCTTAAGTTTATGTTTTTTTTTATTTTTTATTAAATCTTTTATTTGAAAAATGACAAGGTGAAGGTAACTGTGTGTAGCCCCTTACGAAAATCGGAATTGGAACGACATTTTAAGTGGTATAGCAGAATATGTCTAACATGGTTGTATAAGCGATAGTATAATAAGATAAAGTTAAAAAAGAAATGTAAACTAAAAGAGTTTTCTTTGTCAATGATAGATTATGATTTTTTATTAAAAAAAAGTGTTTATAAAAAGTGAAAGAAAGCAGAAAATAAAGAGTCTATGTCATGTTAAAAGCAAAACCTTATCAGTTGCTTAAGAAAATCAATGGCAAAGCATATGTTCTTAATTTAAATTTTACTCATATTTAAGTATGAAGTTTACTCATCTCTAAGTATCACTGCAGAGAAATGAAGAAATTATTAACTAATTATAATTAAAATTAAATAACATTATTGATAGTGATTCAATTAGAAGCTATTTAATCATACAGTTTACACAATTATGTGCTAATACCTACTCGTTGTTTCAATTATTTAATAATTTTTCTATAAAATACAAATTGAATTAAGTCGAAGCAATTAAAGGGGTTTACAAGAATGTTTCATTACATTGATTGCATTAGTGTAAGTATAATTCTTAAAATCTTTTTCTTGTCTGCCAGAACTCTCTCTACACTCTTTCTAGGTTTCATTTTCTTATCTTAATACCATCACAAGTTAACATGTTTGTCATTAATGTTTATCATGGATGACACTTAAAAGCAAAAGAGACAAACGATAAAACAAATTAATGATATAAATGATATTTAAGTCTACATTTAACACCCACTTGACAATTATCTATATGAAACAGGTGCAAACAATTTAGGAAGAAGAAAATATGTTGACACAAGTGTACGTACATATTTATACATGAAAAGGAGTTTTTTTTAAAAAATTTAGAAAAAAATATTTTAATAAAATAAAGTAAAAGAAAACAATTCTTATAATCAAACGCATAGAAAACAAGAATAAGCGTTTACTAAACAAATTAAAGATAGAAAATGTGCTTAATAAGCCTTTATTAAATAAAAATATTTTTTTAGAATTTATTACTTAAACTTTCTTATACTCAAGTATTTATTTTATTATTTATTTGTAACTAGAGTTAAAAAAATTAATTTAAAAAACTTTCAACCTACACTACTAATTCCAATAAAATTTATTTTGATGGAACAATTAACAAAGTCATATCCCTTTCGGCTTGAGAAGCTTAGTTTCGCTAACTAGTGATAAAAACCACCAAAAACCACTAAATTAAAAAGCACTGACTAAAAAAATTTAAAATACTGTGCAAAAAATAAGAGCAATTAGGGGAGTTATTTATATTTCGATTTCAATCGAAATAGCTTTCGATTCCAATTGAAATGGCTTTCAAAAATAATTTTCAATTCCAAAAAAAAAAGCTAATTAGTAGACCTTTTGAAAATCCAGCAGAGTTGCATTAACAATTTTGAGGGCAATTATAAAAATTTATATTTTTCTTTTTCGAATTTTCTACATATTTAGTTTTTATTCAAATTGAAAATTCTCTTCCCCAGTCTAGCAATGGAATAAAAGAATCAAAAGTAAAACCTAGATTTCGGATTTGTATTAACTTTTGCTTTTTTTAGTGAAATTTATGTACATGTACGTAATGTTTGTAAAGGGTGTCCCAACAAGAACGCAAGATTTAAATTTTAAATAAATGACTGATGCAGCAATTGAATTGTTTCTCTGGCTGTATGACATGTGGCGCCGTCTTGTTGAAACCACAAGCCCTCCACATTAATTTCTTCAATTCTAGGCAAGAAAAAATATGTTATCATTTCACGATACCGAACACCATTGACTGTTTGCGCTTGACCTGCCTCATTTTCATTAAAAAAAAGGTCCAATGATTCCTCCAGCCCAAAAACCACACGTTTGAGGATGCATTTGCATCAGCCCGATGACTCCTCCAGAGGGCACAGCTCAACATGCACTCACTTTGAGCGGGTGTAATGGCTCCTCGTGCATCACTTGTATACGCTTTATGGCTTGTTCACTTGTATTCTACATTTATCTAGTTCACAAATATCAAAACAGATTTGACATTGGCCTCGATTTGCAAAAATAAAAGCATCTTCCAATAGAGTGATTTTTTTAGTTCACCTTGTATGTACAATCAATCGGTCTTATACAAAAGAAGAAAAACTACAAATACAAAAACCTTACAGCAAGCTAGGAGCTAGAAAGCAGTTTTTAGGCATTTTAATTTCTTTATTTGAAACTAGAAAAAAATTTTTTTTATTATTTTAATATTCCCGTGCACCACAGAGACTCTTTACGAATCTTGTGATTGTTGCAAGCTCCATTATACTAAGGGCTTCTGGGGCTACTTTCGCACTACCAAGGGAATTCATACAGATTCTTTCCACAGCTGGACAATCGCAGAGGACTTATTCCTACATTTTTTTTTGACAGAAACGATATGATAGATATATTCTGTGTCACACCAAATTTGCTCATGTGGTAGTTAAGTTCACATTGTTCTTTTAGCAGCTCAACGTCTTTTCGAATGAGGCTCAAAATAACTTCTACTCCAATGCGCTTGGAATTAATGAGTATCCTTGACTAACGTATGCCCATTTCGACTATCCAGCAATGATTTCGTTTCAATGGTGTTCAGGCAAGACTAAAGTAGTTATTCACCATGCAAAAGAGCTCTGAACTTTAGATCAGATAATTTCAATTTTAATTACCCACATGCCCTTAGAGTCCCGGTATCCATAACAAAATAAAGAATTAGACTTTGCCAAAGTTTATAGCAACCCCAAACCATTTAAAACCGGAATCAATAGCTTGCATGTGCACTTAGCAATACTTAGATATCTGAGAAAATGTGCATTCTAGGAAATTACACTAATTTAATTTTCAACCTTTTGTGGAAAAAGAAAAATATTTATTTAATAAGTGGGTTAGGTGACACAGGGGGCCCAAACAAGAAAAACAGAAGCTGGGCTCACTTAGTTTTTTTTTTTGTTTGGGCGACCTGTGTAACCTAAAGTTGAATTTAAAATAATGCTTTGCATGGTTACTTAATCATTCTTCGAAATTGGTTCGTTTACATGGTGGCCATCAGTTGGAATTACAAAGTTAGTAAGCAAATTCTTCTAAAAACAGTAATCTATTACATTTTTCTATATTTAATTTTATGTTAAAACTAAAGCTGCAAAATCGACAGTGTTAAAAAACAATAAAAAATACATTTTTACAATATTTAAATGTCCTTGACATTCTTTTTTAAAATCTAGTTTTTTGTATGCAAAATTTCAGATGTCAGTAAAGTTTTCTATTTTAATCAGTTGCATTATTTACTTAATTTTTTTAGACCTTCTGTAAACTCTATTATTCGCTTCAGAAACATTATCGGTTTAAATTTTCTTTTCAACTTTTTTTATTTAATTCAACTAAATTATGTGCTTGAAAGAATTTTTTTTACAAAATTTTGTTTAAAAAAAAATGCAAAATAAATTGCTTGAATAAATTTGTTTGTTTGAACTAAAAAAAAAAATAATTGTTTCTGTGTGTAAAAACTAAACGTTTGGTGTAGTGCAATTCCTTTTATGATTAACAAAAAAATATTATTGAAATGAATTGAATATCCATGGCCTGGTTATCAAATGGATTTATTAAAATTAATAAATTTATCTACAGATGAATAGCTAACCAAGCAACTTTCATAAAGTTTTGATTATGCATAAAATACGATTCTTTATTTTATTTGAAATTTTTTTTGGAAACATTTCCATAAAACTCATTTATTCATGCTGTCAACAAGGAAAATATAACATTTTTTTTTTGTTTTCTCATCTCAGAATTTTCACAATAATTGTTTTTTAATTAAAAAAGTTTTATTATTTTTACAGATATAAACCATGAATATATGAATGGAATATAAAAGGAAAATATTTTTTTTTATGACAGTTTCCTTTTACCGCAATTTATTTAATTTAACAATAAAAACTATCGGTTGGCAATTAAATTATTAATAAAAGGAAAACAAAAGAACTGAACAATGCTGGATACAAAGAAAAGACAATTTATTTCTATTATAGAAATAAAAATTTCTAAAAGTATACGGGTGTGTTATAAGCAAAATTTTAATTGAATTTTTTTCTTTTATTTTTGCTTCCTTTAATGAAAGATTAAATATAAAAAATTTGGTTTGTTTGCTTTAGAATTCTTTGAAAATTAGATTATTAAAAAAAAAAATTAAATATCTATATTATGAAATTATTAAGTTGTCAAGAATTAAAGTTAAAATATTGGACATTCAAGCAGAAGGCAATATTAACTAACAACCCTATTCACAAAAAAAAAAAAGAATAATAATACAAGGTTCTGACTGATTATGGTAAAGGCGTCTAAAGAAAAGTATGCGTGTATAGGACGCCTGGTCGTATATCAAAATGAGGTGTTTTTCTTTTTTTATTTAATTTTATTTGTGAATCGGAGTAGATAACCATGCGTTTTAGACACATGAAATCTTCAGCAGACCTATGTGAAACACTGCTAATAATTTTGTTGTTTAATCTTTTAACCCTCTAACTCTTCAATTAATATTACTTTTTTGACTTCATATAAAAAACTACAAAAAAGATCCATAAAATGAAGGGTTACTGAAGTAAAATGTTCTCTAGAAATATTCCTCGTAAAAGTCTGGATATATTAAAAATGAAAATTTTACTTTTGTATCAGAAATAAGTCAAAGCAAAAGATGCTATTGTGAAGTAAACTGTATTATGACCTGTAAAATGATTTTTAAGTGCTAAACCTATGCCAACTTTAATCTAATCGTTCATTTAAATTTGCTTTTAGTATTTTTTTATTATTATAAGTTAGTCCATATATACCGCGACATGTAAATTTACTGTTTAAGATTTAGGGTTTGAATGAAGCTAGATAATTGGGCGGACCAGTGAGAGATTTTTTAACTTTCTGGCACTAAATAACGAGTCTTCCAGAAGTCTTGTCTTGCGATATCCCAAGGGCGGACAGTCACAGAATACATGTTCTGAGATTTCGTCATGCAAACCACAGAACTTGCATAGGCTGATCCTAATATAACCTATTGGGCACATTTAACATTAAAATGTCCGGTCTACCATTCTGTAAGGAATTTAAGGTTACTGTAGTGGAGTGCACCTCAATAGCGTGATAAGCTGTGTCACTATTTTAAGTCCAGTCTAATAGTTTGAGAATTACGGTTCAATCCCAGAACCAGATTTTTCCTTGATATAATCGGGAGATATTAAAATACAATAATCACTTTTTTTTCCAGACACCCAACCCAAAATAAGATTATTATGGGTGCCAAGCTTAGGCCATGACTATAGCCGATTTTGGCTGAGATGATAGTAAGGCCAGCAGTGCAGCCTGACTATCTGACATGACACATATATTTAGTCTTAGAGTTTGTCTTTCTCTTTACATATTTCCTGGCGCAAATAAAAATAGCGTATATTTCTGCCAGAAATATCATTGGGTACGTGCATATGAGAATGACATAGATACTAAAGGGCTGCACAAGCATACTTTAAATTTCTTACAAGCACTTTGTATTATAAAATATTACACAAGTTTGTAGTAATGTGTAGCTTTCAAGTATGCTTGTGCAGCCCTTTAATATATAGATACCTGTTCTAGTGTCACAATTTTATTTGTTTCAGTGAACAAAACTTTCTTTTTCACTTAAAATATAAAAAGTTTTTTTTTATATACTAGATAGCCACCAAGCTTGTAATTAAATTATTTCCAATATAATTACTTAATCCTGCCCATTGAATTTTACCACACAATCATTTAATAATTAATTTCCTTGTTTGCACCTCAAAGTCCAATAATAATAAATGACAAATGACCAGTTATTTAATCAACAAAAGTAATGAACGTCACCAGCAGTAATAAACTAATTATTAAGAATTTTGCCATATTTATCAATACCGAAGCAGAAAATGAAATGAAAACATAAAAAAAAAACAAAAAAGAAAAAGTAATAATAAAGCATTAAAGCATGATGTTGACATATACTTTGCTTTAAATAAAATCATTATTTGCCTTAAGTTGGTATAATTTTGCAAAATTCAATATAAAAACTAAATTGATATTAATTCAGGGTTGTTGATTTAAATAGCAGGCGTTTTAAAGGACTGTCATAAAAATATATAAAAACAAAATTCAAAAAAAAAAAGAAATAGAAAACAGAAATAAAACAAGAGAAATTAACTTAAGCCAAATATTGTAGGCGCTTAAACTTATATAAAAAAATTATCATTATGATATTGAAGGAAATTGTATAAATGCATTATGGCCATCATGAACATCAACTGTATCAGCATCATTACCAGCAACAATTTGACTTTTGTGCTTACTAGCACACAAATACAGATCGTCTCACTCCACTGTTCCATATAATTCTTACAGTGTCTAAGTGCAATTTTAGTACATAAATTCAAATGGCCTTAAGATTTTTATTTTTTTTTTAGAACTTAGGATAAAATGGAAAAAAAAATCTTATGGTTTTAATAGCAACGTGATGTAGCTGGATTTTGCAAGCAAAGTCTGTAATTAAATCAACCTCCTACACAGAGTGATGTTTTTTTTGTAAAATTTACTTTAATGTTATACGAGTCTGAGTGAGGGTTATTTGAAAACTAACGATGAAATGACTGCTCCAAATACAGTCACACACAATTTTAATATGGGCGAGTAATAAAAAAAAGCTTTAATTTAACAACGACGACTATTGCCAGTAGCCAAATGACATCATGATGAGCATCATCATTATCATTATCATTATTATAATTGTCATCATCCGAAATATTACAAATGCCAACATTGTCATTTATTATATCATTAAATATTAAAAAAAAACAAAGGGTTTGCCAAAAGATTTACAAAATCCATAAAAAATCTTTTTTCATTATTTAAAAAATTCTTTTTCATTTTACCAAAAGAATTACTCGTATTTTACAAAATATTTTGTGACACTCTTTAATTTCTGCTAAGTTTTGTGTATATGATGCCACATGAAATATTCATTTAAGTCTCTTAATCGTTTCATACAGATAAAATGTTTTAACATTTCTATTAGTGGGTACGAGGGCTGGTAGGAAAGTAGGCGATTTTTTAATTTCTTTCACATTAACATTACCAACTTCAACCACCATCTTTCAATAAACTTTTTTAAAATTTTAAGCAATCTGCGTGATTTAGTTTGTACTTGACAGCTACTAAAAGCAGACAACCTAGTAAATTTTAACTAAAAAAAAAAAAAAAAAAAACTATACCATCAAGATAACAACGACTGCATATATAAATTGGACTACGAACTGCTACCCCATCCAACATATTCTCCAGATTTAGCCTCCTGCTATTATTTACTTTTCCCAAACCTGCACGCAAAGAAAAAATATGGTTGAGGCAACCATATTCTGGTGGAAACATAGTATGATTAGATTTATGATTGCATCCAACCATATATATTTTTAAATCAAAGATATTAAAAATAGCTTTCAACTGCAAATACTGCGGTTCAACCCCCGGTCAAGGCAAGAAATTTTTTTTTTAGTACGTACATATTTTAATATGATTTTAAAAAAATTTTAATTTTAATATTTTTGTATAAATAAAGTTTTTTTTTATTCCATTGATTTTTCTTTTCTATCAATTTGTATTTATTTATTACATAATACATCGAGTTTAAATTTATTTTTTTTAACTTTAGCTGACTCTACCAGGGCTCGAACTTGCGAACACTTAGTTAAGAAGCATTAACTCGCCACTCAACCACTTCAGCCACAAAGCTCAGTTGAGTTAGAACGATTAGGTTTTTGTTTTTTACTCACTTTATTTTAAGGTTACGGAAGAGACAAAATAGAAAGCAGTTTACATTCAACCATATTTTTATCATTATTATGTTTGCTATGAACATATTTATGATTTCAAGTAAAATTTTACTAAACATAATATGATAATTATATGGTTGATCTAAGACACTAAACATAATATGGTTAACAATAACTAGAAACATGTTTACCATGATCAAAATAATGTTTAGATCGTTCAAATTAATAATAATATTTTTGTGAAAAACACACTTTGTTTGAGGTGACCATATTCAACCATCTTTTTTCTTTGCGTGTGAACAAATGACTGGATGGTAACAGCTTTGGATCAATGAAGAGGTCATTAGCGGAACAAACAAACAGATATTTTTAGTGTTTTGAGAAAACCTATAATTTGGAAGTGATACGTAAAAAAATTAGAAAAAAAACTCTACTTAAAATATTTATCTAAAAGCAGATTGTGTTCAAAAATAAAATGCTTATTTGCCTAAAAAAAAAATATTTTTTCAAAAGGCACTGAGTTGTTAATGCATATCGTGCATATTTAAATGCTTAATTTAAAACAAGTTATTTGCTAGCCAAACTTAAACAATCTGTATAGTTCTAACTGAAAAAATATAAAACTAAATTAATCACCTTCATTTAGGGAATGTTGTCTTAAGGCATCATGTGTTTAAGGGTTGTCAATGATATAAAATATCTGTTTCATTACATTTTAATTCGCATTTTAATCCATGGGAAGAGGAGATGATTGTTTTCATACTTCCTCTTGATTTAATTTTTTAAAAAAAATTTTTGCTTATTATTGCAAGTGCAAAACCCTTATTAGACACTTCTGCACTTTAGCCAAGTAAGATTCAGATTTTTTATAACAAGAACTTACAAACGATTTTTGGTTTTCTTTTGTGCATTTTTAAAAATTTTTCTTACTTAATTTTTTTTTTTTTCAAATAGAATATTTAAGTTGAAGGTTCATTATATGAAATTTCTTCTTTTAGGACGTTTTTTAATTTTTTTTTTGCAAAACGTTGTTAAAGAACTTTTAAAGAACAACAAAATACTCTGCACTTGAATCTTTTTATATTTCAAGTGGTTAATAAGTTAGTGATTTATTAGTTTTATAAGTTTTACTTTTTTATATTTCATATATTTTCGTAGAGCTTTGAATGTAAAAAATCTAAAGTGTAAAAAAAAAAAGTTGTTAAAGTAAAAAATTTTTTTTTTTTGATTTTACGGTTTCAGTACATGCTGCTGCAAGCCAACAGGTTGTTTTTTCCCACAATTTATTAATACAACATTATACTAACCGTTGTTGGGTTTGCTGTTGTAGTAGTTTTGTTTGTTAATTTTATGTTTTTGTTTTAAGTAGTTTGTTTGTGGTTGCTAAGGTAAACCACTAGCATGAACATAAAATAGGGCTGTTTATATTTTTATAAACAACAAATATAAGCGTATGTGTGGGTGTGTTTCATTTAAATGAAAACACGTTGCCACACTAAGCGCACACTCAGCATTAAAAGAAAAAAGTAGAAAAAGATGTATTAAATTAAATAAATTTTAATAAACTGCCGGTGTAAAGTTTGCTTGTTGTACAGGTGCCGAAGTAGAGTAAAGTAAGAGCGAACAACTAGCCTGGTCACTATAGCCAAAATAGACCTATTGTAAAACTAATCTCTTGCTACAAATACAGCCTTAGTCTAGTACTTATTAAGAGCTTAGAGACTTGCTTTATCAGACAGTTACAGGTTGCTTCACTACCTGTAACAGTAAGTAATGAAAACGGGTCATAGTTTGACCATTACAGTGTCACAGTACTCGCATATGTTTTGTTGTCTCTTTGCCTTCGTTACATTACGACTGATCGTCATATATTTGCCAAATTCCGTAAAAATAAAAGTTTTTCTTCGAGCCAGGTTTAAGATCAGTGGTTTTGCCACCCTGATATTCTTCGTTTGCAACCAATTGTAGCAATTGTGCTTAGTATTTAAGTCAAGAAGTGGGTAAATTAGAAAAATATTTATATATTTTAAGTATTACCAAAACGGCTAGATTTTTAAGATTAAAGTCGCATTATAATTATATATTTTTATTTTAATATCCCGCTATAAATTTGATATTATAAATTATATTCTGAAGAAACTATACAAAGTTGCTGGAAATGCTAGACCAATTTTTCCCATAAATATATTCCATGACTAATTTACTAATGCTAAAGCAATTGGACTAATTATAAATATCATTGTCGCAACAAAAAGAGTAACATGTGGCAACGTTATCGATATACTTGTTATTAAATTGTCGTGAATTCCACTGACACAAAAGATTTGTGTAAAATCGAGTAGCCAAATGAAAACTTTTGAATTAAAATTTAATTTAGTGTCTTTGAAATCCAACAATTAAAATAAAGAAAATTTGACCTTCTAAAGAAAGTAATATTTAATTTAAACAATAACTATTTATTATTACTTTAAATAACTTTATATAATTTATAATACTTCCCAGCTTAAAGCTTGTTTCAAAGTTATTTAATTTTCATTTGGATTTATTCATTTTCTTTGTAGAATTTATATAATTTGTATACAAATTGCGGTTTTTCTCTAGCAAAAAATCTTTTAAAACTGCAAATGCAATAAATATAAATGAAGTCAAGTTTTATATGCACAAAAGTTTTTTTTTATTCAAGTTTTAAAACGCTGTAGAAAGAGAAAGTTTTTTTCTTATTTACAAACTATCGCTATACATTTTGTTAATAATGTCTACAGTTTAAGTAAATAAAACTCAATTTCATTTGAAAAGGCTTGTAACTAGTTTAAAAAATTGGCAATTATGCCAAATGAAATATATATATGAAAAAATAATGCATCCTTTCACTTAATATGTTAAAAAAAAATTAAAAGACCCAGCTGGGTGGCTTGTCGTAAAAACTATTTATCGAAAATGCGAAGATTAATAGATTTTATTATAAAGAAATTTTGAAATGCCTCGGATATCATCGAAGTTATGACGAATAAAATGTAAACATTTTTGATTTAAAAAAAATTATTTCAAATATAAGATAACAGCTTTCGACTATAATATACGAATATAATAAATTTATAAGATCGAATAATTTATTAAAATTATTGTTTGAAATAAATTTTTATATACATTTTTGATATACCATTTAAAAATAAATTTTTTATGTAAATAAAAACATTTTATTCTATTAATTTTTTTCTGATAATATTTATTTATTTATTTATTTATTACATTAAGTAGTTGGTTTCATTTTCTTTCCAAATTTATTTGAATTTACTTGGATTCGAACTTAGGCATTTGAAGTGAAGAGGCATTAACTCGGCAGCTAACCACTTCTGCTATAAAACTTTGTTAAATTTGAACAATTAAGTTTTTGTTTTATATTTACTTTATTTATATAGCTACGAAAGAGGCAAAATAAAAAAAATTGATTTTCAACCATATTTTTCACACTTAATTAAACATATTATGTTTACTATAAATATACTTATTTAGTTAAAATTTTATTACAAATAATATGAAATTTCAGATATATCTATGACGGTAAATATAGTATGATTAAAAATAACTAGAAACATGTTTATTGTGATCATAATAATTATATGTAATAATTTCTATTTGGAATTTAAAAGTTTAACAAAATATTAATCTTTATTCGTGCTTAATTCCAGAAATTGTGTTGGTTTTAAAATTTATTCTTTTACTCATGATATTCTCATGAGTTATTTATTCAGTACAATAAGTACTGAAGGGGAGAGCATACCTATATGGACCATTTCATCAGACGCTACTCTGAATCCTCAGTAGGTTACTCCCAACTTTAAATGCTTCAAATTAACAATAATATTTTTGATGAGAATAAACTATGTTTGCGACAACCATATTCAACCATATGTTTTCTTTGCTTATACAAATTTTAATTTTTCTACTAGTGCTTATTTCGTGAATGGTAAAACTTAGCTCATGTCTGATTTGACAGATAATTAGTTTTATCCTTCCGCTGAAAGAATATGGTTGTGTTTTCGCTTCGCTAAGTGGGCCTGCGATCGACTTACAGAAGATGACGATTTTGCCCAAAAAATTATCTTTTCAAATGAAGCTCATTTTGATCTTGGCAGGTATGTAAACAAGCAAAATTGTCGCATTTGGGGCACAGAAAACCCGCACGCATACATTGAAGCCGACGCACCCAAAACTAGTCACTGTTTGGTGCGGATTTTGGTCCAGAGGCATAATTGGGTCATTTTTCTTCGAAAATGAGCAAGGAGTGGCCGTTAGTCAATGGCGATCGTTATCGGGCCATGTTGATTGAATTTTCGTTCACAAAAATTGAAGAGGAGGATATTGGCAACATTTGGTTTCAGCAGGACGGCGCTACGTGCCAGATAGCCGAAGCTACACTCGATTTTTTTATAGCATTTTCAAAAAAAAAAAAAAAAAGTTATTTGGCAGACCCTATATTTCTTTTCCTCTCGTACAGGTATTAGAAAAAGACCACATCAGATGACCCAGTTGAGTTCTTTCTGTATTTCTTCTTAAAATGGTGTAAAATTATTTTTTAATTATTTATTGAAATCACTGTTTAATCAAATACAGCTTCTAATCCTCTACTCATCCATTATTTGCAGCAATAAAAAGCATTAATAGACTTTTGTGTATAAAAATGAATACCTTGGCTAAGAATTAAGATTACGAAACATATTGATTAATGAATGATAAAATTATACACATTCCAATTAATTAATTAAAATAATGAAAAGCCCATAAACGAAAATATGTGTGAAAATATTCACCATTACCGTGTTTGGTGTAGTCAAATTTAAGATTGAATGGTATTTTGTAAAATTTTCGCCTACTTTATACTTTTATATTTTATACTTTATTAAATAGTTATAAAAACTGTCAAAACAAATAAATAAAAGGTGATAGAGCGTTGTTTGTAAATTTAATTTGTTAAATTTTTTTTCTTTTTACGTAATAAAAGATATCCTTGCATTCAATAAATGATGGTAAAATGTTAGAAAAAATATGTGTGATATGTGTGGACTGTGTAATTAAAAATTAACGTTAAAACTCTTATGATATGCATTTATTGTGCTTCCCGACTTGATAAAAATTTTTTAAAAACATTTTCCTTCATATTAGTTTATTTTTATCATTTTTAGTATGTGTCATGAACAATATTACTAACGACAATTTTCATCGTTCTTGAAAGGCGAAAAGTGAAATGTGATAATGTTTTAACGATTAATTAGAAATAGATTTTGTATTTTAGGGCGTTTTTGACAGCTACGAAAATTTTTATTAAAATACGCATAATTTTCGCTAGGAAATTGCCATGATAAGGGTGATTAATTGGTAAGACAACATAATAGTGTTGGATTGTAAATTAGTAGTAAAATCTTAATTTTTTAAGGCAAATCAAATCTGTGACAATATGAAAAAATGATAAATCTATATAGTTAATTGCGAAAATAAGTCAGTTTTTACTCAAGTCGGCTTAAGCAATTTTTAATTACCCGGGGTCTATACGGGATGTATTTCTATCATGCTAAATGTCAAATTCATATCATGATAAAAAATCACCATTTATTATTGTTATCGTAGCGTTATGATAGAAAAAGCTTGCTATGCGATATGCTATTTCTATCTTGATATCAAATATCATTTTAGATATTAATTTCATTTTGAAGTTTGTTTACTTTCAACTTTTTGTTTGAAATGCGTATTAATACATAAAATTTATCGTACTGATACAAGAAACTTATTTTTTAAGTTTTAAATGATAAAAAGTAATAATAAAATATATTTCATCATAATATAAATTCAACAACCTCTTCCCCTATGTACTGCTATTAATATGAAATTGACATTTGCTCTGCCGGCGTTATATCTACTGTTATGATATAGATAACAGTATGTTATGATATGTTAGTGGCATAGATATATTATTAAAGAAACTTGTTATAGAGGCTTTGAATGTTATTTAATTAAATTTTTTCTATTTTGCTTTCAGTAGAATAATTAAGCAAAATTTATTGGCTTAAAATTTCTGATATTTGTTCAGAGTTATATTTTAAAGAAGGACATTTATGAAAAATTTTCTTTGCACAATTTTAATGTTTTGGGAGTAAAAGTTTTTATGAATTTTCCAATTCAAATTAAATTTCTTTTACGTATTTTTTAGCACAAGTAGTTGCTAAACAAACTCCTTAAAACTTTATTCAAATATAAAAACTGTTAGCATTCTACAAGAGAAAAAAACTTTTTAGAGTTCATTATGTTGCAGTAGGGATTTCAGTCTCCTTGAAAAATTTTTTAAATGCTTTTATATAAAATTTTTATTTGTTTACTAAAATATGTTAACAAGAAGTAGGAATAAAAAAGGATAGTTGAAATGTTTGATAAGAGTTTTTGGCGCCATTCCCGATTTGTATAAAAAAATACAATTTCTTAAAAATATAGGAAAAATTTGTTTTTTGGAATGTAAATAACTTGTGCCAACTTGAATACAGAATGGAATTAAAATTCACAGAAATATACTAAATTAAACACAAAATAGTTTTGTTGCAAACTACCAACTTCATCATAAACCAGCTGTTTTCGCCCGGTCTTGTTCGGGTCTTTATTTTTTGGGTTGTAGTCCTTAGAGTAGGAAAAGTTTTTTTTTCAAATTTTAAAGTAAGAAGTCAACTATTAAAAAACAAATTTTAATTAATTTTTATTTTTAAGTTTGAATAAAATTGGTCATGATTAATAGGAAACTATTAATTTAGCTTTTATTGAATTATATATAATGTAAACCAAACAAACACACTTACAGGAAATAATTTTTTTTTACACACGAAATAAATTTTGTATGTATAGGTTTAAGGTACTGACTCAATACCTTACTTAGTCGTACGATCTGTCTAAAAACGCATGTGTGCTAAAAAAGTATGATAGTGTGTATTGAACAAGCAGAATTTTTTACAGGTCTGTCCGATTTTTTAATGTTATGAAAATTTTCATAAAATACATTTTATCTGTGCGATCAGAGTTGCATTTTCTATGTTCAAGGCAGAAATATAGCAACAATACCAAGCTTGTGTTTTGTTTATATAAACTTTTAGGTTATTTTTCATTGTACATATTTGTGAAAAAAAATATTTTGCGGCAAAGAAAATGAATACTTTTAAAAGTATTAAGCTGAGTAAACTTATGTTTTTGCATCTTTTTTTGTATAATAATGTGGCATAAAGTTCGCCATTTTAAAGCGATCTCTTCAAGTAGCACAGAATTCTGTCACACATTATTTTGACATAATCGTACGATCGTGTAGGGTAGTGAGTCAGTACCTTTACTAACATTTGAATCAATGCAAACAAACTTTTTTTAAACGGTAAAAAAATGCAAATGCGAAATGTTGTTTTTTTGGTCGTGTTTATTGTTGTAATTAGTTTTAGTTTGTAACCTTCTACCACTGCATCAATCTAATTTTTTATTAAATAAATATACTCAACAGCAGCTAGTTATTATGGCTGAAAATAAATAAAAAATATGTTTACCTGCTTATTTTCAAAACCCACTAAAACTCAATTTGCATTTTTTGTTTGTGCCCTTTTTTTTTATTTTATTTATTTTGACAACACAATTTTGCTTATCATCATCTTTGGAGTATTTCAACTAAACAAAGATGATGTAAAACAATCATCAGTAAATTTGGGAGCTGTTCAAGTCGTTGTTCTTCTGTTTGTTTGTACATTTTGATTCTTTATTTAATGTATATTTTCTTTTGTCATCATGTTCATTGAAATGCTATTGAAAAATATTTGAAGGATGTATAAAACCTGCCATAAAAAATTATTGTGTCATTGTTTATTTGCCCTATATTTCATTATTGATGAATTTTTGTAAATCTTGTACACGTTTTACTGTGATTATCTGAGTGTTAGACACTGAGACGGAAAATTCTTATCAATGGAAGCAACATTTTTTTTCATTGTATTTCTTCAAATCGTGATTTCGAAAACTGTTTGCAAAAGTTTTAATAAAAATTTTAAATGTATAACACACTTATTTAAAATTTTCTTTTCATGAAATAGAATCTATTTTATTTTGGCAGCAACTTTACTTATGCTGTCGTCTTGAAATACAAATGCTCTCAAAAATATTGCCACACTTTTATTAAATCTCGTACATTTTGTAAAAAAAAAAAACACAAAGAAAAATAAAAATAAAAAAAAAATTAAAAGAAGATTTGAAAGTTCTTTAAATTAATAATTTTGTAAATATTAAATTATTTGGAATAATAAAGTTTAACCAATTGCATTATTTCTCATGGAAAATTTAAAAAAACTGCTTACTTAGTACAATAAGTACTAAGAGGAAAGGCGTATCTATAAAGCTGTTTCATCAGACGCTACTCTAAATCTTCAGTAGATTACTCCCAAGTCTTGTTAAATTCTTGCCAAAACATTCGAACACTTATTTCATTATACTTTACAAAGCAAATAGAAATATTCTATTTTGGTCGATTGATATATAAGGAAATAAATATTCGAATGTTTTGGCAAAAATTTAACCAGACGAAAGCTTAAAACAAAAACGTCAACTGCAGATAGAAGTAAAAGTTAAGAAAAACACTTCAGTTTTGTAAAAAAGTAAAAGAAAATCTCCTATTTTTATTTTTCTGTGTCTTAAATATTTTTTAAAAATTCAATATTTCCAAATTTTGAATAAAAATGGTTTTTCTTGTCACAACAATGCAAGTGAACTGTTAATGCAGAATTTGCTATTTTCTTTATTTTGAAAGTGTTACTTTTTGAATTGAGAAAATAATTGTATGTCTCAAATATTAAATTCAAAAAATGAGATTTGAAATTAAAAGTTAACAGTAAAGACTTTTGTTCGAGACCATGTATATTGTCTGTGATGATTTTTATCAAATATTTCAACAGTGAAAATAAACGTCTTGAATTTTTTATTCAGAGAATTTTTTTTGCAAATCACTTTGAGTAAGTATAATATTTTAATATTTTTTTTCTGTGTACAATTTAAATTTTGTTTTTTTTTTTTTGTATTATAATTTGAATAAAACTGTCAAAATGTTGTGCAAGTATACTCGTATGTATGTTTGTACAAAAATGTGTTAAATAATATTAATGGATTTCGCTTGTTTCGCAAAGTGTCATCGAAGAGTGGTATTAATAACAATTCTTTTCTTGCATTTGTGTATACGTAAATATTTTATAATTTGAAAAAAAAAAATCTTTTCAATGCTTTAAAGCAGATTATTTTATTTCCATAACAAAACATTTTATTAAAAATTAGCCAAAAAGATTTAATCTTCATAATATCTATTTAAGAAAATTATAAATTAAAAAAAAAAAAACTTTTCTTAAAACATCTGCTAACTCCTATGGCCTTGTGTTTTGATATTTGTTGACTGTTCAAAGTTCAACAAAAGAAAACATTTTTAAAAATTATTAATTTGTAAAGTTGGGTCACATAAATATTGTGAATAGATATTTTTGTTTTCAAAAAGGACATATTTGCATATTAGGGGGTTAAAGTTTACATTTTCACAAACCTTAGCAAAAACTCTAAAGAAAATTACTGTAAAAATTTATTCGGTGATATAAAAAGTTGAAATGTTTCTTAAAACTAAAACTTTTTGAATAAAGTAATTTATCATATGACAATTTTAGAAGGCTTTTTAACACGAATGACAAAAAGCAATATCATTTAACTCTTGGTGTACATTTCAATAAAAAAATTTATGTCTCTGTAAACTTTAAGTTTAATGTTAGAGTACGGTACGTAACAACGATTGAATTTTTTAGGCCTATGAACTGAATTAGCTTCTTCGCTCAAACCTTTTTCTATCAGTTTCTTATGTCACAAAAATTAAAAAATTTAATTAACATGTTTTAAAATAAATTTAAGGTGAAAGCATTTGTGTTAATCTTTAATTATTTCTTTAAATAATGATTAATTTACAATTATTTTTTAAATTTATTTACATTTCTAAAAAAAAAAAAAATTACAAAACCACATTATTTTAACAATTTTAACATCATGAAATATTATTTCTTGATAAAAAAAATATTAAACCACTTTATCAATATCATCACTTCACTGCAGTATAAGCATTTCACGTGAAATATTTTCAATTTTATACACTCTGTGTGCCAAAATAAATACTTAACCTTAATCAATTATTGTTGTAGCACAAGTTTATGTGATGGAAGTACTTAACCCACCACCAGTAGCTGTAAAATAACCACTTAAAAACCTCTAATAAACAAAATAACTAGCAAGTTTAATAACGGCCATCAATACTGTTAATAACACAGTGGGCATTATGTTTCATTAATTTAACACAATCCAAATTTTAAACATTTTTTAAATGTTTAAAATTAGAATGAAGAACGGGAAAGAGTCACCTAGTCACTGCATCTTAAATAAATCTATTGTGATACTACTCTCAAGTTACAAATTATTCTCTAGTATTTTTAAGAATTCAAAGAGTTATTTGAGTTTATTTAAAAAAAGTTAATTTTAAAGCGAAAATAATCAATTTTTATTATTTTTTGGTTAAAGAAACTACAAATATTTTTGAGCTCTACAGGATATTGCCTTACATTTTATACTCTATTACAAATGTTAATCTGTAAAAGCAATTTTATTTTAACTGCATGAGAATGATAATATAAGACAGAAATATTTTCAAAAATGATTTTTTTTTTTAAATCCTGGATTCTAACCAACGCCTTTGAAAGCAATTCTATTCGAATACTATTTCGATACGTTCAGAGAAAGCAAATCACAGCATACGATATCTATCGAATCTTAATTTTCTTCATATTGTAATCGATTTATACACAAACGTTTGTCAAATGCTAGTAATTAAAGAAGAATTGTTGCATGAATTTAGGCAGCAATTGTGCAAAAAGAATTTTTGATAATGCCGATGAACAATTGCTTCTTTTAACATACTTTTCTCCTTATATATTAAAAATTATAATAACAAATATTTTGAACCTAAAACTTAAAATAACCTAATTTTTTTTTTTAATTGTGTTGTCTGTGTGAATTAAAAAATTAATTTGTTTTGGTTACGGTTGTTGGTTGAGAATGGGTTTTGCCTTACAGAAGTTGTCAACACGAGGAGGAAAAGAAGACTGTAGAACACCTTTTCTGCCGGTGTCCAGCCCTGTAGAAGCAGCGCATGATTCAATTTGGAGACAGCCGCCTGCAGGGCCTCATTGCGTTGTCGAATATAAGGCTCGAATACTATGTGGCTTCGGTAGAAGTAGCATTTGGTTTAAGTGACGGACTCAAATTCTCAATTCTCTATCTGTCTTCTTATTTATTTCCTTTCATATCACTCTTCTATCTCTAGTGCTATCCTTTTTCATTTCTTTCTATACAAGTATCACAAAGGGACCAGCTTCTGTGTTTTTCTTTTTTGGGCGCCCTGTGTAACCTAACCTAACCTAACCAAACCTAAGATAGCTGGTTTGCTATAGAATGGTATTTACTAAGATTATACTCAATCGAATGTAACCCCAAAATTAAAAATTTTGATCAATTTTACTCGATATCGAATGAGTTGATTAGACCCCTGGTATACAATTTTATGGGACTTATTTTTTAACTATAATTTCTTTCATACTTTCTCTACGAGTTACGTGTTATATTCGTTCAGTTCTATTTTTTATTACTTTTTCTTATAAATTTGGCCGTATGGCATGGATGGGGCTTTTAATATATTCTTCCAATGTTTAAAGAGCTGGTGGCTTGTCCCTATATGTGTGACTTAATAAAAATTAACTGTTATATCGTACAAGCGAACGCAAGGATCAGTGAGCAGGAGCACTTCTAGAAATAAAATTTTCTACAAATTGATTTTGTAATAAATTAATTGCTGAGCGCAATGTATGGCAGTGTTGATACCAAATATCGATAATTTTTAGCTGATTAATAAAAAACTTAAAACTTTGTCACCAGCCCTTGCTCAGTTCGAAATATATAAGGACCGACGATGTCGCCAAATTGTAAATTACACTAAACAATCAATTGAGACTTTCTTCTTTCCAAATACGTTAATTTTGCTTGTTGACGTAAATATTAAATCAGAAATAAGTTTCATTTGAAAAAATGAGCACTTTTTTTGTTCAGTTTCTATTGAGCCCCTTAAGAAAAATACTACGGAAATGATGGTCCATTTCCTATTAATAATTTTCCATTTTGTCGATGCATGGTGAGAACGATTCTGCATCTTCTTCAATGTCTTCTACTACAGTAGTAATATCTTTTTTTAATGCGTATATTTCTTTGACTTTTTGATGGTTTTGAATCGGAAAGAAGAAAATTAGTTCGAAAATTATGAATTACTACACAAATTGATTGGCCGGTTGATGACTGTAAAATGGACAAAGTGTTCTATAATTTGTTTTTAGTAAATTTCCACAATTTGAAACCTTTGTACCGTTCGTGTAATTCTTTTAGTTCTACTCTATTTAATTTCCAAAAATTACCTAAACATAGTGTAGCAGAAAACCACGCCTGCTAACGTAAAAAAAGCTAAAGAATTGAATCGGGTTAATAAAAACCAAGCACACTTTTCAGTAACATCATAAAAAGTAACAATCGGTTTGTAAAATTTAACTAAAAATTTTTTTTAAGCCTAAAACTTTTGTGGAAAATTGAATTTTTTTCTACAGTTTAAAAAATTAACAAATTCAAGCGGTTCCAAAACTCATAATTTTCATCCGATCTAAAAATGGGTTCTTGATACTTGATTAGTAAGATATCCTTTCTAATATGCGATAATGAATTTCTCAAAATTTTATAGATTTTTAGGAGAATGGGTCACTGTGCATTGTTTTCGATTTAAACAATTCATGATGACTTGGCAAATCAAGACATTTTGATTTTCTGGGCTCTGAAATTAAAGTTATCTATATCGATAATTCTTATACAAATAAAAAAAACACCCTTTAATAGTAACTGTTTTTATGGCAAACTAATTATGCAAGTCAAGATATGATATTCGTATGCGTAATCTATCATCGCTTCAGTCATTTAAATATCGCATAAAATTCCATTATTAAAATTTCATTTGCGTAAGTAACACAATTACAAAAAAAAGATTAAAAATTTAATTTTTTGAAATAAACTTTTAATTAAAATGATTAAAGCGTATTCCAGAGTGCAGCCAGTCTCTTTAATTATATTTTGCCGTAGAGTTAAATTTTGATATTAAAGAAATAATAACAATAATAATAAAAAACAAAATTAGTTTTAAATATTTTATAACCAAAATTTAAAGTTTATGTAGTTTCTTCTTTACTTAAATAAAATAAAATGTACATTTCCACTACCATGCCGTTTCCACTGTACATCATACACACAATACCGCAGCACTCATTCAGTCTTCAATAAAAATCATAAACTTCAAGTGTTATTATGGGGCCTTTCATTAAGTATAATTGAATGACTTTGTGGCTTTAGTCAGTCCCATATCAAAAATTTTCTATAGCCACTTCACAACACATGCAAAACAAAACCAGAAGGAATAAAAAATTAAATGAATATACATATAATATAATTTAAATAGAAAAAAAAAGAGAATGAATAATAAAAACTTTATATAATGAATGAAAATTACATGTAAATAATTATCTTTTTGTATGTAAATTTATATATATGTGTCCTTATCTCTATGTGTGAACCTTTCTCTATCTCTCTCATTAGCTTTATGTGTTTCTGCATATGTATGGGTGGGATGTATGTGTACATGAAGGTTATTATGTGTTAATGGGTTTTCTTTTTACTTCCGACAAAAAATCAATTTTCAGAAAATAAAATGTGTGTGTGTAAATATTTTGCTTATGTATGTGTCTGAATTGACACATTCCTAAGTGTAGCTATTATATACACTTAAATAAATGTACATGTAAATGAAAAGGAATAAAAAAATCAATAAAAATAATAACGTACAGATGTGAATGTCTATATGAATGAATGTGCACATATTTAAATATTTATGAATGTAGTATATGATGGTAAGGGAAACAATTTTAAGTAGAATTTTTTCTGTCTGTGAGTTTTACTCTTTTTTACTTTTTTTATTTTTATTAAATTTTTTTTTTATTTTATTCAGTTTTGTTCTCTGTCTGCACTTAAACACACACATATGCATCAATAAAGCGTTTTTGTTTTTTCCCCTATTTATTGCTTAAGCCATGGTTGGGGTCATATTGGTAAAGAAAGTCAAAGGTTTTCCTAAATAGACATTTTCTATTCAATGTGGTTGAATAACCTATTACAATTTGTTCTTTTGTTTTTTTTTTCTGTTTATTGTTACTTTTTAATTCGATTTCAAACCTTTTTTTGTTATCGAATTGGCTACTCTTTTGTTAAAAAAAAAAAAAAAAAAAAACTCATACAAAAAAGTCTTCATTTTTAAGATATTCATTCATATAGTCTACACATTTGAAGGCGGAAAAAGTTCAGTTTTAAGGTCTAGCAGTAAAAGCTAATATTTTTATATTTTCAAAAAGCTTTTGCTTAAGTTTTAATTACTAAACTTATGCAAAATATCCTTGTAAATAATTGCCAATCCAACTTTTCAAGTTAGCTTATGCAGAGCCACTTCAAATCAACTGAAAATTGAATTGAAAAAGTTTCTTGATATAAGCAAAAGCTTGATCTGAATCTATGACTGTATTAATAGATTGAAGTTTGCAGAATCATATGATATTAAAAAACCAATTCAAATTATTTTGTTAAAAAGAAATTGTTTCTATTTGCCAAAGCCTAGAAGAATAATTTCGCATAATAGTCTAAATTATTAGACACCGAGATCGTATTATTTAACCCCAATTGAACTATTTTGTTATTGGTTTTTATGTTGATAAACAAGGGACAAGTGAAAAACTACAAATCAACATTTAAGGAGCTATTAGGGAAATACGGGCGCATATGCTGCGAAAAAATTTGTGAAAATTGGTATTCCAAATTACTCCCTTCAACATTAATGTCATAAAATTTTCTATACAATAAAGCCCATTTCATTAATATTATAAAATATACTTTTTTGTTTTAATATAATTTAAAATTGTATAAGTATAAAAAACACCCATATGGTAGCCTTTCTTAGAGTATAAAGAATGAATGTAAAAGATGCAGAGAAATACTTTAAGAAATAGAATAAAAATTTTATGTAATAAAATAAAAAAAAAATTAACAAACAAATGAATTTTATTTATAAAGACTTTTAACTTAAAAAAAAAAAAAATTTTAAATTTCCCTTTTTGCAAAATTTTTTGTGAATCGGCTTATATAAAATAAACAATCGAATCATTAAAAGTTTAGCAAAACTTAAATAAAACATTATGGGAAATATTTTTCTGCTCTTCAATTAATATGACTTCTTACTTTTAATAAAAAAAGGCTAAAAGGCAAAAAAACCCATTAGTTGAAGAATTATAGGCTTAAATGTTCCCCAAAAATAAATAAAAACTTAAGATATTTTTAGTGGTTAATTCATTCTCACTTAAAGATGGAGTACAATCAGACTTTAATATTAAATCACTACCAACTTTTTTTTAAATGTTTGTGATCTTATCAAAAAAATTTGAGAATTTAAAGTAAAATTTATGAAAAAATTATATGAAAAATTTCGATAACATTGATTTTTTTTTGGATAAATGGGTTAATCCATATTATACATTAAAATTGGATTAAACGTTTAAATTAAAGTTTATTTATAGAAATATCAAATTAAAGGAAATGAAAACAATTATGCTTTTTTTTAACAACATAAATCCGCGAAGCTTCCCCCAGATTGGTAGGTTAGTACGCTACCTACTAGTCTACGGGGACACCGTAGACTTCTCACAAAACTCGTAATCTTTATTTGCTTTATTTTAAATAGATTTTTTTGGGCCTGTTCCGCTGAAAAATAAACAAAAAGTTTCTTTTTTTCTATCCTTCTTGATAATACTGACAAAATACATTATAAACGATACCAATTTTAATCATATAAATATTTAGAGTCTACAATATCCAATAGTAGACATTTAACAATTATTTTTTTAACTTAATTAGTCATAAAATATATTTTACCTGTTTTAGAGTTTTAAAAACGTTTGACTTACCTAAAACGAAAAAAAAAAATAAGTAAAAAATTTTAAATTATTTTAAAGAAATAAAAAATATATTATATTATTATAAATTAATTATTAATTTTTAAATTGATGTTTCGCTTAAATTTCGCTTATTCAGGAATTAAATTCAACTTGAAAAACCAGAAGCTTTAACAAAAATACAAAAGAGTTAAATAAACTTACAAATAATATATTAAATTATTTTATACCCTGCTGAGACATAAAAGTTAATGAATTCAATTATGTTTTAAATTGTGTGACTGATTTAGGTGTTTACACATATTCAAATAAGTTTACGCAATTAAGCATTTAACAACTGAAAATATTGTCAAATTTTTTTTTTAAATATGTTTGAGTATTTATAAAATAAAAAATTAAAAGAAAGTCAAATTTATAAAAAAATGTCTTGAAGCAAGCTATTGATTAAAAGAAATTAGTTATTTAAAAATTATTTTCAATAACAATTTTATTAAATTTATTTAGCGTTAACTGTTATGACATTTATGTTTAAATTTATTTACATTTTCTTTTTTTAATACTGAAAAAATCAACTTTTCTCACTCTTGAGTTGATATTTAAAGGCACAACAAAGAGTTGCATTTTGATTTTGACTTCATTAACGTGCAATCAATTTGTATTTTAAATTGAGCTTAACAAAGGCGATAATTGCATAAAATGCTTAATTGCTCAATTAACTTGTATGTCTGAACAGGGTATTAGTCTTTACCGAAGTTAAATTCTACATAAAAAATACTAGTAGTATTAACTAAGCAGAAAAACGAAAAAAAATATGTAAACATTGGTTGTGTTCATAAGACGTAACTGTTGTGCAACTGTTGAGTCTTCGTCTTAGAAACACATAGATTTAGATCTGAATTAATTCAATAATAAAAAAGAGGCTTTTTTATATGAAAGAGAAGAGATGAAGGAAAATTTAATACTTTTGTTTTTAGTTGTAAGATGTTGAATGAAGTATTTATTTACTTTTTTAACTCAAACTTAATTCGGTTTGCTATATGGATATTCTGATGTTTTTACAAGAATTTATGTAATTAGTTCCCTGAAGATAGGAGTAGATTCCGTGGCTTGGTTCATATGAATATGATTTCCTTTTAGAATTTCTTGTACTAAACAAACAATATATTTTTAATTACAATAGCATGGAAAATAACAATATTTTAATTTCAACATAATGGGATTAATATTTTGTCAAAAAAGGACTTTAAAAAAAGCAACGTAATTTATTATTTTATATTGCAAGCTGTTATTCATTTAGATTTGCTACACTTAATATATATTTAAAGGTTTCACTCATAATTAAAAAAATTTTATTTGTTAGATAAAGTTAGTCTTTCTATTTTCTTACTGCTAATTCTGATGTGATAATTGTAATTGAGAAACTTTTCTTAACCATATTGTAGTCGTGACAATAGTTTTACTAAGTTTTTTTTATTCAATTTCTACTTATTTAAATTCTATCTAGTGTTATTTAATTTATTTTTTTTTTTTTTTTTGGTTTTGTTTTACAAATCTGACAACTGTTCTTACAACAGTTAAATCTTCCACAGCTGGCAATAAAGGGTAATTTATTTAGAATGGTTTTAATAATATATTTTTATGAAACACCTTTCTTTTTACTTATTTAAGTAATTTATTATATAGGCCATTAAGGAGATTACACGATACTAACAAAGGAAACGCTTGGAAATGGTGTATGGACCTAGATACACCTCTTTTTCTAGAAATATGTATATATGTATTATAAAGAAATTCGTTAACTATATCTCTGATAAGTGAGATAGAATTAAAATTAGGAGTGCCAACAAGTCACCTGGTCACAGCTTCAGTAGCTCCAACACTCTTCATACTATTAAGCGATATGGCTACCAACGCTGACATAGATGCTTTTAATTATGTTAAAATCGCCCAAAACTAGCTTAATACATTAACTCCCTTATCCAAAAAATTTAGCGTAGACTTTAAAGTTAACGTTATCGAAACTTTTCGTACATTTTTGGATAAGAGCAAAACTTTGACTGTGAAAAATAAATTTTTTACCAATTAAAAATTAGGTTGTTATAGGGAAATTTTTTAAAACAGAAAATCGGTGTTATAGCTCAAAATATATTTAAAAAAACTAAAAGTTGGTAAACTATTATTAAGTTATGGTTATTACCTATTATTTATTACCACTGAATTTTATATTGATTCTTACAAGGGAAGTTTTTTTCTGTGTGTACATTTCTGTTGTGATAAGCAAATAAGTTACCAATTCAAAAATTTAGTTAAGGTAATTGAATTTTTAAGTAAAATATAAATTTAGTAAAAACAGAAATACGGTAAAACAATCTAAAACTCTGTGCTATCATTAATATTTTTACCTGCATTACTGAACTTAAGTATCACAGCTGACTGACTTTTTTGAAATGTTAACGATTTTAGTTCTCACAATCTCTCGGTCTGGAGATAGCAAATCGAGAGCATATTTTTGAGAAGAGCACAGTCCAGATGGAGAGACGAAAAGACGTGCAATATGGCGATTATAATCTGGCTAAGGTTAGATAAATAGCCCAACTTAGAAATGGGGGGGCTGTAGTCAAAGGCTACTGCAATTTTGGCAACTATGCTAGGATAATGAGTTTGCTATCAAACGACTACTGTAGAAGTTGTTAAGACGAGAAGGAGAAGGAGACTGTCTAACACTTTCTCTGCCAGTGTCCTGCCTTGGAGGAACGGTGCAAGATACACCTTGGAAAGTGCTACCTGCAGGGTCTCACTGCGCTCTCGAATTTAAGAGTCGACATGATATATGGCTTCGTTAGGAGTAGAAGTTGGACTCATCTGTCTTCCTATAATTTCCTTTCACTTTTCTATCTCTATTGCTGTTCTTCTTTACTTCCTCTTATACAGGGATCCCAACAGAGGATCCAAGTGTGCCCAACTTCTATTTTCTTATTTAGGTAACTTAACCTAGTTATCACAACTGACGTTGTTTTCCATGTGAAGTATTATCAAGTCTCTGCTACTTCTTAATTTCTGAAAACTTCTCTATTGACAAAAGATTTCCTCATATTTAAATTTACATATTTATTGCGTCTTAAAAAGATTTTCCCATATCGAAGCACATTTTTGCAATAGATTTTCTTCTTTTATTTCATTTGTTGGTAAGACTGTTAGTTGTGTTTTGTATTCTACTGAGATTTCTGCTATTCGATATGAACATTGTAAATACGCAAAATAGCTTAATTTTACTTAGCTACCAATGCTGTTTTGTATGGTCAGAGATATCAAGTAATTTTATTATTTTTATATTCAGTTACTTTTTTTTTTTGCTATTTTCTCTTTTCATTTTACCCTTATCCCTCAATGTCTCTGTATGTCGGCTTATTATTTTAGCTTTAGGGAAAATAATGAAGTGACTAAAATGTATTGGGAACAAGAAAAAAAATATAAATATAAATGGTATAATAAAGCCTGGTTATTTATGCATATTTTAAAGCATTTAAACACTGAAAGCATGTAAATATTTTCATGTAAATAATAAGGGCTTAAATAGTTTTAAAATATTTAAATATTTAGTAGAAGAAAGACTACAAGATGTAAGATCATGAGAGAAATTCAATAGAGTAACAAAGTAAAGCGATATGGTAAAAAGTAAATGAATGAAAATTTTCGCTGGCAGGTACTTTTTTAAGAGTTGCAGTATTTTTATAATTTTTTATAAGAAATATTTTTATTTTATTTTAATAATTTTTGAACGCCATTGTTTAATATGTAAACGAATAAATAAATAAGTTTTTTTTAGAAAATGACCACAGAAATAAGCAGAACAAAAACATATTTACTTTCCTTTGAATTTTCTTAGTAAAAGAAATTAACGTTGTTCTGTTATGGAAACGTTTTTGTTTTATTTAAATATTGGTTCTTGTTTAGATTTTAAATTTTCATTGCTATTGATGATGAGATCATATGTCTGCCGTTGACGTAAGGATTAGAGATTGAAAAATGGGCACATATCAGTAGTTCGTTGTCTAATCCAAATATGGCGAAAAACATTTTTCGTCAGATTTCTAATTTTTAAAATACAACGATTTTAAAACGTAAAACATATCCGGTATGCTGCAACTGATATACACCAAAGAATCTTTACTCGGTCCATACGAAATTAGAAATGAAATTTGTAGTATTTGATGGAACTGCTATTAAACGAGCATGATGGCATAATGCCAAACAGAAAATATCAAAATTGAGAGAGATAAAAGACGAGAGAGAGTGAAAATATTAAAAAATTTTAATAGCCGCTTTAGGCGAACATGCGCGGCGTGTCAGCACGGTGTGATGAAATGCCATCATTCTCGTGTAATAGCGAAAAATTGCTGTTTCACATGCCACGCATGATGGATTTAAAATTTTTTTTTTTAATATTTTCACTCTCTCCAAACATAATGTGCTAGCATGCCGCGCATGATCAAGTGTTTTTTTTTTTTTTTGCTATTTTAAAATAGAGAAAAAATTTATGTGACAGGGTCTTAGTCATAAAGTAATTTCATTACTTTTTTATAGCAAAGTAAAAATAGTATAGTGTGTGTACCAAAGCAGTCGTCAATAAATCTATTTCCCAGCAGTAGTCTAAATTATAAAAAAATGTTTTTGCCTGGTCTCATGTAGCCCGGTCTTTTATTGCCTTAGTCGGTATCCTTAGAAAGCATATGCAGCAATTTTTAGAGAAATCGGTATAAAAAATGGCACAATTTCAGGCCTAAATTAAGTACGGATACACTTCCTTTTTAACAGTGCCGACGGAAAATCTTTGAAAAGTGGGTGTGACCGGTCAAAAAGTACATATGTAGCGACTCTCCTTGAAGTACAAAGATTATATGTATTAAATTTCAGACAAATCCGTTGGATAAAAAAAGAAAACAGAAAAATAATTTTATTTATAAAGATTAAATCTACTTCAAGAAAAATTAGGTCAAACTGAATTAAATGCAAGCATAAGCTTCATTAAGAATTATTATTTTTTATTTGTAAATAGATTTTTATCTTTATTTCATTTGAAATTACAGTCATTTTGCCAACTAATCTGCCGCAATGCTGCTGATTTCCATTTTAATTTTATCTTTATAATTTACTTGTGCCATTTGTTATTTACCCTGGCTGGCAGAGTGAATTTTCAAGTCAAGTGAAATAATTTTTGTTCTTTATGAAATAAATTTCTTCGTAAAAAAGAAAAAAATGTCCACATTTAATTTTATTTTGTTTGTAAAACCTTTAAAAATAACAATTTAAAGTCCTATTCATTGGAATGAGTTTTCCTGTAAACAATTATTTCCAGGCCGTTGTTTAACATTTTACTTGGTAACTTGTTTGATTTTAACAGCCCAGGCACTGCTGGCAAAACAAGAGGCCCAATTATAAATGTATTTCGTTATGCATAAGACATTGTAGCTTACATACACAAAGATGAATTTACCTAAACCTGTAGCTTTGATATGCCTAGATTTTATTTTGTGATTCATAGCTCTATCATTTTATTATAACAAATAAAACAAAAAGAAAATAATTTTTTGCACTATGAGTTATATAAGAATTTTATTTATTTTGATCACTTTTTTTTTGTTGAAGTGGGCTTATCCAATAAAGTCCCATTAATGACAGTCAGGCATGAATGTAACATGCAAGCTATCATCGTTTTAAACGTAAACATTTAGTGTAAATTTTATTATGTACGAATATTTTTATAGCCATGTTTCTGTTTACTTTCTATAAATGTTTATGTAAATACGAATACGTTTTTATTACAATTATTTTCTTCTTGTACTTGTTTTCCACGCATACGTGCACTAATTTTTGTATGTTGACGTGTCATTTAAATATATTTATAAATAAAAGTTTTAAATGGTTGCTAGGGGCCTCATTTACTAAAGAATTTTATGTTTTAATTTTTTTCCTTACCTTAGGCTGCAGTTCATTTTATTTAAGTTTAAATTTGTGACCCTTATTTAACAATTCTTTTTTATAATTTTTTTTAAAATAGAAATTAATTAATTTTCTCATTGTATATTGATTTTTATTGAATATAGAAAAATGTAAATCCTTCCCAGCGATGCTTAAAAAATCCTTTTTTCTCATTGGCAAGATTTCTCTCAACAACTTTATTATGCTTTATATTTGTTAGTATCAAGTACTTAAACAGCACAACAGTGAAAACTGAATACGAGAATTTTCAATATAATTTTTTTTTATTGAAACGTCATTAACATTTTAGTTATTTTGGTTCTTGTGGGAAATATAGTTATTAGACGTTCAGGGAATACATTGATTAGCTTCATTAAATGAAAATTGAAACAACTTCTCTTGTAAGAATTAAATTTGTGTCCAATAAAAAAAATTTTCATTGCACACAGAAAATTACTTTGGTGAGGAGAATTAAATTTATTAATTTTCCAAAACTCAATTCTGATAAACCAATTTTCTAATTAAAGCAACCATAATACAGTCCGAAATTTAGTTACCTTAAAAGTATTTCGAGCCCTAACACCACGATTAAAAAATTTGACTATCACTATCACTGAATTTTTGACTGGTAAGAAAATTAATTTACACCACCGAAGTTGCTTTTATGTACGCAAACATATTAAAATTTGTTTGCTTATTAGATGCTGAGATTAACTGGTTTTTGTAAGTGTACGATGTTATGTTTAGCCTTGACCTAATCTTTAAAGAAGCATGCACAATTAAATTACTTATTTGTTTATCCACATGCATACATATATATTTCCCCTTTGGTGTGTGCGTGGTTACCATAAATGTTTGGTAAAAGTTTTAACAAAATAAAAATTACTTTAGTTGCTAAAGTTAATTGCCTCTTGCCCCAGCCCATATCCTGCCCTTACAATCATTACACAAGTGCAAAGTTTAACACACATCCTTTTTGGTGTTTTTTTTTTTTTTTTGCATTGGCGTGCTAGGTATGAATATGTTGTATTATCTAGCGACCACCCTTGTTAACGCTCTGTAGGATTATGCATGTGTATTTGTATTTTAAGAAAACAACAAAACCCCTTTAAGGCACTTCAGTTTTATGACTTTTTTTTGCTTTTTGTATTTAAAATAAAAAAGTATAACATTAAAATACAGTCCTACAATGTAGCATTAAATAACGATAACAAAAAAAGATGTTGACCATCATTCTAAAAGGGAAATAAAACCAAAAATGTGTAAATGTGACATACAAACAGGCACACACGATACCTACATTTTCATGAGGGTAGTTTTTAAGGGTACATACTCTTACACTCATTTTATTTTACCAGCGGAAGAGAAGAAAAAAAAATAGTTCAAACTTTCTACCCACATGCCTTTCATTGTTGCTTTCTGTGTGTGTGTGTTTATTTACATGTTAGTAATGTTAGTGTAAATGGCTGTATTTTTCATCTTAAATGGCCAGGTTTTAATACAAATTGTAGTTTAAATTAAACATGAGAATAATGATGGTGGTAATGCAAACTGTAAAAAATCATTTTAACTTTTCAACCCGCATGCACATTCATATTTACAAAAGAAAAACAAAAACTGAATTAAGATTTATAAGGAATAATAAATTGCGGGCCGTATTGCTGATTTAATATAAAAAAAATTTACATTTTTTAAATTAATTTTTCATTTTTAATTCATTCATAATACAGATAACATGAAATAAAAATTTTAATTATTTGTCTTTCATGTAACTTGGATTTTTTTTTAAGTTAAAGACATTTGCTTGAATATATTGTTGAGAGCAAACTAATTTGGAATTAAAAATACGATGAGAAAAGAATGAACAAGTTTTTGATGTATTTATTTGTAACTTAAAAAAAATAAAAATAAATAAAAAGAAGTAAATAAAATATAGTTAAAAAATACACTCTTTTGCAAATTTAAAATTAACTTTACATGCTTCATTTACTTTACCTTAACACATTTCTTTTTTCAATAAGACCTGGTTATTTCAGCAAAAGAAAGCAAATAAAATATAATACGATGCATACTTTTGTAGAAAATTATAAAAAAAAAAAACAAAAGAGAGATAGAGAAAAATTTTTTTAAATTCTTTATGTGTTAAAGTCCTGCTACACTACTTAAGAACAGATAAATATAGTTAAGCCAATGGTTTTAATACTAGTAAATTATATTCCTTAAAAGGAAGTTACAGAAAAAAAGAAGCCAAGGAAGGTAGATTTATTTTAGTTTTACGACTGCAACAACAAAAACTTTAAGTAGTTCAAACAAACAAATGATTTTCCTTAAGCTGACATAAAAATATTCAAATAATAAACTAAACAAGATTACGTAAACAATAAAATGTGTAAATTTATGTTCAACAATTTTAAAGATGAAATGCCAAGAATAACAATGTTAATAACTTGAAAAGCTTTAAGAACCGTAAATACAACATTCTTTAACTTTATAATAATTTTTTTTGTGACATTCTTTTTATGATTTAAAACTTTTGAAATCGTTTTTAGTTTCATATAAAACATTTTATTAGTAAATTTATTTTAAAACTTCAAAAGCCGCAATAAATCTGTTTCAATAAGGAAAAACTGCAAACTTTTTATTTATCTCATTACAAAGGACTAGAATTTTAAAAATTCTAAAGGTTTTTTTTTTTATACAAGTGTTTGGATTTTTTATTTATTGTGGAATATATTACGCTACGAACTCTGCATCTCAATAATGAGTTTATTGCATTAATTACAACATCAAGTCAATTTTACTTAAGTGAACTTAAGCGATTTTTCTGCAGAATGTAAAAGTCAACTGCATCGATCTTGTTGAGATAGTTTTAGGAAACCCAAATTTCTATAAAAAAGTTAGGAAAATAAAAGTTTAACTAAACACAAATTAAGAAGGCTAAGTCACGCTAAAATAAAAAATAAGCTAGAAAAGAGTTAAAAAGCTACAGCTTAACATAAAAAATTTTATAAATTCTTTATTACATTAAGAATCTTATTTATAATTTTTATAAAAAAAAAAACCCAAAAAAAATATAAAATATGAAAAACTAAAGAATATAAGATCGTCTTCCAAATGGCTTTAAATATTTTCAAACGAATTCAATTATTTTTCAACTTCAATGTTAAAAAATACTATTTAAAATTTCATTAAGTAATAATTTATTTTTAGATTGTTAAACCAATTTCGATTCTGATTTCAAAAGCATTAGTAAATGGTAGTACTAGATAACTAAATACTAAATGGAACATCTAATTAATCAATTAGGAATAAAGTGCATTTTTATTTCACAAGTTAGAAGCCAAATACTTTTCTTTACTTATGAAATTACCTTCGTTCTACCACTTTATCAATTTACTATACATATCAAAGTTTTATCGAAAATATTACTTTAGCTAATTTGCATCAGTGTCAGTTTATGTGTGATTTTTTTTTTTTTTTCATTTTTCCAAAAAAGGCTTTTTAATTCTATTTTGAAAAACAAAAAAGGCTAAGAAAAAAGCTAGAGTCTAAATCATAAATGTTGAGTCTAAATGCGAGAAAATAAGGCCAAATCAAGTGTTAAAAAGGCTAAAATGGCAACGCTAGCTGTGAGCAATCCCTCACAACTTAGGAAACTATTTAATGAGTCTATTGAGTACTTATGACAAAATATTATTTTAAAACTTTTTGTTTTTTGAATTATTTTAAAATAATACAACTTTAAGACTTTATCACTGATACCATACTACTGTGAATCCCCCAAATGTTAATTCCATATTTACATTTTTTTTTACAATTATTATATTTTTTTAAGTCTTGTAAAACACTTACATTAGCGTTTTTTCAACACTTTGCCTCTTATACAAAAAAATTAAAATAAGTAGACTTTAAAGTAAAATTTATGAAAAATTTTAATAACGTTGACTCAAGTTTACGTTAATTTTTTTTTTTAAATAAAGGGTTATAGATTTAATTTGGTGCGATTTTATCGACTATAAATCTCGTAAAAAATTTCGATTGATAAAATTAGGCTACCTGTGGGTTCACTTTTACGGTAACAATTTCTTCAGTACTTAAAGTATTTTCTTTCTTGTTTTTATAAAATTTGTATTTTGCTTAACTTACTTTTGCTTTTAATATTTTTTTTTTTTTTTGATTTTTATTACTTAATTTAAATTATTATAAACCTAATTACTACAATATAGAATTTTGTAAGCCACACATATACATAATTGAACCATAGCATATTATCATAATAAAAAAGATATGACAATAATTTCCTAAATAATTTGTGTTTTATTCAAAATCAACATTGGCCCCTAAAATGTAACCACCCTTTATAAAATAAATGTCGTACTATAAAACAATTTGCGCACGGTTTTAGTTTTAAAGTCTATCCAAAAAATCCTAATTTTAGCTATTAGTAATTATGGTAAAATGAACATTCAGTTACTTGGTTACACATAAGCTATAAACTAAAATAGCCTGTCCAAAGAATTTTTCCATGGGATTTAATATTTGTAAATGCAACTGAAAAAGAGTTTTCAAAAATAACACTGGTCGACAAAAAAAACTTTTTGTATGTAACATGAAAACTTTTGTCTTGCTATGTTTAGGATATGGATAAAATAAATAAAATTAGAATGCTTCCAATACGAATAATTTTTTTGTAATTAGATGTTATATAAATTTAGAAAATTTGAGATTTTGTTAAAAAAAGTAAGTTATTTTATTATGTTACAGTATTAATTTAAATAAAATTTTATGATTTTCTGCTGTATTTTGCTTCAGGTACATCTCGTTGTAATGTCCAACAGTAATCCGCTAGCATACGTGGACTCCACTTGCCCTGGTATCGTTTTTCCATGGTAGAAATGTCTTGGTGGAATCTTTCACCATGTTCATTTTCAGGAAAAAAGTCTAAATGTGAATGAAGGAAGTGTATTTTCAATGACATATTACAACCCAAAGCCTTATAAGCAGATAGCAGCTCCGCGACAATAGTTTTATAGTCATTTGATCGGTGATTTCCTAGAAAATTGAAAGTTACTTTCATGAAAGATTCCCAAGCAGATTTTTCCAAATCACTGAGTTTTTCTTTAAATATGTCATCTTTCATCAATTGTCTGATTTGTGGGCCAACAAATATGCCCTCTTTAATTTTTGCCTCACTCAATTTAGGAAACTTTTTCTCCAAATATAAAAAGCCGTCACCACTCCTGTCCATAATTTTCTGCTATTTCTGGTACAGGTAGTTCCTCACTATGAGGGATCGGTCTTTTAGCAGATGGCAGGTCAGGATATGTTATTTTATTTTTTGTTTTAATTGTGATACCTATCGTATCAGTAACACAAAAATAACAATCAGATGAGTGATTCGTTGGTTCTGTCCAAATTACGGGGATTGCAAATGGCATAGATCGAGATCTCCTCGCCCATCCAGTAAGAAGACCCACACATGTAACACAGCAGATGTGTGGAACCCACGCTTTGTCTTGCTGTCCGACGGCAAAGCCAAAATACTGTTCATATAGCTTAGTCACTAATGGTGTCAAATTCCTTCGCTGAGTTTTAAAAGTAATGTTACCACAAATATAACAAAACCTGTCAGGATCATTTTTGCACTTTCTTGACATTATTTAACAGTCGCTTAACTCAATAAATAGAAAAAAACACTATACTATTCACATAAATAAAATCTCTGAATGCAAAAGTGGAACAAAAATGGTTAATTTTTAATTTTACGGGTAGTAGCTGTAACACGAAAACTAGAACTGATTGAATCAAAATGAATACGGTGATAAAATGAGGGTATTTAGGCAATTCCAAATTGGTAAGTACCTTTCTTGTTACAAAATTTTGTTGACCAGTGTAATTTTATTTTGATAAAAATTAGTTTCACTGTATTTTGAAATAAAATTATACTGCTTGTAAAGCAAAAGCATGTAAATTGCAAGATAACGAACGCCTTTAAAAGATATAATGAATCAAGTATGGAAAATAGTTTAGGAGAAATAAGTTTCATAGAAAATAAATTTTCAAAGTACTTACACAATTTTTATTGGCTTCTTAAACACAAACCCCCTTATCCAAAAAAAAAAAAAAATGATGTAGACTTTAAAGTCAACGTTATCGAAATTTTTCATAAATTTTACTTTAAAATCTACGTCAACTTTTTTTTTGGATAAGAGCAAAAAACTATGTATTTCTGCCTAATATAAAATTTAAATTTTTTAATTAAAAATAATTTTTGTCTTGTCAGGCATACAAGTATAATTTAAAATCACACTAAACTATTTAATCAGCTTGTATTTAAAGTTATCAAATTGACAAAACTTTTTTTTCATGTTTCTAATTAAATAAAAAAAATTAAGTCTTTCATTTAATTAAATACCTTAAATACTGTAACTTCTTGGCATAAATTAATTATGTTATTTTCTTAAACTTTATTAAACATTTTACCACGTGTTGCGATTCACACGTTCTATTTAGGCGTGCTAAGAATGTCAAGAGTGCTTTCAAGTATTTGAGTTGATTAAAAAATATATAAAAATGGGGCGGTAATAAATTCATGATTTTATTTATGTTAAACGTAATAAATGCGTACGAGTAAATATTTTAAAAACAAAATGTTAAAGGTTATTAATACTGAAGCGTAAATGTTACACATTTTTGTCTATTAAATTATACTCTAGGTCACACGCGTAAACATTGACATACAGTTTTTTAGATTTTAATGAATTTACAAATGCAAGATAAAGGTGTCAAAAATTTTATAGATGTTCGAGTAAAAGTGTACTTTTTCATCCATCCAATTGAGGCCACAAAAACTAGCTTATCATATTCCTGTAACAAATACCGTTCATAATCTCAAAAATTTCGGACTGTTCTTCAAAAAAGTAATTCCTGACCAAAATCCGCCCCTCAGACAATTGCTCGTTGTGGGTGCATTTGTTTGTCATAAATTGGATAAAGGAATTTTGAGCTCCAAATTTGACAATTTTGGGTATTCACGCGATGATGACTTCTTTCAAAAAATTAGAATTTATTTTACTTTGCCATACTTAATCGGAATATGTATGTCTTCTTTATAAAAAATACAACTCCTTCAAAATGTACTTATTTTTTTATTTTTTTAATTGAAAAATGAAAAAGTGCACTCTTATTGAGATACCCTTTAGTACAAGAAATAAATTCATTTACAGATTAAACATGATATTAAGTCTATGGGCCATAATCATAGACTTGACTTTTGTTAATAAGAATTTCATGAACTTAAAATCGTTTTTAAAAAAATACCGACTTTAGTGTGACTATGATTATGGGACTTTAATTTACACTCGGAAATAGAATTTCTAGTTCCCTGCAAGAGGCTGTAAGTGTTAATTAGGTTTAAATGTTTCAATACATTTTTATAGTCAAATAAATATATTGAAAATAATTTTCTATTTTATGAATTCTAGCTTTAAATTTTAAATGCTGTGGATATACAAAAAAAAAAAAAATAAATAAAAATACGAAATTTTTAATTTAATATAAGATTTCTATTTAAAATTATACAAAACACATACAATTTTGGGAGCTTTCCACGAACTAAGACCATTTTATTTTTATTTGTAATTAAAATGAATATTTTTTTGTTATTTTAATTTAAACTGAAAACAATTTCCGTCTTATACGCCAATTGAGCATGTCAATCATTTTTAATATTTTAATCCACAACGGCGAGCTAAGAAATTTTTAAAAGCACAATAAAAAAAGACAGGAAATATGTAAAACATAAAAAAGAAATATTTAAATTTAACTTTATGAATGGTTTTGTCATAAATAATTACCTTTTTCTTAATTCATATTAATTGTTTAACATAAAAAGAAAAGAGCAAACAACAAAAAATTCAGCAAAGAAAAATATTCAGTAATTTGAATTCAAAAATAATATTCTAAGTATTTTAATCGTTACCTTTTTTTTTATAATTTGGTCTTTATGATTTGTATACTAAAAGAAATTGCAACCATAAGCGCCCAGTTTCTAAATGAATTTTTAAAATTAAAGATTATATTTTCTAAATGTTTTTCTAAAATTTTTTTACTATAGAAACACAGAAACAAAGAGTTCTCTAAAAAAAAATTATGCACAATTGATGAAGGTAAATATAATAAACTAGTTGATGCGGCAAACGTTGTCTTGCCTTAAAATTTTTATATATTCAATCTTCTTACACTAAAAAATAGTACGAGACCGGTTAAAATCATTTAGTAGGCAAATAAGCCAGATACCGACTATAGCGCTACCTACTGGGCGGATTTGTGACGTTAAACCTTTCAAGATTATACACATAAACCTTCCTCTTGAATCACTCTATCTTTTAAAAAAGAACTGCATCAAAATCCGTTGTGTAGTTTTAAAGATCTAAGCATACATACAGACAGACTCGGGAAGCGAATTTGTAGTGATAATTATCGTATTCTGTTTTTAATTATGCTCGAGTTAAATACTTAATATTAACAATACATAGCATTCCACAGGTGCTGATGATGAGAAAGAGATTTTGCGGAAAGTCATCGCTCCACCAAACCAGTGTGTGGGGTTAAAATCTATTTTTCTGCATATCAAAAAATAATATCAATTGTTTAAAATTGAATAAAAAAAATATTTCATATCTTCAGTAAATAATACGGAGTTGATAGGTACATATACAACAGAACTTATAACGAAAAAAAAATACAAAAAAACAGAATTCGATTTTGTCATCTTTTGCAGTCCATTTAAACTCCAACTTAAATCATTTTTAGTGCAAAGTATTGTTGGTTGATGAATTAATTAAAAAAATAATAAAATCATTTTGATATTTTTTTAAAGTTTTTATGTTGCTTCCATTGAATTTGAGTATATATGATTCGAACTAGGTACTTGATTCAAACTTTGATATTTTTTATTAATAAATACAATCAGTTAATAATAAAAATATTTAAAATTGCTGTGACTTTCGTAGGAGGTTCCATTATTTATTTTATTAAATTGCAGTCAAAATGTAGTCCTCATCGACTACTATATTTTAAGTTAATTTGTAACATCGTAGTATATGAAAGATTCCAAATCTTTTACAAGCCCCACAGAGTACTGTGGTGTGTTTGATCAATTGATTAAAACTAAGATGAACTTTTTATGTTGAATAAGATTATCTTATCAAATACAGGTTGCAGCTCTCTGGTATACATGTTGTAAGCAAACGAGCAACTTCATGTGAAGTTACTTACTCACACATGCATATTTATTTATTTATCTACATATGAAAATATGTTTAAATCACTTTATTGTTTGAGGCAACATCACATACAACTATATATGACACATACAGAAAGTATACGAGTAGAATACTTTTTCATATTTATGTTACATCATGCATACTAATGTACAGGGTGGGCCAAAAGAAACCAAGGGGTGTAAAAGTTTAATAACTTTTTTGTTTATTAATTTTTTTTTATTTTTTCTTTCAGATTATATAGACAACACTTGGGGAATTTATAATTTAGAGGTTCACAACTGAACAGAGAACCAGAACAATAGAATTTTAGAGATCAATTATTTTAACGCAAAGAGCATATCGTCGACATTTTGTTAACAAGCAGAACTGTAGGTTCTGGGGTTCTCAAAATCCAAGAGCCATTCATCAACGCCAATTGCACCCCATCAGGTGTACAGTATGGTGTGGGATCACATCTGAAAATGTCATTGGGCCCTACTTCTTCGAGAATGAAGATGGAAGTGCTGTAACCGTAAATGGAGAGCGGTATCGTTTTATGATAGAAAATATTTTACGTCCTGCTCTTGAAAACAGACCTGGTATGTAGTTTCAGCAGGACGGAGCCACTGCCCATACTGCCCGAGACACAATGGCACTTTTAAGTCAAATTTTTGGAAAGCGAATAATTTCTCGAAATTCGGAAATTATTTGGACAGCGCGATCGCCAGATTTGACAGCACCCGACTATTTTCTTTGGGGTTTTTTGAAGGAGCGAGTGTATGTGAACAAGCCAGAGACAATCCTTGAACTCAAGGCAAACATTGTTGCAGAAATTCGAACGCTACAACCACAAGTTTTGAAAGATGTTATGGAAAATGCTCTAAAAAGAGCCCATCAGTGCGAAGCTGAAAACGATGGTCATTTAAGAGACATCATTTTTCATACTTAGTGTAAAAAAATTTCCATTTTGTATATTATATAATCTGAAAGAAAAAATAAAAAAAAGTTAATAAACAAAAAAGTTATTAAACTTTTACACCCCTTGGTTTCTTTTGGCCCACCCTGTATTTATAAGTGCCTACATTCATCATAAAACATTTATTTTCAAATGCATACAAATGTACTCATACAGACACACACACACGTTGACAGTCATTAATGTCACGCATTATTTACCCACTTGCGATTTATCTTTCTGTTTTTATTTGTTTTATTTTATTTTATTTTTTTTTTTCAAATTAAAAAAAAATAAATAAATAATAAAAAAACGCATTGAAAATTATTTATCTGTGTTCGTTTTTGTTTTTAACTGACATATTGCAGAATATTGCAATTAATGATAATTTGACAAAAAAAATAATAATTATAACTAAAACAACAGACAACAATAGCGTTGAAAAAAAAAATAATTATTAAAACACATGTAACAATGTAATTAAAACTGTAACACTTAATAATAATTATTACAATAATAAATAAATACAAATTTAATTAATGATGAGTAAGACTGCTTTACAGACGAACAAGATTATTTCTTCGTACACTTTTAAGCCGGTGACATGCATTAATATTAACAATTTCTATAATATATTTTTTTACGAAAGCCAAAAATATATGGACGTTTGTAATCGAAATACAACAAAGTTGTACTACGATTTTAATTAATTATGCCTCGTTTAATTCGAATCTTATAAGATTATACGCCTGCTGAAAAACAAATTTTAGATTTTTGTTTTTTCCCTCTTTTAAATAATTTTTCAAAAATCTTAAATTTTGCATATCTTCTATGAATTCCATGAAAACTTCAATTACACTCTGAAGTAAAAGACTTTTAACATGGACTTCCAGTTGAGCAGTAATCAAAAGACTTAAGACACAAACTTCAATAACACACATATCTAATCACATCATTTGATAGCGAGTACACTAATTCGTTGCGTGTCGGGCAAGCAAATCATCTCATAAGATCGTATTTATTGTTCATATTGTAATATATTTGTACACAAATGTTTGCCAAATGCATGAATTTAGGCAGCAATTTTCCACGAAGAATTTTAGTACCATGAAGAAAATTATATTGATTCCTTTAATACTATTTTTTTTAAATATTGAAATATGTGTATGCATGTATGTAAATATACACTTATAAGCCTAAAAATAAATAAAACTTTAATTTTTCAAAACTTTTTATTGGCGGGGTCCTTAAAAAAAAGGTCGAGGTGCGATTATGCGATTATAGCAAATTTTGTTAATAAATTAAAAAAAAAGTAATTTGTTATGTTTCATAAGATTAAACTCGATCCCAGACTCACTATCGAATTTTGTCATCTCAAATTGCAATACATTTTATTCGATATCGAAAGCGATAATTAGACTCCTGGTTACAAGTTTTGGCTTGTTACTCATTGTCCTGAATACCCATTAAATATTTTCTTTTACATCGCACTTAAATCCATATTGTTGTTTTTGAATTTACTCCTTAATTTATATTTATAATTTCACTTTAACGCAGTGTATAAGAAATTATGTCAAAAGAAACTTGTTTTTCTTAGAGACTTGTTTTTTTTAGTGCCAGAAAAGTAAATGGGAATTCGTGTTTTATATTTTTAGTTAATTTATCTTGATGGTAATATTTAAATAAATTATTTTTTAGACAGTTTCAGCAGCGTTAATTAATCAAATAAATTGATTAATTTTAATTGGATAATTTTATTACCAATTTTTTATCGACCTACATACACACAGAACTCAATTTCATTACAACATTGTTAGACTTTAATTAATTAGGAAAAATTGCAAAAATGTTACAAAAAGCATTTTGCCTTAATTCCGTAAAAGCTGTGAAAATTTAATTACGACAGTAAATTGTTTTTGTTATGTTTCTGTTTTGTACAAATTTAATAACCTCTGATAGTTATTTCATTTAAAAATAATAATAAAAAAAATATGTAATAATAATCTACCTGAATTCCTTTTTATACACAAAAAAAAAAAAAGTAAAATAAATTTTTACAACATTTCGCACTCAACCCCAATTAAATTTATTAAATTTAAATCAATAATTCAGCATGTACGGCGCTGTGTAAACCGCACTGAATTCAATATAAGTGAAATTAAAAATAAATAAAAAACAAAACGAAATGGAAAAAATATTCTTTTGAAAAAATAAAAAAAAATTTGCTTCCACTGTAAGCCAACAGAGTATTTATGTATTTGTAATTGAACAACCAACACAACTCTGTGCTAAATTCAATGCTACGGGCACAACTATCCTATTATTTGTGTAATACAAACACAAGCATAAATGTAATACGAAGCGGCAAAATAACAAACACAGACACAAGAAACAAGCATCCGACTATCAGACACCAAAAAGACAGTAAAAATTTCACAAAGTAAAAAAGGAAAAAAAATTTTAAATAAAAAAATTATTTTAGACTGAGAAATAAACTAAATGTAGCCTTCCATGTTTTACAACAATAACCTGCAGAAAAGGAGTTGTTCTGTTTAAAAAAAAAAAAAAAAGGAAACATGTTTGCATATTTTTAAGCTTAAAATTATGACTTTTGCCTGACTTTTTATTGAAAGGAATGTGTTTCACGGAATAGGTATTTGGTGGATTTAGTCTATTTACATTAAAGTAGAAAGAAAACAATACTTTTAGTATTGTTAACAGAAAGGACTCCTTTCAGAGCCAAACATTTTTCATAAAATTATATTGTGCATATAAAATATTAATGGTTTTCAAAAAAACTTTCTATGCCTTCGCTCATTATGTAATTTGCAGTACACTGGCTTGTTAAAGTACACCTGAGAAAGTCATCGATTTTATAAGGGGCTTTTGTAACAAGAGTCATTGCCCCATCCTTCATGATGAAAGTATCAGTCTTAAAATCGTCTCTAAAGCTGAAGTCACACGTGTTAACTCGCCATTGCTTTTTAATATTGCACTTTCTTGCGTATTGCAGCAAAATCAATCCAAGGATAGAGGAATGATTTGTTATCTACATAGGACATTACAAGACCTTGATTATGACGATAACATGCAGGGAAAGCTAGTTTCATTGCAATTATAGTCATCAATAGCAGAGTTTAGAATTAATATTGCTAAAACAAAAGTTAAAGGGTAGTTCAATTGTGATATTATTTGTCAAGTTTTTTTTGCTCAACTTAAAGTCTTTTACGAAAATGGGCGTTCGAATCGAAATGCATTTCGTGCACTTCATGATTTTTGTAATCAGCACACTCAAGAAATTAGTGCGCAAAATTTCAACAAACCGGATCTGTAGGAAATGTGAAAATACCTGTGCATGCTCAACCAATTAGTTCTGCAGAAACATTGCTGTTGTTGGCGATAGTGTGGCCAAAGAGCCGTCAACCTCGTATTCACTATCGCGAGATGATAAAAGACTTGCTGTGATTAGAAATTAAGGATAAGGGCCTGGACGATATGTGGTTTCAGTAGGATGACGCCACTTGCCACATATTCAATTCAACAATAGCTCTTTTAAGTGAAAAATTCACTGGCCGTGTTATCTCATATCGTGGCGATGTTAATTGGCTGCCACGATTATGTGATTTAATACCATTGGACTTCTTTCTTTGGGGTTATTTGAAATAAAAGGTTTACGTCAATAAGCCAATAACAATTCAAGAGCTAAATGATCAGATTATGCAGCACATTAATGACATAGAACCACAATTATGTCTCAGAGCCATTGATAATATGGATCATCGGATAAAGGTATGCTACCGAAGCCTTGGTGAGCATTTGGCATTTTGTTTCACTTATAATTGTCATAGAAAACTTTTTGTTTTATTTACAATTCACATTATACGTTTTAGTTGGATCACCCTATAGGTGATCCAAATTAGCATTCTACTACCTTGGGAGCAATTTAAAATAGAAAAGACCGCTTTAACTCTGAATGGAAATCCTCACACATCTCATAACAGTTAGGTATAGATGTAGCTTGTTTAAGGTAAAAATAAAAGTTATAAGAGTAATTCAAGAACTCACAACCAAGTACTTATGACGCATTTTGAAGGTATTCTGGGCTTCAAAGATCTCAAGCCACACAAATCAAAACCGAAATGCTAAGAAAGAAATGAATATAACATACGTTGCTAAAGCCTGATATAAACAAAATGGCCATATAGTGGAACCCCGCAGGTAGGTAGGAGACAAAGCCGATCATCCTGCAAAAGAAAGCGGTTCCAGCTAAAATTAAAAGCTGGAAACAACTTTGAATACTAGCATTGGTGAGACTATAAACGAAGGAATTTCTAATGGCCCCATCACTCTTACAAAATAAAGAGAAAACAATAATATAGTGCAGGCTAAACACAATAAGATTCTCAGAATTTTATTGTTTCTCTGTTTAGTTTTCTTATTTTATATATGATAAACAAGTGTGAAATCCTTACGTGCATGTTGTATAGAAATTTTATTGGAATATCTTGCTATTACGCAGCAGATTTAATTTTATGTTTTACTTAATTCAGTAATTAAATCTGATATCATTTTATCTAAACAGAAAACATTGTCTGTCAAAAAAAAAAAAGCTGTTTGTCTTTTTGACTTCTAATACTCTTAATTTTATTGCTGACATTTCACTGAATATAAAAAACTAATGGTAGCATAAAGAACAAACAAAAAAGTCTAAAAATAACATTTCACTTTTTTTTCTGTTATATCCTTGTTAAATGCGTATGTAAAATAAAAATAAAAAGCCCAGTGAAGAGAAGAAGTAAAATAAACCATTTGGAATACAAGGATTTTGTGTCCTTTTATGATGGTATTTCAATGACTATAAAATTGTATTTTTCGTGTAAACACGTGCAAAAAAAAAGAAGGTAGTAATGAGATAATTTTCTCTTTCTTATTTTTATTTGTTGCTACTTTATTTGGTAGTTCGCTCTACAGTTTGCTTTGGCATGTACTCGTATTCGTAACTTGAATATTTTGAAATAGGCTACATTACTATCTAACAATTCTACTTGCATACAGGAGAGAAAAATATTGATGTGGTGAATGAGTTTGTATATCCATGTATATGTCTTGCTATCTGCATGTGATTGTGATTGTTGTAGTCTGCAAATTTATCACTTAGTTTGATTGAATTTATAACTTTAAACGAATTAGTTGTTGAAAAGTAAAGATAAGTCAGAGATTTATTCAAACGAACTATAAATTATTTAGACATTTTTATTTTTTTAAGTAGAGAAATGTAATAAATTTAGATTCATTTGATTTTTTACGACTCTCTTACTCATAACAAATAGTCGTGGTATAATAAACTAAAACACAAATACGAGTATCTGTCAGTTACTTGGTTGCATATACCCTTTTAAAGCTGTCAAACAAATAGAAACTAAACAAATAAAGCATTAAAATTCATTAGTCATTTCAATAACAGATATGAAAAATACAACCTTCAAGTGAACGAGAAATTTAACTGACTTGAACTCTTATGCATTTTACATTTCCTAAATCACTATTTGCTGTTGACCAAATAAATGGTATTTCATTTTTAAAAGGTTTTAGACAACGAACGAAATCAAGGTTTGGTGTTGACTGATTGTTTTAAGAAAAAAAAACTATCTCTTTTCCTTCTACTTAAAATTAAAAAAAAAAATAAAAATGAAAGAAGTTCAGGTTTTCAGAGATGTTATAATTTTAAGTCTTCTTAAAATATATTCAATTTATATCCAATTCATTGCAGATTTTGAACGCAATTGCCAGGAAACTCACAGCATTTGTTTCATGGGATTATTATAGAAGACTTGCAGCTTTTGGAGTGAAAACTGCGGTACTGAACTCTTACAGTAGTAATGATTTGAAACTACTGATACAAATTTTCAACTTTGTTATATTGGTTATATTATTTAGCTTTCATATTTTGTGCAGGTGATGGAATGGTGACCGGGCTCTGTTAATTTTGTTAAAAATATTGGCGCCAGACTCAAAATATGTAGTCATGTTGATACTATCCCCTTGGCTATTTTATTGCAAAAGAGTGTTTTCTATTTTTAACAAGCGTGTACAAATTGAAAACGATTGATTGTCAACTTAAAAAAAAGATGCGATTTTACAATGTTGACAACACACGAACGTTGTGGAATTGAGAAGAATGTCGTGATTTCAAGAACAAATGGTGTCTTTTTGACAGCAAATAGGATCGATTTATCAATGGTATAGAGTCATTTCAACACCAGTATGGTGCGAATTTGACACCATTCGTTGTTAGTTCTGCAACGCTATATTTTCAATAATGCGTTGTTAAAAAACAAACGTTATTGACACCATTTGTAATCATTTGAACGAATGGTGTAATTTTCTTCTCTGGGAGTAAAACGTTGGAACCTAATTTGAATGGGGAATTTATTATACCCCATCCGGTATTTCACTTGTCAATAATTTTAATTTAAGGTCCAACCAAAAGTTAGATATTTGACTTATAAAATCTTAGCTTTAACTATCGGTAAATTACCCTAAATCGAAATAATATTAAAAATTTTGCAATTTGTTTTTGTGAAACAGATGATTGATTTCCTTCTCGTTTTGCTGTCTATAGTTGTCGCAGTGACAAAAAAAATTTTTAATATCATTAAAAGGCTTTTATCTATTTCTTTAATTATTTTTTTTTTTTAATTTGTATAAATTTTTAATTGTGGTTTTAATACTTGCTATGTCGTCAGCCTTTCTCTGTCAGGGGTTTACACATATTTCATGATGGTGTTCGATGGTGTTTTTATTACAGATTCTTGTTAATTAATTTCTCATTTTAATAACTTTTGTTTAATATGCACGTATACTCGTACATGCATTTGCTGAGAAATATTTATTAATTTCAATATTAAATGTTACAAAAGTACTCTACAACAGGCAATAATTAATAAGAACATTTAATGTTAAAAAAATTTTGTGAAATATTTAAATATCTTATTTATTTCTAAAAGGTTCTTAAGCGTGTCATACAGGAAAATATGCTGCTCTAAAAAGAACATGATAAATATTGTAAGAAACTGCTGTTCATTTTGGAAATTTTAAGCTCTAATGAGATGGAAAGTAAAAAAATAAAATTAAATTAAATCACTTAAATTGATATAAAAAACTCCTCATAAAATTTTTCAATTATTTCATACAAATCATAAAAATTTCGATTAACTTCTTATTTCCATATACATGGTAACTAAAGCATGCTTCTAGAATCAAGTGATTGTGCCAGGGGTTTGTTGATATATATTTTTTTCTTTTAACAACACAAAGCCGCGAAGCTTCTTGGCTTGCCTACAGAAAACATCCAAAGTCTGGGCAGGAATCGAACTTGCGACCTTTAGATTGGTAGATCAGTACTATACCTATTAATCTACGAGGGCACTCGTATTAGAATTTTGTGTGATTTTATTATTTTGCTGATGGTGCAGGCTTGGTGGTGTTGTAAATATATAGCAAAATTAGCTCTGTTGAGGAAAGTTGTCAAAAATTAATTATTTGAGTTGTAGAAAATAATATTATTATTTATGGAAAATTAAAATATTTATTTATTTATTAGAATTTTAAATACTTTTACAATTCAAAGGAAAAGATTTGTTGCTGTTCATAACGACTGCTCCAGTAACTTTACTTTAATGAAATTTATATCGATTTAGCGATTAGGGCTTCATTCATTTGAAAAGGAAAGATTTTATTGTACTTACACACTCAAATTCAATCAATGTTAAAAAAAACTAAAACGATATTGATTTGTTCAATTAATAAATTAAAAAACACAAACAGTTACACACATTACACAAACTAAAATTGCATTGAGGTTAAATAAATATTTATGTGCCCCATTACAGGGTATAATTACTAAAGTTAATTGCACTTGTTTTGATTTATTTTTTATTTTTTTTTTTGTAAATACTTTTAAATTTTCGTGAATTAGAGTTTATTAAAGAAACCAAGCGACGCTGACTTGTTGTAGAGTAGATAATAATAACAGAACAATCAGTCCATTCATTTTATTTTTATATCATGATTTTAATCATGTTTATTTATTGTGTAGCATTTTCCTTTTCTTTTTCGTTTTCATATCATATAAATTATATCCAGCGCAGTAAAATTGATGCACATTGGCTTTAGTTGTCTTCTCTTAATTTGTTTGAAATGTTGGATGTAATGTGTGGATGTGTGTGTACATTTCGTGTAATTAAAAGTAAACAACGACTTTATTTTTTATAAACTCGTATATTTTATTCATAAACTTCCATTAAAAATAGCCTGCTCATCTTTTTAACATCATCATCAAAATATGCATTTTGTAAGGTTTTTTTTTTTTGCATATGTGTTTGAGAGTGTGTGTATGTGTGTTTACTTTTGGGGTTAAACATGTAAAATCAACAATATTAAAAAAAGAGTGCAAACATAAATTCGTGAAATATTTATGAAATTTCATTTAAATAAAAAAAATTTAAATACTGTGATTCATAAATGAAAGAGCAATAGCCAATAAACTTTAATATAAGTGCAAAAATATTTATAAAACATTATATTAAATGAAAAAAAAAAAAAATATGCTACTAACAGAAATGCAATGTAAGTTTTCTTTAGGATGAGATGAAAATTAATTTATTTACTTGGGAGTAATCCACTGATAATTCAGAGTAGCATCTAATGAAATAGCAATATGGATATGCTTTAACTCTTAGTACTTATTGTACACAATTTTCTTAAATTTTCTATGAGAATATCATGGAACTAAGAACGAAAAATGATGAAATTTTATTTAATGTTAAAAATAAAAAAATCATTAAATTATGAGACGAAAAAAATCTTTATTAAGTCATTAAGGTCGTATATTACATTCTCTGCTCTAGAGGGCCAATACAAGACTGTGTAATACAACCTAGGACGTCAGGCTGACGTATCCTTGGTATGGATTCTTGCACACAGTGGTTTTATTGGTAATGAGCAGGCGGATGAATTGGCTAGGGCTGGCTCTAAAATTAAGGTTTCTATGTCAAAGGCACTACCTGTATCGCTTGGTAGTATCAGGAGTGGTATTTTTGATCACTATCGGGAAAGAGTAGATACCAGATGGCGGAGTCTTCAAACGTGTAAGGTCACGCATCAATTATGGCCCCGTTATGATGGTAAACGCTCTATTCAATTAGTGAGCAGGAATAGAAGGGACATTTCCAGACTGGTGGCGGTGATGATGGATGATCGGTAAGCATGCCAGCAGGCTGGGACTGCCCTTAAACGATAGCTGCCGCAGCTGCCGGTCACCCGAGAGGGAGGAGACGGTTTTTCACCTTCTCTGTAAGTGCCCGGCTCTTATGGCTTCGAGACACAGATTTCTTGGTGCATATTTGATGGCCGATATCTAGAGTAAGGTTAGCAGACCTTCTCGGATATCTAAATGTCATGGGGTGGATTTAGGTCACCTTCCGGCTACATGGTCTTGGCGAGTAGGTGGTTCAAAACGGAGTCTTGCCACTCTAATTAAAGACCGTTTAGGCCGCCACGTAAGCCCAGTCATTAAATTTACTCGCAACCAACAAATTACTTATTTACTTGCACGGTTTCACTGCTTGAAAGAGCAACACGGTCGTAGCCTGCATTTCTTATGACTTGAAAACAAACTTTGTTAGTAATTGTTTTAAAGGCCTGCAAGTAATCAAAGGTTAAAATGATTTCTTTTAATAAAATTTATTTTAAAAACATTTTTTTTTTAATTTTTTTAATAAATTTTTTTGCCTAATTCAGTGCAAACCAGCTACTTTAGTACATTTGTATTGAAAACAAAAAAAGGTTTTTATATTTTTTTAATACAAATATACGAAAGAAGCCTTCTTTCACTTACAAAGAAATAGGCCTTAATTAAAAAAAAAAAAAAAATAAATAAAAAACACAAGAAAAAAGAAAGCAAAAGCGAGGGACCCCTATCTCCAAATTAGTTGAGTTTTGTAAACATGTTGAATTTACATTTAATAAAATTTACATTTTATGTAGATAAAAATCTAGGTACACACAAAAATCTATTAAAAGTGAAAGTATGTCAGTCTTTTTTAAGAACCCTTCATCATTTCTTTTCACCCTCATTTTAAGAATACGAGTAACATTTTTTTTTTCTTGCAACATTTTCGAGCACGTACTAGATACATATGAACGCATCGAAGAAGCTCAAGTTAACTAACTGGATTCTTTTTATTTTAATTCAAATTTTGTATTTATTACATGATTTTAAAAAATTATTTGCAAAACTTAATATTCACACGCATTTGTAAATGCAATGTTTAACCTTCAAGTTAAGTACACCTCATTCTCAGTTGTTTACATCGTTCCCCTTCATACACACTTTCTCGTTAGCATTCCGTTACAATTACCGTCAGCGTCTATTGCGTGCAAAGATAAATAAAGGTTTTTTATTTATGCCAAATTGAAAACAACGTTTTTGGTTATGATTCTTAGAAAAGGGGTTTGCTTGAATTTTTTTCTTTTTAGATTTCTAAAAATAAAAATAAAAAAAGAAGATGACTGGCTTAAAAATAAATTTCATTTATTTTTAGTTTTATTTTTAACAAAAATTTTATGAAAAAGATTTTTAAAAGTGGTGGGTAGAAATGCTTATCATAAATTAAATATTTTATAAAAATTGATACAGTAAAAAGTGGCACTTCAGTTAATCCTAAAGCAAAGCAAAAAGTTTGTGATATTTTTTACTTTAATATTAGCCTACAGAAGTGCAGACATATTTTCTATTTAATTATTTTTTTATTTTGCAGTCCTTTATAAAAATTCTTAGAAAGTTTACAAGCATTTTTGATTGACAAAAAATTACTGAGATTTTTTTCAAGTCTATGATTTAAAATGTTCTTATCAATCATATTATTTATTATTGTTATGCAGGACCGCTTCGGCCAGCTATTTTGTAGCTTAGTTTCTCTTCCTTGCTTAGTAGGGCACTATTAGAATTATTTTTCACTCCACAGAAGAGCTATGGACTTGTAAAAGGGGTATTCGAATCTTTTTTAGATCGATAGTCAACCTTTTCAATAACCACATGCCCTTCATGCCCCAGTAGCTATAGTAAGGTAACCGTGATCCTCTCTACTAAAGCATTGAGGAGCTTGTATTCAAATGTTAAGAATAAAAGAAACATAAATTATTTGTCTTTTCTCATTAGGCGCAATTTATCAGTTCTCTTAAGCCTCATGTATCCCTGTAACAGACTCCTGCGTGGGCGTTTAGATGGGTAACAAGTTTATGTGCTTATTCAGTACAATATTTTTCAGTTTCCTTCCCCAACCGTTGGAATTTCTAAAGCTCTGTGCATATTCTCATTTCTTACATATCAGGGGGCGCGGACGATTGTTCGTAGAGAAGTTTGTAGCAACCCCAAACCAACCTTGATCCGAAAGAATAGCTTGCAAGTGAACATACAGCTGCTTGACTGTCTCAGAAAATATTTATTCCGGTATCACAATTGCCTTTTCGTACACAGTCTTTAGCACTTAGATCTAAGGAGTGAATCTCCCCCTGAAAAATTAAACTTTTTTTTTTATTGAAACTGCCTTACGGAAATGTGCTTCTGCAATTTCCTCACTAGCAATGTTCCATTTTGAACCCATAAGTATACCAGAATTGCCGGTTAAAAAATATATTTTTAGCTTGTGACAATAGAGAATACATATTGAAACCCATTACTTTACGCTATTGCCTACCAAAAGGTTTTTTTTTTAACAATAACAGTCACAGTAGTTTTGTTTTAACACAAATCCGCGAAGCTTTTTTTGCATGTCTGCAGAAAACACCTAGGGTAAGAGCAGGAATTGAACCTGCGACTCGCAGATTGATAGGTTAGCATTCTACCCACCATTCTATTAGGGCATCCATGGGATCCATTTCCTGAAAGGAGGTTACAACGTACAATTAGGCCAAAGTTTTCACCAAATTCGTTCAATAGAAAAACGTTATCAAAGGAGGTGAGACATACATATAATATCTGATTACTGCTAATATCTTTATCGGAATCTAAAATAGGCATCTTAAATACTTAAGAAAAAAATTATTACTTCAACAACAGTAACTGTATGAAAGTCAAAATTTTCACCCTGCCGTAAATTAAAGCTAGAGCTGTTAGAAATAACCGGTAATTAGCACACTTTAGTTAACCGAAAACGAATAAGAATACTCTGGAAAACTTTTCAGTGATGACTAGTGTTATCATTTGAGGATGCAGCTCCAGATTGAGGCCATGTAGAGAAATATTTGATAGAAAATTAAATTTTATAATGTGTTCTCATGAATTATTAAAAAAAATTGTCGTAATTTGAAAAGTAAATTTTGCATTTTTGCTTCAAGCTGGACTTAAATTTTTTGGATTTGATAACCCACATAAATATTTCTTTAAAGCTCTCATTGTAGTTTACTATCACTTCATTTTTAATTGTAATTTTTTCATTCGTTCTTAGAGAATTATTAATTTTAAAGCACAGCCAGAAGACACTGAAATAATACCTGGATATCATGACCGCTACTTGAAATTTATGCTTTAGTTTTTTGTGAATAAGTACTCTAGCGAGAATATTATTTTCTTTCTATTTCTTTTTTTTTTTAGAACTTTGTATAAAATATATTTAATGAAATCACTTATGAATAATACCTTTTTTAAATTTAATTATTTTCTTAACAATTCTTTGCTAGAGAGAGAATATACAACATTTGCTAAGGCTTAACTTAATAAATGATATTTTAATTTGCAAACATTAAATGAACTTTTTGAAAACAAAGCCTTAAAAATTTAAATTTTCATCAATCAGTAAAGCAATTTGTGTACTAATATTAACAACCCTTTTTAAGCTACGAATTAATGTAGCTTTTTTCTCACTGAAGAAATTTTACATATTCAATTTCTGCGTAGACTACGGGGGTTTTCTGCAGACAAGCTTTGCGGATACGTGTTGCTTAAAAAATTTATATTTTCGAGCAATTGAAAATAATGTGTTGTTCTGAATATCATATAAAACTTACCTGAAAGAGTAACCACAAAAGTGTTTAAATAGCTTAATTAAAAAATATATATTTTAATTTAAATAAAAGGTTTTGGGTACATTTTCCAACAAAAAAAAAAATTTTTTTATAATAAGCTTTTACAAATGTGAAAAAAAAAAAATTTTAATATGTATTTTTAACTGAATGCAGAGAGACTTTAATATTTAATTTATCAATAAATTTAAAATATTTTAAAACAAGGCATCTTACATGTCACTTTTGAAGTTTGCCCCATTAGTTTAATTTTCACTAATTAAACTATAATCCCTATAGTCAGTGATTTATTTTCAAAAATGATTTATTTTCTAAGTAAACGTCCCATTTTGACCTTTTTTTGATAAATTATTAAAAGTATGATGACAAGAGGCTTTTAGTTTGTTTAGAAAATAATTTGAATTTGCTTTCTAGTCATTTAAAACAATAAGTTAACCTTTTGAATTTTTATTAATTAAAACCTCAAAAAACCAATTTATTTATTAAGTTATAAAAATTATGAATATATTGCTTAATATTGTGTATGATAAAGCTTTTGCTAAAACCACAAAAGTTTAAATTAAATAAACTTTACTTTGGTTTAGTTGGAAACAATTCATACATTCTTTCGTACTCGTATAATGCTTTTCTTGGGCACAAAATTGACAAGAGTATGTGTGATACATAATATTCCTCTAAAAAAACATAAACAGCTCGTATAAAGCTGGTACCGCATAATGAAAAAAATGAGCTAACATTTTTGTCCTTTAAAATTTTATTAATGAAGCATGGCTGTGTGTGCTTGCATGGACTTTGTGCTCGTATAAGCTGGATGTTGTTTATTAATTTTAAGTTTTAATTAAATCTTAAATAATATCAAATATTATCAGTTGCCTAAAAACCTTTTACCTCGTTTTTGCTTAAAACTTTATTCAGTTTCTGTTTCGTGTGTTAGGTTTATTCGTTGGTTTAATAAATAGAATATTAAAATTTCAAAAAAAAAGTGCTTAATCATGACAGCATTAGAAAATTAAAAATTTCTAAGCAAAATTTTTAAAAGCTTAAAAATAAATTTTTTTCCTATTTAAAATGAAATAAAAAATGTTACTCTGTAGTTGAAGGTTGACATGAAAAAGATCAAAAATGTTTTATTTTCATAACAAACTTTTAAAATGAAAAACACCACACGTGTATTCATAATTATCATACACCACCATGTTTAATAGTCGCTTACAATGCACCACCTGAGAATATTCCTTAATGTTGATACAATTTATTTTGCATTGATATTGACAGTGATGTCAAAAGAAGTGTAATAAATTTTTGATAACACATGTTTAGACCAGAGCAACTGAAAACTTTTTTATTGATGAGCTTGATACATATTATTTTCATACAACTTTTTTCTGAAATTTATTTTTTAAAAACTTTGGCTTATAATCATAATCACATTAAAGTGGATATCTTTTTAAAAACAATTTTAAGTTCATTTATTTCGCTTGATCTAAAGTCAATAATTTTTTGTGTCTATAATTATGACCTGTTAAAATTTTTAATTTAATCGAGTATGATAATTTAGCCCCTGCTTCTAAGTTTAAACGTCGTTTTCATAAAAAAAAACTCTTTTTTATGTTGAAAAATTACATTAAAATTAATTCATAACTTGAAGCTTTTTCTATTATTATTCCCAATAACAATTAAACACAGAAATATTTAATTACTTATGGCAAGCATTTCAATTATGTTTTAGTTGAAATATTGCTGTGTAGTACGGTAGTCACTGTGTTATATAACACTTGCTTAAGAACAAAGAAAAAATATTGCATTTCACCAAATTAAAAAATTTTGATTAATTTAGACTTTGATTTACGACATCATAATCTAACAACTTCAAAAACTATAATACTGGTTTTTGTACTTTAATGTTTTACACTTTATTTATTTATTTAATAAATGTTTTTGCCTGGTCTCGCCCGGCCCAGTTCTCTATGATATTTTTAGAGTCTTATATACCAATTAAAAAAAAAAAGTCTATTTACAAATAAAATTTTAATTGTTGAAAAAATAAATACAGCCATTCTTTGTTAAATTATTGTCAGAGGTTCCAAGCAAAGTGGTGAAAAAATATTGCAAAGCATAATTTCAGGCTTAAGTTAAGTACGGGCACACATCTTTTTGAACAGTGGCGAGTTAAAATCGTTCAAAAGTGTTACGCCCACTGAGCATGGCCAGTACATATGTATGTATATGGCGACCTTCCTTGAAGTATAGAGACAATATGTACCAAACAAATCCATGGGAAAATAAAAATTTGTATAGCGAACCAGCACACAAACAGAAAAAGAATTTTATTTACATATTATAGATTATTATTAAATATAATAAAATTTATTAAAAAAAAAATCTAATTTTAAAATTTTTACAATTGTTTTAAAAAGTTTTAAAAAATTAATTTAATTTTACATTTAATAAATATAAAAAAAATTCCTCTAAATTCTTTGGTATTGCTCAAAAAGCATAAAATCAGTAGGCACCAACAGTCGCTGGTACTGTCGCTTGTTTAGTATGTGCATACAAATTAAACTTGCCATCAACACTTGTTCACATTTTAAGCAACAGCAGCCAGCATCTCTTGACGCCGCAGGAAACCGCAAAATACCTGCTTGTAACTAACAATTTAACAAATGAAAGGGAAAACCCACCAAAAAGGAAAGAATAAAAAATTATTTTGTTGTGTTTAAGCGCACACAATCACACACTCTCAATGTGTATAGTGACAAATAATTTTACAGGGCAAAAGCTAGAAAACAAGAAAATCCGTTGAAAAGAATCATGAATTTTTATTTTAGTTTAATGCAAACAAATGAATGAATGAATAATGCAGCGACACAGCAAACAAATTTATGCAGCCCATACACACTCAAAGTGAAATATTTGAATGATTTTGATTTACTTCAATGAATTGAATAATCAAAACAGATACATATAATACACAAACGTGATAAGGGCTGCCCTAATTTGGCAATAAAATTTTATTGAACTTGAGTGTGTATGGACCGCGTTATTCTATATACATAGACCTTTATCAAGGCCTTCTTTTGCCTTTTTTTTTTTTGTTTTTTATTTTTTATTTATTTTTTGTTTTTTGGTGAAAGCATCACTGTTGAAATACTCAAAGTAATTGAAGTGGCAGAACAAAACAAAAGTACCAGCAGTTATTCGTATAATGGCAGTGAAATAGTGTTTATAAGTGTTGGTTGCTTGTTACTATTTTTGCTCTCAAGCGTTTCAACGTTTTACACTATTACTTATACCAGAAAATAATTTTTAATTATGTAGAGAAATTTAAATTTTATTTATAGAAACTATTTTGCTATAGTAACCACAGTCTGTGTGTGTGTGTGTGTGTGTGTGTACGCTACTAGCAACAGAAAATATTGATTTTTATTTGTAAAAGTCTCGCTTAATAAAAAATATTGTAGAGAATTTTATTGTTTTGGTTAATTCACTTATAAAGCCAATTCCTAGCCCTTCATGTGTATGTCAAACAATGCCAGCCTTGTGTTAATTTAGTTATCTGTCGTAAATTCACTTTTTACTACACTCTTATACAGGTTAAAGTATTATTTTCCATTAAGGTTGGCATGACAAATTTCAGCACTTAAATTTTACTGAAATTTTATTTCAATGTTAAAAGATAAATTCTACTTTAACTAGAGTTTCCCCAATGATTTATTGTTTTATTATGGCTGAAAATAAAATAAAAACACTAAACTTCATTTCTATATTTAGTCCCTACAACAGTCACTTTCTTTTTAATTTTATTCAGTATTTATACCAGTTCAAAGTATGTGTTTATTAATACTTTTTTTATTTTATTTCATTATCATGTTTTCTGTAAGAAAAAGAGTTCATATTTTCATGCATTGTTTGAGTAAATTTAATGTCAAAGTGAAATGTATATCATACTAGAGGGAATGTTTTCTATATGACAGTAATAAGAATATATTGCATACTTGTGGGCATTATAATAAATCATAATATGTGGCATAATTAACTTAAAATATACATAGTTTTGATGAATTGTAAGTAATTAAAAGTTTTTTTTTAAATTAATTGTTAGATTTTATAGCGCTAAAAATATAAACTATTTATATATATATTTGATATTGCAATATATTGATGTTTAATTAGGAGTCACAAGCTTTTATTGTATACTTTTCAGGTTCATTAAATATATAAAAAAATCAAAGCATAATTTAAATATGAAATCATTTTTAATTGTATAAAACTAAAACATTTTTTAAATAAAAAATAATGTTTTATTATAAAAATAATTATTACGTTATTGTGAGGGTATATTAATATTTTTATATATTTCTTTGTGTATATTCAATTCAAATTTTCGCCAAACGCACAAAATATTTAATGCTACCACATAATACAACTTAAAAAAATTTAGTAACTTTAACTACATCTGTCAATTGTACATGTGTAAATACAATTAAGCACGATACCAGCTGAATTTGGAAAGGATGGTTTGATGAATCATACTTTTTTTATTTGTTTTGTTAACCAAACTAACGGAGTGGTTATCCAACTGAAAAGACAATTCCGGTTATGAGATTCGAATTTGTTAGAATTTAAATGTTCATTGAATTTTTTTGTTGCATTAAAAGAAATTTGGTAAAGCAACCAAAATTACTATTAAGAGAACTTTATTTTATTTGGTGTTTACAACTACAGCACTTGATCGCGTTTCAACTAAATTTTTTTTCTGTCAACAACTGAAGTTTTTTTCTGTGTGCGGTAGGTATTACAAAAAAGTTTAAATTTCAATATTTCAGCTAAAGTAGAGTTGAATTTTAAATTGCAATAGAGACATGCTGCGGGTTACACAAATTTTGAAGTTTCTCAAGTTTAATTTGTGTCCTACACACACAATTTACATAAATTATGGCAACGAACAAAATCGAAATAACAGCAAAATGATTTTGATTTTTTATTAATTAATCTAGCTGCTCAAAATTTTTCAAAGACTGTCCATTCTTTTCCATTTGAACTTGAGTGTGGGTATTCTTGTTTTTACAAATTATCAAGAGATATTCACAAAATTAATAAAAGAAATCAGAAAAGCAAAGCAGCAGTAGTCTAGTATTATTAGATTATGGTTGACATTTTGAGTGCTGGCTGGTTGGGAACTTGAAAAATTTTGCTGGCAATAAACGAAAACCTTCGGTTGTTGTAAGTAAAAACATTTTTTTTATGAAATTTGTATCCATAAACCCACAATCCTCATAAAAAATACCCACTAGATTTTTGTCATCACCATCTTTACTTTCATATCCTTTTATACTTTTCATCTGTTATTTAAACTGACTAAAGCTTTTCAAATATTTACAACATAAAGAAATATCAAACAATTTATGTAAAGAAGTATGTTTGCATACACAGTACATGCTCTTAGAAAATGAGTCCGTGTTTGTACATTTAATTTTATAACTAGAATTTAAAGCGTCATTGTGGCGTCAATAAAATATAAACATTTCAAATGAGTATACGCGATCATAGTACATACATACATAGATACTTACAAGTAAGTATTGACGAAAAATTAAAAATACATTTTAGATAAATAAACTTTAAGATTTACTGTTACCTTTATAAATTTGTGTGTATGTATTTATTTGTATGTCAGAATATTAGGATATCATGATAAATGGAAAAATTGATTACTGCGTAAAAGTTTACAAAGATTTTTCTTTTAAAAACTTAAAAGGAAACTGTAATTTTAAAATACTTGAAAGATATATTATATTAAAATGAAAAACAAATCCCTGTAAATCCACTCATATTTATACGATTATAACGTTGATGTTTATAAGTGAAATGAAATAAAATAATAATTTTTGAACTTTTTTTTCCAAACATTATAAACACCGTTTCTCAAGTGTATAATAAATCTTAAAGCTAACAAATTCTCAATAAAATTATTTAGAAGTATGAACACCGGGAAAACAACTATATCTGAAGAATTGATTTTGATTTAGTTGAGTTACTCCGTGATAGAAATTTAGTGTTACAGCCTAAAATATAAATGTCTTAATGATGTTTTATTATTTTTAAATAACTCAAATAAACTCTAAAACTCCTTACTCATTCCTGAACTCTACAAAAGACAAAATAGACATGTGACAAATCGGGTGGCATCTAAGTTACAGTTTTAGCTTTGTTAGGATTACTATCTTATTTCGTAAGAGTGTCTGTTATGTTATTCCAATAACATAACTCGTCCTAATTCTCTTTGAACACAAGTTTCAACAACGTATTTGCTCTTTTTGACACCATCCCATTGTCTATTTTATTGACAACGAATGTTTTTATCAAACGTTTTCAAATCAACAGTTGTTGGTTGTGCACTTAGAAAAAAAACTACGATTTTACTTTTTGGATAACGCACGTTGTCAACTTTATAACGAAAGTTGTTGAAATTGACAACACATATTGCCATTTCAACAACCGTATAATATCATTTCGACACCAAATTGTGTCAATTTTGTAAGGCTATGTTGTCAAAAATGTTTTATTAAAATGACACCATGAGTTGACAAAGTGAGCACAAAAGTGGTTGATACACTATTGATACCGTTTGGGGACATTTTGACAACGAATGGTATAATTTTTTCTCTGGGCGTTTTTAGAGCGCTAGAACTTCCAAATTACTCGTGATTCTTTTATTTTTGATTATATTTCTTATAGTTTTTCCTGATAGCCTATACACAGCTTTTTCTATGATGAAGCATAGAATAAGGATTCATAACCGTAGAAAAGTGTACGATGAGTTGCACACCAATAATTTTATTTTCGTTGCTACTTCTTGTTTCCTTATAAAATTCTTGTTTAGAATGCAACAGAGCTTGCTTTTTGCAGATACTCTAGAACTTAGTTCCTAATCTGAGCTAATGTCTGCGATGTTTTTAGCCTATAGGTAAATAAAATGTTGAACTTGTGCTAGAGGTTGCTTTTCAATGTATATAAAATGAGATTCGTGCTCCCTACTTATAACTACTGTCACAGTTTTAAATACTAATAATTATGTTCATTATTAATTTTTAAGCATAATTTTTTTTTTTTTGTTTTTGCAGACAACTAATTGCTAGTCAGCTTGACAAAATACAAAAGAAATAATAACTCAATTTTGGTTCTAAAAGTGGCTCACAATCGTATGAATTCTGGCCTCTCTACATATTAAAGTTATTTTTTAATAAAACATTTCTTTACTCATAGTGTATCGTCATATGATGATTTATAAAAAAATTAAGTTACAATTGATTGACAATGGTAAACCATATCAATATACATGTTGTTGTGCAAATTTTTTCACTTCTGCAACTTTAAATAACGTTCCTAAGCTTGAATTTATACTGAGAATATAATGAAAAATGTTGATTAATTTTTCGTATTAGACTTTTTTAATGTTATTTTGGGCTGTCATGAATTTAACTGACGATACTTTCTTTATATATATACTCGTATGTGCTCGTATTCAATTGAATTTATTTTACTTTTTTTTTTTTTTTTGAATAAATTAAAGTAATGATTTTAATCATTAAGACTTGACAACATGTAAGAAATCAGATTTATCAATGGTTTCAATAAAATTGTTTTGAAAGCGTTTATTTCTTCTAAGCCATTTTTTGGGGCGTTTTAAAAACAATTAATCTTCAACTTTATTAAATGATTTATTTGAAAAGTTATTTAAAATTAAAATAATTTTTATAAAGCAAAGAAAATAATACTGCTGGGAGTTATTATTATTATTCACCATGACTAAAGGGGCCCATACATGACAGCAACATGCAGCATACCAGTGGCTTGGTTGTGAATGGAGATTCTATGTGATTGTGCACTGAGCTGTAGTGATATAAAACAGTTTTTGATATGTCGTTGATGGTACAAGCTAACTGGTATAGATTGGTTGGCGTGGTAGTCTGACGACCTTTAATTAGAATCGCAGGATACCGTTTCGAACTGTTAGATTATTATTTTTAAACATCAATTTAATAATCACTTGATAATGAACGGAGTGCTTTTCATCTTGGAAATATTTTAAAATTGTCAACTTTGTTTTTTCGCTATTTATGTACCAAAAATGGATTTAAAATTATTAAAAAAAATTTTTATAAACGAAAATATAAAATCCTTAATACGTTTTTGAAAACAAAAATCACAACTCTGTGAAAAACGTAGCTTACATAAGCTTCAGGCAAAATGATGCAACATTTGGCAAAGGTAATGAAATATTGAAACACGCGTCATAAACTTTTTAAAACTTTTATGCCTGGTATATCTCACAGGCCCACAAAACTTTTCTCTTTTTTTTTTATTTTGCTCACTAGCTTGCTTAAAATTTATTTCTTTCTTTTATTTCTCTACTTTATAGAGTGTAAAACAGATAAAAGAGAACCTGAAAGAAAAACCTAAAAAAAAACAAGATTTTTAGAAAAAAATATGGAGGCACTGGTGTAATAAATATAAACAAAACCTCATACCTACTCCTATTTCTTGTATCATATTTTGCCTCTGTACGGAAAAAAATACAGAAAAATTTATTTTCATTTATCATTAGTGACACACTTACACACACATTGGTGTAAAACCGCATTTGAGTGAACACAAAAAAGAAAGAAAAAACAGAAAACATATTGTTCAATTGTACGTACTCTCAAACACACATACATGCAATAAAAAAAATGTGTAAAAAAAAAAAAAGGAATACGAATGAAAGGTTTGCATGTGTAAACGTATTTGCATAAAAATGGAAAACTTTGTAGAAGGTTATTAAACTTTAGCTGAGATTATTTTTTTTTTTTGTCAATAAATTAACTTTGACAAAGCAAACGATTTTCCACAAAAAATAATATTTATTTTTATTTAACATTTTTTGCTGCTTTTTTATTAAAAATAAACCACCTACTCCTAGTACGTTTGAGTTTTTAAAAGTCAAAGTAAATTAGTTTCTATGTGTTCACACAAAAAAAAAATTAAAAAAAAAATAAAATTTTTAAGAAAGCGCAATTGCTGAAGGTACTTAATAAGGAAAATACGATATTTTAGATTTGTTACAAAAGTATAAAATAAACATCATATTAAGAAGCTAAAGAAACTGAATTAACAAAAGCAACATCTTTCAAGCATGATAACACTGTAGAACACAAACAAATAATAAAATTCTGAGTATAGCAAACAGTTTCATTTGATATGTGTAAAAAACGCTACAAGCACAGGAATATACATTCCAATATACCTAAAGATTGATTATATTGTACTCACGACAATGAATTGCCTAAGTGAACAAAAAATTTAACTAATGTATTTATTTAAAAGTACAGAAAGTCTCCATCAGTTTGTTATTAAAAGATATTATATATATGTACTGATCTATTTTCCAGGCTGACTTATAGTCAAATGTAACAGTGAAATTTATTTTAATAACATTTGAATAAAATTTTACTTAACATTTTTAATGAGAACGAATTAATCCTTAAACACATGCCAAGGTTTTACTTACTTAAGATGTTTAAATCGAATTTTCATCATAAGCGTGCTCAGAGGCTTAGAATTTCGCCAGCACAATTTTTGTAGAATATTATAACTCTCTAACTATTCTAATTAAGAAATTAACAAATTGAAATAATTAAAGGTTAATTGGGTTAAAAGGTACTACGAAAATATTCCACGTACTGTCTTATATAAATTTGATAAACATTTCATGCACTTAAAATAGAAGAATAAACTTATCCATAGAATTTTAAATTATGATGAGTTTTACAAATAATCGATCATAGCCATCAGAAAAAAATAGTGCTTAGTCAAGGTAAAAACTTGGCAATTTTTAACTTTAATACAAATAAATGACCTTTTTTAGAAATAAAATTTTTATTTTTGACAGTCTATGTGTAGTAAACAAAATTTAGCGCAGAAAGTTTTCTAATTTGGGTAATTATTTCAATGGTGATAACATATTATTAATTGGTTTATAATTTTTTTCTGTATGTGTATATTGAAAAAGTTATGTTAAAAAATTAAAAGCAAGCGATAATAAGTCAAGAGAGCGCTTAATTTTTAGTTGAAAATTAATGACTATTTTGCTTTCGCTAGTAGGCCTCTGGCCTTAAAAGTAAGAAGGCATTTTAAAAGACAAAACTTAGAATAATATAGCCTTAGCGAAGAATAACTATAACAAAAGAAAACTCAAATATTTTTTATTTGTTCACTTATAAAGGGTGTCCGAACAAGAACGCAAGATTTAAATTTGGCGCCATTCTAAGTGTCATTGTTTGACATTTGAATAATTGTTATTGTTTGCTAGTAGAAGGTATGAGGTTAGTAAAAAATGACCATGGACAGGGAAGGGAGTTTGTTAATTGGGTATTGGAGAGACAACATGAAAATGCTGATTTTGCCCATAAAATCATCTTCAGTGACGAAGCCCATTTCCATCTTGATGGCTTCGTCAATAGGCAGAATTGTCGCATTTGGGGTGAGGAAAATCCTCGAGTGATTCACGAGAAGCAAATGAATCCTCAACGTGTCACTGTGTGGTGTGGTTTTTGGGCTGGAGGAATCATTGGACCTTTTTTTTACGAAAATGAGGCAGGTCAAGCGCAAACAGTCAATGGTGTTCGGTATCGTGAAATGATAATCAGTTTTTTCTTGCCTAGAATTGAAGAAATGAATGGCTTGTGGTTTCAACAAGACGGCGCCACATGTCATACAGCCAGAGAAACAATTCAATTGCTGCATCCGTCATTTATTTAAAATTTAAATCTTGCGTTCTTTTTGGGACACCCTTTAGTTTCATATTATTTTTTTTTATAGATTTATATGATTTATTAAAATACCTGCCTTTAATTGAAAGTATGCCTGATAGAATATTATTTTTGTTTGTTATCAAAATAGAAATTTACATGCAGCTTTTTGATCAAAATTTAATTTAGTTTTGTTAAGGTAACAATTTTATTGTTTATTTTAGTAAATTTGTTTTCCTTTCAACACAAAAAATAATTTCATAATAAAATTGCAATATGTATGACTACATTTTGAAGAGTTTCCAAAAAAAAAAAAAAAAAGAAATTACTTGCAGGTGAACTTGATGTTTATTTTGTATATTTGAATATTTTATAAGGTCTTTCAGTATTTTATAAGAGAATTTTATATACAGTGAAGTGTATCTGAAATAGCTACTACGTCTTCTCAACATGGCAGATTCTTCTGTACATGCATTCATAAATTCTTGCATAAATATATTTTACAAATTATAAATTGAAGTTTTTAATTTTGCATCTACTCATATAAGTACTGGATTATATTCACTCAAGTAGAATCTTGAAGGCATTTGTAGTTTATTTTTATTGAAACATTGGTATGACAAACATTATAATTAAAATTAAATTTAATTGAATTAAGTTCAAGCTTGTTTAAATCATAAAATTTAAAAAGTTGATTAAAAAATATTGGAAAACACAAATTTTATAAAAAAAGTGGACGTGACTTTTATTACAAAATTCCACATAATTTGTTACACTATATAGATTTCATCAGAAAAAGTTATATAAAATATGAGAGTCATCGTAAGGAAAGCATTCTATTGCTTACAGTAAAGATTAGACTAACGAAATCTATTTTAAAAAAATCTAAAAAGTGAACATAGCCAACACAAAACCATATGGCTTTCCTTTTTAGGTTTTATGTACCATATTTTAATGCAATCCTTTAGAAAATACAAAAAAATACACCAAAAATTAGCGTAAAAGTAGGTGTGGCCAAAATTTTAAGACATTTATCTGTTTCTCTGCTAATCAACGGCAAAGAGGAATAAAAAAACAAAATAAGTTTATTATTTTGAAAAAATTGCACAAAATTTTTATTTAAGTTTATTTCGTATTTTAATTCTTCTCTGATTCAAAAAAGTAAAATAAATGGTTAAAAAAATATAAAGATCTAATAAAATAACGATGCTTTATTTTAATTGTTTAGATTATAATAATTTTGTACAATTAATAAGCAATTTGTTTTCTCCCAATGCCTCTGAGTACTACAAATCCAGAATCTCTTAATATTGTGTTTGTAAAATTATTTGGGTATTGTTTACATTGCCATCCTTTCAACACAATAATAAAATTATTGAGCTAATTGGCACATCAAGTGAATTTGTACTTAAGTCAATTTAAGCGATTTTTACTTTAACATTTTTTTTTTTAATATGTTTTTTTCACATTTTAACTACTATTACTTAGCCGATTTTCAAAAAGCATGTCTTGTTTCAAAGATGAAATTAGATGCTTTAAACAGAAAAAAAATTATAGAAACCCTTTGGGAAACAAAAACGTTACGATTTGAAACGTTATAAAATCACTTGACGAAGTGACCTAAAAAACTAAACTCTATGAACTGCAACAAAATAGAATTGGTACATGAGACTTGTTAATAATTGTTTTCTCAATGCTTGTATCATAATGTTATTCATTGATTTTTGATGAAAGAGAGAAATTCTATAGAAAATAGTAGTCTTGGGTAGTACACGAATGAACTATTCACATTGTATTTACTATACACTTATTTGAAATGAACGACCTAGTCCATATTTTGAATTCCTATAGTTCATTTCCTTGCTTTTTATTTTAAATGAACGAACGAACTAAACTTAAACGAAAACAATGACGAAGGAACGAAAGTTGCAAATTATTTTCTTTAACAAAAATTGTATTTAAAACAAATAAACTGAAAAAGATAAAATGTATTATTCGTGCTAAAAAGCTTAATTTTAAGATTTTTTAATTAAGACTTAATTTTTTTTTATCCATAGTGACTAAAGTACTTTTTGAATTACATTATACAAAAGAAATCGAAAACTAAATTTAAAAATTTTTCGAATTTTGTTTTGTTCTATTCGATATTATTTTACATAATAAAGAACTTTCAATGACAATCAAGTATAAGTGATGAAGATACAAAAGATCAAACGAGCTAAATGAACAAATTATTCCCTTTTAATTTTTGAACTAAGAAGAGCGCTCACTAAAATGAACTACGGAGCACAGAAAATAGTATTCTTTTTTCTTCCTTTTGCTCTCGTGCATACATATTATATAAAATTTTGCTCTAAATTCATGTTCATATATAATTGATTCTCTTTATTGACATAAAATTAAATACATGTAGCCAAGCTAACATTTCCTTAGGGAAATGTTAAATTTAATTTAAATCAAAAGATAAATTTATGAAATATTAAATCTTTTTAAGCTGCGGTAAACTTATACAAAAACAAACTTATCAGTGTTTTTTCCATCTTATTTAACAATTATTGTGTTCATTTTCTTTTGAAAAAACAAAACACAATGAATAATGTATATTTTCTTTTATTTGTTTTTTATTAAAAGAAATTTCTCCACTGATTGTGTATTTTATTCTTTTATTTAAAATTTCATTAATGTCAGTTAAAGAACAGCATTAGGGTATTCTCTTAAAAAGAACAGGGAAAAAAATTTTAAAATACCAGGATATTTTAGTTTAAAAATTTTGGTTTGCATATTTTATAATGGCAAATATAATTCAACTTCTTTGGTGCTTTTTGTTGTTTTTTATAAATTAAATACTAAAGAAATTAAAAGTCTTAAATTCAATATCTGTGAACGTAAATAATTTTCATAACAAGGGTTCAGTAGTTGTTTAATCGATCAAATTATTTTATCTATCGTTCTGGAAAACCTAAAATTTTTAAGGCCAAATAAATTGGTGTTCTACAAACCACACAGTGATACAGAAAAGAATGAAGTGCAAATACCTTATTTTTCTGATAGGCGCTGTCGAGTACAACAAGAATCTGTTTTTGGAATTTATTAGTTTATTTAACCGTTTTCTTTTTAATTAAAATGTATATTTTATTAAACTTGAGGTCTTATTTTATAAATTTATTTTTATATCGATATTTCACTCCAACTTTATTTTTAATTATATCCTGAAGAAGCTACGCAAGTTGAAGCGAAATATCGCTATAAAAATAAATTTATAAAATAAGGCCTCAAGCCATTTTAAAAATTTATTCGAATTTGGTTTACACAATAAGATCAGTTATATTCTCTTTTGAATATAAACCCTATTCTACAGGGTATCTGCCGGGAAGGTATACTACTTTGTTTTTTCGCCATTTTGGTAAACATTAGTCTTAACAGTTCATATTTGGCAGTCGTAAAATAGACACGTGGCAAATTTATTATGGAAAAATATTCAATAATCCAACGTGGTTTAAACCTTAAAACATTTTAACAAAATCAATCATTGATTACTGTGACGATGAGAAAGTTACGAAAAAGTTTTGGGAGAAACAACGTGCCAACAAAACGCACTATTTCGAAGAAAGAGGGTCTGTAGGTGATAGGCCCAAGCATGGACCACAACGTACTGCAAGATCGGCTGAAAACATTTCTGCTGCTTAAGAAAGTATTCAAAACAACCCATCAACCTCAATTCGACGCCGTGCTCAGGAGCTTTGTCTTCAAAGAACAACTTTGGCCACAATTTTGCAGAAGAGCTTCTTCCACAAGACCATCAAAAATTATTAACAAACAAAGTAGTATACCTTCCCGGCGAACACCCTGTATATCTATGTGTAGGAATTCTTTGACTGATCAGAGAAATCTGTTTAAAATATGGGCTTGATAAGCTGTTTGTACACGGTCGCGCGAATCTCGTACAAGTTGGTGACCTTACAACTGATTTTCGTAAAAGACCATTCTTGGAATATATTGATTTTATGCATCAAATTATAAAAAAAAAAATCCTTTTGAAAATATAAAATTAATAATTATATAATTGAATAATGGACGTAAAAATGGGGATAGCGTTATGTTATATAGCCCATGTTATTTGCTAATAATGTAGTTTTGCAGTTTATCCATTTCCAAAAAATAAAAAATTAAAATCGCTGGATATAAAAAATTTCACTAAAAGAAAAACTCCTATCTACTCAGTAAATGGTTTAAGCATGGGAACAAATGAAAAAGAATAAAAATATGAAAATGAATAAATGAAAATGACTTGTTTTCTTTGTATGACATTCAATAAACAAACTCAGTGAATATTCACATATACAAAGCAAATGCAACAATGTTCATGTTTATTGTCACATGCATGATTATTTTAAACAGTGACAACAGTGAAAATATCAAACGAAAGAAATATTTTAATAATAAATAGTTGAGTATTCGTATGTTGCATATTCATTAAGCACAACGCATGATAGTTGTAATAAAAAAATATATTTGTGTAAATGTATGCATGTGTATTTGCTAGAGTTGTGTATCATCTCGTTGCACATTAATTTATTTGTTTGCTTGAAAGTTCTTGACTCTTTTCTTGCAAGTAGTATTAAATATTTACATGATTATTGGAAGATATTAATTGAACTAAATTTTTTTATAAGCTGTTATATTTGATAGCGGTATAAGTTCACTTAAAAAAATAATTACTTCCTATCAACCATATAAAATTACATTATAAGACACATATCATTCTAAAGGGGAGGTTGTCTAGATTTGATTACAACAGCACTGGGGTATATGGAAACTTAAAAAAAATTTTTTAAATAGTCCAAAGTAACTATTGAGTATTAGGGAAGTAGATTAAAAATCTATATATACCATATACCATCTCGCAATCTTCTATGGTTCGTTCGGAAGTTACTTTGGATTATTTTGAAATTTTCATATACCAGAGTGCTGTTACTCTAAGTGATTTAGTAAAAGATTGTGGAATGGGACACATATCAGTTTAAAAGGCAGACTGTCTAGATTTGTAATCTACCGCCCATATACTCAGAAGTTATTTAAGATTATTTTTAAATTCTTTTTGAAATTTCCATATAAAAGGTGATTTTATAAGAACTATCGGAAATTTAAAAAAAAAACACATAAAATTCTGAAAAATGCATGAAATATTTATTTTGATCGATAGTTGGGTCGATATAATTTAATGTTTGAAGATTATTTCATGCAAATATTGGCCGCGGCTGCGCCTCAAATGGTCCATCCGCTTAGTCCAATTTTGGCATACTCTTTCCAACATTTCGGCCGGTATCTCACGAATAATGTTGTCAATGTTGGCTTCCAGTGCGTCAATCGAAGCGGGCTTGTCCCTATAGACATTAGCCTTAACATAGCCCCACAAAAAATAGTCTAGAGGCGTTAAATCGCACGATCTGGGCGGCCAATTGACTGGTCCCAAGCGTGAAATAAACTGTTCACCGAACTCGCCTCTCAATTGGTCCATTGTTTCGCGTGCTGTGTGGCATGTGGCACCGTCTTGTTGAAACCACATGTCATGCAAGTCAAGCTCTTCCATTTTGGGCAAAAAAAAGTTTGTTGTCATCGCACGGTAGCGCTCACCATTCACAGTAACGTTGTGATTCGCATCATCTTTGAAGAAATACGGCCCAATGATGCCGCCAGCCCATAATCCGCACCAAACGGTTGTTTTTTGTGGATGCATTGGTAGCTCTTGCAATGCTTCTGGCTGCTCTTCACTCCAAATACGGCAGTTTTGCTTGTTCACGTATCCATTCAACCAGAAATGAGCCTCGTCGCTGAACACAATTCTTCGATAAAAAAGTGGATCTTCATCTAACTTTTCAAGAGCCCATTCACCAAAAATTTGGCGTTGTGGTAGGTCGTTTGGCTTCAATTCTTGCACCAGTTGTATCTTATAAGGCTTCACACCCAAATCCTTCCGCAAAATTTTCCACGTAGTGGAGTAACAGAGGCCCAATTGCTGCGAACGGCGCCGAATCGATAATTCACGGTCATCACCAACACTGGCCGATACGGCTGCGATATTTTCTTCAGTTCGCACTCTACGTAAGCGTGTTGGTGGTTTAATGTCCAACAATGTAAATTTGGTGCGAAATTTTGTTACAATAGCCCGAATAGAAGCCTCAGTAGGTCGATTAAACTGACCATAAAATGGAAGAAGCGCGCGATGAACTTTCTTAACAGAGCACGCATTTTGGTAATAAAATTCAATAATTTGCAAGCGTTGTTCGTTTGTAAGACGATTCATGATTAAATTATAGACCAAACTGAAGATGTTTGACAGTGACACAAGATACAAAACGTGCGTGAGCTGTCAAAACTAGTGTTGCCAAAAAGATAATAGCAAAAAAATCACTCTTTACTACAGTGCTGTTGTTTGAGGATAGACATTTAGCAATACATATGTCTATAAGGCATAACAAACATGTACTCATTTTAATTTTAATGAAGGGTACGATATAACAAAAGACTTGTTATCATAAATAAAAATCTCAAAATATCTAAATTATTTATAAGTAATTAAAATTGTAAGATGCAAAAGCCAAAATAAATTGTATAAAGTCGGTTTTATGTGTATAAATGGGCTTAGTATTTATATTTATTTTAATGAATAAGCATAATTTGTAATGAACACGCAACTTCAGTTAAATTGCTTGTCATTTAACGTATATATCGCTAAATAACCACAAAGATATGTATTTATGCATGTATGTATATGCGTCTATAATTTTAAAAACCCAAATGGCTTATCATATCCTTTTCATTTAATTTTTTAGTTCGTTTAAAGTGTAGCGCATCTAAAATAATAATTTTATCGAATGAAACTAACAAACCCTTGTGTGTGTTTAGTTATTTATATTTTTTTACATGTTTAGTATGTTTAATGTGTGTTGTCGTTTTGCTTTCTTGTAAATTGAAATTAATTAGTTTTTTTTTTTGCTAATTAACAAAGCTTCAGATTTAAACATTGTGAATGAAAGTGCTAAACTAATACATTCACATAAGAAATGTTTGTATACGACAAATTTTTAATGAATAATTTGAAAAATCTAACCGCAAACCTTTTATTAATGGGTAACATGAATTATATTTTTATAGTTCGACTTAAAAATGTAACAAATATAATAAATACTTGTACACGTGTCAGAAAGTACTAAAATTACAATTAAAAAAAAAAAGTACAAATAATTAAATATAATTTTAATAATTTTTATATCATACGAGTACAATTGTGGCTTTTTTTATGTATTTAAAATTTTAATTAATTTTTTTTTGCATTTACAACTTTTTGTGTCGTTTTATTATTTTTATAAGAAATCTTTTCAGTATAATACACAAGTATTCACGGGTTTGGTACAGAGTAGCTGAAAACTGCTAGGAAATTAGAAACCAAAGCCAATTTGAAAAAGTGTAATCATTTTTCAACAATAATTTTTACATTTACCATATCGCATTTGATATTGTATAAAAGTAAGCAAAGTTAAGATGATGCCGAGTCTAATAAAAATAATAAACAAAGTGGATGAATTTTGGTATATATTCGATTTTTATAAAATATACAAGATTCTGTTGCATATATTTTGATGAAAACGTAATATTTTTGTCTTCGAATAAGAAAGTGCAATTAAGAAAAAAAATTTTTTTTGTCTTTGCTACATTTTTTAATTATTAAAAAATGGCCATATTTGTTTTGTAAGCCTTGTGATCTTTTGACTAGGTAAGGCATGCGAGACAAAAGCGATATAATGTCATTGTCGTCATTTCAACTGTGCAATTGTGTTTTTAAAAAGAAGTTTTAACTTATTTTACACTTGTTTAGCGGTGTCTGTCCTTTCCCTGAAAGAACACATTGAAAACATTTTTCCATTTTGTTTTTTCTTAGTTTTTTTTATTGATATTGATCTATCTGATCAGGTTTAAGTCAGACTTTTGTACACAGCACACCTTTTCCGTGATTTGAAATCACTTTGAGAACATGGCTGATACATACACTACACAAACACGCTAGACGTTACCATATTTTTATATTAAATTTATTTCTATTAAGAATGAAGAATTTATTTCTATATTTTTTTTACTTACCTCTTCTAAAACGTATTTTCTTCACTTTGATTTTCATTTAGAATTTTTGAATAACTCGTGGCAAGTAAATGTATCGAACGTTGTCAAACTTTCAAACAAATAAGTAGAGAAAATAATAACTAAATAAACGATTAGTACATTTAGTGAGAGTGAGGAGAGTATAGAAATGCTTAAACTGCTCCAATAATATTTAATTATTTTTTTAATTTTTAATTCATTTTGTCACAGTAATCCAACAAATGATAATAACAACAGGTTATTACTTTTGATATATATTTTTGCTTTTTTTCTGAACCATTAACCAATTTACACATAAGAATTTACTGTCATTAGATTTTTTTTCAGAATTATTTATTTTTTTTAATTGTTAAAATGATTTTCCCATTTTTCTTTTTCTATATGATATTTAAAAATTTGTTTAAAAACCATTTAATTAAAATTTTACTTTAATTTTTAAATTAAAATTTGTTTCTGCTTTCAATTTTGCAGCCAAACTATCAAGTAATTGTTGTTAAATGTTATTTAATTAATAATAATATGTTGTCTTGTTTTTTTTATTTTTTTACACGTTTTACAATATAACTATCTATGTGTTAAATGGTAAAGAGTTTTGCTTATTTTTTTTTATTAAATTTTTTTATGATTTAAATATTTGCGTGTTTCAAAATGATTCATTGGGTTGGTTATATGACCTGGAATGAAATAGATTAAGAAAAACTTATTTTGCTGTTTGCATGTTGCTAGAAAGCTACAGCTGATAGCAGTACAAACACATGTGCTGTTCTTCTTAATGAGCCATTAAAAATTCATAATTTTACATTCAAAAGTAAAATTATTTTAATTTTAATAATTTCCAGATTGTTGGTGGGTGTTGTTGGGTTTATAAACACATGTCTAAAATTTTTATTATTTAAAACTAAAAGCAGACATTTACGTGGGAAAAAAATAAAACAGTAGCGGACAATAAAGGAACCTAAAATATTTTTTTTTTTATTTTCACGTTACCAGGACAACTAATGTTGTTGTAGAAAAACCATTAGTTATATTTAGTATTTGTTAGAAAATTTATTTATCACTAATTTAAGAAGACCTAAACCGATCTTAACCTTTCTTTTTCTAATTTTTTTTGCTTTTTCGTATATCAAATCATGCACATATTTAAATTGTGACTATTTTCCCCGACTGTTTTTTTTTTGCAGTTTTTACGTAAATGCGTTAATGATAAATATATAAAAACAACTGTGCTAACTACTATTAAAAAGGGAATTTAAAAATTTTTTTCCAAATACTCCAAAGTAATTTGGGTAGTAGATTCCAATTTTAGATGACCTCCACTTTAAAATGGTAAGTGTTTCATCCCGAAATCTTCTGCGTAAGAATGTTTGCTATCAGTATAAACGTGAATTTTTTACAAAATGGTGTTAGAAAATACGAATTTAAAATTAAATTGATGTCGAACGACGATAAAAAGTGATGATGCTTTGAAATTTAAGACGATGGTGCCGACGCCAAATGGAATGAAGAGGACTGTTTTAATTTTTACCTATTTTTTATAATTTTCTAGTTTAATTCTTATAGATTCAAGTTTCTCTATTTACTTTTTTTTTTTTTTTTTTTTTTTTTTTTTTTTTGTAAATTAGAGCAGAAGAAAGTACTTGTTAGCAAAAGACCAACACAGTACGTTCAGCACACACATCTATTATTTACACATTAATTAAATTGCTTTTGTTTGTATTATATTTCTTCACATATTGTATGTTTCTTTATTTAATTTTTTTTGCATTTTTTTAAAGCTCAATGTTTGCAAATAAAATTTTATTTGGTAGCAATGAAATGAACAGAGCAAAAGAAAATAAATTTTTCGCCTTTAAACAAAAAAAAAAAATTATAATTTAGAAATAGAACAATTTGCAAAATGAAACAAAGATAAATGTACACAATATAAGAACATGCACTCAGGCACATGTGAATCATGCCACAAAATTTGATTTAAATCTTGAAATGTTTTTACAAAACAATTGTTTATTTCTTCCTGGTAAAACAAAACAAAACAAAACAACTACAAACTCAAAAAAAAAAGAATGTTTAATTAAAAAATATATTAATTTTTTGTTTTCTTAATTTAATTTATAATCATTTGCAAGCATGTACATACATACGTATGGCTCTGGGCATATAGTTTTTTAGGTATTTTTATATATTTAATTTACGGACATGAATGAAGGTTACCTGCAGCACAATAAGCGTATGACTAATGGGGCACGTACAAACATAAATAACGTATACATCACGGTGTGTGTATGCGACACCTAATTAAGGTTTGTAAATAATAGCAATTTATTAAAAACAAAAACAATTTATGTGTTAAAAATGAAATATCTAAAATATCTTACACGTTGAAGGCATTTTCAAAATAAATGAAAGATATTTTTCTGCAAGTGAAACTAAAACTTTTTATTTTAACTACAAAAAAAAAACAGGCCATCAAAATTTCAAAATAACTAAAACACAAAAAGCCATAATCATAGTCACACTAAAGTCGGTATTTTTTTTTAAAATGATTTTGAATTCATAAAATTCTTATGAACAAAAGTCAGCTCTTAATAAAAGCCTACTTTTTTGTGACTATGATTATGGCCAAAGATATTATGAAAATACTTAAAGCAATTAATTTCAATATTAACCTAGATGTGTAATAAATATCGATTAATAACTTCAATAGCGTCATAATTCAAAGAATATTTATTAACAAAATTTGTATACTGCCTTTTAAAAATATAGCGGACGGTTAGTATTATTAATTTGAGCGTTGACGATACAACTTCAACAATGGTAACTTCAAAAGTATTTAGTTGTCGGTTATAACGTTATCGAAATAAATGAGCAATACATATTTAAAATTTATTTTTCATATTTTGTTTACGCAGCTTACCAAGTACATAAGAATAAAAGCAAGCGAAAAGAAACCTGTAACTTATTTTCATCTAAAAAACCAGTCAACTCTCTTCCGACTTGTTAGCTTGGGAAAGCAAAAAAAAATTGAATGTGTAAATGAACTGTAAAAAAATTAAATTACACTGTGCAACAAATAAAAAAAGAATATATCTGACCTTTAATAATCACTATTTCTACAATGCGTCACTGTAAAATTCATCAGTATTTCAAATTCAAAAATAATGGAATAAAAATTTTTTTTGTCAATTGAAGGCAGGGATGCCTAGAAATGGTCAAGGCGAACGTATAAAAGTTGGTGTTTAATCAGCTGTTATATTCCAAATTGTCCATATTTATTTTAATTTACAATTTAAATCGAAAAAATATAATAGTTCATTAAAAAATTCACTTTTTAAGATCAAAAATAAAAATTTTTACAAAATGAGTACTTTGTTGACGCATATTAAATCGCATACGTATTTAATTAAATTTAATAACAATACAAAATTTTCAGTTTAATTAAATTTAATTTTTTTCAATTTTATTATATTATTCAATCTTGTAAATTTATTATTAGTAAATATTATTTAAGCTTAAGATCTCAATAAAAATAGTTTTATTTTAATTTTCTAATATTGCGACTTTCTTTTGAAGGTCTTCTTCTTTTCTTCTGAAGATCTTAAACTCTTAGAAAATAGTGAAAAAACAATTTGTTTTTCCCAAATTTAGTAAATACTTAAAATAAAATTAACGTAGACTTTAAAGTCAACGTTATTGAAATTTTTCATATAAATTTTACATTAAAGTCTACGTCAACTGTTTTTGGATAAAAGCATTATACTTTAATGGTTATAAAATTAGTATACTGAGAAAACAACTTCGGTTGTGAGAACTAAATTTGTTGCCAATCAAAAATTCAGTTGCGATAATCGAATTTTTTATTCGTGACAATAGAAAGTCGGTCATACATCTTGAAATATTTTTGAGAGAACTAAATTTCGGACAGCATTATCGGATTTGGTTGCTACAACAAAAAAAATTTATTATCACAACTAAATTTTTGATTGAAAACAAATTTATTTCTCACAACCTAAGTGATTTTCTATATGTATTTGAAGAAATATTTTTGAAAGTATTATAAGTACACTTTAGTATTAAATAAAAAAATTTTTAAAATTCAAAATTTTAAATTAAAAAAAAAATATTTATTATCTTATAAATTTTTTTTTTAATAACTCGAAAAATAATAGTTGCCTAAAATATGATATAAAAATGTATTAAAGCCAAAACAATTTGAAATTTTTAAATAAATTTGTATATTTCCTACTCGTGTTTCAAAGTCTTCTGTAGAATTGACAGAAACCAATGAAAGAATTTTATACCGCAACTAATCTAGTCATATAGAAGTTAAATCCACATTATCTCACTAGTATTTCAGTGTAGAAAACAATATCATTTATGCCGAGATACAAAATAGCCTTTAAATGAAGAAATTTAGGGGGCATACTGTTTGAAAAAGCTTTTATCTATAACAACCCATTTTTTGAAATATAAAATAAATATTGAAGAAATTTTAATTCCTTTTTTTAGTTCCATTAAATTTTTTTATTAACTTTTTAACAAGCTGGAAGCTACCTGTACACTCATTTACGTTAAATTTCGCTTATTAAGCTCCATAAGCACAAAAAATTACTAATTTAATTTAATAATAAAACATTTTGTAAGTAAAAATAGACAACTGAAATTTAAATAAAGACCTTAAAAGTTAATATGTTACCACGTATCAACTCGAAGTACAAATTTCTTCACATGTGGATCTTTTTTTTTAAATATAAATTTCATCATATAACCAAATCAACACACGTAAAATTGTGAAAGGAAACCGCAGTGTTAAATTAAAATTAAACAAAAATTCTTTGCCAACAACACAGGAAATATTTTTATCGCTTGTGTATGTGATTTTAGGCTGCTCACAACTAATTTCAATTTCACCGTATACTCTGTTTTAAACATAAATGGTTAAAAAGTATCCACATGGAAGTGTCTAAAATATGTTTAGTTTTGATAGCTGAAAATTGTTTTTTTATTTATTCAAAAGATTTTTGTTAAAAAAAGAAAAGAAAACACAAAGAGGATTAACTTAGTGTAATTCTAATTCTCTTTTAAAATAAATATAAAGTATACAAAGAAAAATAAACAATTTAATTAAACTAAATACTGATTTTTGAATTGTATTATTAAATTTCTGCTTAAGTCCCCCAGTTTCTTTATTATTATAGAAATTGAAGCAGTCATGATAATTTATTATTCTTGAAATTAAATTAAAATTAATATCAAATAGAGTAGCTTATCTGATTGAATTAAAAAATCAATTAAAATTGGATTAAAATATAAATAAATAAAATTGAAAATTAAATAAAAGCTTTTCTTAAATTTTTATTAAAAATAAAAAAAATTTTACATTTTGTTTCCATTATACTGTATAACACAAAATAATGACAAGGTTTTAATAACTAATTATAGTAGAAGAGATAAAAAAGGTACACTTATATAAGAGTTTAGAAAGTTTGCGTAAATTTTCCTACTTTTTTCAAAGTTTAGTTGTGAATCGACATAGATAACCAAGCGTATACTCTTTTTTAGTTACATAAAATGTTCAGCAAAGTACGAGGAATATTTTTATCTAACGTTTTCACCATCTCAACTAATGGGACTTTTTGTCTTCGTATTAAAAAAAGGTTAAAAAAGAAAGACTCCTTAGTGAAAGAGTTAAAGAATTAAAATTTTCTACAAAAATATTAAACATGAAAGTCCGCTATAAGTCTTTGAAGGCACAAATGATGAAAATGTCACATAAATGAAAAGAATTAATCAAAATTTAAATTATTTTTTATTGTTAATTCACAATTATTTAGAAATGATGAAAATTTTGTCCTAAGAACTGGTTTGAGGTGGTTGTTTATATGGATGGTCTGTTTTGTATTAAAATTATTAATAAGCCAAGTTACATATGGAAGCTGTAGATAAAGTCTGTTAATAAAATGATGAAGGAGACTTTGCAAACTCAAAAAAAATTTTATTTTTATTTTTCGGAATTACTTATAATAATTATTAAAATTAAAATTTTGTAGTTAACATACACAGCTTTTGGTTAGGTTGCAAAAATATACAAGACCAAAGCGATTTTAAACTTATTTTTCATGTGTTAAGCGGATTTGTTTCTGAGTTTTTTTATGATATTCTTCTACAAAAAATTATGAATTGATATTCTTCTTTCCTTTTACACAAGAAATATTTGTTCTAATGCTTATAAAAAGATTATGACGACAACTGTCGTCAGCTATTAGCCCATAGTGTAATAAAAGGTTTTCCAATAAGAGTGATATGATTTCTTTAAAAAAAACACCCACTTATTGTTAAGGAAATTCAAAAGGTTTTTATTAAATGTGAAGTACAATTGATACAATTAAGTTCTAAATAAAATGTCATTCAAATAGCCTCCACGACTTCTTCTGCAGGAACGAATTCGATGAACCCACTTTTCGAGCACTTTTTCCACCAAATCAAGTCGTATGTGATGAATGGCACGTTCACTATTGACTTGTAAAGCTTGAAGAGAGTCTGGTTTATTTTGAAGTATTAATGACTTCAAATAACCCCACAAGAAATAGGCTAATGGTATTAAATCACAACTTCTTGGAGGCCATTCAATATTACAATTTCTTGAAATAATCGAATCTTCAAGCTTTTCTCGCAATAATTTAATTGTTGCGGTCCAATGGCTTCAGTTCTTGAGTGAAATTAATTTTATACGGATGCAAACCCAATTCCTTTCTAAAAATGCGGCAGGTTGTGGTTTGAGACAGTCCCAATTGTTGAGAACGTCTTGGAATCGATAAATTGCGGTCTTCAGCAACAATTGCCTGAACGGCAGCAATATTTGTAATACTTCGAGCTTTTCTTTGTCTTATTGGCACTTGAACATTATGTAAAGAAAATGTAAGCTCAAAATTTTTAATAATTCGACGAATAGCGAGCACACTCGGACTATTATTACGACCATAAAATGGCAAAAGCGCACGAAAAGTTGCAATTAGAGAACGATTATTTTGATAATAAAACTGAATATTTTGTAAACGTTGTTTTTACGTATGTCTCTCCATGATGAAATTGTAAACACTACTGAATACAATGAAAAACAAATGACAGATCATGACATATTACAAATGGCCGAAAAGTCACTTCAAAATCATATCATCCCATTTCAAAGACGATAGAAAGACAATATTACGCCATGCTTATGATTTCCCATTAGATGATGTAGATTATCCACTGTCTGAAGGAAAAAAAATATATTTCTCTATCTCTCTCTCATTTGTGCCACATGCGCAGACAAATTAAATTTTATGTGCGGGATGGTGTAATCTTTTATTTATATCATTCTTAAATAATACTTATTTGAGAATGAATAGGATAATCTCAAAAATTTCAAACATTTTAACTCGATGACGAGTGCGTTAATTCAGCCCTGATACCTTGCAAAAATAAGTTTTAAATTTAATTGTAATAAGATAATATTTAAAATAAAAAAACCCTTCGTTTTGATTTATTTATTGAGGAATGTGAAACAAGAGTTAGATTTACAAGAGCTGACGTACATAGTATTCATATAAATATTAATCAAGTATTAGAGTGTCTAAGGTTTGCTTATTGTTGTAAGATATTAAAAACGTGTGTCAAACATTTTTATTTATGCTTTTCACTTTAGTACATTATTTGTACACACATATTACAACTGAGCAAACTTAAACTATTTATTCTATTTACCAATTTAAGCTCATTTTTCATACTGCAGGAACGTGACAAACAGCATTGGCTTGTTTGTGTACACGTATTAATCTCCCGGGAGTAATATTTGAAAACTAGTTATATTTGTGCCCAACTAGAAAAGTTTTTCTTTTATTGTTCTGAAACATGATGTAATTTTAGCAAATTCTATAAATTTTGTTCCACAAGCTGAGATACATTAATTAAAAAAATTTATTACAGTTTCCTCGAACTGTCAAAGCGTGTTTGAGCATGCGGCTGCTTTTATCTTTCTTTTTCACCTTTAACTAAATATGCAATCGTTGGTTAATTAATTAAATTATAAATAATTTTTTTAAGGTTCAGTAAAATTTTCTATTCAAAATTAATAAATAATTTTCAAAATTAATAAATAATTTTGATTTTTATAAGTTTTGGTAAAGCAATCATACTCTTAAATAATTTTTTAAGTAATTAACAAGAATAAATTATAAGTTAAATTCATTTAGATAAACAAAATTAGCCTACTACTGCGATTCACTATTAAATTTTAAGGAAAACTGTTTGGTTAAAAAATGTTTATCTTACAATTAAAGAACTTGTGATTCAGTAAAATTTTTAATTGCTGGTTATCTTCAAACTCAGCTGTGTGGTTAAATAAAGGCCAGCATCTGCTGTGGTGTTTATTTAACCGCAAAATTAAAGTGACTGTTTCTTAAGCAAACAAAAAAAAAAGGTTTTTTTTGGTTATGGTACACGGTAATCAATTTCTAAATTGCACATTTGTTAGGGCAAACAGCAAAATATGTAGCTAAAAATAACAGCATGTCGAATCCTTTAAAGTTACTGAATCGTACTACATATATCACTGACCTATAGAAATGGTAAAAAAAAATTATTTTTATTCTAGTTTCAAAACTAATAAATCAAGAAGTATTTTATTACTATTGCTAACAGTTGTATTTTAAATTATTCTTAAAAATTCATATTCAGTTTTCAAAAATATAACTTGCAATAGGCAAATAAATCTGTCACCAAATCACCGCTTTGCATATCGCATGAAAACTATTTATACAAAAGTTTTAAATTTACCATAGTTTTAAATTGACATTATGATTATCACAAAGAATTATTCGCTATTATTTTGTGGTTATATTTGAACGTGATATTTTTATAATTTTTTTTTTATATTTGTCAAAATGAGCGATTAAATATCACTAGAAGTAGATTTAACTTTATAACAAAATTAAGAAAATATTTTAATTCTTTTAATACAATGTCTTAACTAATGAATTTCTAGCATGCTATATGTCAAATTGATATCATGATAGAAAATAACCAGGTAAAGACTCCATTTATTAATGATATCGTAGAGTTAAGATAGAAAAACTATACCATGCGATATGTTATTTTTATTTATCTTAATGTCAAATATCATCTTAGTTATTAATTTATTTTTGAAGTTTGTTTACTTTGATTTTTTTCTGTGAAATAGCACCAAATAATTATTAAACAGCTTCTATGTACGTTTTAATTAATACCATTAGTCTTACTTATACAAAAGACTTACTCCCTTATCCAAAAAAAATTAAAGAAGACTTTAAAGTCAACGTTTTTGAAATTTTTCATATAATTTTTTCATAAATTATAATTTAAACTCTACGTGAAATTTTTTTTTTTGAATAAGAGCGTTATTTTTTAAGTTTTAAATGACAAAAAATATTTAAAAAAAAATATTTCATCATAAAATAATTTCATCAACGTCTTTCTCTATGTACTGCTATTAATATAAAATTGATTTTTGCTCTGCCAGCATTATATCTCCTGTTATGATAGAAACACATCCGGTATAGACATAGTGTAATTTCCAAATACAGTATTTAAAATGTTTTCCATGAAAGTGCTAACAAATTAAATTTTTTGTAATAAATATAATTTTTTAAATCTTCAATAAAAAACATTTTGAATTTGATTTTTTGGAAGGCCATTAAATTTAACAGAAATGCTGCCGATGGTAAAAAAAGGCTTATTTTGTAAGCGCTGCTCATGCCATCTTGTTTCTGGGAGTAAATTTATTTATTTATTTTATTTATATTTATTAATAGTAAATAAATTTACATAATAATAACATTGTAGGAATTGGCTGCTGTGGCCTTCGCCCTTAAATTAAATTTTTCTATACTGCAAAGAATAGCGAACTTTCAATATGGAGTTGTCATTAGCCTATTGAAAGGTCATAAAAAAAGAAAATTAATTAAACCGAATATTATAATAAGAAAATTAATTTGTAAATTTTATGGAAAGTTTCGATTTATAATAAATATCATAATATCCTAATTCGCTACTTGGAATGTAATGAAGTTTCAAAAGACTTGGTAATTAAAAAAATTTAATTTATTGAGAAATTTAATCAAGGACTTCGGTGTGCACACAAGTAATTTTATAAATTAAGTTTTTGTGTTCAAAAAAATCGTTTAACCAAAATAAAATTACTTAGACTTTATACTAAATTCTATGGAAAAAACAAAAATTTGAATAACGTGACATCCACGTTAATTTTTTTACATCTTGTAAAAACGTTTGTCTTTAAGATAGTTTTCCTTTGTAATTTGTATTTGGTAATAAAAATACTGCCCTCAAAAAATTTAAATAAAATGATTTCCATAATATTAAAAGAGTCGTGAATTTTTTGAATTGGTATCTAATATAGTTCGTACAGGTCAACGTTTAATTTTGGCCCTTAATGATAATAATACACAATTATTTAGCGTTTTGTAAAATTGTCATTTTTTTATTAAAAGCTTTTACTAGGGGATACATTTTTATTTTAAATTGTAATACTCCTTTGCTGTAACGACCTCATACTTAAAACAAATTTTAATAAGACAACAAAAACATTAACAAGTTATTAAATCCAATATATTTTGTTGTTTTTTTAAATAAATTTTTTTGCAATAAATATTTCCTTTTTACTGCCAAAGAAATTGCTGCAAGCAATTCCTTACAATATTTAAATGTTAAAAGTATTTTTATGAACAATTGGCTTAGATAAATAAAAGAGCGAGGGAGAGAGAGTGAATTCTTATAAAAATTTAAAAAAAATTTTTAACAAAAAATTAATTATTTTACTTTAAAATATTGCTTATGTAGTCCATAGCAAAACTTTACAGGCTCCAGTAAAAATTGGTTTTATTTATGTAAACCTAAATGTCTTAAGGAAATTTATTTTTGTCTTGAAAAGGAACAACAATTTCATTGTGTAAAGTCACCCTTATAATTAATGCCCATTCTTGTCTTTATAAAAATTTTACAAGCCTTAATAATAATTGATCTTAATTATGAAAACCTAAGTATCTTCAAACAAATTTTATTTATTTATTTATTAAAAAGTAGAAAAAATTGTATTCTCCTTAGCAAATTCCACTTCATATTCAAAATGTCTTGAGTAAATTCTATAAGCCTTTAAGTAAACCTAATTATTTTTAAAAAAATTTATTTATTTTTTAAAAAGGAGCAAAAATTTTTTGTGAATAGTCACTAGTACTATAAAATACAATCAACCAAAATAAAAAAGTAAACTTCAAAAATACGCCGCACAACTTTATACAGGCTTTATTTTTTATCTCAGAAACACTTTCAAAAGGCAAAGAAATTGTGTTAGCTAAAAATAGAAACTTCCGACAATTTTAACAATAAATTTGTGTTGAAAGAAGAAAACCTTTTTTTAATGAAATTACAAATTTTACTTTACTCTTGGCAATGAACTTAAATTATACGTACATAATTTTTTATTAATTAAAATTTTTTTAGTTGATTGATGGCTTTAAAATATTTAACTTTTAAATGTATTTAATTTTGACTTATTTAATAATTATTTTTTTTTTCAAAATAATTTAATTAAATGTTTTTTTATTATTTTCATTTTTAATACTTTTTATAATTTTTCTCTTAAATTAAATTTTTTTGTTAATTAAATCTTAATTATTAACTCTTGCTTTAATACTTCAATTTTTAAGAAATGTTTCTTTTCATATCGAATTTTATGATTTTTTTTTTTAAATAATTATTTAAATTTTTTATATTTTTTTTAAACACAATTTATTTGGTTTTTTCAAAAAATTATTCTTTTTCCGTTACCGTCTACATGTTCAAACGTCGTTAAAGCTACACGAAAACTGATTGGGATATTTTTTCTAGTTTACTCGTTTAGTATGCCAATTGCTGTAGTTTTTGTTTGTGTTAGTACATGAAAATATGCTCTTTAATATCTATTTTCGTTTTAAAAGACAGATGAGTTTTGAGAGTGAGAGTAAAATTTCGCATACTTTAAAGAAACTTCAGGGTTTTTGTTGATTTTTTTCTCTTTTCTCTTGTCATTGGGCACATTTTTTGTTTATTTGGGAGAGCAAAACATGTGTTGATAGGAAATATGAATTATAGTAAATTTTTACATCTATTTTATAGATAAAATTAATAGCATGTAAGAATTTTACAAATTGCGTTGTTTTCTTTGTATTATTTTTTTATGCAATACAAAATACATATTTTATTGCGTTTAAACAATATCTAACATATGTTTCTTTTAAAATAATATTTATGTATTTAAAGGTACTTAGAAAAAAATTAATATGAATTAATAAAACTAAATCCATAATATAATTTAATTTAGTTGCATACTTACAGTTATTTTATTACAAATTTTTTATTTTCTTCTTAATTTCTTTGTAATAATTTCTATTTGGAATTTAAAAGTTTAACAAATTATTAATCTTTATTTGTGCTTAATTCCATAAATTGTGTTGGTTTTAAAATTTATTCTCTTACTCATGATATTCTCATGTGTTATTTATTCAGTACAATAAGTACTGAAGGGGATAGCATACCTATATGGACCATTTCATCAGACGCTACTCTGAATCCTTAGTAGGTTACTCCCAACGTTTCTTGCAAAAATTAGAACCTTTATATTGTGAAAGCAATTGACTAAATAAGAATTATTAATCAAAAGTCACAAAAAGATTCAAATATTCAAACAAACAACTCAGTAAGCATTGAACTGAATAAATAAATAAATTTCCCAACCAACATTTTAATATTGAAAACTATATGTTCTATTTTTATTCTTCTCTTCTCTTTTATTAAAAATTTTTTTCACAATTTTAAATTTCTTGAAATTTTTTTTTACTAAATTTTTTGTAATATAAAAACATTTTCTTTTCATTTTTAATTTCCCAGAATTTTATTTTTTTACTAAAACTCTTTTATTTTAAGTTTCTTAACATTTTTTTTCTTTAATTTTTTTATCTATTTCGAATTACTTGTATTTAATATTTATTTAAATTTTTTTTAATATTTTTATTTTAAATTTCTGAAAATTTAAAATTTTTTTTTTAAGAAAACTTTTTTTATGTTCTCTTTAAATTTTTTTAAATTAAAAAAAAAATCATCTTATTTCTTCATTTTGAATTTTTTTTAATTTTTTTTATATTTTCTTATTATTTTAAATTTAAGAAAATTTGTTTTATTCAAATTATATTCTTTCTTTTACTAAAAAATTGTAACTTTATTAAAAATATTAAAAAAAATAAATTTTCAAAGACAAATTAATATAATAAAAATGTTTTAAATAAACGAAAATAAAAAATTATAGGAAATAAAGGGTGTTTTTTATAGACGTATAGAGCTTTAAGTTGGCATTACTCTTCAAGATGGCGATCGATTTAACAGCTGTCAAGTGATTTATTCTCAGTTTGGTTTAGCAATTCATCATGAACCAGAATGTAACAGTCAATGGTGATCGGTATAGAGCCATGATTACTAACTTTTTCATTCCTGAATTGAACAACCATGATGTCCAGGAGCTGTGGTTCCAACAAGACGGCGCAACATGTCACATAGCTCGTGCCACAATCGATTTATTGAAAGACACGTTTGGTGACCGCCTAATTTCACGTTTTGGATCTGGGAATTGGCCTTCTCAAGATCTTGTGATTTAACACCGCTAGACTACTTTCTGTGGGTTTATGTAAAGTCAATGGTCTATGCGAATAAGCCACAAGCGCTTGACCATTTGGAATACAACATTCGCCGTTGGAAAAAGTCATCGAAAATTGAACGTCCAGATTGGACTACATCCGAGCCAGCCGTGGCGGTCATATGCCAGAAATCATACTTAAAATGTAATGCCACAAGATTATCTTTCGGATAAATAAAATTCACGTCAATCGAATAATCCATCTTTGTTTTATTGCAATTTAAAGTTCTATACGTCTATAAAAAAACACCCTTTATATCTATGTATGTATCTCTGTATGTGCAATATTCACTTCAAATGAAAATGTTTGTTTTTAAAATGTAAATATATTTTTGGAGTCAGTTATTATTTGCATAATTAATATTTTTGTAAATAAACATGGGTAGAAATTTTAAATAACCAACTAACTCAACTATTGCATATAGTAACTTTCACTTGGATTTAAATAATATTAAAAAAGTTTTAATAAAATTTAATCGCAGCCTCTTTTATAAAAGTACATCATTATGGAATGTATATACATATATAAAATAACAATAAAGCCCCATAATCATAATGTTACTAAATCTTATTTTATTTTATATATTAAGATAATAAGTTACACGTATTCATGCAAATATGGATGCGTATGGTACATGGTGTCGTATGAAAATTATTAAATGCTCATACGTACATGTGTTCTAATTTTAATCTCTTTCTTTCTTAAAGTAACTTGAATATAAATAAAAGCAAATTTGGACTTTAAATTAGCTATATATTTAGATACAAGTAAAATATAAAATTTCACAGGTCTACAATTATTTTAGTAACACTGAAACTAAAATTGATTTTAAGAAAATCCGCTACCCTTATTCAAATTGTATACCTGCATATGTAATGCTACTTGTATTTCTAAGGGGAAAATTTAACAATTTTACTTTTTAAGGTATGATTGCCGGTTTTGTTAAAAATAAAATAATTAACTAGCTTAAGTCAGAAGATGAAAAAGTTGTGCATTGATTTTAATAAAATATTTCTATTTTTATATAAATTTTATAAGGTTATCTACTTGCAGAAAAACAAATGGCAAACTTATGATTTTCTCTTTTTCAAATAATAAAAAATTCTTAATTTTGCAAGAAAAAAAGATTTTTATTTTCTATGATATAATTGAATTATTATATTTTTATTCATATTCTCTTTTTCTATGAATTTTTTATGAAAACATTGTTTCTAGAACAAATGTCAGGTTGTTGTTATCAAAAGACATAAAACAAAAGCTTCAATTTCATATAAAAAAAGATTTAGAATACAAACTTCCATTTTAGCAGCCATCAAAAAACTTCGGTTTGTTCGTGTAGTTATCGAAACTAACTTTTTGAATTACAGAAAAGTTTAATACACTTAGGCTCGTAATTACACTTTCGATAGTTAAAGTTGGGATTTTGTATGGCAAATAAACGCTTTTTGACTGAAACTTTTTAACAAATTTCGGTGTATAGTTAAGAACACACTGTCCGATATTTAACTTATTGATTTTTTTAATATAATTTCCAAGCAAAAACTTCATATTTGACTTATTAAATCTTGACTTTAACTACCGGCTTAAAATAGTGTCCCTTAATCTGCCTGGTGCTATTATCGTCAGGTTGCTATTAAATTCAGACCAATAGGTGCAAAAATAGTGACATTAAGAAAAAAAAACTGCGACTACTTCTATTTTTGAATAATTTTTTGAGTGGCCTTTTACGTTTCTTAATTATTTTAGCTTTAACAAAACGTATAAAAAAGATTTTAGTTCATATATTAAATTTAATTGGAAAGCTTCTTTATATATATTTTTCTACCATATTTAACAAGAATGTATGAATTAAAAAAATATGAATAATTGGCTACTTTACTGAAGGGTATATATGACTTAACCCTGCCGAATTTAATTTGTTGCTTAACTGTTTATGAAAACTTAAGAATTAAATCTTGCACTTGACTAAAGCGGGTAAGTGTTAATAAATATTTTGGTCTTTCATTTTATTTCGTTTAAAGATTTTTTTTAGACAAGGAAGGCAGTATCAAGTTTAAGACCCGAACTAAAAATATTTCAAGTATTCTGTATTTTGCATTTCTCTAAAAATTATTCTTACCAGTAAGTTTTTTGTGCGTTTTGTGCAATAACAGATTTTTTTCTCTTAATAATTAATTATAAAAGTTCGAAGCAGAAATACAATTTGTTTTAATTTTTAATTTTTTTTATTTTGAAAATTTTATATATTTTGTTCACTATTTGATTCATATTAAGTAAAATACTATTCCCAATAACAAAAATATAGCATGCTATATTTATATATAAAATATCCCTTTATATACTATTCTCTGCTACAAAAACTGGCTCACTACTGAATTCTCTCTCACAATTATTACATTTCCTCACGCATTTATTATCCCAGATTTTGTTCCCCATCAAACCAACCGGTTATCACACACAGATACATTTTCAGGTACATGTACTCTCACTTAAAAAAAAAGTAACAAAAATAGAAAGCATACAAAAAATTTATTGTGTGAGGTTCTTAAATATGAGAACGAGTTACATACGTTAATTTTTCTTGTACGTAAATGCTTTATTTATCTAAATGTATTTGGTTGAATGTTTTCCTTTCATTTTTCTTCTATACTACACAATTTAAGCTCTCTATAGGTACAATATAATATTGTTTTTTCTGCTTATCGGCAAAAGTGTTGTTTTATTTTTGCTTTTTATTTATTTATTTTTTGTTTAATTGTGGGAAAACAGAGGCATGTTTTATTTAGGGATGCCTACCTGTTGCTAATAGCACCGTATCTTGTCAAGTTAAATGCGTCAGTTTGGCACAACTTTTTTTAATTTGTGTTCCTTTTTGTGTTATTCAAAACTTTAAGGCCAACAAGCAAGGCAAAAACAAACTAGTATGTATCTAATTGTTTCTGTGGATTTGTCTCTGTGTATGTGTGTATGTGTGTTTTCGTTACTTATATGTAAAGTTAAGCTGTATAAAATTGTTAATTACAAAACCGTTCTTTAGAAAGTTTAGTATTCAAATAATGTGTTTGTGCTTGTTGGATATTTGTGTGTATGGGTGTGTGTATGATTTATCAAATCCTTAATGATTCCTTTGGAGCCATAAACATCATTATCGATGGCTGGTAAGCAGCTGTTGCTTTATGGTATACAAACAAAACAAAAAACAAAAGAGAAAAAACTTTTTCTGTACTAGAGACATACAATAATAATGGTGTTGTATAGACATCCCTACTACCCAAACTCATGTATGTAAGTTTTGTCGTTGCTGTTTGTTTTTTTTTTTTTTACTTGCTTTAGTAATCATTCATATACAAACACAACTTCATTTGGCTTTTTATTTATACTAAACTTACACTGACATGCTTACATATTGACACGTACTACTGCTACATGTTCAATTTAAAAGTAAACTTATCACTAAATGCTAAAAAATGAGAAAGAAATTTATGAAAATGGTTTTATAAAATGGCAAAACAAAAACGTAATGATGCTTATAATTATTCATTTATATACAAGAGTATTACATATGTATCATTATGTGTAAATACAGGAGACAATGTTGCTGTTACCCTACACTATAAAGAACAAAATTCTTATTTAAATGCCAGACACGTAAAAGTTCAATTTAAAACTTCTTGTCACTCAGTGATGTGAATTGTAAAAAAATCTTTTTAAATTTCTCGTTTCAATCGAACTGGACTATCGTTGATATATAAATTACTGTTATTTGCCAATAATCAAACTAAATAAATTAAACTTTTATGCATTATTGAATAATAGAAAATGTTCTTTTATATAACAAAACTTAAAGCTTTGGGCATTTTCGACTTGTTAAAATTTGTATGGAGCATAACCTTTCTGTCAGTGTCAGAAAAATTATACTTACGTCAGTAGCAGACATATTTTTTGGGTACAAATTAAACAATTTTGTCCACTAGACTAACCAAAAATTTCTAGATTGCTTCTAGACAACTGAAGTAGATATTATAGTTTGTCAATACACTACAGAGTACTATCCACTATTTTGTCATACGTTCACAAAAAATTTTTGTTTACTTACTGAGTATAAAATGAAGTTCGGGAATAAGTTACAGCAGAGGATGGTGAACGCCTTTATAATACTTTCCGAATATATATAATTGCTATATATGTAAGAAATATTGAACAACAAGAAAATATTGCACATTATGCTAAACACATTCTACAGATGTGCCGCAATGTAATACATATACCTACGCATTTACTTTTAGCATAATAATAACTTTTAGTACTGTTTGTATTTTTTTGTTAAATTATTGTTATTTTGTTTAAGCTTCTTTACATCAATATATTTCAGTTAGTTTTGCTTTACGTACCCGGGTCTGCATTTCACGTAAAAGGCCCTTAATTTTCTAAACCCAATAATTGTTGAAAATATCATAAAATGTCAGATTAGTTAGATTTCTATTTTTCTACTAAGACAAAGGTTAACAATGAATTACGAAAAGAAGTGGGCTGGCAAGCAAAAGCTTTTGTTTTTTCTTTTTTTTTTTTTGTAAAGACATTTTAGTTATTTTTATTAAAGGCAGAATTAATCTTTACTTTCTGTTCTGTTATGAATCAGTTGATTAAATTCTCTTTAATAAAAAACTTGTAGATATAGTTCCTTTTTCTATTTCGTTCTGTGAGTTTGTGGATAAATCTGTAAAAAAAATAGATTTCGACAACACTACAATAAATTGTGTAAAAATTTCTTGATTGTGGTACAAAAAAACCAAACAGTTTGAAAATGGACAACCATTTTAGTGCAAGAAAATAATATTTTATTTAATAAATTTAGCAAAACCTACCGATTTCCGTAGAAAAAAATATAAGTAAAGCAATGGGTGTACAAGGTAAGTAAAAACTAAACACAAAAAATAAGTAACAAATCGGCAAGCAACAGAACAACAACAGAAAGTACAGACTAAATAGTGTTTAAGTCTAACGTTTTTAATTAATTAATTTCTTTACTCTTTACGGGATTTTACTGAATAATATTGTACAGTTTACAATAAATTTTTTTCTATACTGAGAAAACAACGTCGATTGCGAGAACTAAATTTGTTGCCAATCAAACATTCGGTTGCGATAATGGAAAAGAAAATCGGCCTTACATTTTTTTGAGAGAACTACATTTTGAACTATACTATCGAATTCTGGTTGTTACAATTAAAAAATTTGATTATCACAACTAAATTTTTGATTGGAAACAAATTTAGTTTTCACAACCGAAGTTTTTTTCTGTAATTTCAAGTGTATTCGATACCCTGATTCAAATTGTATTCCTACATTATTATCGTTATATAGAAAAAAAAGGCGATTCATAATTTTTAATGATTAGAATTGAAATAACCTTTATATTTTTTATTACTTTTCTAGTTTAGGAGTTTGTGACTATTTCCCAAGAATTTGTAAGTCAGTTTTTAAATTATTGTAATGGTTGAAAAATAATTCTGATAACTCTTATGTAAGTGATTTAGTATTCGTATATGCCTGTAATGATTTATTATTTTGAAAGTTGTTTCGAGTAACTATTTCCTTTATGAAACAACTAACAATTATTGGAAAACATATGCCATAATTTTTCTTTTAAATATATTAATAAAAGAAATGTTAAGAAATTATTCTATGTTTTCTTTTTTGTTTTGTTTCCTTTCCAACTAGATATCCCTAAGGAAAATTATACTAAAATTATCTTTCAGCTATTCTATAATTGTATTGAATGAAATCTCCGATCATAATTACAAACATGGTGCACAAATTAATGAATGAAAGTGAAAATAAAAACTAATAATAATTATACATACAAGAAGATTCAATACAATAAATTTTAATGAGCTTATTAAGCAAGTAGCGTTAAGCTATAATTTGTAGAATCCTAAGGTTTAGCCTTGAATGAATGAAAATCTAAGGCTACAAACACATTACACAAATATTTTTGAGAAATATTTTTATAGTCTAACATGACTTGTTTAAATAAAATTAATTCAAATAAATAATACTGCAGGTATGTTGAGTTTTACAAAAAAAAATTTAATTAATCTAAGAAAAAAGCTCTTCAAAATTAATAAACGTATGTGTAGCTGACATATTGGTCATGCTTATTTCGACAAATATTTGTCTAATGTGACCAAGTATTTTTTTTTTTTTGATATTTCTAGCTTTATTTTTAAACGCAATATTTTTTTTTTTTTTCTTTTTTATCTTTTCCTATTTATTTAAATTTGTTTTTTAGAAATTTCCAAGTATTGTTTCTAGTGCTAGTTGTACGTGAATTTAAAAAGGACTTCCACGCTTTGTGTCCCTTTAAATGTTTTAGCATGTATGAGTATGCAAATGTAAGTATTTGTTTACTGTGTAAATAAAACAAATGTGTATAGCTCGATGCTTTGCGGTTCATGTTGCTGACAAATTTTATGTTAGAAATACTTATTTAAAGTTAACAAAACTAGAGTTTTAAAATATTCGAGTATGCAAGCTGAAAAGAATTTTTTTTCTGTTTCCTCTCTAGAGAGAGGAAACCTTTATAGTATACAAGTTCTGTACTAAAGCTTGAGCACATACAAAACAAAGTTTGTGTTATTCTGTACAAGTAAATTATGTAATTTTTTTGTTCTAAAGCTACAAGTAAAGAACGTCCAATGTTTGCTTAAGAAAATAATTGTTAGATTAAAATTTTTATGATTTGACTTTCATGCCTCTATTCCAGAAACTATCACTGTTAATGTGTTATATTTGTAACTCTATTCAAAATAAATTTTCTTATATGTATAACACTGACATAAATATTACTGACCAGCCAATATTTATGTAAAAGCTTTACAGTTAATGGAAAAATGTATCTTGGAAGATTTGAAGAACTCTTCACGTGCATTCAGATTTTATTTTATAGAAACATGTGCGGACCAAATACGACTTCTTGCATATTCCCAAATAGGTTAAATTCAGAACAGAACATATGATGCTCTGAGTAATTACAACGGTTCCAAATAAAACCATTACAGTAACTAGACTTGTGTTCTGTAGTTCATTTCAGTGAGCGCTCTTCTTAATTAAAAAATAAATTTAATTCATTTGATCTTTTGTCTCTTTATCACTTTTATAGTACATAGAGCAAATACTCTTGATTGTCATTGAAGGCTCGCTGAAATGAACTACGGATCCGTTGTCATTACTCAGAGCATCACTACCTACAACCCTCTGAGATGCTTTGAATCTTAATGAATACTAGACTTAAGGAGTATTAAATCAAATAAAAGAGCTTATGTTTTGCAAAAACATTAAAACAAAAAATTTTGCTTTTATTGGCTTTAAAAATGTATAAGGAAATAAGTTTCACTTAATACAATTTTCATTTTAAGTTTTTCATTACTTGCAATTTCATATTGAAATAAACATGCACATAAAAAAAAGAAGAAAAAAGAAAACACGCACGAAGTATAAATAAATCTAACTAATTTAATATCCGATAGTCTTATAAATATTTCGTTGTACACACTTGCTTACTTGTGCCATAGTTTTAAGGGTTAGCTTTGTTCACTATTAATCATAATCTGACTTCTTGAGTTCTTAATTTTGTTACTCACAAAGGTGTCATTTTATTTTAGGGAAAAAATTAATAATTTTTCTTCTACTACTTATAAGTTTATTGAAATCATTTTTCAAAAACAAATTTTTTTGACACAACCATTAATCTAGACTAACTAAAATTAATAATTAGTTAGTTTTAAATATTATATCATAATTCAGCTTTTTGTTTTCTTTGCATTTAATAAAAACAAAATTTTACTGCATAAAATTTATAGTCTCTTACATCAATACTTATTTGGAAGAAGTTTCTGGGTCTTGAGTTTAAATTTAAGCTTAAAAAAACATGATTTTGTTACATAACTTTAAATAAATTAAATTTTTAATAATATATTTTGTTAGGCTGTTTAAGGTTTCAAAAATATCAAATACAAGAAGAATTATTTTTGTAAAAATAAATTAAGTTTCGAAAAGCTAAAAAAAATTAATGTTCCTTTAAAAGAAATTTTCTTAAATATTTAACAATTATTCGAGTAAACTTTATTCGATTGACAATTTTTATTATCCAATAAATTCCACAGCACATTCTGATGAATTTAATTTGTTGTAATTATAAATTATAAATGAAAACGTGCAAAAAAAATTTTTAAAAGGATATAAGGCTAAGTGAAAAATTTTTATCGACGCATTGAGGATTTAAAAGATGTTCAGTTCAACAGAAAAAAATAAAATTTTTTACTTTTAAGTAATAGATTTTTCTATACGATTTTTTCCCAAAATTATTTGTTTTTTAATTATGTTTTTCGTATACATTATTAAATACTAGGGACTTTTAGTTTAGTATATGTACCTATTATCAATAATAGTTCCATCTAATTCCCTATTTTTTTTTTAATTTTGTTCTTTTTTTCATTAATATTTATTAAATAATTTTTTTAATCGAATGGTGTGGTTTTATGTTTAAACATTTTTTTAAGAAAATATTTTCTGTACCAGATCAAATCTAAATTTCTTTCTTTTTCTTTTTAATATTTTTTAATAAACACAGTAGACGCTTGTTAATTACAATCACTTTGTTTCTAGGGTAGTTCTAATTTTCGAAAAATTCTAATTTCCAAAGGTTTTTTTTAACAAAAAGCAATATAAAAAGCATCTTTGTCAATTTTTTCCGAGATCTCTACCCTGGTTGCTAATGACAGAGTATTTCTTTGCGCTTATTTGGCATTTTATAAAAAAGAATAAGACTTTAGGTATAGACGTTTCCAACTTCACTCGAACATTGCCCCGTAGATGAGTGGTTGGTATACAAACCTATCAGTGGGGGGCGGGGCGGCCTTAGGTTCGATGCCTGTCTAGACCCTGGATGTTTTCTCAAGACAAGGCAAGAAGCTTCGCAGATTTGTGTTGTTAACTAATGAACAAAAATGCACTGACAATGAAAATAAAAGCTATCAGGAAAATTGTGAAAAGTGTTGAAAACAAATCAAAAATAACTGACGGTTCTAATTTCAGATCAAGCAATGTATTGAAAATATTGGTTCTAACTTCCGAAAAATTTAAATTTATAAGTGTTCCAATTTACGAGTGTCTACTGTATTTAGTAAAAAATTTTTGAAAAAAATTTAGAAAATATATAAATTTTTTTTCATGTACTTGCATTATTTATCACACATGCAATTTTGTTTCTCTAGTATGTAAGTGTTTTTTCCACAAGTTTAATTTTTTACAACAGCTTTTAATGTGAGATCATAATTATTTTAGTGGTTGTAGTCTCTATTGAATATTGATACTAGATAACCAGCATCCTGATAGTTAACACTTTAGCAAGATTTTAATAGTGGATACGATTAAAAAAAATTTATGAAAATCATTAAAAATATTTTTATCTAAAATAAAAAAATTTTTTTTGAGTAATTTTTACATAAAATTTCTAGACCATTTGATCGATTGGCTTACAGAAAGAGTACTTTAAGTACATACTCCTATGTAAAACGCAGAAAGCTTTAGGCTACAAATTGTCGTTAATAAGAAAATGATTATTTTGGCGACCACACAGCTACCATTGCCAAATTAGACTAATTTTTATTTTCCTATGCTGCCAGCATAATAACAGCACTTGGAAATATTTTTATTTTATTTAACAGAAAAATATCTTCTGAAGATTAAAATATTAGCTTCGATCCTGCATTTTTTGGGTAAAGTTCGGGCAAATGAGAGGAAAGACAAAATGTTTAAAAGTACGGGAACAGCAAAAACCAAATTTTTACCCCAAAAAAAAATTCAAAGTATTTTTACATTTCAATACAAAATAGGCGGCAGCAAAATTTAAATTTTTATTATTTTAAAATGAAAATGTTACATTTTTAAAAAATTTTTAATAAAAATATTTTTATTTAAACTTTTCGAATTTTCTTTTTTACATTTTAATTGTTTACTTTTTGCAACAGCTGATTGTTTTACACACTTATTATGAATACATCATAAATTAAGATTTTTAAGCGAATGGATTGATTTGCTTTTAAATTTATGTGACATTAATGTGACATCACTGAAATATGTTGGTTTACAAAAAATACCAGCTGCCTACAATGTTGCTGTCATTTTCTTTATATTATTTGTAGTCTGCTGTGTTTATGTGTCTTATGCATACATATGCAATTGCTAGCGGTTATTTATTATAGAAAAAAATGTCCCTCCCTATAAAATAATAAAGATTTTAAAATTTTACTTACAATCATAATATTCATATCGATCAGCTTCGCTGGGAGTGTTGCTGCCCATGATTTTAGTGAAAACTATTAAGAAGAAAATTTTAAATTAATTTCAATTAAAAATTAAAATTGTAAAGAAACTTTTATTTATAAAAACAACTTAAAGTGTTTATTTTAAATTAAGCCCTTATTGTCATGAAGGTTTGTCTGAAGTGAATTAAGTTTCATCTGTCCGTCAGTGGAAACGCACACGCACAGTAAATCGCCTCGTCGGTCTCTGTGTGCCACCGATTTGAGCTATGCTAACATTTCTTTTCAGGAATTAGAAATCTAAACCTTTTTTTTTTTTATCACCAGAGTAGGTCGATAAATAGAGCTAAGTTTCAATAGTTTTGGAGAAACACCTCACCAATAAGGTCATATTTAGCTTTTTAAATAGTAGAAAAATTAACATCTTGATTATCCCTCATTGAATTGAGCTCTTTAATTTCTTTCAAATTAAATATCAAAATTCAAGGCAAATCAAATAAGGTGACCGTAGTCCCGATTTCACTTTTTTTTTGTTTTCTTTTAAACTAAGGCAAGTGAAACAAGTTGGCGGTGAGCCTACAGCTGAGAAGTTTTTTGTCTTGCATAATTCAGTCTAAATTTATCAAATTTTTTTTTTTAATTCTATAAAAAAAAAGATCACTGAGTATTTGAATTAAATTCTTATTATACTAAAGCTCCAGGTCAATTTTAAACATGTGTAAGCCGAAAGGTCAATAACTTTATATTCTTTTAAAATTTTCATAACAAAAAAATTATTTTTATATGAGCTTGTTTTAATTATTGTAATTGTTGTAGCCATGCAATCACCTTTTTTAAATTAAATTTAAAAATCATTTCAAGCTTTAATATTCCCTTGTTGTTTCCTTTGAATTTAATTAATATTTAATTTTTTTTTTTTTTTTTGTATAAGCATTTATGTATGTATGCGTTTGTTATACTCGTACATGTTTGTCTGTTCTGTCAAATGGCTATTTAATTTAATTTTTAATTCAAATGTTGTGTTTTTATGTCCTTTTCTACTCTATTCTGTCTACATAAAAAAATTTTTATTCAATCTAACTTACAATTTAAACAAAACTGACGCCAACGCACCAGACACGATTTTGAACGTGTTAAGCTTGTGTTTGAGTAATTCTCGTGATGATTGTTACCGTTTTGCTGCCGTTGTGTTGTTGTAGTTATACAAATTATAGGTGAACGACGTTCGTATAATGGAATCGCAACAAAATTAGTTGTACTTGCTGTTGTTGTGTTTTCTTTCAAAGTTGTTGAATGTAAGTTGTGAAATTGTTGTTGTTGTTGTTGTTGTTGCTGAAGTTGTAATAATTGTGTATCAATATTGTTGATATTGTTAGTACTATTATTATTATTTATATTTATATTATCGCTATTGTTGCTATTATTGTTATTATTATTATTATTTACATTTGTTATTGTAACAACAATGGCATCAGCCGTTGCTTTTAGTACGTCTTGCTGCGTGGGAGTAGGTGAATCTAAAATTAAAAAAAAATAAATATATATTTTTAATGGAATAACATGGGCAAGACAAGTTGTCTAGTTAGTTGAAGGCATTTCAAATACGAGCAACAAAATATATTTTGTTTTTCATTTGAAATGTGTTTGTTAGACATTTTGAAAATTTTCAAGTGCATTGCATGTACACAGTGGGCATTAACAAAAAATATATTTTGTTAAATATAAAATTGGCAAACTTTTTAGAATATAATAAAAGAAGAAAAAAAACTGCTACTCATCTCAGTTTTAAGAAAAAAATTATAAAAAAAGAAAACAAAAAACAGTTGAGATATAAACTCCTTTTGAATATGATACCTGTCTCAAGATGTTTTGCTTAAAGGCTTAAGCTTATGGATATAATACGTGGTATGCCATAAAAGAAAAGATACGTATAGTATTCGTCCCAAACGACCGCATTAAACTTTATGCTTTTGCTTTATTTTACTTCAATTATTATTATTTTAACTATTTAATTATAATATTTACATTACAACTTAAGCTCTCGTAGAATTTTTTCAACTGTCCCTTCTTTTTATAATTTTCTTTGTTGTCTTAGTCGTTTAGTTGTTGCGTACGAGGACGCTTCTAACACTCATGGTTGGATCGATTCTACATACGTAATTGCATAGTACGCGTTCTTTTCATAGGCTGTAAAGACTATTATATCTTAGACTTGACTATATCCACCTCTAGTCCTTCTTCATTTTTCGAAGCTGCACAATAGATCTTAAAGGTCGCGGTGCGATTATATAGTGATAAAATAATATTTTTCGAAACAGGTAGATGGAAGCTTAGAACTTGTCGAGATATTACAATCAAGAGTCAGATATTGGAGCTTCAAGTAGTATATGGTCTCCCAAATGCGTTTTAAAAACCTTTTACTTTTAGATGATATTAAAAAAAGTGGTATAAGTCTGGTATTACACCAGAGTGTATATTAACGAATATAAGATGGTCTAAGATGTAAGCTCTAGGAAATTTATTCCAGGGAGCTCGATATAAGACTGTTATGTTGTCTTTCTAGTATCTAGTGTTTTTCAGGAGGAGGTACTGGGCATTAGGAAAATTGTAAAAATGATGTGATTTTAATTTTTGGGCTTTATTGGTGCTTTTCCTTTCGTCCGTTCAACTAAATGTTGTGTGTAACCTGTCCAACAAAACGTATGATTTATTTAATTGTTCTTTCAAAACAAATTCTGATGATGTTGTGAGTAAAATACGTTAACATCATTTGCTTAAAATGTGTTGTAGTATTTTAAAATATTTTAATTTTAGTTAAAAATAAATAATAAAATAAAGACTTGGGAAAGAATTAAGCGTTGGTTTTATGCTGATTAAAATTTTAGTGTTTTTTCTCCTTTTTGACATTTAAAAGTCTGAGTGTTTGTTATTTGATCAATTAATTTAAAAATATCGAAATCATTTTGACATTATTGCTATTTTTCAAGATGTTAGTATTTATTTTTTTATTACTTGTTGAACAGCAAGATGTATGGGCCATATAAAGACGACTTCGACATATGTGGATGCTTTTATGTCAGTATACAGCTTAGTAATATTAATGGAGTGCTGATAGTATATGTTAAGAGATGTGTACCGTTGAGCGACTGGTATGGTCACTCAACGCTGCGCTCAGCTGTTTAGCAGAAATAGCAAAGATATTTCTAGGCTTCTGGCTAGGCGATGTACGTGAGAGTGCCAGGAGGAGACAGTCTTTATATTTTTTATATGAGTCTCTTCTCTTACATTTCTCGATGAAAATTTTATGTACTCGTACAACCTATTTGAGATATCGGCAATTACGAGACTTTCTTACATATGTAAATGGTACGTAGAGGGTCTAAATACATTCAGCATTCCACAACCATATATTTTTTCTTATAAAAAACTCTAAGAGGAGAATGTTTACAAAATGCTGGATGTAAAATAAAATAGTCCAGTTGATTTTTGTTCACATAAATACGTACATTGACATTATTTAAAATACTGTTTATGACATTAAAAGAAACATTTTTTGTAATATAAAATTTAAGTTGACTTAAATGTCCGATTTTTTGCTCAATTTTCTTAGTTTTTCCTTTCATCCAAGCGTTCTATGAAGTATTAAAAAACAAAGAAAAACAAATCAATGAAATTAATAAAATTCCAAAGGAAATTTTTTACACATTTTTTACCTAAAACAATTTAACTTTGTTTAAATTGAAAATTCTAAAACACAGTTTCATAAAAGTTTGTATACTCGTATCACAGAGAGAAAAAGCAAGTTTTTTGTTGTCCTGTAGTTTTAGTGCAAGTAAATTTATAGTTCTGCGTTTCATGAGCTGCCAACACATATCTCAAGCTATGAAATTCAAAGTGACATGTGTATTGTAGAAAGCCAGCTTTAAAAGAATTTCAAAAACACAAATTGCATGAAGTTTTTTTTAAATATAAAGTGAACTTCTCTTCATTACTACTAGATACTTTTAATGTGCAATTTACGACAACAAGTAGATATATGGCTAATGCACAAAGATAAACCTAAGAAGTTTTAATATTCATAATTTCTTTTATTTGACATAATCAAGGATTTTATTTTAAATAAATGTTTTAAAGAAGATGAAAAAATATTAATTTTTTACATTCTCTAACAAAAAGAAATTTCTGAGTATTAGTTAAGTAGATTGAAAATTTAGACGACCTCTCTTTTATTATAAAAATCCTGTAATCGTCTATGGTTCATCCAGAAGTTGCTAAAGCCCCTTAGAGTAACATCACTGGGGTATATGGAAATTAAAAAAAAATTAAAATAATCCAAAGTGATTTCTCAGTATTTGGGTGGTAGATTGAAAATTAATAAAACCTTCCTTTCAAAACGATATGTGTCCCATCCTGTAATCGTCTATGGCTCATCCGAAAGTTTCTAAAATCTGTCATACTGGGTTGTATGGGAGTTTCAAAATACTTTTCAAAATAATCCAAAGTAATTTCTGAGTATTTTGGTAGTAGATTTCAAATCTAGACCATTTCTTCTATAAAATTAAATGTGTTCCATCTGGAAATCTGCGGTCTGTTTGCAAATATTAAAAATCTCTTAGATAAATCAACGTACTTATGCATATTTCTCATAAAATAATTTATAAATATGTAAAAATATTTAGAAATATTCAATGACGTAAGACGTATTTGATAAATATGTCATAAATACTGAAATAATGGGTCTTATTATTGATTCCGCACGGAAAGGAAAATTTAGCGGAAATATTAATTCCTGCGGAATTATCTTCTTATTTTGAATTGTTTCATTTAATTGTGAATTAAAAATAATCTATTGTGAATCAATTGTGTTATTTTTTCAGTTGTTGGTGATAAGAAAAAAATTGAATTTCTTAACAACAAAATAAATTTTAAATAAATAAAAAAAAATTAATTTTCAATAAATAAAACAACATTATTTTCATTATTACTTGTTAATGTTTTTAGTTGCTTAATTTTTGTTTGCCTATTGACTCAATTCCACTTTTAAATGTTTTTTAAATGAATTAATGAAACGTATTTCAAATTTATTGGATCAATCCACTGAAGATAAGAGTAGCTTCCGTGAAATGGTCTTTATACTACTAAGTAAGCAATTTAAAATTTTCCATCACAATATCATGTAACATGCTTTGAATTAAGCACCATAAAAGGTTATTTTTTGTTAAAAATGTTTAATTAAGTAGCTTTTTCTTCTGTACAAAAAAATTACATAAAAATTTCATTTAAGAATTATATTTATTTCAATACATGAATGTATGGTTATTTAATTTTATATTCATATGAATTTCATTATTACTACAATTCATAATCGAATAGGCAACAAACTGCAAATTGAAAAGGTTTTCACATTTTAAATTTGTTTAGCAGTTGTTGTTCATGTTAATATTTACACCGTTTTTGTTTTATGAAGAAATTTTCTTTTATATAAAATTTTTTTTTTGTTTTTTCTGCTATTATCAGTAGTTGCTGTTTGTTTTGTTGTAACACATGGGTGTGTACATTTATATTTTCTGATGTATGTGTGTGTGTTTGCATTTGTACAAATATTGTGGTAGTAAATTTGCTGGCCAAAAGCCAAACAAGTAAACAAAATCGGCATTGGCAACCCACAATGAACCCAACAAAATAAAAAAACAAAGCAAACGGACGCAGTGTGTGTGTGTGTGTTATGAACAAAAGTTGTTGATAAATATAAATAATTTTGTAGAGACTTCTGAAAAATTTTGTGTTCCAAGTAAACACTACAGAACATATTTAGTTTTTAGTATAAAACTGGTGAAAATGCGTGTTCAAAAGATTTTTTTCTATGACCAGAGAACGTAACTTTGACTAGGAATATCTACTAGTTTTTACATAGCACCATGCAGAGTATTTTTTGTGTTTAGATCTGTAAATTATTACAAAAATTTTAATAGTTCAGTGCTATTAGGGAAAAATAGCTAAAGTCGACTTAAGAAAAAAATTTACTTGTTGTCGCAATTAACTCAATAACTTTATTATTGCGGTTCAGGGGTGATGGGAGGGGATGAAAACAATGCCTTTTGCTTAAATCGAAATAATTTTATAACAATAATTTTTAGGCTTTTAAGGTTTTAGTCATCTAAAATAACTTAAACATATAAACGGTTTTCCCATATTACAGCATTAATAGCAGAGGACTAGTTAAGCCGTACTAGAGTAAAACTCGTGGGTAAAATATTTAAATAAAAGTTTGCGTCTCTAAAGTGGTCCATATAGGAAAAAAGCATTAATATTCAATCAGGTATTTATGTTAGTCATCGTAGCCATATCAAAGAAATTATGTTTGTACCAGTTTGCTGATATTGTATAGGGCGAAATAAGTAAGTTGTTTAAGGGCCATTATTACAACTAAGCGACAACTAAAAGTAGGATGGTATCGAACAGATAAATGCTTTTTGGTTATTACAAACATACTTTAAGTAAAAAGTGTATGATAAGCTAGAGATAGGTTTGTGTTGCTAATAACTTTTAATGTGAACTTCAAACATTTAAAGTTACCATATTTTTGATTTTAGATATGGCAACCTCAGCATCTATAGGCATTGAATAATGTTTTATTAATACACAAAAATTAAACAATACAATTTTAAAAGTAAAGAATTTCTTAGTTATTTGAAAAATAATCGTCAAAAAAAGGCATTTCGTTGCCATTATATATTTATAACAATGAAAAGTAATCGCTATTCACAGCAGTGGTGCCACATAACAAATTTTATAATATTTATCTTATTGAGAACTTGTAATAATGGAAAAAAATGATTGATCACTTTATCAGTTACTTTAACTAAAGTTATTTAAAGCTATCTGAGATCTTATGAGTAAGTTGTAATAATGGTCCTAAGAGTATTTATTGAACTTTTAGGCAATAAAAACATAAATAACTCCTACTGCTTTTTTTTATTTGGCATAGGTGATAAGCGGTATTGTTGCAGTTCTTTTACTTTACAACAATTAAGGTTACTCTTAAGGCTTTGACCGATTATATGCAGTAAACGTTTTTATTCCGATTTAGAATCTTATCTAAAATCACTCCCACTTAGTTCTAGATCTTCTCAAATAGTGTTAAAAAAAAGTTTCAATAAACGTATTATTGCTGATAAACAATTATATAAACTATAAAAAACCATGTAACTACTAGAAAATACATATAAATGTCATACATATGGAAAACCACACTGTCACTTTTTTTAAGGATGAGATGAATTTTTGAAAATGTAAATTGTTGCTCCATAGAAATAAAAATAATAATTGAAGCACCGAAAGGTTTTCTGTATTAAAATATTTTTAATAAATTAAGCTGAAGATTATTATTTTTGACATGTGTTGGGAAAGTATAGTTTTGTACTGTAATACCAATTAATAACATTTCCATTTTATATTTTTATTATTTTATATGGTCAAAGTATTGCAACTTCCTGCTATAATTCAATACTTCTATGCACGTTCAACTATAAACTGGTCACATACAATTTCTTCTTCTCAATGCTTCTACAGCCATATCAGTGACCAACAGTTTTCATAAGCTAGCCTCTATACTCACATGTTATTTAAAGATGTTTGTGCTCTTGTAACGGAAATTTATTGTTTAAAATACTTTTCACAGGCTGTCGAACAAATAATTTAATAAATTATTACCATAAATATTTGTAAAAATACCTCCACCTTTATGGTATGTAATTTAGTTTAAAAATTTATTACTTAAATAAAATAGAAATTTTTATGGTAAAAAAAGATAATACTAAAATAATAGGCAAACTTAAAAAGTTTTTCAAGCGCAGCATAGATTAAACGGCGTTAATCATAGGCCATAGTGGCAAATGTTTATTTTAAAAACTTACTTTAATTAAAAATAATTTTTAAAAAATAAAAGAATCAAGTAAGTCCCATTAATTGAAGTTAGAGTATTAAAGGATTCCACAAATATACTCTTAGTAGTTTTTTACATCAGTTTGCTGAACGTTTCATGTATGTAAAATGAAGAATTTGCTTGAAGAGAATAAGATTTGACTATGATTATTACACTGGTCGACGAAAAAAAAACTTTTTGTGTGTAACATGAAAACTTTTGTCTTGCTATGTTTAGGACAAGGATATGGATAATATAAATAAAATTAGAATGCTTCCAATACGAATATTTTTTTTGTAATTAGATGTTATATAAATTTAGAAAATTTGAGATTTTGTTAACAAAAGTAAGTTATTTTATTATGTTACAGTATCAATTTAAGTAAAATTTTATGATTTTCTGCTGTATTTTGCTTCAGGTACATCTCGTTGTAATGTCCAACAGTAATCCGCTAGCATACGTGGACTCCACTTGCCCTGGTATCGTTTTTCCATGGTAGAAATGTCTTGGTGGAATCTTTCACCATGTTCATCGCTGACGGCGCCCAAATTTTCAGGAAAAAAGTCTAAATGTGAATGAAGGAAGTGTATTTTCAATGACATATTACAACCCAAAGCCTTATAAGCAGATAGCAGCTCCGCGACAATAGTTTTATTGTCATTTGATCGGTGATTTCCTAGAAAATTGAAAGATTCCCAAGCAGATTTTTCCAAATCACTGAGTTTTTCTTTAAATATGTCGTCTTTCATCAATTGTCTGATTTGTGGGCTAACAAATATGCCCTCTTTAATTTTTGCCTCACTCAATTTAGGAAACTTTTCCTTCAAATATAAAAAGCCGTCACCACTCCTGTCCATAACTTTCTGGTGGTTCTGGTACAGGTAGTTCCTCACTATGAGGGATCGGTCTTTTAGCAGATGGCAGGTCGGGATATGTTATTTTATTTTTTGTTTTAATTGTGATACCTTTCGTATCAGTAACACAAAAATAACAATCAGATGAGTGATTCGTTTTTTCTGTCCAAATTACGGGGATTGCAAATGGCATAGATCGAGATCTCCTCGCCCATCCAGTAAGAAGACCCACACATGTAACACAGCAGATGTGTGGAACCCACGCTTTGTCTTGCTGTCCGACGGCAAAGCCAAAATACTGTTCATATAGCTTAGTCACTAATGGTGTCAAATTCCTTCGCTGAGTTTTAAAAGTAATGTTACCACAAATATAACAAAACCTGTCAGGATCATTTTTGCACTTTCTCAATAAATAGAAAAAAACACTATACTATTCACATAAATAAAATCTCTGAATGCAAAAGTGGAACAAAAATGGTTAATTTTTAATTTTACGGGTAGTAGCTGTAACACGAAAACTAGAACTGATGGAATCAAAATAAATTCGGTGATAAAATGAGGGTATTTAGGTAATTCCAAATTGGTAAGTACCTTTCTTATTACAAAATTTTGTTGACCAGTGTTATTTATTTATTTATTATTTTTTGTTTGACAATACCTAAACAAGATTTTCTACTTTTTAAATTATAACTTTTTAACTAAATATGTCATTTCTTTAGTTATAAATTTAATTTATTGATTTGGTAAAAGCTTGAGTAAAGTCGCATACACTTTAATATTTTTAAACCTGTTTTTTTCTTCATCTTAAAACACACAAACAAGCTACGAGTTGTTTGAAAATAATTTATTATTCATGGACATATGTGTACAAGTGTATCCATAAATATTTTTTTATAATTCTCACTAAACAAACAAATAAACATGAGTCTTCAAATAACACTTATAGAGATATTAATAAGTATTATTTTTAAATATTTAAAATTTTAATGATAGATGGGGATGCTTTTTACAAAAATAGTTTTTCTTTTATTTATTTATATATTTTTGTGGATGAATGATGCAAACACACTCATATTAAATACAAAAAAAAAAAAAGCCCAACATATTTAAGTAACAGTCACTTATAAATAATAAATTATTAAAAAAAAAATACATCAGAATACATTTTTCTTTTTGATAAAGGGAGAGACACATAGTTAGATAAATAAGTCTTAAAAAATTTTAAATATCATAGAATTACACAGCTACTATTTATATATTTTGATGATAAATATATTGTGAGAAAAAAATATTTTAGTTAAATACACTATGGATTCAAATCATCGCAAGTAACTCGCATCGAAATTTAAACATTTTTTCATACAAACACACGAAAATTCATTCGATATCTAATGCAGTGATGGTTATCACAGAAGCGATGACTATTTATGTCGCGGTTGTTAATAAATTTTTAAGTACGTGTGGTGAAATGAACTATTGGCATAAAAATTAATTTTCTGCATTCACATTTGGACTTCTTCCCAGGCAACCTGGGTCATTTCAGCGATGAAAAAGGCTAACATTTTTAAACAAGAAATGATTGCAAATATAAAATAAACATGATTTCAGAATATTGTTGGCTACTTCAACAGGGTACTGATGATGGTACGCCAAGCAAAAATTTTTGAATGGAATGGGCAAAAATTTTATTTCCAGAAAAATATTTTTAATAAAAAGTTCAATGACGGATTTTAACGGATTTAAAAAAAGTTGGGTTTTATTCATTAATAAACACATTTTGAAACTAAATTCAAAAATTGTATGGTTCCTTTATAAAATACCGTGTAAAAACGTTTCCAAGCTTGAAAAATTTCGAAAAAATTTAAAAAAAAATTAGTTTGATCGAAAAATACGCACAGATTTCTCAAGTTTATTTAAATGATTTTCCAATTTTTTCTTTTTGAGTCCACTAAGAAACTTAAAATCGGTTGATATTTCTGGCTTATAAGTACATAAAGGTACGAAAAACCGTGTACTTAACCGTAACTTAAGATTTTGGGAATGTTTGGCAAATTCCATCAGCACCTACCAGAAAAATTATATTTTGCACTTCATTCTTTTTTGTTTACTTTTTTAATACAATTATTAACAAGTTACTACAGAATTTGTCAAGACAAAGATGATGAGGACACTGTGGAACAACTTCTATGCCTGTGCCCTATCGGGGAAAAGTTACAGGATCTCACTGCGCTGACTATAAGGGTCGGCATGCGATATGGCTTCATTAGAAGTTGCAATTGGCTTAGGTGATGGACTCAACTTCTTCTGCTATCCTTCTTCTCTTCATTATGTATTTCAATGCCTCTTTTACAAATCTTTATCGTAATACTTTTTCTTCTTCTAATACAGAGCACATCAGAGGACCCAAGTGAGCCCCTTTCTATTTTTTCTTACTCACTTACTTAATCTATTTCAAGTTAATGCTGGGTTAAACAAGAATTAGCTTCCCAAAGAACTAAGTCCCCTAAAAAAAAACCAGCTAAATCCTCAAGTTTAAGAGCTTAATGTGTAATGAACAAAATACCCAAAAATTTCCTATAATTAAAGATTTAATTTATTATGAAGAAAACGTTAATAACGAGAAAATCTCCAAAATATATAAGAAGCAGCGAAACTGAAATATTTCCTACTAAAAGGTTTGAATGTTTAAGAAAACTTTTGCAAGCAAAACATGAAAATGATTTGATTATTCAAAAAAGTTCTTACAAAAAATTCCATAAAACAATTTTGAAGTCATAATTATGATATAATAATAATGATATTTTTTTTATCAATTTTTATTGAGATAAAAAAAAACAAAAAGAGAAAAGAAAGTTGCATTGAAAAGAAAATAAATATTTAACAATTTCCAACATCAATCAATCAATCAAATAAACTTTTTGTTTATGTTTATTAATAGTTAATTTTCATTTCATTTTTGCTCTGTTTAAAATAATAAAATGTAAAAACTTGTAAAGATAAACAGGAGTTGTTATGATTTTCATAAGAAAACAAAATTTATATGTATATGATTAGTAAGTGAGGTCACCCTAAGGATTAAATATTGAAAGAGGCTCACATGATTTCTTTTGTGTGGTCCTTGTAAAAGCAAACATAGAATGAAGACAAGTTAAATTCGGCTATAACGAGCCTTATATACCCTTCACTGTGTTAGCTAAATATTCATATTTTGAATTTCGCAAATTCTTTTTAAATATTTAACAAAACTAAAAAAATTAATAATTAAATTATTGCTTTAATCAGTTATTTGCTACGTATACGTGACAGCATTTTTGCTAACAAATAAAGTCAGTATTGTTTAGTCTTTCGTAATGAGTTTTCAGACTTAGGTTGAATGACGTCACCGATGTTGTTTAAAAAAATTAAAATATAACTATTTTATAGGGACGCATTTTTAAAGGGACGCATTTAAACTGTAATTTAAGAGAGTAGCTTACATCCATGGAACCGCACCATCTCGATCTTGATGTATTTAAAAAAAAATATTAAAAAAAAATTAAACCTTAAAAAGTTCGTATTCATCTCTGTCATTTAAAAATCTATAATTTTATATTTAGTTACAAAATTGTTATTAAGTAAATAGAATTTATAATTATATCCTGAAGAAGCTACAAAAATTGGAGCGAAATATCGATATAAAAATAAAAAATTTTTGAAAAATAAGACCTCAAGCTTAACAAAATAGCCATTTTAATTAAAAAGAAAAAGGTCAAATAAAACTAACTAATAAATAATTATTATTAAGTTAAATTATCATCTAGCCTCAAGTAATATTAATATTTATAATTTCCATTTAATTAATTACATCCTGTAATTCAAAGTCATTTCTTTATTTAATATTTCTTGCACTCATATTAGCATTCTTAACTCATCATCCATTTTTATGCTTGTCCACCAATCAAATTCTCTTTTAATGACAAATTATATTTGTTTTTGGCTTAGTTTACTAAAAAGTAACTGTTTTTTAAACATACTAATAATGTAGGTACGGTATCAAAAAAAAAAATAACAACAAAATTTCCCAAAAATGTCTCTCTATTTCAGAATAGAAAAACCAACAGAAAAAATCTACCTATAAGCATGAGTTCTATATGTAAAGAAACTGCTTTTAATATACTAAAGCTATCTGTGAGAGAGGGAGATGAAGAGAGAAAGCAGATATATAATTGATATAGCTACATAGAGAGAGAGGATCTCTCACAAACAAATGAGTTGGAACAAACACACAAAAAAGGAACACAATCATGCAAAAATGGCCTTTCATTACAAAAAAAAAAAATTGTAAATATTAAAATATGATTAAGCCCCGTTATGCAGAAGTCATTTTTATTTTGAATATTTCTAAGAGTGGTTTTGTATATTTTTCACTTGTGGCCAATCACATTTATTTGTATGCAATTACAAATTATGACAAAATTTTTAGAAAGAATAGATACTTTTAGTCAAATTTTTTAAATAAAAAGAAGTTAAATTCGTCTGTACAGAGTCTTATATACCCTTCAGTGTATTAGCGAAATATTCATTTTTTTCACTTTTCGTCTTCTAAACATAACGTTCTCAGAACTCTTTAGCTTTAGTTTCTTGAACTGAAATTATTATAATTATTTATTTTTGGATTAATAAAAAAAATATGTATTCAAAGAAAAATAATTTTATAAATTTTTAACATTTATTTTTTATTTTTTTATACATAATTTTTTATTTGACTCTTTTTATTGAAACGGCTAGTTTATTAAGCTTCAGGTTGTACAATAAGATAAATAAATTTTTACAATAAACTAGCAGTTTTAATTAAATAATTCTTGGAATTTTTTTGTTATTTAAGAAGAATGTGGAAAGAGAAAAATATTAATATTTGGCTAACACAGTAAAAGCTTGGCACACCCGAATTTAACTTGTTTTAATTATTTTTGTTATAAAAATAAGAATTTGATATTCTAAATGTCAGGCTTTAGTTTTTTAAACCTTTTTATTAAGTGATTGACTTAGTTTTTTTAACCTGTTTTAGGCAAGCTTAGCTTTATTTTCTAGCTTCTGCCAAAGCTGCTCTTGTACCCTGCATATGTGATACACATGCAAGATATTCATACGCTTTCAATGAAATTTATTACAAATGTAATTTGTTATATCAGATTGTTTCATAAAATTAAATTTTAGTGTAAAACAAAAAATTTTTGGATATGCATTCCCTGCAATAATAAACTTTAAGTAAACATATTGCCAGCTTTATAAATGTTTATTTTTATTAATTTTAATTTTATTACAATGATCGATCACTGAAACAGACATTTTTATTGAGTGTTTATATTAAATGTATTAAATATATACATATATATGAGTAAACATTTAAATTCTTAACTCAATTCAAAATTGTATCAGCAATTAATGCTTTTTAACCGCTGGTATTTACATTAAAATGTATATTTAGCACTATGAGGGCTTTACTACCGCGGCGGGTGCTTTAATAAAAAAAAAATTTTTCTGAAATACTTACTACATCGTATACAATTAGATTTATTTTTTAGTTTAAATTTTTTTCCATGCAGCCTCTTGATAAATAATAGATTTTATTTTAAAAATATTAAAAAAAATATTATAACATGATTTATTTTTATCAAATACTAAATACAGTATTCATTAAAAATATATTTGATGTTAAAGAGTGTTGTATTTTCATTAATAAATTCAGAGCATTTTTTACTTCAAAAAACAATTCAAGTCAATTGCATTTCAATATCTGTTAGAAGGATTTTTTAGTGGCTGTGAATTGAATATATTGCAATCATTGACATTGGCGTAGCTATGTTAACCTAAAAGTTAACAATTTATGCAAGAATATTTGGTTTGTGCTCCTTCCTAAAAAGGTTATTCAGCAAATCCATTGAAACACAAATAAATTTTGTAATTCAAGTATAAATGGCAGATAACAAATTAAAAAAAAAATTTAAAACATTTTAGTGGTTTAAAGTGCTAATGATGATTTAAATATGCAAAGAATTCAAACACGTACTTGAATGAGCAAATTATTAAAATTTTTTTGAAAAAATATTAATTTTGTGGAATATTAATTGAGATAAAAAAACTTTAAATTATTTTTAAACAATTTTTTAAACAAACTAATTTTTGCAACTTAAGTTCGTTGTAAAATATTTCTGAAATCTAGCTTTGAGGTAAATTTTTGTTTTCAACATACCAACGATGAAACTATAACTTAAACGCTAGTCAGTTTTTATTTAGAGATGTCACAAAACCATTACACCAAACTGGATTTTAGTTGCTTTTTTTGTAAAAAAGAAATGGTGTGCATCAAATTCGATTTAATTTAATTATAATTAGTATTATCAAAACTATTGTTTTTCTTTTTCTGTTGCAGAATACGACCTCTATTATGGTTCACAATCCAAAAATATTGTGTTGTGTCGTTTACATATGCGATTACGATTGTTGTTGTGTATGTCACACAGTTGCAGTTGTTAGTACATTTATCCATAAAATCCTGTGAATTTGAAAGAACACAATGTTTAAAAAAGAAAAACAAAGTGCATTACAATAAACATAAAATGTATTATTATATTTTATTATTGTTAAAGTTCAATAAAATAAAATAAAAACCATGTTAATATTTATTTTTCCACAGCTCCGCAAACTAATTCAAAATAGTTCAACCCATTTTTCTGTAATTAGCAATTTAATACATTTCTCTGTTTTTTTTAATTGTTCCGCATAAACAAAGGTGTTTTTGCCGGTAGAGTTGGATAATTTATTAAAACCATCAACCCGGTGTTTGCTATTATTGTGCTGATGGAAGTTATATAGAAGTAGCGGCAATATGATGTAGTTTCTCAACATCAATTTAATTGAAATAATAAAAATCTTAAAAACAAATTCACGGGAAACACATTCTTTTAAATCTATTATACTTTAAAATTTTTCTGCATTTTTACTTTTAAGCTGACAAAGAAATTAATTGCAATAAGGAGACAACACTTAATAACAAGTTGTCTGTTTTTAACTGTTTTAAGAACACATAATATTTACAACATGTTGCAAACGATAATCGCCAAAAATTAACATACACAATTAGCGTTGCCAGGACTTACAAAAAAATAAGTTAAATTTGCTTAAAAAAAGGCTAGAAAAAGCTAAATCACTTACAAAAAAAGCTTAAAATTCATAATAATAATTAAGATTTTTATAAAAAATCAAGAAGAGAACATAAAATGACAAAAATTAAAGAAAATAAGGTCGTTTTAAACATGCTTTCTTTATAACTTACTGTTTTTTTTTTTTTTAATTAAAAAAAAAATACGAGTTAAAGGCAATACGTTTATCTATCCAACGCAAAAGAAATCAAGTCGATATATTGAAAACTTAGCAAGCTATGACCATTAAGGTACCAGTTCTACTAAAAAGTGGCCGGAAAGAGACGGTAATAGAACTGGTTACTTTTTGGGTCATAACTTCTTAAGTTTTCAAGATATAGATTTCTATTGCGTTGGATAGATAGACGTATTTTTTAATTTAATTAGAATTTTTTTTTTTGCGAATAGTGCGAAAAAAAATCTTTGCTTTTTTTTTTTAATGATAAAAAATTTGCGAAAAAGAAAAAAGGCTATTTAAGGCTACTTTGAAAATGAAAAAAGGCTAGAAAAAATGCTAGAGGTTAAATCATAAATTTCAAGGCTAAATGCTAGAAAACAAATGCTAAAACTACCCTAAAAAAGGCTAAAATGGCAACGCTGTACACAACTGAAAAGACAACGGATGTAATCACAATTCACAACACAAAACACCAAAATAGTTAAGTGTTGTAAGCCAAAATCGAGGATTAAATGTATAATGGTAAATAAAATTAATTTTCTGTTGCTTATTTGCTTGTTTGCTATAAACATTTTTGTTTTTAAACATATTCTTTTGAAATTTGCTAATAATTATCTTTAAATTAAGGTCACTTTATACTTTTGGGAGAGCCACACCGACTTTTGCCCTCACTTTTCAATGAAACAATTTACATGGGTTTTTAAAATTATTTACAACTTTGTGTAATAATTTCTATTTGAAATTTAAAAGTTTAACAAAATATTGTCAATAGTTACAAAAAGATTTAAATATTCAAACAAAAAACTCAGTAAGCATTTTGTAACTATTGATAAATAATTCTTCTTTAGCTAATTGCTTTCACAATAAAAAGGTTCTAATGCTTGCAAGAAACGTTGGGAGTAATCTACTGAGGAATCAGAGTAGCGTCTGATGAAATGGTCCATATAGATATGCTATCCCCTTCAGTACTTATTGTGCTGAATAAATAACTCATGAGAATATCATGAGTAAGAGAATAAATTTAAAAGCCAACACTATTTCTGGAATTAAGCACAAATAAAGATTCTGAGCATACTTTCTATATACTTCAAAGATGTTTATCATATACATATTTTTGAACCGAACATGCCCACTTTTAAGCAAATTTTTTTCATAAAATCATTGAAATTGTTTTTTTATTTATTGAAATCTTATTTATCTATGGACGTCTCTAAGCCATGTACTCTCTATACTTCAAAGAAGGTTGATTTGAAATCCTATTTCCCTACGGCATTCTTTAAAATTTGAGCCATATACGCTCTGTATTTCAAAGAATTTTGTTATATACTTTTGGAATCACTAATAAAATATTTTAAAAGCAAATCTTACTACTTTAAATAGGAGTGATGAAAAATGTTTTTGTTTAAAAATAAGCTTGACTTTAACTGATATGCTCCTTAATTTTAAAAGGCTACTATTCTCAGTTATAAAGACAACCTCTGAAGCTAATAGATGTTATTTTATTGTTACCTGCTCCATAGTTTTAACTAATCTTTCGTATATCCACCAGGAAGAAATGTTTTATACCTAAAGGCTTTAGACTAAGTAAAATTGGTCTACTCTACACACTGCACTCTAAATCCATGATCAAATAAAGCCATGTAGTTTTATGTCAGTCATACACATTTAAAAAAAAATTTTATAAAATAATTTAAATTGTTTTTTTTTTTTTTTAATCAAAAACCAGATTTTTAGCAACTTTTTCTAAGTAGACTCTTCTTACCCTACGAATTCTTACTCATAGAGAGTGGTAAGAAATTACTATTTAACAATAAAATTAAAAGCAATATGGCGTTAATTCGTTTTACATGTGACAAGTTTACTAATTTGTAAAATTAACTTATGTCTTGTTAAGTTCACAGATAATTAGATAATACTTTCGCTATAACTTACAATAAAAAATATGGTCTAAACTAATCGAAACTTTGGCCAGGGGTACTTCTGAATATTTTAATTACATACTGACATTTTGCTTGAGTTTTAAGAAAATTGATAGGAAGCAAATATGTGTTTCAGTGTTTTATATTTTTCATTTTAAATAATATGACTATTTTATTAAGCTTGAGGTCTTATTTTAAAAAAAATTTCTTTTTATATCAATATTTCGCTCCAATTATAAATTTATAATTATATCCTGAAGAAGCTACACAAATTGGAGCGAAATATCGATATACAAATAAATTTTTTTAAAATAAGACCTCAAGCTTAATAAAATAATAGTCATATTATTTAAAAGAAAAAGGTCATATAAAACTAAATAATATATTTTTCTTTTAAACTTACGTGATTCATTTAACTCGTTGACGGTTTCCATATTTATGATTTCTATAACTGTTTCTATTAGTAAAAGTTTTTGAATATTTTAAGTTATTTTTTTTTTTTTTTTTAATTTCTTTAAACACTCACTAACCGTCATTATTTTTAAAATTATCATACATTGTTTTACTATAATTGTAAATAAATTTAAAATAAAACCCACTTTGCATTAAATGCTTTGCTTTTTGGCTAGAACCATTCACTAGCACTATCTATTCTTTTATTTATTTCTTTTTTTGTGAATAAAATATGTGAGTTTTAATGAAAACTTTCCATAAACTTGTGTGCATTGTTTTGTACTTTTATGAAATTTGTTTAATAACTAACACAATTTGTATTTTTATTGTGTTTAATGTTTTATTTTTTTTTTATTTTTATTTCTGAGAAAACCCACTAAAGAAAATTCTTGCTTTTTTCTAACAACCACAAGTTTATAAACAAAAATGTGTTGAAAAAATATAAAATTTATTTAACAAAAATAATTCATGCACAAAAAAAAACAAAAATATTTTTTAAACAATTTTTGTATTTGCACAATAAACATCATTTAGTGTGTAACAACAAATGTAAACAAGCTTGAAAGCATAAAAAATTATTTCCTTCCCTTGATTTCCTTGCTCTATTACTGAAAATTCTTTTCAATCAATTACAAGGTGATGTCTTTTAATTGGCTTTTATATATATGGAAGCCTATTTTTTATACAAAATGAGATTTATGGCCGGGCTCCATAAAAGCTAAAGACAAATTTTTTATGTTGAAAACAAAAGCAATACACGAAAATTAGTTTTTGTTTTCAATACAAATCCATAAACAAAGCTATCGTTTGCTTTTATTTGGACTAGATGTAGGACAATATCAAAAACATAATTTTATAGGTTTCCAAAAACCCAGAAACAAAAGCGCCGCACCACGGTATCACGTTATGACGAAATTTTTAAATTGTTGACAAATTTAAGATTTTAAGCGCAGTGCACTCGTGGAAAGAAATTAGCTTCACTATTGTTTGCTATTGGCCATAAAAAAAGTCTTCACTTTTCCCTTTTCAGGCTTCAATTGAAGAAATCAGAAACTCGAAACAATTTTATATGATACCGAATGCGAAGATTTGGGTACTGAGTTCTTAAAACCTTTAAAAAGCATTTCTAGTTTTTTTTTTTATCCAAGAAGGAAACCCCTGATAGAGTCATCAACTTAATGCTTCCAGCAGAAAAATACTTTGCTGAAAGAATAATTTTTTTTTCTGTTATTCTTTATGGTATTAAATCTAACAAACGTGTGAGTTTTTTTATGGCTCGCCCATTTTTGATACACTGTGAATAAAATACGTGAAGGTAAAAATGTGAATGTAGTTAAAAAGCGTGCTTTAATTCTAGTTAAAAAAAAAAAAATGAAATAAAAACTTGGGGAAAAATAAAGTTTTGGGTTTGTGTTTGTTCTACTTATAGTGTTTTTTTTAATATCCAATTTTTTTTGTGGGCTTGGTGCTTTTTGAAATTAAAAAGTTTACAAGACTGACCACAGATATTTCATGGTCTATACAGCATTCTTTATTTAAAATATCAGCTGCTAATCACAGTTTTAAACAATAAAAAAATTAACTAAATTTTTTTCTCCTCTAAGGGCCGTTACTCTAAGTTAGTTACCGATAGTTAAAGTAAAGTCAAATATCAAGGTTTTTGGTTGGATATCAAATATCGGATAGTGTGCTCTTCATCTTAATTTGCTTTAGCTAGAAACCTTTTATTTGCTGTAAAAATCCAAACTTTTAATATTGAAAATGGCAATAACAGGCTTTAGTGTGCTTTTGTTTTATATTTAAGACACAATTTTTTTTCTTTTTTAAACGCATTCTAAGTTCCTATCTACTACCATTATAAAACTTTTATTTCCTTTATCAACAGCTTGAATATAAACAAAATATTTTTTTTTATTTTCATTAAATTTTTCTCAAATTTAATAACCACACAATTTAACAACCACCCGTTGTATTGGTGTCATTAATGTTAAATGATTTACTTGGCCTTTTTAATTTTAATTTATGGAAATACATTTTCTTTTCCTATCCAATTTGTATATTTTATTTTAATTTAACTCTAATTTCTCATTTATATTTTCTTTTTTAATAAATCTCTTTGCATATTAAAATTTATTTCATACAGTTGGTTTGTGGTGTATGTGCGTAGATATATTCCCTTTAAGAATTTTTAATTTCATTCATAAGTAATTTGTATATTCACACAATGCTTTTTTATCACTTGTCACGTTTTTCTCTAGTTTTTTTATTTATTTTAAAATTACGTTTATTTTTCCGTTGTAAAATTTATCGTAAAACGTGTGTTTCTTGTTTGAATTTCCTGCACAAACTGTTTATTTATTGCTGCCTGGGGGCTCTTCCAGAAAAAATTTTTTTTTCATTTCTCCTGGTCATAATGATCTTCGGCTTTTTTTGCTAATAACATTAAATAAAAGCACTGACTCTTAATACAAATTTAAAGAGAAAAATTAAGGTCTTAAGAATGCAAAGAAAATATATCTTTTTTATGTATTTTCTCAGTCATGGATGAAATTTGTTCACGCAATGCGTGTATTCAACAGCACATTAAAATAAGTTGTGCGATTCTTGCAAATGATTGTTAAATAATTAATGAGAATGAAATTAAGGAGAGGAAAGTTTTTAATTTTTATTAAGAGCCCGGCTCCTTATGAAGAAAGCTATCGTTCGCTTCATAGACAAAGGCAGATTTTTAACACCACAATTTTTATAACAAAAAAAAAAAAAAAACGAACAATAACGTAAGCATTTCTGTATGAAATTGCGGCTCACTAAAGAAATTTTTTCTCTTTTTATGAGTACAAATAAAAAAATCACTCTCTTGTTTGCTTGAATATTTTTCTTATAAAATTAACACAAAACGCACAGAAACCACAGCAAATTAAACATAAAAAATTAATTTCTATTTTCTAATATTGATTTTTTAACAATCAACATAAAATTTTCGTTTTAATTATTAAAAAATAAAATTTAAGAAAAAAAAATATCTTAAATTGGCCTACAAAAAAGTTAGAAAAATTTAAATCATGTGGTTTCATTAGAATGGCGTAAGTAACCACACAGCTAACGAAACAATAGCGCCTTAGCACGAGACGTCAATATGCCAAGAACAATTCAAGAGCTAAGAGAATGAGATAATTCGACACAATAACGATATAAAACCTCAATTATGATCCAGACCCATTGAAAATATAGACTATCGGATAGAAATATGCCTCTTAATGTATGCCGCCTTAGCCGTGATGATCTTTTGGCTGATATTTTGATTCACTCATAATTGTCATAATAAAAAAAAAAAAAAAAATAAAGATAAATATCTGACAACTTTTTGTTTTATTTACACTTAACATCGCGCTTTTTACTTAGACCACCCAACCAAAAAGCAGTCGAACTGCAATTAGGTACTTGGTGGGTTGCCTATAAAACTACTTTGAAAACGAAAAAAATTTGAGTAAAATTTCGACGCAAATTGCGAGAAAAAAAATTCTAAAACTAGCCCCAACAAGGCTATACTTGTATGCTGTCAAGTGGCCAATATAAAGAGATATTATTATTATTATTTATTTAATCGTCAGAATAAATTCTAAGACTAAATGTAAAAAAAAGAGGAGCGCTAGCTGCATAGGCTATCGGCTCAGCATAAAGAGATAGTATCCCTTTCATTAAAAGAGAATTATTTAAATAATTTTTATGCAATTTGGCTGACATAATTATTTTTAAAATTTAATAAACTAGACTTATAATAAACATTTGTTTTAACTATAACATAACAGTTTTTTATTCGCCTAAGAACTAAAATAACGATAACTATGGTTTGTTTGTTGAGAATATTAAACGTAGTTAACATTGCTGTTCAACAAGGTTAGGCAAATCATCATATAAATCGTTTTAGGCCAGAATGATGCTTCATAATTATGAAAATTTACTTTTAAAAATAAATTAATCTCTTGCCATAGTTTATGAAGCAAATTTTATGGTCATTAATTTTACTCTTTCCGATTCAAAACTCACTGAAATAGAATGGTGGCATCATCGGCTCTTATGTTTTTCGTAATGAGCTAGTAGCTGCCGTTACGGGATATATCAAACGCTATCTATCGATGACATTTGGCCCCCAAGTTCAAGCTACCGTTGATGTTATTCAGCAAGATATTTTGGAAAAAATAGCCAAACTTGGCCGGAAATCAATATAAAATAATATTAAAAATTAAAAAAATACATAAATATTACTCAATCTTAAGATTTCAATAAAATTTATTTTTATTTTAATTTTTCAATATTTCAACTTCCTTTTGAAGGTCTTCTTCAGAGCTAAATTTGTTTATATTAAATTTATAAGATTTAGTTTAATAAAAATAAATAAGAAAATTTCTTTTCAAAACACACCCGTTTAACATGAATACTATTCAATAGATCTTTTAAAATATTACAGAGTTCTTCCCGATTTCTTAAAGTAATAAAAATTTCTACGAAAAAAAGCTTTCAAAGCAATTGTTTCTAAAAAAAAAAATTTTAATCTCTAAACGTAAAAATTTTTGTTAGCTTTGTTATTTTAAATTGAATTTTAAACTTTTTGTTAAATAAATAATATTCCTAAATATTTTAAATAAAGGGAAACTAATGCAAAAGCTTTAAAAAACTTTTATAATTATTTGAAACATTTTAAACTGATAGATATACTCAAATCATTTAATACTCTTCTTTTTCAATTTTAAATAGTTAAAAAAAATTCTCTTAAATTAAATTCTTTTAATAAATATTTTGGGTAAAATGTATTAGTTGTTGAAACAAATCAAAAATGAATAGCAAACAAAAGTGCACTGAAAACTGCCAACACACACCCACCAACGCCTGACAGACAGGCAAATGTGCATTCAGCAACATTCATTCAATAAACAAACAAAAATGTTCGAAACTATTTTATTTGTTTATATAAATTTTTATTTCTTATTTTTTTGTTTAATGCAAAGAAGGGAAACCGCTACAAATAAATTCAACATTTCGGTTTAATTGCTTTAAAATGATGTTGAGAGGCAAGGAGCGAGAGAGAGATTAAAAAAGTTTTTTCTTGTTTTCAAACAAAAATAAACAAATTCACAAAATTTATAGTTTTCTAATGGAAGCGTAAGAATAACTTTAGAAAACAAAACAAACTAAGTTGAAAATGGAATTTTTTAGTTCAATTTAAATACCTATAAAGATTTCTTATTTTGGGGTCATTCACTTTTGACTCTTTTGGTATTAAAATTGTTTATATGACTGCATTTAACTTAATGACCATAAAGGTGAAGAAAATACTTAGAATTTGAATTCGAAAAATTAATCTATTAAATTAATAAAAAAGTTGTACAGCAAATTCGTATCATATATAAAAAATCTTTATATTCAATTTCATCTTGTGAGGATGCATATGTTTTCTAATTTTAGGAAAAATTTGCATATGTAGTTTTGCGATTTTTTTTATTTATGTGTTGAGTTCCGTATTTACTTATGGAATTGTTTTTTTTTTAATTCATTTTATTTTTTAAATTCCATGAATTTGTTTCTATCTTTAATAAAACAATGATGAAAAGAATACAAAAGCATTTTAATAGAAAACAGCAGCCAATAGATGAAAAATTTTCTACTTCTGAATAAATAATTTTTTTAGAAGCATTTGAATGAAAAATTTCTTTTTAAATAATTTTTTTAAATTTTCCTTAACTGTAAGTAACAGTAATAAAAGTCTGCTAATTAACAAAATATATGATGAAGAACATTATTTATATTTTCAATATATTTTACTGAAAAAAACTCGAGTTCCTTTGATCTTCTATTTTTTTTTAAGAGCCTAAAAGCCTACTAAGTTTTGCATATGTAGACTATATAAGGATATTCATTTTCATCTATATAAATAAAATTAATTTTTTGTTGTGGGCGTGTCAGTCCATATAAAAATTGTTGTTGTCTTATAGTTTTCTCTGAAGTGAGGTACATACGAGGGCGGATTGATATTGAAGCTACCTAGCGCTAGATGACAGCACAAAGACAAAAACTTTTTTTTTGAAATTTTTATCTGTTAAACGTCAGCTGTTAAAATTTCACTCAAATTCATGGATTAGTTTATTTGTTGTAGTCATTTGAAGTAAGCAACTTTTCTCTTTCGTGAAAAATGGAAAAAAGTGAAATTCATGCAGTGATTAAACACTATTATTTGAAAGGGAAAATGGCGAAAGAGACAAAATAAAAGCTCGCTAAACATTACGGTGAGTCTGCTCCGTCAGATTACATGGTAAAATATTGGATTGCTGAATTTAAACACGGCCGAACAAGCACTGCAAGAATACCATCAACATTAAGGTAAAAAGAGGTAATTACTGAAGAAAATCCTCGATATCGTTATAATTGATCGCCGAGTCAACGTGAGATTGTTGAAGTGGTAAACATATCATATGAATTTCAACATTTTGCATGAACATTTGCTATCGGCAAGATGGGTACCGCGTTTGCTCTTTCTTCAAGACAACGCACCGGTTCACACAGCATTAGATACGATGCTAACATTACGTGAAATACACTTCGAATTGGTTGATCACCCACCTTATAGTCCAGATTTAGCTCCTAGTGACTTTTTCCTGTTTCCAAACTTGAAAAAATGGCTCGCAGGAAAAAGATTCATCTCAAACGAAGAAGTGATTACCGAAACTAACGCGTATTTTGAGGGGTTCCCAAAATTGTATTATTCAGATGGTATAAAAAAGTTGGAATATCGTCTTACTAAGTGTATTGAGCTAAAATTAGACTATGTTTTTAAAAAAAAAAAAATGTTTTCCTATTTAGGTAGCTTCAATATCAATCCGCCCTCGTACATATATGTATCTACTTCAAAAACGAATACCACGCCCACTTTAATTTCTCCTCTTTTGAATTTCGAAAGTCACCGCAACCACACGCGAATGAACAATATGGTTGAGACAATCATATTCTGGTGGAAACATAGTATGGTTAGATATCTAACCATATAAATATATTTTTAAATCTAAAATATACGAAATACTTATTATTTGCAAATGTCAGATTTAAAAAAAAAATTTTAATTTTTCATGCAATTTTTATATATTTTATTTTATTTTATATTTTACATACGAGTACATTCTTTTTTTATATAAATTTTTTTTTATTAAATTTTTTATAGAAATATTTTTTATTCAATTGACTTTTTCGTTTCTATTAATTTATATTTATTTATTATATTTTTTCTTATATCTTAATTTGACTTTACCAGGATTCGATCTTTAAGACTATTCACTTAAGCATCATTAACTTGCCACTCAACCGCTTCAGCTCCAAACCTTAGTTGAGTTTGAACGATTGAGTTTTTGTTTTATACTCACTTATGGTTGCAGAAGAGACAAAAGAGAAAACAATTTGCTTTCAACAATATTTTTCTCATTATTATATTATGATAACTTTATTATGTTTACTATAAACATATTTATGGTTTCAGTTAAAATATATAATATGGTAAATTTAACCATAACTAAAAGCATGTTTATTGCGATCATAATAATGTTTAGATGCTTCAAATTAACAACATTGTTTTTAAGGACAACTAAGTATGATTACGGTGACCATATTCAAGCTTGAAAAATCACTAATTTTTTAACAAGCACAAATCTAAAACTTAATTTTTTCCCAAGTCTTTTCTTTTCATTATTAATTTAAAATAGCCAGATTTTGATTTAACTGATAGGCTGCGAATAAATTGTTTTTAAATTAGAAAAACTAATCTAAAAAATTTGTATCCAGTGATTCAAAAATGTGAAAAGATGAAAAAGTCTAAATTTCTTGTTCTAAATTTTTTTCCTAGTCTATAGCTACAATTGTACCGAAGAAAGAAAAGCTTAATACCAATTGCTTTGCGAAACGTAGCAGTGAGTAAAATTGCATATTCTTAGGAAAAATCAATTATTAGCCAACGCTGGGACTTTTTCATTTGGGTAACAATAAATTTTAAATATAACATAATTTGTTCATAGTAATTTTATTGTATTTTATAAATAATTCTACTGTGTTTAAAAACATGAAAATTTATTTATTGTAGATATTAAAAAATTTGGATTTAAATTGTTTGCTTCTTATTAATTGAACTTTTTATTTTACTTCCAAAATAAGCACATAAAGTACAGGCTAGCTATGATGTACTCAAGTTTTCACTTTCACAGAAAACAAACTCACCCTAAATGAAAAATAAATTTTAATCTCACGTTTTACTAATATTAAAAAGAATATTTATATCTTAAATGCAAATCATTTAGCTTAATGTCTTACAACACGTTTCAAAATTCGTTTGATGTTGTTTAACTATTTGTTTTGACATCTGTTGTCGTCTAATTCATTTCACGAAATTCCCACAGTTCATACACAACAATAATCAAAGACAATTTTTGTGCCATTCTGGCAGCAATCCAAAATTTGTAAAAAAAAAAAAGGTAATACATTTTTATTTTGATTTTAATACTGAAAACGTTGCGGTTAAATGACCACTAAGAATATTTTGATTTAAACTCAACAAACATTTAAGAAATAAATAGTGACGACAACTGTCTGTCTAGTTTTTGATTGATGATAGTTTTTATTAGTAGCATCATTAAATTTATAAAATAATAAAAGAAAACAGTGGCATTTGAACGATGCTTTACTCTTTATAATTTTTGGCCAAAATTCATCCAAAGATTAAGAAATGCCAAGTTCAATGTTTATTGTTCATTTTTATTTATTTTTTCGCCAAAAAGTGATTGGATTTTATAAGAGAATATTAAAAACCAACAGAGTTGCCATTCTAGCTTTTTTAAATCTAGAATTAGCCTTTTGTTCTAGCATTTAGCCTCGAAAATTATGATTTAGTTTAAAGCTTTTTTTCTAGCCTTTTTTTGTTTTTCAAAATAGCCTTTTTTGTAAAAATTAAAACAAATCATACAAAAACAAACTAACGCCGAAGAAAATTCCTAAATACAAATGAGTTTGTTCTGTAAACTTCAAACTTGAATTGAATTAAATTTATATTTTGTCTGCATAATGTTTAACTGAGTTGCTACTACATTTAATGTTTTCAAAAAAAAACATTAAAATTAACTAAAATGCTTGACAAAACTTTGATGTAAATTGACAAATTGGTCGAACGAAAGGAGTGAAGAAAAGTATTTGGATTCTACTTTATAAAATAAATACACTTTATTCTTTGCATGTTCTTTATATTGAAGCTTCATTTTAAAAACACATTTTTCTAAATGGCTTAATAATGCTGCATAAAACTGTAATTAATTGATCAATTTAGTATTTAGTAATACTGAGGTTGTTAGTTCTTTAATATCAGAATAGCAATCGCATTGAAATCAAAAAATTAAAGTTAAAAAAGATATGTGGAAAACGACCTTATTATCTTTATTTCTTAATATTTTATATTTTCTTCTTGTTTTTTTTTTTATAAAAATCATAATTATACTTGTAGTAAAAAATTAAGAAAATTTTTAATTTTAAGCTGTAGCCTTTTTAACTTTTTTTCTACCTTTTTTTCTGCGTGATTTAGTTTTTTCTAGCTTTTTTTTAATAGTCAAGATTAGCTTGTTTAGCCATTTATAATAAGTTGAAAAAAAATGTGTTTTGCTCTTCAGAAAATTAAACAGAAAAAAAATTTATTCACAAGGTATTTTTTTACATTTGAGAAATTGAACAGTAAACAGATAAACTTTATAGAAGCAGAAAACTTTAAAGAATCAAAGTGCACTACACATGACCACATTTTTAGTTGTTCTTTCTAAATTTTAATTAATTTTCTACCTATATTTTAGTTCGTAAATATATTTATAAATCAAAGTCATTACTAATAATTTATATATAAACATCAAGTGGAAGACCATGTAAATGGATAAATAAAAGAAGTTTGAAGTCTTTCTAGTAATTTCTCAAATGTAAAACTGAATTCATACACACGTTCTGCAGAAAATTTATTTAGGAAAAAACGTGTTTATATACAGGTCGACATCTTTCTTTGAGAGAAAGACAAATAGTTTTTATGTTAATATTTCTAGACAATTTTTAAACTAATTATTTTAAAAATTCGTAGTATTTGAAGAGAAAGTTTTTTCATTTAGTTTTGAAGGCACTTTAATAAACAAATTAAATAAAATTATATTGTGGACAAAATTCTTAAATGACAATTAGTAAATTGATTGTAAAAAATTTATTTTAGAAGTGAAAAAAGGCATTCAGCTCCTATTCTTAGTTTGTATTTCATACGACAGCTTTACTTTTAAAAATAAATTAGGTGAATAATGCGCACAAAAAACAACTTTGTAATAACAATAGAAATTCGAAGTCTGAAATTTAGTTTTTTTTAATACATTTTAGGCTGCGTAACCGAGTTTCTTTAGCCGTAACTAAAACACTCAATTATCATAACGGAATTTTTTTAATTGGTAAAAAATTCAATTCTCACAACTGAAGTTGATTTCTCAGTGTATTACAGAAAATTGTTATTACATAAAATTTCTGTAGACAAAAATTTTCTTCAGAGCAAGAGGGTGCATTAAGTTTAAGAGGTTTTGGTAAGATTGAAAACGAAACAATTTTGCAAATGGTAAAGAGTACTAAGCATTGATGTAGTTATAAGCAACCTCACTTTTAGTACCATTGATATAACTTGGTTTTTTATTGCGCATGATACAAAGATCATCTCAATTATCAAAAAAAAAATAACGTAGTCTTTAAACGTTATTAAAATGTTTCATATAATTTTACTTTAAAGTCTACATTATTTTTTTTTTTTTTTTTTTTGGACAAAAGGCAGGTAGTTATTTTTATATAAATAAATTTTGCTAAAAATTAGTGGCTACAAAAATTAATAATACAATTCTGAGATAACTGAAGGCTAAACTAATAAAAGACTTGTTTAGTATAAAAATAAAGAGTGTCTCAAGAAGAGTGCACTTTTTATTTCATGTTGCAATAAATCGACTGTTCATACGCTGTGTGGTAGGTGGCACCGTCTTACTGAAACCGCATGCCATCCAGATCCATGCCATCCAGTTGAGGTCACAAGAACTCTGTTATCATGTTCTTATAATGAATATAGTTTACAGTCACTGTAAAGTACGACCTAAATGCGCACCAGACAGTTGCTCGTTGTGGTGCATTTGTTTCTTATAGATTGCATGAAGATTTTCTGAGCCTCAAATTCGATAATTTTGCCCTTGCATCATCATCCGAGAAGATGACTTGTTTCAAAAAATTGCCATTGAATGCATTTTGTTCCTTCACAATTATAACGAGTTGTTCTTTGGTAAAGCACATGTGACTTGTTTTAAATTTCAGAGTTGTCACTTAAGCTTCTACATTACTTTATTGGTACTGCGAATACCGTTGATTAAAGCCACAAAGTTAAAAAATAAATTTTTGCTGGGTTATTTTGTTTAATTTTGCATTTTAATTTTAAAAAAATTTTTGCTTAAATAAAAACTAAAAACTTACCGTTTTTCTAAACAATCATGTCTTTTCTGCTTGGCAAATTAGCGAAAGAAAATCTAAATTTATAAAATGCTTATACTCGTATGTACTAAAATTTGAGCACGTTTTACAATGTTTAAATGCCAATCAAATGTTCACAATAATTTTTTAAAACGAATAATTTATATATGAGCAAACATAATTCACATGCAATGTATCGTTTATGAATTTTAAGTTAATATTTTTTTATGTTATACGAGCTAAAATCACAAAAAATTTTATATGTTATTGATTAACTTTTATATTCTTTATTTTCTTTTGAACCACAAAAACGAAAAGAGCACACGCTGTGACGATTTTTAAAGACAAAAAACAACTGATGTTTAATTTTGGAAGCAAATAGAGGAAAACATAAAAAATACACACAAAATCTTCATAAAAAAAAGCATTTAAGAATCAACCGCATTTCAATTATATTTTAAAATAAAAAAAAATTAAATAAAACAAAATACATAAACAGCAAAAGCAACAACATCCTCATTGAACTAAAACAGAGATCCGTAAAAGTTTAAGTGTGTTAGTGTTAGTGAGCAATTGCTTTCAGTTTGAAATCTATATAAATAAAATTTATTTTCTGTTTGTTTGTTTGCTCGTTCGCTATACAAATTTTTATTTTCCAACGGATTTGTCTGAAATTTTGGTACATATAGTCTCCATACTCCAAGGAAAGTCATCATATACTTTTGGATAGGCCACGCCCATTTTTATGCTCTCTGTTAAAAAATATGCTACGGGCATGCCTGAAATTATGTTTTTAAATATTTTTTTTACCAATTTGGTTGGCGCCTCTGATAATAATCCTAGCAAAAGCATTAAGCACTTTATAAAGTAACAAATGCTTGTATTTATTTATATGGGTTTTTTAACATTTAAAATTCTATTTATAAACGGATTTCTCTAAAAATTTGTACATACTCGTACACTCTCTAAGGATACCGACTCATGTAACAAAGTATCGAACCGGGTGAGACCGGGAAAAAACATCTAGTATCTAAATACTGAATAAAAGTTTGTTACAAACATCTTTCAAAATAGATTACGATGTGGCGGAGAAAATTTTTGTCCAGACACAAATTTTGTATATACAGTTTGACGTCTGCACAAACATTTTATTAAAAACAAAAAAAAAAAAAAGCGAAACAACCGATAAGCGTTGCATATAATCTGCTGGCTGTTTCATTGTTACTTAAATCAAAGCAGACAAAAATACTAATTCGTATGAGTTGGCACTAACACAATTCTATTTATTCTAAAATAAGTATCTCTGGTTTAGAGAACAAGTGTCAGTGAATGGTTCTTCTCTTGTTGGTTTTAGCTCAGTGTGTCGTGGTATCTAGCGAAAGATACATATTATTTTGGTATTGAATTATGATTATGAGTGCAAATGAGGCGGAAAAAATATGATTTCAATAAGTATATGGCGCTAATAAAAAAAATGCTTTTATCAAAAAAAAAAAAGAAGTAGACTTTAAAGTAAAATTTGTGAAAAATTTTGATAACGTTGACTTTAAAGTCAAAGTTAATTTTTTGGGATAAGGGGGTAAATTTTTATAAAAATAAACTAAATTGTTTACGCTAGATTTGTTGTTTGTTATAATATTCTGGCATATAAAAAACAAAATATTAAATCTATTACTATTAAATATTACCCAGATGCTATGCAGATTTAAAATGAATTAAGTGGAATTATGATTAGGAACGGGAACAAGTCAGCTGGAAGAGATATATTATCAATAAGTTAAATTTTTATAAAGCATTCAAAAACTTACTTCAGTGATTTGCCCGTCATATCAGCCAGTTTTAAGTAGTTATGCCCTAAGTAACGAAAACAAATCCAAATTTAACCATTACAATGTCACAGTATATATTCGTCTGTCTATTCGTCTTCGCGAAATAACCTGCAGAGCTCATTGCGAATGATAATTATATTTGATAAATGTTTCTGTACCTTGCCCAATCATAAATCTCGTAACAATGATAATTCAGAACTGATAAGTAATTTGATCTTTTCCTACAACGGAATAGCATGAATTTGTCATTCTCATTGCAGTATCTCCCTAAATCTGGGCTTAATAAAACTCCCGTATAGTTTTAAAATCGTTCTGAGTAACCAAAACAACGAGTCACATTGAATAAAAGTGATTTATTTTTTAGTTTTATATAAAAAAGAGAAGAAAAAAGGGTGCTTTGTTTTCTTTTCTAGTGTACAATAAGAATTATAAAAATTAATAATAAAACTTTCAACAAGTAACAAGTGAGAAATTGAGAAGCGACATTTTTTATCTTTTCGTTAAATCCAGTTAGCTCGCTTCTCAATTTCTCACATTTCTCACCTACAATTTAATCGTTTGCCTGCAGGTAAATACTATTTTTTTAATAAAATATATTTAATGTCTAATTGAACTTGAACTCACACTTTTTTCGCTAGTTCGTATGACCTGTAGTGCAATTCAGTAACTTTTATTACGAACATTCGTATTGAAAAAATAAGTATCATAATACTTTATCGAATTCAGTATTCAGTTACTTTCCCGCAAAAATATTCGGTACGATAAAAATCATTATTTGCGATGATTATTTACATGCTGTTAACTTCGTCGCAAATTTCGATCATTTCGATAAAATATCCTTATAATTGTTTTTTCGATACGAATGTTCGTAATTAAAGTTATTGAATCGCACTACTAGGTAGACCCATTTCTTGCATGATAGTCTCCTTAGAAGTATTTGTCAAAGGCAAACTATTTTTAATCTTAATACAAAGGCATTGACAGACGGCTCGATAACATGTATTTCGGTTTAAAAATCGGAGTTCTCTCAAAACGTACTGCCAAATAAATTTTTTCTTGTTTTCCTATTTTAAGACTTATTGTTATCCTAATTATCATTTGCTACAATCGCACCGTAAAATTCTTTTGCTTTCTGGTTAATTCTTATTTTTGTTACAATTATTTTTTTATCAAGTGATTAAATATTCCCTTCTTTAAATTATGTAGACTCCATAGAAAACTCACCCAACTATTGTATTTCTTCTTGTTTAGGTTAGCTTATACCAGTATTAGAATTAGTTAAGGAAATCATATATAAAATGAGGAAATGACATTTAGTGATGTTAGTGGACTTTTCTCTGCAATTTCCACAGATAAACCTAAATAATTTTTCCAGTTTTAGTTTTTAATAAATTGCTTCGTTAATAATCAGCAATTTTCTTTCAATTTGTTTGAACTTATATTTACTTTTTTATATAAAATTTAGCAGTAGTACGATTTTTTATATTTCTTCTCTCTTTTTGTTTGACTTTTTGCTTGCAGTCTTTTGTTTTTTCGTACAAAAGTAAAAATAAAACCAAAAACTTAAGGGAACACGTTTTTTCTCTTTTTCTTAGGTTTTTGTGTTTTTCTTTTAAATTTTTTTTGCTTTCTGTTTTATTTTTAAAAATTCTTATTTTAGTTTTTTGGCTATTGCGATGTGCTAAAATTCGATAAAACTGCAATTTATTCGTAATGACGAAAGCTAATTTGCTTTTCATTAACTTTAATTGATCTTATAATACATTTTTATATCATTGAGATGCGCAGTTTGTTAAGGTGTCAATGATAGGTATAAAGTCAGTCAATAAAATATTATTGAAGAAGAAATATTTGGGTTTTGAGTTGCTTAGTAAACAAATCACAAATCTGAAATATTTAAATTAATTAATACAATTACTGAAAAATCATGGGACTTAAGTTCAAACTGTAAATTTGTTTAATAATAAAATAAATAAAAATAAAATTATGATACTCTCGATATGCTGCTTACAGGCCGAGACCACAGTGCATGTCGATATCTTACTTTGGCAGTCTCGATTTTTTCAGGTCATCAGCCCTGTTCATCCTCTGTTTCCATTAATACTAACATGCCGATTGTCTTGCCATTCTTTTCAAGACTGTCCGATATTCCTCCATCCGACAGTACTGTAACGACACATTCCCGCTAGTACCTTCAAGACAGTATGCTCCCTCTGTATGACAGCAAAAAGACAAAAATAACAATTCAATCGTTTTAAAACTTTATAAAATTCATAGTTTTTTTACTTAAAAACAATCTGTAGGTATACAAACCTTGGTAGCATATGGGAAACGAGTAAATTTAAATAAACCGAAATGATTCTTTCTACCTATCAAATAGCTATCGGCCATATGACTCCTCGTAAGCATTTGCTTCTGCTTTTATAGTATTTTTATCCATCTGCAACAGGTTTACAATAATAAAAATTAAAAAAGCATAAAAAGTCCATTTCTATTTTTTTAAATCAATTCAATATTTATTTTTCATAGATTTCAACTCTCAATAATCGCTAATAATTTTTTTTAGCACTTGAAAAAATTTAACTTAATTTTTTTTATATTCTGTTTTACCTGAAATCAAAATAGCGATATTTTACGTTAAAGATTTGCTGCTTATTTGATATATAATAATTATAATAAAATTTTTCATTTTACTTTTTTTGTTAATGTTAAAGACTTTAAATTTTGAGTTTAAAAAAGTGTCCATTCAACTGGACATTTGTTCATTTTTCCCCAATTCAATTATTTTCTGTTTTCATCTTTCCTTAGCAATACCAACTGTCAACAACAACTCTTGGCAAAACTTGAAAATATTTTTAATAGAAATGAAAACATAAAAAAAAAAAATTAAACAAGAAATTCCATAAAACGATATGCAATTTTTAATGACAGAAAATGTATTTTAATATGCTGCAAAAACTAAAGACAAACAGAAGGAAGCAAATTTAACCCATACAACTGGTTTAATCTGCCAATGTGATAATTAAGTTTGTTAATGGTATTATAAAATTAGAATCACACAGACTCAGAAACTAAAACAATTCACAAGGTCACAATAGACTACAGCATTGTACAAGCATTCATGAAAGCCAAACATCATTACAGACATGTGCAATATTTTGTAATAAAAAGTACTTTCAAGTATGCTTTTCTTTTTTGTATTACTGGCAAGGGGTGTGTGATCTACATAGATACCCAGTGATTATTCCGGAACACTACGTATGCCCGATTCACCCCTAGAGCCCTTACGTAGTAAAGCAAACCGCCACAATATTCACCCAATCCCAGTGGCACATCTTTTAAGTATGCTTCAATAGAGCTCATGCTACAATTACTGTCTAAGTTTAGTATTCTTTAAAAATTCAGAGACTTATTCGCTACATCAGACTAGGTCAAATTAGACTATTGCAATGGCAATTTCTTCTGCTATATTTTCCTCTTTGTCACAGAGGGAGTTTTCCTTTGGAGCCGTATTCCTGTTTTAGTAAGTCATTGTTCTTTTCACAGAACAGAAAGACATGATTGTTTTCGCCACCCTGGTATTCTTCGTTTCTAACCAACATTGGTACGATTGTTTTTCAAGTCTTTCTTTAATCTTGAGTTTCATAAGCAGTGCTCAGAATGCTAGCTCGACAATACAGCTATTTAATGGTGTCATGCGACACAAGTAATTAAAAATAAAATTTTCTCATGCCTATTGAAAATAAAGCGTATCTTTTCTTAGATTCTAATGTCGTAAGAATATTTGGTTTCTGTTTATTGCCGTGGAGGTTTTTCTCTCTCTTCTCCTATTGTAAATCGCGATTTGAAATATTTAACTTTTCCCGTATTATACCTGGGAAAAACGTCGGTTTTAAAAATAAAATTGATTGTAATGTAAAAACTTTTCGGAACATATCGCTAACAAACGGAAAGAGAGCTTATAAAAAATCATATTTTTTTTTTAGTTTTTGCACGGCTTGGCCCGTGAGTCGGTACCCTTTAGAGAAATCTGTTTACAAATCGAATATTAATTTTTTTACCATTATTATCAGAGGCTTAACCAAAGCGATTTCAAAGCATAATTTCAGGCTTAAATTAAGTATGAGTACACATCTATTTGATCTATTGGATAGTGAAAATCTTTGAAAAATGGGCGTAAAATAGGCGTGACTGGTTCGAAAGAGTATAGCGACCTTCCTTGGAATATAGAGTACTAAATTTCAGACAAATCCTTTGGGAAAAAAATTTGTATAACGACAAAACAAACAAATAAATAAATAGAAACTGAATTTTATTTATATAAATTTGATGAATAACATCAGTGCGCTTTAGTGTACACTTGTGTTTTGAAACCAAAAAATTTATAGAGATTAGGTTTTTAGAGGCAACAACAACAATAACCATAAATTACAGATTCTTTTGTAAGCAATAGAAATTCTGTGTGTGAATGTGAAGTCTCTTTTGTTATTTCGTTTTAAATTTTTTTGTTTTTTAAATTGAAAGTTTTTTTTAAAGCAAGTTTTAAATTTTAAATAAATAACTGATGCAGCAATTGAATTGTTTCTCTGGCTGTATGACATGTGGCGCCGTCTTGTTGAAACCACAAGCCCTCTACATTCATTTCTTCAATTCTAGTTAAGAAAAAACTGGTTATCATTTCACGATACCGAACATTATTGACTGTTTGCGCTTGACCTGCCTCATTTTCATAAAAAAAAATCCAATGATTCCTCCAGCCCAAAAACCACACCACAGTGACACGTTGAGGATGCATTTGCTTCTCGTGAATCACTTACCCCAAATGTGACAATTCTGCCTGTTGACGAAGCCATCAAGATAGAAATGGGCCTCGTCACTGAAGATGATTTTATCGGCAAAATCAGCATTTTCATGTTGTCTCTCCAATACCCAATTAACGAACTCCCTTCGCTGTCCATGGTCATTTTTTACTAAACTCGTACCTTCTACTAGCAAACAATAACAATTGTTCAAATGTCCAACAATGACACTTCGAATGGCGCCAAATTTAAATCTTGCGTTCTTGTTCGCACACCCTTTATGTACCTACGTACTAGAGCAATGTATAAGCAAGGGGCTTGCAAGCACTTTTTATTATAAAATATTACACATGTTTTTAGTGATGTGTGGCTATCAAGTACGGTTTAGCACTGCTTACTTGCTGTTCCCTTCCTTTTCCCTTTCCAATAGAAAAATATTTTTATTGTTAAAATTACTTGCCTGGCAGTATTTTTCCATTTGTAGGCTACTATGCAATAAATTCTTAATATTTTTAACTTGTTTGATATACCAAACGCTTCTTAGTAGCAGAAGGATATTTTTAATTTAAAAAAAGTAATTTTATAAATAATTTTGTTTTTATTTGGAAAAATTAAAGATTTTTCAATACCCTTTTGTAAACATTCTATTAATCACACTTGAATGTGTGAGAGTAAAAATAAATTGATTTACCCAACAAGCCCTTATTACAATTTAATAAAATATTCTTTTGCTATATAGTGCAAGTCCTTTGCACTGTATGTGTATATACTTATTTTGGTGCAAACACCCATGCTGACTTTGAATTAATTTACATACAATTTTGCTTTGTTCAAACGTTTTAAACTATAAAATATGTCCGCACTTTGTATTGGAATTGTCATTTTACTGTGTTGCTAAACACGTTGCTATTTTATCTTATAAAAACAAGGGCTACAGAGAAATATGGTTGTATTTAGTTTATAAAAATTGTTTTCAACATGAAAAATATTCCATGAATGTGAACAAATTCTTTCATACGTTTAATACACATACATGTACATATACACATAAAAAATGCAAAATAATAAAACGAAACAAGAATATACATTTACAATTGAAAAGGAGTAAAACTAAATGGTTTGAAAAAATGTTATTCTATCAAAAAATATAAACAAAAGCATTATTCTTTTTATATGAAAATAAATATACAAACATATAAACATTTCTGTACGAGTATGTATTTATGCGAGGGTATTTAGTAAAGTATTTTAAACTACTTTTGCAAGTACAATAACAAGTACAGTGTTTTCAAAAACCATAAAATATTACTAACGTATTTTCGTTAAATCTGCTTAAACAAATTTGAAAAAAAAAAAAATAATTGCTGTATTGCCAAAGCTGTGACTTCACAAATACACTCGGTACACCCAGAGAAAACATTACACTATGTGTTATCAAAATTACCACAAGCAATGTCGATAGTGTATCACTTTGACAGTGCATGGTGTCATTTTAACAATGCATTGTTGACAACGAATAGGGTAGAAATGACCCCATACGGTTGTTGAAATGACAACATGCATTGTTAATTTAACAACGTTTGTTAATAAGTTAGAAATTTCACAACACATTGTTGTCAAGTCAACCTCGTTCGTTAACAAGTTGTCAAAGTAGTAAAATTTTAGCTTTTTTTCTAAGTTGACAACCAACTGTTGTCGATTTGTATACGCTTTTTAAAAAATTTAAAACACTCGTTGTCAAAAAGAAAATTAGATAATGGGATGGTGTCAAAGTGAGCATACACGCTGTTGATATTTCAACTCGATTTTAGGATCAGTGTAAACACTCATAATTTCAACATGTCTAAGTAGTAGTCATTTTTGTTTTTAAAACTGAAGTAAATAAGAATAATAGTGAATTTATAAAAATAAAAAAAAAATTTTTTGGTTAAATAATGTACTCAACTCTCTATTTCAAATGAGTTCAACTTACTCAAAAGAGTGCCTTTGCAATATCTGCAGAAGTGCTTGTTTTCTTACAAAAAATTTAGTGGCAAGACCAATATTTATCTAACCATGTAGAGCTATTATTTGAAACAAATTTTATATTATAATATTTTCAATGGAAAAGAAAGATTGAAAATATTGTTTCTGTTAATTAAAAATTAAAGAAAAATCATTATTTTTTTTAGATTTTAGCCACAAAAAATTTTTATCATTTCGTAAATTATGTTTAGCCAATGGTTGTTGGCAGAATGTTTTATTGAGTAATTACAGGATCATGTTCTTTTGAAAAACTTAAAGGCAAAATACTATGCCAACAATAGGGTCACAGTATGGCGAGCATTGAGACATGTATTTTACTGGCTAGTTTTGTTTCTTTGTAAAAAACTATAAATTACTCAATTTCAATCAAATAATTTTTTAAAATACTTTAATAAATTTAAAAATATACTCAATACTACACCATTACAAGGTGTTATCAGCATAATGCCATAATCATGTATTAAATGGTACCCATTTGCAAAAAACTGCCGACTACTGGTACATTTACCCTATAAAGAAATAATATGTTTTTTATTGTTTATTTGTTCCTGTAAATTTTCTTATGCATCCCATACACACTCAAGTTGAAAGCAATTTTAGTTAAAAGTATGGCAATTGTCTACTTGATTGATCGAATAATTGAAATAATTTTGAACGTACAGTTTTCATGTTGCCGCTCTTTAGCATTTAACTTGTATTGAAATAGAGTGTCTATGACCCGCATATGCAAACTCTAGCGTGCTTGATTTTACATATGACTTTCGATTCACCATGCAACTATCTTTAGTGTAGGTATATTCATATAAAAACAAAATGTTCATGTTTTTTGTTGCCAATGTTGTAGGTTAGATCATGCCATTACATGTTTGTACATGTGCTCAGCAATTATCCTTTTTTCTCTTAATAAAACAAAAAGAAAAAAAATAGTTGCTTTGCTTGTACGAGTATGTCATTTACAAACAAGCAGTAACAAAAACTAAAAAAAAAAAGAAGTTTTAAAGTATTTGCTCTGCATACTTTTATTTTACACTTGCATGCTAAAATATTGTACAAGTTAGAAAATCACATGTGGTGATATCAACGCCTCTACTTTTTTGTAAAATCGAAAAAGCACTTCAAGCACAAGGAATTTTTGAAAAATAATGTGTTTTGTTGGCAAATTATTAGCATTATGTTTTGCAAGTGTTGTTTTGGTAGCGCCACCTTCTTCTATTTAAACTAGCAATTTCTAATTTATATTAACATGAGCAAGCATGAGCATGTAGTTGTATAATAGAATTTGTAATGCACTTTTTGTGTGCATGGCAAGTCTTCATTTATCAATGACAGCAAAAACGTTTTGAAGTTTACACCTTTTTATGTTTAATTAAATTTTTTATACGTAAAGAACTTTTAGTGATTAAAAAAAAAAAAACTTAAGAAAATGTATCTCAAAGAAAACAAAATAATTGAACTGAAATACAAAGTTAGTCTTTACAATGTTCAGCATACGTACACAGAAAAAATTATGAGAACAATTTTTCTAACAAACTTTTATTTAAGCTTATGTTTTATTCTATTATTGTTTTGTTCAAATCTATAATTGTTTTTGCTTGATATTTTGTTTCTTTTCATGTTGGTTGAAAAAATATTTTTTTTATATTACGCAAGTGTTAATTTACGGATTCTGTGATAGATAATATTACAGTTAAAAAAATTAAATGTGTTTATGATTTTAATTGAATTTAATCTTTAGTTTTTTCTGTGTATTTTTAGTTTTATTTTATTATTTAGTATACCACGCTAAAGCTTATACGTTTATTTTCTAAAAAATACTTCACACTGTACCATTTTTCAAAGCTTATAGTTTTATATTTGAAAATAAAATACAATTAAAAACCCATAATATCTTTGCTGACTAATTTTTAAGCTGCACAATAGATCTTATAGGTCGCGGTGCGACTATAGCCCATAGTGATAATAATTTCTTGGTCTCTGAGACCTATACATAATTTTATTTTTTGTTTAAAACAAAAAGTCACAGTATTCTCAGTACTTTTATTGCTTGTTTATTACACTTTCTTTAGTATTAAGAAAATGTGTGATTTCATGTAACAGCCCTAACTGTTAATTCGGTCTAATATACCGAGAAATATTTAATTAAATGTAACACCTTTTTTAGGTAAGTAAACACAGATACCCACTTATGCTTGCCACGTACTTCCTGCTTTCATTTGTATGCTCGCTGACATTACGCACGTATACAGCTTAAAGATTTCCATAGAAAAAAAAAACAGAAATTACTGAAAAACCAGAATTTTGGTTGTATATTTTATTTTTCTTGGCAATTTGTTTTGATTTTTTGCATAGACATTATCATTTTTTATATAACTTACTCGAAAAATTAGTCTAAAAATAGAAAGAGTTGCCATTTCTGGACCGATCGGGCTGCAGTTAAATAACAGTCTGAACTCAGCTACAACATACAGACTTAAATGCTAAGTTTTTTTGTACATTGATTAAAGACTACAGAAAGTTGATTTCATACACAGATAGACGAACATAGCTTAATCGTGTAAGTTATTTACAAACACCCAGACCTTACAAGGTGTAGACATTATAAACAGAATTACAAGCTTCTTATTTACAGTGAAGGGTATAAAAAGCATTTGTGAAAATGCAAAATTTAAAGTTCATGTTGCAAGTCTTTTACTTTAGAGCAAAACTGAAGTTTGTTCCTTAAGTCTTTCGAACGCTACGAACCAAGAAGGTTGTGCTTAAAAGGGCTACTTCTCTACATGCACACGACGACTTTTTTCATACATTTGTATTGAAACCAAAAACAAAAAATAAGAAAAAAAGAAATAGGCCTGAAGTTTTTAACTTCAGTGCAAAACTGAAGTTTGTGTCTAAGTCTTTTATTAACAGCAAATTGGCTTTTGTTCTAGAAACAATAATTTCATAGAATTAATAGAATAGGAAAATAAAAATTTTAAAATAATATTATTGAAAAAAAATTCTTTGCAAAATTTTTTTTTTTTTTAAACAAATTAGTTAATGTTAAGCACAACAAAAATCTACCATTTGTTTTCTACATGCGTATAGCCATATAAATTGTGAATTATTTGAAAAAAAAAAAGTGAAAGAACAATTTTTAAAATGAGAGAAAAATTCTATTTATCAAATATGTTTTAACCGGTGCAGTTCTCACCAGCTTAATAAAATTTTTAAATCAGTAAAATTAATTAAAATTTGTGTAATGTTTTCATCTAAAATTAAATAAATATCCTAAGAAATCACGATTTCTACTATAATCGAATGCCAATTGAAACGTGGTACCTAGAAATTTCTTGTGTAATTATTAAATTTCCTCCAAGGAAATATTTATGAGCTATTTCGTTAACATGGGCGATAAAGTCTTTTAGGAAATGTGTAAAAAAAAACACTTTTTATAAAAAAAAATATATAAAACGAACGACGAGAATGCAAAAAAATTTTAATAATTAAAAAAATTTTAAACATTTCTTTGACAGATAGAAAATTTTATTATTTCTGTCAAAACTAAATTCTTTGGGCCATAATCATAGTTACAAAAAAGTAGAATTTGAATATCGACTTTAGTGTAACTATGATTTATATATTTAATATGTCATTAAATAAAAGTATTATATATAAACATTATTTTGAAGAAAAAGAAATAAAAAGTGGCTTAATTGAATTAGAAATCAATGTTTCTTTTCTATTTTTCTTTTTTTATTTTTTTTTTGTTTTTGCGTGAAAATATTTCTTTGAGAAATAGTAAGTTAAGTCAAAGATATTAAATTCAGTTGAAATTTTCAAGAGTTTTTTAAGAAAAAATATTTAATTTTCTTTGACGAAACTTTTTTATTATTTTCTAAGAGTTCTAAAAAAGTTTATGCGAACATAACATAGATTATTTTATTTATTCACTTTTTTTATATAACGATAAATCTCGAAAACTACACACACCATTTAAGAAAGTAGACATACAATTTGTATCAGGGTATTGAACATACTTGAAATCAGTGTTAGTTTTGGCAGCAACAAAACCATTGTAGACCATTGCTGTTAAACGTTATGTAAAGTTTTCATGCTGGCCTTTCCACGATATTAAAAATTGCATTCATTCCAAAAAAAAAGCCAAAAAAAAGGTGATTGTGTGAAAATAAAGATATGACAATTATGACTATAAAATTGTGTTTTTTTGATTCGTCCTACTTAAGAAATTTTATAAAACTCATTGAAAATATTGAGTGTTTTTCATAAAGCGAGTTGATCGCTTCTGTTATAAAAACAGCATTTAAGATTTTTCTTAATAAAAACAAAAAGGAAGTAAAAATATTAAATATTTTTTATAGAATTATATATAACAAAAATATTTTAATCAATAATTGCTTCTTCTGCACTAGAAAGAATAATTTTTTATTTAACAAGATGTTTAAATTTAAAAACATGAATATTTAACTACCGCAGTGAAGACTCTGCATTACCGAATTTATTTATCAATTTTCTTCTACATATATAACATGCATAAATAAAATTAATGTTCTGTTTGTTTGTTCGTTATAAAAATTTTTTGTTTTCAGCAGATTTGTTTGAAATTTTGGTACATAATGTCTCTATATTCCAAGGAAGGTCGCTTAAAGACTTTTGAATAGGTCATACGAATTTTGAAAACCGAATCTTGCGTTTCTAATAGAAGGCCACGCCCACTTTTACGCCCACATTTCAATGATTTTCACTAGCCACTGTGTCACCATACTTAATTTAAGCCTTAAATTATGCTTTGAAATATATTTATTTTTTACCAATTTGGTAGGCGCCTCTGATAATAATTCTAGCAAAAGCCTTAAGCATATGGGTTTTTTAACATTTAAAATTCAATTTCTAAACAGATTTCTCTAAAAATTGATACATACGCTCTCTAAGGATAGTGACTAACGTAATAAAGAACTGGAGCGGGTGGGACTGGGCAAAACCATCTAGTAGTATCATAATTTTTTAAGACAAAGTTATTAGTAAGCAAAATACTATTAAATAGTTAAGCCTTTAGTATTTTGACTAATATAATGCTAGTTCTCGCTGTAGCCTAAAATATTTCACCCGAAGTTGTGTTTATCCCCAATCACTTTTATTAATTTTTTTTTTTTGTATGTCCTTCAACGTTTGTATGTAAAATATTTTGTTTTTAAAATTGCTGTGCTAACTTTTTTATATTTATAAAATTTTTTTCTATATTTTAAAATAACAATTTTTCTTAGCAAACACCTGCGTGTTTTTCTATATCTATAAGTCATCTAAAGAAATCTTTTAGCATTCAAAATATCATAAAGCTAAAGAAAAAATGTTTGTGAAATGTTTTCAACAATTTTTAATGTCAGTTGGCAGCTGCTAGTTAATCTCAGCATATTCTTCCTTCATACTGTTTGTTGTGTTCTTTTTTACTCTTACCTACGTGCATTCAATGCAAATCTTGTTTAATTCATCTTGGTTGTTATTTTTTTCTTCTTTCTTTCTTTAAGAGAAAATGACAGTTTTATAGAATCAACTTTTGAAAGAATTGAAGGTAAGCAAGAATATTCAAGCATATATTTTGTACGACAAATGTCATGTTTTGTGTCATAAAACCAACAAACAAAATTCATTACAAAACTTTTCATATGTTAGCAAAATATTGAAACAAAAAAATTTGTTGTTTTTGCTTTATTTCTGATAAATACAAAGATACATTTACAATATGTAATACGATTAAGAGAAGCTTAAACAACATTTAATTTGTTTTTTTTTTTTTAATATATATTATAATTGTAACCTGAAAATAAATTGTTAAGGCGAGTAAAAAAAATTGTTTAAGATTGAAAAAAATTAAACTCAAAATAATTAATTGTAATTTATTTAGTAGAAGAATAAATTTTTGAGAAAAATAAATTAAAGAAACTTTTTAAAATATTCTTTTACTTAATCTTACATTGTTAAAAGAACTTAATCTGTACGATTACACAGGTCAACAAAACAATAAGTACAAGGGCATTTTTTCATTTCATGCTGCATTAAATCGATTGTTTCACCCCCTGAGTGGTAGGTGGCGCCATCTTGTTAAAACCAGCTGCCGTGCTGATCAATGAGAACTCTGTTCTCATGTTTCGTCAAAAAATTAAGGTCTGCATTAATATTTCCTAACCCAAAAATTCGAAAAACAGATTTTAGATTATGTCCTTTTTTTATTTTCCGCTTTCTTGTTTTAACATCATTTTTAAATGTCGATTTGGAGCATTCACGTTCTTATGCAAACTTTTTTCAAAACATTAAAAGTAAAAAGTTAACTTTTCAAATTCCAATTTAGCTTTATTATTCTAACACCCTGAAACGTGCTTGCGTGAAGTAAATTTTAAATTATTGAAAACCTTTTAAATTTTTTTCTGTTTAAAATAAAAGGAACTTATAAAGTTTTAAAATCAATAAATTTATTGAAAATTATAAAAAAAAAATCATTTTTTTTTATATTTATATTAATTCTTATTTACATTCACACCAGGTTTTTGGAATGATTTTATATTTAAATACGTACCAATAAATAAGTGATTCTCTTTGCAGAGCATCTTTATCATTTAAAAAAAGATACGTGCATGTTCTGTATTCCACAAGGATTTAAAAAAATGTGGAATTACTTTTAGGTTTTTTTATAATAATTCTACCAATAATTTCGCACCCAAAATAAAACAAAAACAAAATTTTAAAAATCTTAAAATGGAAAACCGAGTAGTTATGAGATGCGGAAGTTTTCAATTCCGAATAAAATATTCGGATTTTAGAAGTTGAAAGTAATTTTTAGCTGCATATGAAATACAATTTTAAATAACTAACTTTGTTTAAAAAATTTTATTACTAATTAAGAACCACAAGTAGACAAAGTGGTTCTTAATCTGCAAAGTGTTAACAAAAATGTCACCGAGTATTACATTTTAAAGCTTTTTAAACACGCAATTTTTCAGTGAAAAATTTTTCAAAAAGAAATATTTTTCTTCCAAGAACAAGCTAATGTTAAATTAATTGGTTTTTCTTCACTAGTAGAAGTTTTTTATATTCTTCTTCCTTTGCTCACCTTTTTTGCTGAGTGCTTTAAATAAAAATAATATTTCAACTGCCTCTTATTAAATTTAAATATATTTATTTTTTTCACTTTTCCTGGCTTATTTAAAGTCTATAAATATATTTTTTTTATTTATTACAAGCACAGTCATTTATTATCTGCCCTTCTTATGTTTAATTAAAACTAAGCCTTAAATGCTTATTTGCATAATAATTTTTTTTTTAATTTCATATAAATGCAGCTAATGAATTTAAATTTTCTAAAAGTCAGCATAAACAAGACAACATAAAAACTGTATATTTAAAGCGGAAAGGATCCAAGAAAAATCTAAGAAAGCAAAAAATTGCTTATCATTTGTCTATGACGTGTATTAAATTGCTAAATTACAACGTAATACTCATACGTCATATATTTTGTTTTTAATCTCTCCACAATGTGCGTATGAAAATTTTATTTAAAGTATACGCTACCAGTCATTAATTTAAAATTATTCAGCATAATTATAAATTCAAACTTCACAAGAGTTTTTCTGTTTTCTCTTATTATAATTAAAAATTATATAATATTTTTACAACTACTGAAAAAAAAATTAAGTGAAATTTCTAGTTACTGTAAGTTTGAAAAAATGGTAAAAATAATGTTAATTTTTGTCACAATCAAGGAAATGTCCAAGCTTTTCATCATCTAATCAAAGGAAGTAAACCGTATTAACGCGACGTGGTTGAAAAATACTATTTTAGCAGCTCGTTATATATGTTGAAGTTGGCTGCAATACAATATTTTTTTGTTTTTGTTTAAAATTAATGACATTTTAGTTATTTTTCAATAAAGCCTGCTTAACTTTTTTCTAAAATAAAAAAATCTTTTAAAGAAAATCTTGCCTTTTGTAAGACATCATATCATATAACTGTGGTACACGCAAAGAAAACAGATGGTTGAATATGGTCAAAGCAAAAACATAGTGTGCATCTAAACATTATTATGATCACGATAAGCATGTTTCTAGTTATTTTAAACCATATTATATTTAGCGTGTTAGATGAACCATATAATTATCATATTATTTTTAATAAAATTTTACCTGAAACCATAAATATGTTCATAGCAAACATAATATTGATAAAAATATGGTTGAAAGTAAATTGTTTTCTATTTTGTCTCTTTCGAAACCATATAAATAAAGTGAGTATAAAACAAAAACTTAATCGTTCAAACTCAACTGAGCTTTGTGGCTGAAGTAGTTGAGTGGCGAGTTAATGCTTCTTAACTAAATATTACAAGGTTCGAATCTTGGTAGAGTCAAATAAAATTGAAAAAAAAAAATCAAGCCCGCTGTATTAGGAAGTAAATAAATATAAATTAATAGAAACGAAAAAGGTAATGGAAAAAAAATTTATTTATACAAAAAATTAAAATTTAAATTTTTTTTTAAATTCATATTAAAATTATTTTTAAAACTGCTTATATAAAATATGTATGTATTAAAAAAAATTAAAAAAACATTTCTTGCCTTGACCGGGGGTTGAACCGCAACATCTGCAGTTGAAAGCTATTTTTAATATTTTTGATTTAAAAATATATATGGTTAAAAGCAATCATAAATCTAACCATATTATGTTTCCACCAGAATATGGTTGCCTCAACCATATTTTTTCTTTGCGTGTAATGACCGTCAACCTCTTGAATAATTTTTCTATGAAATCTAATTAATCACAAAAAGATATTTTAATAAATAAATTAATGGCGTTAACAATAATCATGCACAGAGATATTTTTGTTTAAAAACTCATAGAGTATGACATTAATTTATCAGTTACTAATTTATTATGTGAGCAGCTGCCTGAGGCCTATTACGTCTATAATCAAATTTTAATTAAATTGAGCAGAGGACGGTGTTTTAATAATTTACGATGTCAGCAGATTACGGTTAAAACAAAACACAAACTGTCTTTAGTCGGTTTAATTAAACTAAATAATATAACATTATTATAGAATAGGCAACATCAGCGCTCTTATTTAGGCTTGAGCTAAACAATACTATGGTTGGAGCAGTAATTTATTTTGGTCTGTTATTGTGTTTCTAAAGCACTTGTATTATAGAATGCTTATAAAAATTATTGAAATAATTTAATGCAAATTAAATGCTAAATTACCAGCATTAATTCATCATAAACAGCAATTATATGCTTCACTGTACACAAAAGCAACTAAATAATCGTCATGAGTTTTGTATTGTTATTATGATACAAAGCGTGTGTTGTTTATGTTTGCTGAATTTAAATTGACTGACCATTTGATATTTTATATTGCTTTTTTATATTTTATGCTTTTATGATTTTCTCCAAAAATATTTACAAACAAAAGAAATTACACACAAAAAAAAAATATTTACGAGTATATTAATGCCTCAATGACCTTTGTTGTGCTTCAACTCAATTTAAAATTTTTTTGTTGGCGTGTTTATATGCTTACGCATACATTTTGTTCTAAAAGCACATAAATTGTTTTTTTTTTTTTAAACGCCATCGATCAATGTTTTAAACTAAAGAAAAAGTGGTTTTTAAGAGAAAAACAATTTTTTTCACTTTGCTTTTTATTGAAACTTTCTTTACTTCGTTTTGTTAAATTTATTATTCAATGAAAAAAAAAAAATGAAAAATTATTCGTCCTTCAGTATATTTCGTTTGGTTTGGTTTGCTTTGTTATTAATAGAACTTGTATGGTTTTGTTGTCGCATAAACGTTTAAAATTGATGTCAAATCATATACATGAGACTGAGTGTTTATATGGGCATGTGTGTAAATGTGTATGCACGTGTGTGCTTATGTGCTTATTAAAGCGAAAGAAATTTAATGCTTATATCAGAATATTTACAGCCAAGCTCTCTATGTAAAAAATTATAGCTCTTTTCTGTTTTATTGCAGCTCTATAAAATAAAATCAAGCAAGTATTTCTATATGAAATTAGGGCTCACTAAGAATATTTTTCTCATTGTGCGAATACAATTGCCAAAATCAGTCACTTTATGGCTTGTTGTTCTTATAAAGCTAATCCAAAATGCACGGAAACCAGCTTCATTTATAATTAAAAAATTTTTTATCTTCTAAAATATATTTTCGAAGAGCCACAATAACAATTTTTTTTATTAAAATATTAAATTTGAAACCTTTTTTCTTACTGACATTCACTCACATTCCCTAATAGAGTAACAGTTGCGCAAAGTGTTTTTTATCTGTTAAAAATTCTCATGCTCATACATACATATATGGAGCATACTGAAATAGCTCGACGGCAACACTGAGCAATTTTAAAATCCAATTTTTCCAGCGCATTTTGTAGTGAAGTTGGCTGCAAAACATTTGTTTTTCATATTTTTTCATTTTAGACTAGTAGTGACATATTAGCTAGTTTTTTTAATGTAGCGATTTTGCTTTGTCTTTAGTGGATTTTATTAAACAAGAGTGAATAACACTGCTGTAGTATTAGTGACGAGTTTAACGTCGCTTTCGTTTGGCATCGAAATTAAGAGCCTGGTTGTAACTTCTATATTTTGTATTTTATTTTTTTAGTTATGGACTAATAATGTTCATGACTTTCTTACAATTTAATTTAATGTTAAAAAACAATTTAAAACGTATTGTTTTCGTTTTGTATTCTGTGTGTATTTCTTGTAGTAGTTGTTTTGGAAAATATTATTGCTTGGAAGCAATTAATTTCTGTTAATTTCTTTTTCACTGCTGCAGTCTGTTAAATTATTATTAAAGTTTATTAGGGACATACAGTGTACCATTCACCATATTGTAGCTTATTGTTGTTTGAAAGGTACATAAATAGTTTTGTATTTGGATATGGTGTTTATCCAAGAAACACTAAAAACTGTTTAAAAAAATTAGAGATAAATTCGTAATTTTAATTGAAAGTTTTATAATTTTTTACTTTAAATAAATTTTTTGAAGTTATGTTTTTTTTTAATATAGTGATAAATTTAACTAAAGTCTTCGTGTGTATATTATTAGCTGCCAAAAGTGTAGAATTTAGGCTTGTTTAGCTGAACGTTGTTGAAAATGTCCCACGATTCCACTTGACGCTAAAACATTTGAACATAAGAAAACAAATAAATATAAAAAAAAAAATATTTTTCTCTTTATCGAAAATAAAACCATTAGCAATGGATATGGAAAAGTGGTTCATTGATTTAAACTTTTTAACGTTATGTAAAATGTACAAGAAAATTAAAAAAGAACTACACTGTATCAGCTCTTCACAAATGTCTCGTAAAAACGTTGCTAAATTCTATTTTATACAGGGTGGCGCAGAATGAGCTATATATCTTTTATATAACTTTTTTAATTATTATTTTTTCTTAGTTTTTTTTTTCAGCATTTTGTGAAGAAGACTTGGAGAATTAATTATGAATTATTACACGATAGAACAATGTACAAAGATAATTGAATTTTCCATTGAATTACCCATTTGCTTGGAAATTTTCTTCAACATGGGTCTGTAAGAACCCTTTCTGGTACCGGAAGAACATCTACAGTGCACACTGCTCAAATTATTGAACGTGTGCTGAAGAGCGTGCAGCATAGTTCATCAACATCAACAAAGAAGCGTTCGTCACAACTTGGACACCCGAAATTTTGGGAAAAGTTAGGGAAAATATGCTAAAAAGAGCACGTATGTGCGAAGCAGAAAGTGGACAACACTTACAGGATATCATTTTTCAAAGCTAATTGCAAAAAATTCCCCAATAATAAATATACTGTATTTAAAAAAAAAAAGTTATAATAATCATATAAATAAAAAAGTTATAAACCATTTAAATCATATAGCTCATTCTGCGCGTCCTGTACAAGCTTTGCCGTGACTTCAATGTGACATTTGATTTCAATAAACTCTTTCGTTTCTTTTCGTATAACAAAAACGATCAGCTGATAACGAAACTTTAAGGGACGTTTGGCTAATTCCGGCTTTAGACATAAGGAAAATTTTTTACATTTTGTTGTAGAAATGGTGATTTTTTTAAGGGGCCGACTTTCTTTTTTCGAAAAAAGGGACTTACCTACTTTTTCAACAATGTTTTACTAAATATTCTAAAAAATATTTGACCCGTTATATTTTAAAATGTCATAAGTCTATCTTAAAAAAAAATTATACTGCAATAATTTTACTTAGATGGTGCCGATTTCTTACGTAAAATACTGCTGACTCATATTTTTTTTTAAAGTTGACTTATACCACTTTTAAAAATAACGGGATAATCACTTAATATATTTCACCTTTCTTTTTTTTCAAATAAAATTTATTTGTCTGAATATGTTTTAAGCATGAAATTCATTTTTCTTTATTAAATGACTTTTCTTGACTTTTTTCCATTATTTTTATGAGAATCTTTATTTAAGCAATTCCTTGTGCTGCTCGTATGTATTTACTTTTGGCAAATAATCGTTAAAATAAAGTGAGAGTGCACCTAATCCTTTTAATAATATTTAAATGTTTGACTCATTAATTTTAACTGCACAAACATACACAATAGTTTTGTAATTCTTCTTTTCCTTTTTTTCATATTAAGTTGAAAACACATGAAATGTTGTAGTTCAAAATTAATGCTTCAACTAAATTTATACTCATACATTTCTCTACATTAGCTTAACTGCATTAACTTGTTTATTTCTTATTATAGCCAGTTATTGTAAATGCTTTCTTGAAAATGATTAATTAGCATTTGCTAGCTTGGTTTTTATATGCCAGTTCTACAAATACGAGTATTAAAAATAAATAGAGACATGCATACTCTTATTACGTACTGGTTATTCATTTCAGTGTTTCATTTAGGGCCAAAAGTAATAACAAAAGCAACTGATTTTTATAGTCAAACATAATTTTGTAATTTGTAAAAATTTTAATACACAATTTAATAAACACTAATATTGCTTAAAATGAATCTATAAAATTTCTTTATAACGCTATGAAATAAATGAAAAATAAACCGCTAAATTTTTCTTTTTTTTTAATTTTTAATGATAGAAAATAATAAAAAACTATATTTCCACATAATAGAAGTCCATTAACCTCTTTCTCTATATACCGATATTAATGTATAGTTGGCATTTGCTCTGCCGGCGTTATAACAGGTATACATAGATAGACATTGGCTAATGGCGTTGAATTGATAATATTTATTGTCTTTGGTGGCTTCACCCCGTTTTGCTTCGTTTTTCCTTTATTTCTATTTTACATTTTAAACGGAAAATTATATTCAAATCGTATTAAAGATGCCTTGCCCACAAGTAGCTGATACAATTTCTTTAATGAATTATTTCACAAATATTATGAATTAATTAAAATTTTGCAATAATATTTTATTATTTCATTAAATAAATGAAACAAATTTGTTTTTTATTAATTAAATGAAAGTATAATTTAGTTAAAGAATTAGTTTCAATGTTTGAATGTAACTTAAATTTTTCATTAAATTAATGAAAATTTCCAAAAAAATTTTTGTCCAAGGTGGGCTAGAAAACATCACCCTATTGGAAGATGCTCTTATTTTTGCAAAATATCGGACAATGTCAAATCTGTTTTGTCATTTGTGAACTAGACAGATGTAGAATACAAGCGAACAAGCCCTGGAGCGATACACTCCACGATACAAAAACGCGGAATAATCAAAGTGGACGATTTTTCGACCAAAATCATAATGAGCGACGAGGCTCATTTCCACCTCAGCGGGTATGTGAATAAGTAAAAATATAGATTATGGGGAAAAGAAAATCTACGAGTGATGCACGAGGAGCCATTGCACCCTCTCAAAATGACTTCAAAGTTGGGCTGTTCACGCTGGAGGAGTCATCGGGCTGGTCAAACGACAACAGTGGACGGTGCGCGCTGTAAAGCTAGTTTTTTCTGCCGCAATTGAACGAATTAGGACTGGAGGACATGTGGTTCCAACAGGAACCAACGGAGCAACGGTATACATTTCATTTTCATTTAGAAAACAAATGAGAGCCAAACAACATCGGATGACTTCTTTTCGCCCACCTTGTACAATATATAATACAAATAACAAAGAAATACAAATTGGAAGACACGTACGAGTATGTTTAGTTGAAAAATAATAAATTTTTCATTCGAGAAATAACAGAACTCAGAGGTTATCTGAACTGGACAGACAGAGCAATAAATTATTTCTTTAGTTATATTTTGTTTTGTTAAATTTCTTTTATTTTACTCTCACACTAGCAAATGACAAAAGTTCATGTCAAATGTTTTTCTTCTTTATTTTACCGCCTAAAATAAATTAAAATTTTTAATTAAACTCAACTAATTATATAAATTATATTTTCAGTTGATTATCATAATTGAATTCAATAATTTAATTTTACAAATAATTATTTTTTTCTTGTGCTAATGTAATTACATTATTTACGATTTAATTTGATTTACAATTATTTTAATTTATAAAAAAAAATCGCTATCACCTTAACACATTGGGAAATTCTAAAATAAACAAAATATTGCAAATAATTGTTTTTGCTTGAAACACCTTTCATTTTATATTAAAATTAACATTTTATAAAAAAAAAAAAATAAATGCCAACGTGTTATTTTTTGTTTCTTTTCTGGCATTCAATGACAAATACTCAAAATAATAATTGTGCAACCACATTTATTTAATTAGTTTTATTATTTTGTAAACATTAAATTAAAATAATTGATGATTTTATAAATATTAATATATTTTGTTTAAGCGTGCACCCAAAATACCACAAATAACAGCGGGATACAAATTAGATGTCAACAAATTTCACACTCTCACTGTCGCATGCACATAAATTTTATTAATAATGGGCATTTAAATTTTTAAAAGCAATAACTTGGGTCATTTTGCAACAACAATAAAAAAGGACGTTTATGAATTTAACTGCTAAATATAAGCAAAAAATTCATTAATTGTCCCCAACAGACGGTTGGTTGATTTTGTTTTATATTTTCCTGTTCTTTTGACATTTTATATGATTGCAATCTTTAACTTGTTTCTTTTTATTGGAGAAAAATTGAAATAAAAAAAAAAACTAAACCGAAACAATGTGTATGTTAAAAACAATCATCATCATTCATCATTTTTTAAATTGTTGTGCAGTTTCTTGATGAGTAGTGTTGGCGGCAAACTTATTGACAAATAAATATTATTTTACTATAGAAGTACTGGCGCATAGAGTTAAGCACACTTGACTTGAATACGTACACACACTTACACATTCATGAATTTGCAATAGTACGGACGACTGCACTGTGGGATGCAAAATATATTTATTTAATTATTAAATATATCCACCAATATTGACAATAAGAAAATAAGTTTAGAATAGAAAATAGAATATTAAAAAAAAACGATATTATTAAGCTTGAGGTCTTATTTTATAAATTTATTTTTATATCGATATTTCGCTCCAATTTGCGTAGCTTCTTCAGAATATAATTATAATTAAATTTTGCGCGAAATATCGATATAAAAATAAATTTATAAAGTAAGACCTAAAGCTTAATAAAATAGTCATTTTAATTAAAAAGAAAAAGGTCAAATAAATTAACAAATAGAAAATAAAATATTTTAAAAGTGTTTCACACATGCGCAAACGGTGTCACTGGCTCTATAGTTGTTTGAGACTACAATTGCAACATTGATTTGCTTTCATGGAAATATATTCAATCTTCATTTAGCAACAATGTGCAACAACAAAGTTGAGGTGTAGTAATGAAGTATTATTATCAATAAAAGAGCTATTATTTTTGAAATGGTATAAGTCAACTTTTTTTTAAGTAAGTTATCGATAATTTTATTAAGATGTAGATGATTTTTTAAAAACAGGACTCATACATGTCAAAAATAACAGCTCAAATAATTTTTTTTTTTCACGTTTAATCTTTAACAAATTTCCTCGACTAAGATAATATCGCCATGCACAATAGTGCAAGCTTATATATATTATCAACATCCAAAACGTACTTTTACACAAAATGTCCATGCACTTGATTGCGCATGCATGCTGTTATCGCATATAAAAGTCGCTTTGCAAATGATAGAATAAAACAAGTTTCAAGGACGTACAAGTGTGTACTTTTTTCTTCAGCCTATACCCTTCAAAATACGAACTTATGTAATAACACTTTCATAGTGAAAATTAGGACTTATTGTGCAGTTACACCACAAAATTTTATATAGAAAATTTTACTTGATTTTGAGCAGATTTCTTTTTCTTGACTAGATTTTGACAAAAATTGCACGAAACCTTGTTGTGACTTTGTTAGTAATATACGTATACAACAGTGCAAAGAAGAAGTTTGATATTTTGATGAAAAAGAAAAACGAAAAGTTCGGTAGCTAAAAATAAAGTGGTTAATAAGCACGTTAATATTCAACATCAAACTATGCAATTGTGTTGTCTATAATAAAGCTTGTGACCCAATATCAAATTAACTGATATCAAATTCATTTTATGTGATTTTTCAATGCGTAAAGACTTACAATATGCTGTCGGCAAAACACATTAAAAAAACACTAGCGGGGTTCATGCTTCAGTGTAAAGTCTCTGCTATTGAGTGTAGAAATTTGAAAATAAAATAAATGTAGAAATTTTTTTACACACAACAACAAAATGGATTTCTACAACACTTTAGAAATATAATACTAAAATACAATGTGAATAAGTTCTACAATTGTGTAAAAAATTCATATTATTTGTTTGCTGAAACAAGATTGTTATGATTATGATCACATTAAAAAAAAAAAAATCTTGAATGCTAACTACTGTGTGTCCCTAAAAATTAGTTGGTTGTATTACAGCACAAACCAAAAGTGATGCACAAAAGTTAAAGTAAACAAAATGTTGTTTGAATTTAAATGGAAAAGTAAGAAGAGAACAAGACAAAAACTACTTACAAACAAAGAAAACATAAGTCACTTGTAGTTTATTTTGTTACACTTACTTAAATCTAAATGATAGTAATCGGTTTATAAAACAATAGATAATAAGCAGCTTTTTACTTTCTTCGCCTTCGTTGAAATGTATTTACAATTATTAGTTTTTAGCTGTTTGACTTTGACTTTAAATTTCAAATAATAAAATTGAAATAAAATGTTGTTTTTAAAATCAGTAAATTTTTTTTATAAGAAGCACTGAAAATAGCAAGACTATTTATAATTTTATATACACAAATTTTTGTAAAGTGTTCTTAATTCGGATTAAAGGGTTTACAGTTTTTCGAAGTAGCTGTTGGAAAATAAAACTAGAAATTCATTTAGAAATTAAACTGAAAAAGTAACAAGAAAATAGAAAACTATTTGTTTTAACTGCCTTTGCAAACATCAAAAACACTTTTGAAAAGATACATTCTTTAATGTCAAAAAGTAAAACTTGCCTCATATGTGTTTTGCAAAACTTTATATGAAATGTAGTTTTATTGTGTTCTTTTCGTTTATGCTTTCCAACATGTAACATTAAAAAATAAAAAAAAAAAAAGTATGTCAAGAAGGCGTTAAACATGAAATTAAACTTGGAAATGATGTTTTTAGTTTCTGTTTTGCTTTTCTGTGTTGTTATTTATGATATTAAGTTTTAGTTTAGCTTGTGTCCATTCACATACAGCAGATATTTTTATATAATTTTTTTTCAGGAGCGAAATAAAAATAGATTGATTTTTATACTCCTTTCTCTTACACAAAATATCAATATTTAGTCACATAATTTAGAAAAGAATCAAAATTAGTAGAAGGATTGTTGACCATGTCAGACGATTGTTGGTAGTGATACCCTTAATAAAGAAAACGCGTTCTAATCAGACCAGTACAATATATGTTGGGATTGTCTCTTCGTCTTCGTTGTATAGCGTGCCGAGATCATTTCGATTGATCCCTCTATTTGGCAAATGTTTCAATACTCTGCAAAGCTCAGTCATGAATTCCGTGACAATGTAAATTACTGACCTGATGATTTTTTCTCTTCCGAGAAAGGAATGACATGAATATTTTCACTACCCTGATACCTTTTGTTTCCAGCCAGCATTCTTGAGTTTCTTTTGCCAGCCACTCCCTAAAACTGAGCTAAATAAAGCTCCAGACAGTCCACAGAATGTTTTTGGGCTAGTGAATTTATTAGCCGCCGATTTTCTTGTGAGTTCGTTCTCTTCTAAGATAAGAATGACATGAATGTTTTCACTACCCTTAAACCTTTTAATTCCAGCCGGTATGCTAGCATTTGTTTTGCCAGCAACTCCCTAAAACTGAGTTTAACAGAGCTCCATAAAAGTCCTGAGAATGGGATAATGAATATATTATCCGTCTATATACTCGTATATGACCTGTCACCCTGTTAGGCCCATGACAAAGCGAACTCTATTTATTTGCAGTTCTCAGAACAGTACTGAGCCAATGAAACTACTACCAATATCAACTGGCAACCATACCAGATGAACCCTGTTATTAGAAGTTAATCTCTTCAGAAGTATTATCAGTCCCATACTAGTTACGATCTTATATCAAAGGCACTGAGTGCCTTTTGTCATAGTGAATGTAGATGAAATTATTGTTAGTGTCTTTTTAAAATTCTTGTCTTAGGCAGAGCTAGACAAATTATACTAACATTTTTAGTTTCAAAAATCAGCCAAATATCAGCTTTATAGAAAGAAAATTTTTCCATTCTCTATTTTCCAGCAATATTTTTCATTAAAGAATTTACATCACATTAAATTAGTTTTGTTATAAAGTAACGAACAAATTATTTAAGGCGAAATTTTTTTTTCATTCAATCTGTCTGAATTTATTGGCTTTTTAGAAAACTTAAAAAAACTGAATTTATTTTAAGTTAATTTATACTTTAGCATTTTTTTTTATTTACACAAACTGAATGTAGCCATTCATTTAATCACTTAAAAAATCAATACACAAGGTTAAATTTTAAAATATTGCCAAGTGTATAAAGAAGCATTAGGGAAGAATGAGGTTGCGAAAAATTTTAAAATCAGTATGCTGCTTTAAACGAAATTCAAGTCCAACAATAATAAACAAATACCAATACGTATGTTAACGATATTCGTACACTCCTTGGACAAGCATGAATCACCAAAACTTTTCATCAATAGAAACAGCAACAACACCAGATGTAGAACACGAATGAATTAACGATATGAATTTTAAATTTAAAAAAAAAAAAAAAAAAAAACTTCGTTTTCCAGTACGGTAAGCAAATGAATAATTTCAGATTGACAGGTGTGCTTACATGAAAACTTTAATATTGAAAGAAAAAAGTATTTAAATGCAAATGATTTTGTGTGCTACTCGTGTGATAATAATATCAAACACCTTTGACTTAATACAAAAATGACAATTTAATTGAATGTTTGTAAAACTACAAATTGATAATTTTAAATTAATAACAACAACAACTTAAAATAAAATTTTAATATTTGTACTGAATTTAATTCAAAATTTTCCACCCACCCCCAACTAAGTATAAATAATCATCAACATCGTATAAATTCTAGTAGAATTTCTTTTGTTTGCATATCACTCATACGTAACGTTTGCAGATTATTTATGAAATGTTTACACTTGTGTGCATATGTACGTGACATTATAATAAATAGAATCAAAAATCAAATAAACATACACAATCAATCAATTAACAAATAAACAACAAACAAATAATGTTCATAACAAAATATGTTAATTGTATTTATGTTTATCAGCTTGCAAATAAATTTAATATTCATAAATATCCTTACATAATTGTACATACACAGATACATACTTGCACACAATCATATGTGTTTATTAAATAGTGTTATATTGCTTAAAAAAATTGTAGTTTCTGCAATTTTATCTTAATAATTTTCATTTGTAGATACAAGTATATTGAACAAGTTAAACTCAGCAGTGGCGAAACTTATATTTTACTTACTTGTTGAATGAACGGCTATTTTTGAAAATGCTATAAGTCATTCGTTCAATACTGTTTGGTTGTACATACACAGGCCTACCACTTCTTTTGGTACTTTTTAACTATTTCGTAGTAAATATAAGGGGATAAATATTTTATCCCTTATTTGTATAAATTTTAAAAAACGAAACGATCTCTGCAAGCTATACAACGAAGACGAAGAGACAGCCCAATATATGTTGTAATGGTCTGATTTGAAAACGTTTTTTTTATTGAAGGTATCACTACCAACAAGCATCTGACGTGGCCGACAAATCACCCAAACAAGCCTTTGAATTATTAATGAATACAAGACTCAGATAGTATTTATGACATGGCAGTAGTATCGCAATAGATCTATTCCAGCCTTAGTAACTTTAATTCTATTCTAAATTATGTGACTAAAGGGTGTTTAAATTTTAAGGGCCGATGTTAAATGTGAATCACTCCTAAACGTCAAGTTCTATTCTGCATTTCATTTGATATTTCAATTTCAGACTATATCATTTTCAACCATGGAAAGATACACAATCAAGCAACGCGTTAAAGTTATTCAGGCTTATTATGAAAATGGGCGTTCAAATCGAAATGCATATCGTGCACTTCGTGTTTTTTTCGGTCAATTTAATCGTTCAAATGTGTGTACAATCAGAAAAATCGTATAAAAATTTGAGCAAACCGGATCTGTAGGGGATGGGAAAATACCAGTGCATGCTCATACAGCTCGTACTGCAGAAAATATTGCTGCTGTTCGCGATAATGTGGCTGAAGAGCCGTATACCTCAACTCGTCGTCGTGCCCAATAATTACACCTCTCACGATCGTCATTGATGAACATAATGCATAAAGACAAAGTGAAATTGGCTCTAAACGTCGTCAATGGTCAGAATGGTGGCAAGAATTGGCAAACAGTGAATGATCAATTTTCGAAGAAAATCATATTCACATTTTGTGTGAAAGAAAGAGTGTAAAAATTAATTTCTATTTTTATTTCTCTCCTGAAAAAGGCTTACATCCGAAGATATAGGAAGTCAATTTTTACTGGTTTTTACCATAACACTCAAATATCCAAAGATCTTTTCTTATTTGTCCTACACATTGTGAGAGGAACCTGCTGACTGAATTTCAAGTTCGTAGCTTTAGCCGTTTTCGCTGGGAGATTAAATAAATCCGACAGTCAGTGTTACTCTTTTATATGTGTAAATTGAAAATAAAGCCTTTGCCTTATAAAATCACACCACAAATATCAAAAAAAAATACAAAAATTGCTTCCTTTTGATAATGAAAAATGTAAAAATAAACTTTATTTACTAATAAATTTTCTTCCATGAATTAGAAACTTTTAATAAAATAATTAGTAGTTTTTTTTCTTCGTTATCATGGGGCATTTCTTTTTGCAATATTTATTTTCCTGTTCACATTCTATCTATTCATCCATTTTATAATTGCTTTATAAAAAGTTTTCATCTTTCTGTGATTTAGAAAAAAAGTTTTTCTGTTTGTGCACAAAATTTTAAGTGCAAACAGAAATATTTTTGTAAACCTTTTTAATTGTAAACTAATTGGAATAACATGCACCAAATTCATTAAAAAAGTTTGAGTATGAACAAATGCTTTGGGCTCTGCATAATAAATACAAAGCAAACAAATTATATTATCATTCATGCTAATAGAAAAGCACAATTTTATGAAAAAAACTAACTAATTAAATATAATACTTTGTTCTGGCAAAATATTAAATAAGCTGGAACAAGTAAGATTTTTGATTAAATTTTTTTAAATACCATAAATTTTAAAGAGAAATATTTGTGTCAAAAATCTTATTAAAAAAAAAATTTTAATTAATAGTAAAATATTTGTTACTTAAAATCTGCACTCTGCAATTAATTTTAATTTAAGCCTTTTTCTAGGTCAACCTCATAATTCACAATGTAGGTAGTGCTAATGTTTGGCCTTTGGCTGAAATCAAATTCTTTTTTCACAATCCAAATCAAAGTTGATGTACAGTTTGTAAAATTATTTGAATGCTTTCCTTTTGCTTATTTACATATTTGATGAGCACTTAAATTTTCTTTTTACAATTATTGAATTTTAAATTTTGTTTCAGCAACAAGCATATTTTCCTTTTTTTATAATAAATATTCGCAGTATTTTTCTTTTGAAAAAGTTTACTTTAGTTTAAAAGAAAACAAATAAATAATCTATTTTTATTTTTTTTTAGTAATTATTAAACAGTCTTTTTAAATTAAGTATTGATTCTCAACGAGAAAAATTTTTTTAAAGCAAAGCATAATAAAGCAGTCAATCGTTTTGAATCAATGGTTCACAAAAGTGAAAATGTATTTTTTTATGAATTCTTGTTGCCTTTTATTTCATTAAGTATTTAGTTGATTTTACAAACCACCATTTTTTATCACATTGTAAAGTATAAAAAATAATAAGTTTGTAACCATATTACGGTAAAGGCTACCAAAAAAACATACATGTGTTTTGAAAGCATTTACTTTTTGTTTAATTTTTAAATTTAATTTGGCGAATCTTTTATTTAGGTACAGACTTATGTAAGCCACTACAAGGAACATTTTTGTAAAATCTTTTCTCCTTCTAACTCTTTAATTAATGGATATTTTTTGACTCATAATTAAAAGAGGACAAAAAAATGAATAAGTTAAAAAGTGAAACTGTTAAAATATTCTAAAATTTAACTTAAATATAAAAAATAAGTCAAATTTTAAAATAGTAACTTTTCAATCTATTTTAAGTTTTCACTTATTTTTGGGGTTTTTAAAAACTAAGGACTTAGTTCTTACTTAGGGATGGACAAGAACGTTGCACAAAACTTAATTTCAGGTAGTTTTTTTATTAAAAAAAATATTTTGCATTTTATTTGTTAGTTTATTTGTGCCTTTGATGACATTTGACATCACCTGGAGAAAATGTGATTTTAAGAAAATGCCTTCTTTTTGTACGGTGATTTATAGTTAAATTTAATGCAAAATATTTTTAATTAAAATGGCTATTTTGTTAAGCTTGAAATCGATCTCAAAATAAAGTAGCCATTTTATTTAAAAATATTTGCATAAAATTTAACTATAAATCACCGTACAAAAAGAAGGTTTTTTCTGAAAACCACATTTTCTTCAGGTGATGTCGAATCCCATCAAAGGCACAAAAACGTTTTAAATCTAAATGCTAAATTCCAGAACTCTTGGAGCTTTTTGATTACTTTGATTTGAATTTATTAACGATATCATTATATAGACTTGACTTGAATTGTAAAAAAAATTATTATTTTATACAAATGAATCTCATAATTTACTACTTTATAAAGGCATTTTATTTTAATTATAAACAAAAGATAAATGCTCTTATCCAAAAAAAGTTAACGCAGACTTTAAAGTAAAATTTATGAAAAAATTATATGAAAAATTTCGTTAACGTTGACATTAAAGTCTACATTATTTAAGTTCGTGATTTAAAAGTTAAAAACCTCAAGGTTTCCAGAACATCGAAAAATTTCTTACACGACTTTCAATTTGTTTTGCCTGATCATTTAATAAAAAGATGACTAAAATTTTGGAACTTTAAAATTAAAAAATTAAAATAGAGTTTCCATTTTTTTGAAAATGGCTAGAAATATATGAGTTGAAGAAAGCTTGTTTTCAAAGCTGTAGAATAATTTTTTATAAGAAAAAAAATTCTTTAAGTTAATATTAGAGGCCTGCAAAAAGTACTCATATTTAGTCTAAACACAAACTTAACCCTGGGGCCCGTTTACATATACAGACTATGACACCACTGTTCCACAGCGAAGCATGCTATGAAGTATGAAGTGAAGTGAAAGCTTACATACCTCCTTAGAATTAACCAAAGAATTTAGCAGACGTCTCTGTCCTAAAGTCGGTCAGTCATAAAGCACATTTTCTAAAATTCTAAGACTACATAAAGAAAAATGATTGGTTTTAGATTACAATCACAAAATATCAATTAATTAAACTTGTATATTATCATAATAATTCTTTTTTTACCTATTTAGTAGATTATCATTATATGAAACCATAAAATTATATTCATAAAGGAAAAGCGATCCTCACAACTTTAATATTGCGTGAGTCAACTAAAACAAATACATAGATTCGTTGAAGACAACTACTTGAAATACCTTTAGAGGAATGAAATAGTATTATCACAGTACAATATTGTAATATCTAATATGAATAAAAATTCTGTATTAACAACTGATAGAAGTTTGCCAAAATAAAATTTGTATTTAGTTCGTTTAACATTTTTCAAAATAACATACAAAAAGAGAAAATACATGTGAAAAATTTGTTTCTTAAAGTAAAACGTGATGAAAAACAAGGAGTAAAAGGGACTAAATTAAAATATATACAAAGAGCATCACCAGTGGATCATTAGCTGTATTATGTAAGCCTGGTAAATTTTTCTTTCCATAACTAAATATTAAAATGAACTATTATGGCGTCTGTTCTTTTGAGACTGAAATATTTGCTTTCTACCTCTTGTATTTCTTCGACTAAATAAGCTTAAAAAACCTGATTGAAGAAAGGACCAACAAGGAAGAATTAATTTGAGTTTTAATTCAATTTAAAATGTGTTGCATTTTATTTTTTTCACAATTTGGTTTGTGACTTATTTTATAATATTTCGGTTATGCTTGAGGAATAATATCAGTTGGTGTACTCGAATGCTATGATAGTACATAAAACTACTTAAACTCAATTGGCAACGAATTCGGGTATCAAAAGCGAAGTTTGTTGTGCCTTGCTAGGACACTCACTTTTATGATTATCGGTGATTATGAGCACCTTTCCCATACAAATTATATATATATATATATATATATATATATATATATATATATATATTTTCATTTATGGCATTTATGACTTTGTAGCGTACCATTTCTCTTTAAAAGTCATATATTTGTTTAACAAAATAGTATAATATTTCATCACAAATATCTAAAGTATTGCTTGAAATTTTTAAATAAAATTCCTTGATACGATATTTATGGGTTGAATTTTTATATCCTTTAATTCTTTAATTCTCTAAAAGCTTTTAATTTATGAAATCAGATTCTTAATTTAATCCCATGTTCTTGCCATTAATAAATAAAAAATCTTAAGAAATTTAAATCTTTAGTAATAAATCACCTTATAAACATATTTTTCTCACCTTTTATTTTAATTTCTGATTTTATTTAAATCTGTTTCTTTTCTTTCAACAGAGTTAAAGTTTCTTTATCCTGCCACAGACTGCTTGAATAATAATGGGTTTTCTTTGTTACGAATGAAACTTAAAGATAAATTATCATACATTAGGTAAATTCGATTTAAATAAGCAGTTTTAGCTTATATTTTATAGAATATATTTTGTTTTTATTCTTGTACACAAAATCCTTTAAGGTAAAACTATTCAAGCCAAGTGTCTTCAGTAAAGTTTAGCATATAATATAATTATTAAATCCTAAGGTAAAGCCAAACAAGGCAAATATTTGCTGAAAAAAAATTCAACAAATTAAGCGGAAACTTTAATGGCTTAAATTAACCCATAATATAAAGGGTTAAATCATTTTAAGTTTTGTTTTTAATTCAATTAAATAAACACCCAGAATGTTATATTAACGAGCCAAACATGTTTTTTTAACTGACTGAATTTATTTTACTCCAAATATTTTCACAGTTTGATCATGTTCTTTAGCTTCCTTTTCAGTCACTAAATTATTCATTTTGTGCCAAGTTTAACAGTATGTGTAAACATTATTGTTGGACTTGCATGTGGATTTGTGTTTTATTCTTGTCTTCATTTATACTTTACGCTTTCAAATTACACTTATTCAATCATTTCGGTTTCTTTTTACTTCCTTTCTTGCTTTGATTAATGGCAAAAAATAAATCAAAGCTTTGTTCGTTATAGATATTATACACCAAAAAATATATTCACACATTTACACTTACATTTTCTTATGTTTATTTATTTTCATATAAAAAACATATATTTTCCTATTTCCTTTTCAAATATTTTATTGGCATTTTTTTTTTCTTTGTCGATTTTACCAGACTTAACTTAAATTAGCTATTTAATGCTTATAAATATTTTTTCTCTCTCTCAAGTCTCTTTAAGAAAAATTCTTATATCTAGGCTTGTAGCAAATAATAGTGTTCATTCAATAATTATATTTACATTTCTTATGCTGAAAGGTAATGCTGATGAAAAAATTAAATGTGAGTCTTACAAAAGAAATCTGACAAAATTTAGAGAAAAATATTTTTAAAAAAAATTAACTTGCGTTTAGGAAAATTAATAAGTAAAAGTAATAAGATGAGATGAGAATTCTGTCTAAATAAAAAGTGATAAGCTCATGAATCTGATTAGCTGTGTAGTACTATCCAAAAAATAATTAATACCTAAGGCTTCAGATAAGAACATTAGTACCGTAGTACCATAGCAGGTAAAATCAAAAGACTTAAGACCACAACTTTTGTACCTTTCATTAATAAAGTATTTAAGGCCCGCTTTTAGCATCTTCCATTAGACCAGGATCACACACAGCAAGCTTAGTTCGGCAATTCTTTCTCAATTCTCTTTTAAAATTGCCGCTGTGTCCACACACAGCAATTTTGTTTCTTATTCAGTCATTCATTGAGCCTCAAGCTACCTGTCTTCTTTTTTTACATCTTTATGAGAGATACAAAGAGAGAAGAAAAAGTAATTGCCGAGTACGAGCAAGTGTGTACCCCTTTAAATTTCTCTTTCTCCTCTCTCTCTCTCCTACAAAATCAAGAATTGCCCAACTAAACTTGCCGTGTGTGGTCCTGGTGTTATTAAAAAAATTCAAAACAGAAAATTCAAATTCAAATAAAAAAAAAAAATTTAAGGAACCGCCTTCAGTATCTTTCATTTTTAAGAAAAATTCAAAACACGAAACTTAAATTCAAACATAAGCAAATAAACAAAAGACTTAAGAAAAGAACTTTGGTACCGTCAATTAGTAAAATTCCATTATTAAAAAAATTTAAAAGACATGCACTTTAATATACAACATGATCAAAAAAACTTAAGACAGACACAGTGTTGCCATTATACCCCTTTTAAGGCTAGCTTTAGCCAATTTTCTCGCATTTAGCCTAGAAGTTTATAATTTAGCCTCTAGCTATTTTTCTACACTTTTTTCATTGTTAAAAAAGCTTAGAAAAAGCTTAAATTATCTATTCATATGTAATTTTTTTCTTTTGTTTAATCATGAAAACCATTGTAAAAAAAATGTACCTCAGAATACAATTCTTATACGCTTCACGTCTCTCTGTTTGTTTATTTTGTAAACTTCAAGCTTGAGTTGGATTAAATTCAATTTTACATTTGCTTTAAATGGCAAAAAATTATCTAAATTACCTAATATTTTGGATGAAATTTTGATATAAAAATTGATGAGAAAAGTTAATTTCAGAAATGAAAAAAGTATTCGGATGCTCTTTATAAAATAACTAGTTGACCCGGCAAACGTTGTCTTGTCTTAAAATTTTTATATATTCGATCTTCTTACACTAAGAAATCGTACTCATAGAGTAAAGAACCGGGCGAGACCGGGTAAAAACAGGTAGTAGGCAAATAAGCCAGATACCGACTATAGCGCTACCTGCCGGGCGGATTTGTTACGTTAAACCTTCCAAGATTATACATATAAACCTTCCTCTTGAATCACTCTATCTTTAAAAAAAATTCATCAAAATCCGCTTTGCAGTTTTAAAGATCTAAGCTTTATACTATGTAGTGATAGGACTTTACTATACATAAACTATATATCGTAGACTTATTTTTTAAGTCCAAATTATTCTAAATGGCTTAGTAATGCTGCAGAAAGCTATCATTAAAAAAATCTCTTGCAACAAAATTTGTTCTAAAGAATTCCGCATTCATGGATTTAATGAATTTAGTAATTCTGCTGTTCTGCGATTTTTTTACGATAAAGCGAGCTAAAGATCCTCTAAACCAAAAAATCATATTGAAATCAAAGTATTAAGTTCTTTGCTGTTTATTAGCTACCCTTTAAAAATGTGCATGATGCTATTTGTAAGCATGTTTCAAAATTACTTTATTACTTTAACTTTTGTTATATTTTATATTTATTTGAAGAATATTTGTAATTATGTTTGCTATAAAAAATTAAGAAATCTTTGAATTTTAAGCTCTAATTTTTTTTAATATTTTCTAACTTTTTTTGTGATTTTGATTTTTGATTTAACTTTTTCTAGACTTTTTGCTTAGCCAAACAAGCTTATTTCTTTTCTAGCTAATGGGGACCCTGATCATAATAAAAATTATTTTAATAATTGTCTGAAAATTATTGTTTTGTTAAAAATTCACATCGTGAGTTTTAAATGGACTGCTCTATAGTTATAATGGTAATAATTATCTAAGTATTTTATAGTTAAGATTTCGATACTTTTTGTATTCTTATAGAAAAAATCAATAATAACAAAAACTAAAAGAAAAATATGTAGGATATTAAAACGGCTTACTATTTTTATCTAAAGCCAAAGTTTACTTAATTACAATTTGTGATTAAAAAAATACAAGAGTTTACTTACACGCTCTAGTGGTTCATGCAAAAAATAACAGCTCATTATTTTTAAATAACCATTAAAAAAGTTTTTAAAAAATTAAATCAATTAGCAACTGAAATAATTCCATTCATTTTAAAAATGAAATTAAAAAAATTATATTTAATCTTATTTTTTTATTGCAATTTCATAATAATCATGAATTTATCATTCATGTAATCCAATATTAAACTATTATCAATTGTACCTGAATTATAATTTAATTTTAATCTGCTTAAAATAAATATTTATTTGAAATTAAATTAAATGAAAATACAAATAAAAAACAATTGATTTTAGTTCATAATAAATTCATTTGTTGTTCAATTTCTTGAAGTATAAAAACATTGAAACAAGTGTTTTAAATTTATGAACAGAATCTGATAAGAAACACAATAAATACAAAAATTATTACCTTCAACATGTCTATCAAAAATTGCAGGAAACAAGTTAAACAACAAGCAATAAGCAACATTGAATAAATATAAGTATAAACAACATTTTTAGATATTAATCACGGAAATGATTGCCATGTTCTTTTGCTTTTTTTTTGTTTCTTTTTGAAGAAAAACATTTTAAAAAATAGCAACGTTCCTACAATAATCTACATGCCGTAACAAATGATCATAAAAGTAAGTTAGAACTACAACGAAAGAAATGTACCCTTTAGTAACTTAAGAACAATTATGAGCAAAAAAAAACAAAATGTTGGCTTGAAGTTAGTTATAAATAATATCCAAACTAAAATCTAGACAAAGAGCAGCTTAATTGCTGCTAATGAATAAGTGGCCAACTTTTTATTATGCCTATAACTAAATTTTCTATGGAGAGTTAAATAAGCAATAGAATTTGATATCTGTGATTTGAAAAAATTCCGAATTTTTATCATTTTCTTAAAATGTAATACTAAGCTGTTTCACAAAGTTCTTTATATGACAAACTTAGGATAAATTACTGCTATTGAAAGCTATTAAAATTTCCATTTAAATTGTATTCAAATTTAGCTTAATATTGTATGTTGTAATTTGCCTTCAGTTGTCACAGTATTTTGTTTTGAAAAAGTATTTTATTCATCTTTTATTTCAATACAATCTTTTAATTTTCTAAGGAAATTTTTTTTTTGTGAATTTTTTTTTTATAAATTTAAAAAGTTTATTACTTGCCGTGCATAATTTCTTACCTTAAGTGTAGTGAAATATGTTAAGAGCTCTGCCTTTTTTAACTCAATTGTTAAATGTTTACGTTGCAGTTTTCTACATGTTAAAGTTTTCATGTGTACAAAATAAATTTTTCTTTAGTTTTGGCATGTTCGCTTTAAAACTGATGGAAAAATAAATGGACTTTCCGCTGGCAGAAAAAAAAACACAACAATAAAAAAATAACTACACACTGCAAAAAGACCATAAAATAACAAAAAAGGATATTTGAAACATCAATCACTTTGTGGCGCAAACACTCTGGTAAACATATCGATCGAATTGATGAACGCACACAATAAAATACTTTACATACTACAATGTAATAGCAGGTTGTTAGTGTTTTTAAGAGTTTAAAAAAAGTGACCAGATTTTACTTTTAAAAGTTAACCTTTTATTGTTCAGCTAAAAAAAATTCAAAGTAATCATTTTAGCAGAAACTATATAAATATTACATTAAGTTTAAAAAGACAATTTGCTTAATCATGCCTTGAAAAGAAACTGGTCACTTTGTACTGTTACGCATCGAAAATTGCCCATCATTTACTTGCTCTTCCATAACTAATGGCCTAAGTGAAATTGTAAGTGAATCGCACATACAGGCACAGTTTTCTTTTTTTTGTTTCTTAATTTTGCCTATTGTGTATTAAATGCACACAAATACTTTCATACAAACCAACAATTTTGTGCCCAGTTCTATTTTTCTTATTTGGGCGCCCTGTGTAACCTAACCTAACAATTTTGTGCATGTGATAAGAATAAAAATACTTCTATTTTTCAAACACAAAAAGGTATTTAGCAATACTTTAACAATTGCTAAACAACAACACTACTGTAACCACTCACACGCATTACCAAACACAGCCAATCGCACGCATGCACGTATAGTTATAACCAAATCATAAGCGTAAATATTACTCCAAGATTCTTGGTTTAAAGTTTACAATAATGACGATGATGATATTATTTTGAAGGGTTATTAGTTATACAAAAAAAAATATATAAAATAATTAAAAAATAAAAAATAAATATAAAGTTTTTTCTGAATTTTTTTTTCTTGCATGATGTATGGGTTTTCATAAAGACCTGCTGTATATGGCCTACATCACTTTAATTTTCAATTTATAGACCTGTCAAAAAAGTTTGATAAATCTTTGCATTAACATTAAAAATATTAAAACAAAACATCCACCATACACAGGAAGAAACAAATTTAATGTTATTTTTTTTTATTTTCAATAATAATTTCAACATCATACATTCAAGTGCTTTAATAACTTTCATTTAATATTTAGGTAAAGGTTTTTAGAGGGAAAATACATTTGGTTGCCGATTTTTCAATCCTACCAGTACTTACTTGGGTGTCACACGATCAAGTTTTCATTCAAATTTTAAAATTTCTCTCATTTTTTTACCAATACACTCACACTTTTAAAATTTGCTGAGAGTTTGCTTTCAATTTTTCGTTCAATTGAGTGTTTCAAATTACAGTCAAGAAAACAGCTGACTGCAGTTTTTTTTATTCCAAATTTGAATTCTTATTCTGCCGCCAGTATTGTTTTGTTTTTTTTTTAAATATGTTTGTGAACAAATTAAACAAATATAACGATGTTTTGCAGTTCATAGAGATATACAGAAGGCATGAAGTTCTGTGGAACGTGAATATTCCTGCATATAGACGGAATGATTTAAAAATTAAGGCATATAACTCTATTGCCGCCGAAACAAAACTGTCGGTGGAAGAGGTTAAAAAAAAAACATCTTGTTGAAAAACTTGCTTTGAAATTGCGTGCAGCCTACGTCACAGCTTTCAATTTTTGTGAATTTTGTGTAAATTTCTTGAAAGAGTTGTAAAAAAACTTGATCGTGTGACTGCAGTGTTACAGAACACTTTAATGGCTTTCAAGGCGTAAGATTGTTGCGGTTAAGGTTTTCTTTCTCTCTCTCTCTCTCTCTCTCTCTCTCTCTCTCTCTCTCTCTTTTAGATTTAAGAAACAATTTGTAATAGATAAAATACTCAGACTTATAACAAATTCAGAGTTGCTATATATCAAAGTTTTCATTACCACAACGACATTCATAACCAGTAGATCTGCTATTGTGTTTTTTATTAAGACATAAAACCAGCTTACTAAAATAACCGCTGACTCATCTAAAAAAAATTATTTTTATATCACTCTCAAAAATAACATCTCTCATCCATAACCTAAAGGTCGCCGTGCGATCATAGCCCATAATAATGATTATTTTATTATTTATTTAAAGCGATAGCAAATTGTTATATTTTGGATTATCATTCTAACTGAAAATGTGGAAAAAATTTTGTTTGTGTCTCTGATATTTTTCCCATTTTTGTGTGAATTAAAAATTTTATTTATTTGTTGTCGTTCTTTTAAAACAGAAACACAATGTGTACAGCAAAATTTGCAATTAAATAAATTTTTTTAATCTTTAAAAAATTATTTTTTAATAGCTAAGAAATATATATTTTTCTTAAATAAAGTTTTATTAAGCAAATTTTCTTTAGAAAATTAAAAGATGCTCTATTGAGACCATGAAATCAATTTCATAAAATATACACTTTCAAAACAAAATACAGTGACAACTAAAGACAAGTAACGGCATTCGATATTGAGTGAAATTTCAATACAATTTAAATGGAAATTTCGATAGATATCGAATGCAGTAGTTTGCTCCCAGACTACGCTTGATATCGAATGCCCTTGATCATGATCAAAAGAAGTTTGTGAAATTACTTTGTATTATATTTTTAAAGAAATGATCAAAATTTGAAATATTTTTCAAATCACAGATATCAAGTTTTATTGCTTCTCTAAAAAAAGTTTAGTCTGTGCTTAAATAAAAGTTTTCTATTGCATTAAAAATATTTTTGTTATTAATTTTTTTTTGTTAAGTATTTAAGAAGAATGTGCAAAATTAAAATTATTAACACATTATAAATACAGTGATACTAACTTGGAACAGCTAAATTGAACTTGTTTTAATAAAACAATCGTTTTGTTTTCTCTGTGTGGCATTTTCCTTAGTTGGATTATAATATTGCCACCCAATATCATGTTGGACTTTCATCTTAGTCAGAATATTTATTTGAATGATATTTGTAATCTTTCATTACACTAAAAATATTTTAATTTGGACTAGCAACCCGGCAAACGTTGTTTTGCTTTAAAATTTTATTTATATTGAAAATTAATTAATTAAAACTAAAATTGGTTTAACCGTTCTCCGTTTCAATTTTTTTTTTTTTTTTAATTAAAATATAAGTTGGGTTTTGATGAAAATATATAATTTTTGTACAGGTAGTAGATAAATAAGCCAGATACTGACTATAATGCCACCTACCAGCCGGTTTTGTGACGATAAACCTTCCAAGCCGTAACCCAAAGGTATGCATAGAAATTGACTTAAATCGCTCCAGACGTTTAGGAGAAGTACAATGTCAAACACACCTACAGTAGAATTTAATATATAATTAAGATGTTGTTTCTTAGAACTACTTCAAATACTGTTCATAAGCCTTACTAAACATTTGTCTGCAAATATTTTATTGCTGTTTTGTGATTGCAGTGTTTACTTGTAGGCAATTAAAGTTTAATCCACTACAAATTAACACTTTCTGATCGTAATTTATTGTTTAAATAGAAAATTATACATTATATAAGTAAAATTTATTTTCTTTATCTTTGATCGTTCGCTATACAAATCTTTATTATCCAATGGATTTGCTTGAAATTTGAAATTCTTACTCCAATGAATATTGGTCTAGTCACGCCCACTTGTACGCTCCCTTTTTTACGATTTTAGATCAAAATTGTTTACAATTATTAAAATATTTAAAATTATAAAGTTTAACAAAATGTAATCTTTACTTATGCTTAATTCCAATTTATGTTGGTGTGCAAAATGCATTATTTTCCATGATAATCTCAAATTGGAATTTAATTCCAATTCAAAAATGTTTATTTAATTACTTAAATTTAGCCTGAAATTATGCTTTAAAATATTTTATTTATCCCTTTATTTTGCGTCTCAGCTAATAATGCTAACCAAAACATGAGTCACTTTATAAAGTAGTGAATGACAAATTTTTTTAATAATTAAAATTTTATTTGAAAAATTGGTACATGCGCTCTCTATAGTCTAAGGATATGGACTCATGTAAAAAAGGACGGGGCAAAAATATCTAGTGAAATCAGCAAAATCTATTTAGATAACATATTAATAAAAAAAGCTTAAAAAGCCATTTATAAATTGCTCAGTATGTGTTTTTTAGGGCTGATAAAAAGTAGTCTACAAAAAAAAAGTATAAAATAAAAATTTTATATGTACTAAATTTAAAACCCATAAATACTTGTATCTTTTCCCTTAATATTCTTAAATAAATCAGTCTAACTTACAGCTTATCTTGCAAGAGCAAATGTTACTGTGTTTGCTTTGATAAACAATAATTAACGACAAGCTACATTATAAAAATAATATAATATATTCTAAATACCAAATCATCTATCCCTTTTAGGGGCACAAAAAACTTTGCAAACTTTAATATGCTTGGTATTCACTTTAACATAAAACCTTGCCCACTTAGTCGTATCTAAAATAATTTATTTGCTGCAAAAAAATCACAGTTTCTCATTTAGAAAAGCAATTATTCTTATTTTATATTTTATTAGCAGTAAAATGGAAAAGCAAAAAGAGAAATATTTCACAGTATCTACTCAGTTAAAAAAAAACGGTTTATGGTTTCTTTAACCACTTTAAATGTCAGTTATAGTTGTATTTTCTACAATTTCTTTTATCCTTCACATATTTCACCACAAGGTGGTAGGATTATATACTCGTAGTTACAGGTATCTGTATGTGAATTTTATATTTTTTAATTTAAATAAAAAGCAAGAAAATATAACACTTGTAAGTCCTGGAATAACAGTTGGAAGTCTTTATGGTTAGAGAGCATTCTTTTCTTTCTATCAGCATTCCTTAGCATTTTTAATACAAAAAAAAAATAATTTTTGTAAATATAATTATTTTAAAAAAAATACAATTTTTAATTTTTAGAAAAAATGTTAAAGACGTTTTCTTTATTATTTATTTATAACGAATATTGATCATCGAACTAATTGATGTCGCTTTAAACATTGTTTTTTCATCTTTATGGAAACCAAATTCATGGCTGCACGCAATGTAACTCTAAGCAAATTAATTTAATTACTTTTCGTTTGATTACCAGTCTGATAAGGTAATAGTAGAACTCCGAAGATATGCATCTGATAGCTTTAAAATCTTTAGTTATTCAAGCTCGGGAGCACATCGAGAATTTCGGTGAAAAAATACAGTGCATGTGTTTCACATACAGTTGTAGTATAAAATAACTCGTTATTACAACTTTTGACAGTTAAAGTTATAATTTTGAGGTGCAAATAACCGGTTTTGGGCTAAACTTTGAAACCAAATTTGTGTGGATAGCTAAAGACACGATATCCGATATTTAACTTATAGTAATTTTTAATTTAATGTCTAACCAGAAGTCTGAAATTTGGCTAATAAAATCTTAACTTTAGTTATCAGTAACTTGTAATATTTAATGACCCTTAAGGAAAAAAGACGAGGGTATTTGAAAAAATATTGGAAATTGCAGTGACAATAAACTGTACAACAGCTCGTCACTAATCAGATAGTAGTCCTGATTATGAGTGTTGTTATTGTAACGAAAACAGTCATTTGTAGCAATGATAACTATTCTTGTTGTGAATTTAACTGGCATTAGTTCATTAATGTATTGCTCTTTATGACAACACTGATATGTCTATTAACGTGCCACACGGTACTACTAAAAGTGTACATTCTTTCCGACATGTGACAAGAATAGAGAGAAAACAAACAACAAATGAACTAAATACTTAAAACAATAATGACTCGCCTAGTTATTGGAGAAGTTAAGTGTCCTACAAAGATATGACAGTATCTAAATAAGCCGATATATTCGTCCTTAAATTTTTTTTTTATTGCTCTTTGTTTTCTTGTGGCAATTAATTGCATTTTTTATTACATTGCTTATTCATTTTGCCATAAATTTTTTTAAGCACTCATATTTTTAATACTTTTTCTTGTTCTTCCTGCATATATAGTGACATACAAATTGTGTCTCTACATTCCTTTTTGTTTCAGCTTTATTACAATATTTGTTTCCAATTAACTAGTGTAACAGGTTTCTTGGAAGCCACAAAGCAATTTTACCTTGAAAAGTTGTTTTACTATTTATTTATTTTTTTTTTAGTTTTATTGACTATAAAAATAAGAAACTTTTTTACAAAAATTAAACGTTATATCAACATATATATTTACAAGTGTTTTAAATATTTGTAATTAAAAAAAAAAGGAATTTTTGATTTTAATGACCAACATTGATATCACTGACCAGAGTTATTTTTTTGTTCATTTTCGATTAACTAAAGTGAGCTGATTGCGAAAATAAATCTGTGGTATAATCACCTTATTTGATAGCGAGTAGACAGTAATATTTCGATACAGGTCGAATAAATTATATTATAAGATATCTATCGAATCGTAACTTTTTTCAAATTGCAATAGACTTATACACAAATCTTTAACCACATGCCAGTAAAAAAAAAAAGAAATTTAGTATAACTTAGGCAACAATTGTGCAAAAAGAATTTTTAATAATGTGAATGATCAACTCCTTCTTCTGACATCTTTTATCTTAAAAAATCAAAAGATGAAAATTTATTAAAAATTATAATAACTAAATAAAACTTAAATTTTTTTTAATTATGCTCGTTAAAAAAAGTAATTTGTTTTGGTTCTGATAACTAGTTTGCTATTGAATGATATTAAAGGCGTTTTCTATTCTCAAAAACAAACTCTGCTTTAAATTATGTAATATTTTAAAGAGATTGCTGAAAACTGATGCCATTTTTATGGTGTCGATACAAGAAAAATAAGTTTTTATGTAACATTTAAAGCTAAAGGATATATAGCGTTTTTTATGTTTAACGCTTTTAAAGGGATTTGCTAAATTTGATTAGGCTAACACCACTCATACAAAATAAACTTTGAGCCTAAAATAAAATAAAAATAAATATTTGCTTTAAAAGTAACAAATAATTAATTAATTAATTTTTATGAAGAATATCTTGACGAAGAACATGTTGAATCTTCTAGTTCATATACGCTAATGTTCCGGAAACCGTGCATTTTGCTCCCGTTTTTCTCATAGAAAGTGAATGAGAAAACTCCAGCAATTAACACACACAATTGACAAAACGAAAGTAAATTTTTTAAAACCATAGTTTTTATGAAAAAAAGCCAATTTTCTTTCCAAAATTGGTTGAAATGAAAAGAAAATATATTTAATTTGAATAGTGCAACATTTTATTTTATCTTTAACTCTTAGTTTGTGCAAAACTCATTACTTTGCTTCAGTGTATGCTTGCGGTTTGAAAACGCCAAAATTAAGCGTTTTGCGTTTTGCAGAACACCTTTTTGCGATTTCAAATCGGAATCGCCAAAGTTAAGCGATTTGCATTTTTCAGAACATGGGTGATAAATAGAAAAAAAATAATTTGCTTAATTATATAAAACAGTAGTTGACACAATTGTAAAAAAAGGGTAGTATTTCACCCTCACTTAGAAATTGAGCTTAAAACATGTGCCATTTTTGCGTCTTTTATATGCAACATGATGAGAACAGAATATGATATTCAATTTAACTATTAAACTTTTTTGACAATAAAATGCAAACATTCCTGCATAGCAGAATGAATATATGCAACATTTTTGTTAGAAAAGAAAACGCCATAAAATTGTACTCGATCGGCAACTCGATATCGAATGCTATCATTTGAAATTAAGTTACATTTTACTCGATATCGAGTGTCATAATACCAAAGTTAAAACTTTCGATAAATTTTACTCGATATCGAATTAGGTGATTAGAACCCTGGTTTTTTCCTAGCACATCTAGTTTTTAATTTATGGGAGTCTAAGACTGATGACTATTTTATAAACTTTATTTTATACATTTTATAAGATTTTATAAGATTTTTAGATCTCTAAAAATCTACAGACAGATGTATAAACACACAAAAAGACAGACGGGCTTAATCATCTTCACTATTTATAAAGTTTCAAAATATATATAATTTATAGACAAAATTACAGTGAAAACTCTCTTTAGGGTAAAATAAATAAATTGTAAAACAAATTTTTTTAAGGGATTTAAATAATTTATAATTAATTTGAAAAAAAAAAAATTAAAAAATTTAAGCCCTTTTTTATCATAGTTTTTTTTTTTAAGTAATTATAAATTTATTAAGAAATTGATGGCAAGTATTTAAAAAAATTTTTTTTTAAATTAAATATTTATCCATGGCCTCTTTAACTTTTTTCTTACTCAAATAATTAAAACTTCATTTCATGTTGTTGAAAAGAAGGTTTTGTTTTTAATAATTGTATTAATTAAAAAATTTTTTCAATATCAATGCTACATAAAAAATTAAAAATAAATTGCATTTGCCCTGAAAGAGATAAAAAAAATTTCATTGACTTAAAAAATGAAATTAAGTATTTTTTTTTAACCACAATATTTTTGTTGTTTCATTTTAAAAAAATATAAAACACACGAACACATTCTTTTCATTTACGCAATACAGACAGAAAGTTTTTTTTTGCAATTTATTATTTTGATTTAAAATTTGACCATTTTAATATTTTTATGTTAGTTATATTTGCGGCTTTTGATTTCCCAGGCGTAAATAAATATTAAAATTATTTTTATTTGAAATTTTAGTCATTAGTGATTATGAAATGAATTATGCAAGCCAGTGCAATGGATACGTATGTAACTACAGTTCAACTGGGCTAGATACCAAATACAAATTATTTACAAAAAATATGCTATAAAAAGTTTAATAATATTTATTAAAGGTCTCCTTTCCATTACACAATTTTATAAAGAATGAACAAATATTCTAGCAGGCAGTGAGTACATAATAAAAATTGTTTACAGCATTTTTTAGCATTACATGTAATGGCATTTTTATATTTTTTGAGTGTAAAAGTATGTGTTATTTTACACAATTATAAAATGTAAATTAATTTAATTAATGTATTTCTTTAGCTCTTAACACATATTTTTTTGTAAATGCAAACCATTTAAGCAAAAAAGCAGTGCAACTTTACATGTTCAATTAAAAATAAATAAATATACGATGTCCCAGTAAAAGTGCACTTTTTCATTTTAAAATAAAATTACGAATTTTTTGGGAAAGTTGTAATTTTTTTTATTCGCTTATAAAAAAGACATGTTACGATTAAAATGTATGTGCCAATGGAACAAAGTGAAATCAATGCCAAAAAAGTCATTTAAACCTGAATGGCTTCGTAAATACACAAAATTGTCAATTTTGGGGCTCAAAGAATCCTCCTGCAATTCATGAAATACAGTTGCACCCACAACAAGCAACTTTCTGGTGCGAATTTTTGATAGGCCTTATTTTTTTTAAAGTTGAGGCTGAAATTACAATTAATGTGTATAGCATCCATTACAGGAATATACTAACGGAGATCTTGTAGTCTCAACATGAAGGTATGGAGCTGGATGACATTTAGTTTCAGCAAGACGATGCCGGCTAGTGAATGAAACAATCGTTTTTTTAAAGTCTGAAATGAAAAAATACACTTTCACTGGGACACTTTATATAATCGAATAATTATTTATATTTGAAATAAACTGTTTTAAAAATAATAAGGATATTCACAACATTATAAGTGCAAGTTTGCATTTTCCAAATATGCTAAGCATATTTAACTAGCTCGTAAAAGTCCTTTTTTTTAATTGCCCAAATTTTATGTTTGGGAAAAACCAGACAAACAAATTTTGTCTTCTTTAATTTAATCTATCAATTAAACATGTGTTTCTTATATTTGATTTATTTATGATATAAAGCATACAGCAAATGTGTACATTTTGTTGTTTTATTCAACAAAAGGAAGCGTTTTGCACTCATTGACACACTTGTGAGCGCCCTTAATAACTTACGAGTATGAAATAAATATTTTATTGTTGTGCGCTAAAATAAAATGCCCATTATAATTTGCAAAACATTTTAATGCATGAATTAAATATTTAATTTAAAAATTGTTTTGGAACATTTTCTTTAAATTACAATTATACATATTCATTTAAAAAAAAAAATAAAATGTTCGCATTTTGGTTTAAGCAGTCTATTAAAACTTATTTTAATAAATTTTCAGTAAAATGTGTATAAAAAAGGAAACGAGAATCTCACATAGTCGGCAGTCGCAGGTTTAATTCTTGCCTAGACTAAGGGAGTCGAGCCGATAGTTAAACCAAACAAGTGATCAACTTTTTTCGATTTTATTCACAATTAAGTCAATCTATCACAGAGTATCAGACACCACTTTGTTAGTAACAAATGTTGTCATTTTGTACACAATGAAATAACATCACTTAATGAAAAAAAAAATAACAAGTTAAACATCGATTTTAATAAAATACTATTCATTTCATTTGCAACTTATGAAACTATATGTTTGTTTAAAAAGAACGATGAGTTTTTGTTTTATTCTATTTTAAATAATTTTTTGAAAATTAAAAATTTCAAAATTTTGTATAGAAAATAAAACATCCTTAAAATATTATATTTTTCTATAAATTTTATGAATTCACTGTTCCCTGAAAAAAACTTTACTATTTTATCTTTAAATAAATATATGTCACACAGAAGAAAAGAACTTAGAAGACGTACTTCCAGTATTGCAGCGATCAAAAGACTTAAGACAAAAACTTCAACTTCACAAAAAGGTAAATGACTTACAGTGCCTTTATACTCGTACATGAAAGTACTGTCTTGCAAATTGTGTATACGTATTAAAGGGCTGCATAAGCATGCTTGAAAGCCACAGATCACTACAAATATATATAATATTTTATTATAAAAAGAGCTTGTAAACCATTTCCAGGCTCACTATGAAGAAAGCTCTTGTTCAGACGACAAACAGTTGATTTGCGGCTTCTTAAAAAAAATTTACAAGAAAATTCTTAGGAAAATAAATTCGAGCAATAGCGTAAGCATTTCAATATGAAATGGAGGCTCACTAAAAAATATTCTTGCTGTTTGTACGAATACAAATGACAAAATCACTCTCTTGCTTGCTTGTTATCGCTGAGATATTTTTTTTTATAAAATTAACACAAAAGGCACAGAAGCCAATAAAATTAAAAATAAAAAATTTTTTTCTATCTTCTAATATTGATTTTTTAACAATTAACATAAATTTTTCTTTTTAATTAAAAAATACAATTTGAAGCTTTTTGGTTTACAATTTATTTTTTGTAAATGGGTGTGTGTGTGTGTTTTATATTTTTCCTTCTGTTGTCTTTCATTGAGAGTTTAAGTAGTCTGTCATGTTGAGTTTTTTAAGGTACATTTTTAGTTTCCCGCTTGTGTTCGCCAAGCGAACGATAAGTCAAAAATTAATGAGCTCCTTTTTCAGTCGAAAATGAGCGACTGGTTTTCTTTCGTTTTAGCTTCGCATCAAAATAGAGAGCCGGGCAATAAAAATATTTTTTATTTTACAGAAAAAAATTTTAGTTTTAAATTAATCTTTTACCTCAATCCAGACATTTTTTTCAACTTTTTTAGTTTAACTTTGTGCAAGTGTCAAAAATTTACTTGCAAGAGAATTTCATTTCAAGTAAATTGTTCAGGTGGAAGTTCGAAAATTTTAAGTGGGTAAGTGAAAAGTGTAATTGTATTGAGTTTCTTGGATTTCAACTTGTATGTGTAAACTCTAGTTTAAAATACTAAATTTTGGTTTCATCGTAACCGAAATACTCAAGATAAAAACTTCAGTTTTGTGCTTATGAAAAAAAGATATCGATTTTTGTTTTTTACATATTTTACTGTCAGCAAGAAGGGTGTATATGAGTTTGTGATTCCGTTTGTATAGCATATATGTGCACTCTATTATTTCAGAATAATCTCTGCCATTATACGAATATGGTTAATTGGTTCACTTAAGCTCTATAGTAGCTTCCTTCCTGACGCTTAGTCAAAACTGGGTATTTACACTTTAGAAGGAATAAAATTAATTTTTACCCCTAGATAAAATTAAATAACAAAACCGGCAACTATTGGACGCTTCCTATTTTCTGTTAATTTTTATATATAAAAAATTTCAAAATATTAAAAAAAAAATTACTTGTTTTTTTTTATAAATTTTTTAATAGCCCAGAAACAGCGATTATACTATAAAATTATAAGTTGTTAAAACAGATATGATAAATTTTTTTTACACATTTTTTGTTACTATACTCTTTTTCTTAGTTATGATATGATGTGTGAAGTAGCCTCTTCAAAATTCTTTTATATTTAAATTCTTATTTTTAATAACTTCAAATAAAACATTTCTTATTGCTTATATTTTTTCTAGAAATATAAACATAAAATATTAATTTTCATATAAAATGTTTCATTTCCAAAAATAATAAATAAAAGATTTTTTTATTATACAAATACAAACCACATGAAAAATACGAAATTCATTTTCTTCATTTAAATAAAATTGAAGGCTAAAAAAAAACAATAAAAATACTTGGCAAGGAAAAACAAGATACTTACTTTGTGGCAGCTAAGAAAAAAGCCTATAAAATTGACAAAAACCTTACGATGACAAACAATTGTAAACTGTTGAATTGCAGTAAAACATCTTTTGTTACATTTCATTTTTTTATTATTAGTTGTCGGCACACCATATAACGATACAAGCCTGTGTAACAAAGTTCAAAGAAAAATATTCAAGAGCAAAAAAAATTAAAATTTTTTTTTTTTGCAGTTTCTCTTAATATTTTTGCATTTCTTTTTCAGCATCTAACTGGCTTTTAAAATTGAAATTTATTGATGTAACAAAAAATTTTATTACATTTTGAAATCATATTATAGCATTCATTGCATATTAATTTGATATGCATATCTGCATTTGTGTAAAATTATGACATTAAATTTAATAAAGCAAAGAGCAAAATTAAGTTTAATATTTTGTAATTTATATTTTTCCATGCAATTAATTCACAAAAGGAATTTAATTACAAAAAGACTCGTTAGCTTAGTGCAGAAGATTGGCAGCTTTTTAGTTATTACTTTACTATCAAACTTAAATTTCAAAAATGCAGCTAACTTCAAACAAAACTTGAATTGAAAATAATTTATCTACTTAATACTTCACATTAAGTCATATAATATTTACTGCAGTCATTAGTTAATAATTATGTTATGGGTTAGAGTCTAAATAATAAACAGCTTAATTACATTAAGCAAACCAATAACAGTATTAAAAGTTACCTGTATCAAAATTTTTTACTAAATTTTTGTTAAACTTGTACTGTTGAGTGCTGAGAGCAACTGCCACTTGCAATATTTTTTGTTAAACCATTTTCACAAACAGCCCCCAACAGTATACTTGTAAATCTATTTATGAAATGCATCAAATAGATTAAAGTATTCAAATTATGCCTTAGTGCAGTAAGTGTATTTGTACATTTCATGTACTTTTAGTTATATTAAGTGTTCTGGGTCTCAAATGAATTGAGTTATATAATCCATGCAGCATGCACTTACTTACAAACATCTCCAATAACAAAAATTGTGGCCCTAGTTAATCTTTTTTCCCCTATTCCTATATTTTATAAAAAAAAAAGCCAGCCACATCATCGGCATTGTAAATAATAAAACACTGATAATGTTGACAGAGCTGAGTACGATACTCGTAATGTTACTAACATAATGATCATTTAACAAATTTGTTACTTTAATTTAAAGCCAGTATGTCGTTTATATTTTTTGTAAATGCTTCTACTGCTTGATATGCATGTGAATATTCTGTTTGTTAAGCATTTGCATATTACATACTCTCTTGACAATTTTGCTTGCATTGAAATCCTAAGCCAAACCAAAAAAAAAAAAAAAAAAAAAAATAGGCAGTCGCATGTAGCAAATATACAAACTTTTGTACTCTGCTAAAATAAATTTATTTCATACACAAACATACATAATGTATTTTCTGTATGGCAAACATGATGATTATGTGCATGAGCTGAGGATGCCGGCAATGGCAGATGAGCCAGCAACTTAAATTTAAATGTACGAGTACTTCCATATATTTTAATATAATTTATTTTGTATAGAATTACAAATGTATATATGTAGCATATCTAGAAATGCTAGTGAAAGCAAATGCATAGTATAATAATTTAATTTAATTTAATTTAAGGAGTGCAGCAAATAAGCCTTTGAAATTATTTTGTGTCATCAAAGTCTGTTCTGGTACGCTTTTCTGCTTGATAAATATTGGCCAACAGCCTACAAGAAAATTTTAGAAATTAATAAACAATAATTACAGTCAAAATACGATGGAATAAAAATTGTTTTGGCCAAAGCAGAAGGGACATTTTAATAGAGGGTAATTTTGCAAAAGCCAAATACAAACTTTTTTTTGAAATCCAAAAAGACTAAAATATCGGTCACGCCCACTTTACAATAAAAAAATGTAATTGTTTTTTAAGTACTAAAATTGTATTTTTCATTTAATTTCTCTAATATTTGGTTAATATAATTTTTAAGGAAGTTCGCCCTGCATTTTAACTACAATATTTGTTCATATTTTTACTTGTCAACTGATTTCTTCAAATTTGTTTAAATTTTTCGCATTTCTAATGGCCCAAGGCCAATATGAAGAAATTTTCTATCAAATATTTTAGAATCAATCATACTCCTCATTTAAATAATAACTACGGAAATATTTTTAATTCTTTGATTTGAACAGATTTCGTCTCTGAGAAAGCCCATAAAGTTTGGTTCAATGAGGGTTTTAACAGTTCGAATTTTTATATCCAATATTTCAGTCGAAAATTTATGTGTCAGAGAATATTTGAGAAGAAAGACGCAATGTCAGACAGTCAGGATGCAATGCTGGCTTTATGTTCACCTCAGCTAAGATCAACTATAGTCATCGACTGTCTTTCATCTTTGAATGAGCTTGGAGCTTTTAACAATCTTAGATTGTTTTGGTGCATGCACATGAGCGCCAAACTGCCAACTGAAAAAAATATTTAATATTAATTATAAAACTTCAAATCAAGACAAAAATCAAAAACTTTTAATAAGATTTTTGTATTCATAGTTCTATTGCATACAAAAGAATTATATGACATACACACATACACATGTTGTATAAGACCGATTGACTGCTTTCGTCTGTGCGTGGACATAGATTACGCATATGTATGCTTGCCTTTGTTAACAAAAATATATACACACACATTACGCATATTTAAAAAATTTCTATAAAACAACAAATATAATTTCGGTTGTATTTTTTATTTTTCTTGGCCATTTGTTGACCGATTCTTTTGATTTGTTTTCCAAATATTATGACCATATTTTCTTATTTAGACAAAATACGCAGAAAGTGCACTCAGAAAAGTAGTAAAAAAATAGACGTAATAGCGATTTTTCATTCATAGTTCCAGCATTTATGAACCAATCGGTTTGAATTTTAATAGCAATTTAAAGAAGGTAATAACTAACAGATTGGTATTCTAAGCTTTTCTGTACTTTGATAAGGAACTTCATAAAGAGGATTTCAACTGCTAAACGGACAAACGAACATCGCTAAATCGACTCCGCTATTTATAAAGACCCATAATATATATACTTTTTAGGATGGCACATATACGCTTCTTTCTTTTAGTGAAATGTATAAAAATTGATCTCATTTACTAAAATTATTTTAAAAAAATCATGGCAGAATTAACACGGTACGGTAATATTGAATTACAAAAACAACTTTATCGTATGTGCCAAATAAAAATGAGGAAATTCTATTTATTTTTAGCATAAAAATAATGGCGCGTACAGAATGTAAAAAATGTTTGACAGCTTCGAAGAAAAAATGTTGGAAAGCAAAAAATGTACAAAACTGCTTTATATGCTTTACCATGTTAATTCTGCCATGAAAAAAGTAATAATATTTGACTTCAGGAAAAAATTATTTTTACTATAGGCTACAAATTGGTGTCCTACATTTTCACACTTGCCCAAGAAAATACTATGTAATATTTATTGAGCCATTTAAGCTCAGTATTCTAACTGCAGTGTACATGCACAAAAATTTTAAATGTACTAAGTAACATTTGGGACAAATAGTCAATTGATATTTCGCTTTAATACAATAAATACTTAAATAACTTTTGTTGACTTTAAAAATTAAATGATCCTATTTAGTGTAAATAATCTTTAATGGAGCTGAGTTTTAGTATATCAGTTTCAATGGAATAATTAAATCATTCCATAAAAGCTCGAAACAATTTTAAGTATTTATCTTTTGATTTTTCAGGAATTATTGGTTATTTGTGAATATTAATAAAACATTTAAAATTTCAAGTAAATTCTTATTGAAATAAATGCTTTTAAAAATAAACAAATTATTTTAATGACCTTTACCTTCTTTTCCCCATAAAATATTTGCATTTTACTATGAACAGTAGAATGACAGCCACAGTTATTAACCAAACAAATTTTGTCTATTATTAAGGTTTAGAAAATTTGAAAAATACTTTGTAATTAAAATTAGAGTTTGTGTTTTATGCCTCTCCTAAATTCAATACATGATTACAAGTGTGTGTATGTTATGAACATACTCAAATTTCCAAAGTGTTGAAGGCAAAGAAATAATTATATAGTAAAAGTGCACAATATGCCTTGGAACACACACACTCAGTAATTGTTGTATTTTTTGAATTTGAAAAAATTATTACTTCGAAGAGCTTAGCAAATACTTTTCAGATATACAATTATAAGAGGCTTATTTGCGATGGCAATCAATAATTTTCTACAAGCTGATACTTTTTTTGTTTTTGTTTAACTTTTCTCAACAAGTAGCTCTGCGACGGCTGCTCTTGGGCAAAACAATTTATGTTACAGAAGTAAAATTTGATAAAGTAGCAGCAATTTAATAAAATATGTAATCAATAAGTCCACAAGAATTCATAGAAATTCTACTAGTATGTAGTAATTCAACAGTAATTTTCTATACTTGTAAGATTTGGAATGGAATTTCTTAAATAATCACTGCCAAAAAAAGTGCAAGTGTATAGCGGTTTTGAAGGTTTATTTATTTGGGCCTATGTCAAATAGGATTTTAAAGTTTCTCTTTTTTTGCAAAATTTTAAATATGAATGTGTAACCTGCGTACATAAAATGGCTAGCAAGCTTATGTAAAACCCTACGAGAAATATTTTTGTGCAATATTTTCACCCTCTAACTTTTCATTTAATGGGACTTTTTTGACTACAAATTACAAAATATAAAGAAGACACTTAAGAGCTAAAGGGTTAAAATGGTTTACAAAAATATTTCCTTTGAAATTTAACAGTGAGTTTCTTAACATACCGATAATGAAAATTTAATTTTATATAATTTTAAAAATAAGTCAAAACTTAATTTAAAAACTTATTTATAGATGGCGCAAAAATGTTCAATAAAACTGAATTTCAAGTGATTGTTATTGTAAAAGAGAAATGCTTTTACATTAAATTGAACTTACAAAATAAAGCTGTAGATCTAACACTTATTAATAAGAAGATAACAGAGACTTTGACTATTTTAAAATAATTTATTAATTTAAATTTTTTAGACTTGTGCAATTCTTTGCTAACAAGTTCTAGTCGAATTACAAATAGTTATTATTTTGACTTTATTGTCACCAAAACTAAAATTGATTTCAAGTATACTCAACATCCTGATTCAAATACCAACGAAAATAAAATGAGTTATATTTCATTCAAATGCATTCATAAATTCTGAATTTATTATTAATTTTTTTTTTATATTTTTAATTATCTAACATAAAAACACTTGTTAAAAAAATTTTATGAAATACGGTTTAAGGTGCTTTCACTAAATTAGCAATAAATTCAGAGCTTATTAATGAATTTTTTTATATTTAAAATTTTTTTAATATCAAGTTTTTAATGAAATTTTTAAGTAACAATTTTTTTCAAATTAATTGAAAAAAAATTTTTTTTTTTAAACAGTACTGGGGTGTATGGAAATTTAAAAAAAAAATTTTAAAATAATCCAAAGCAACTTCTAAGTAGATTACAAATCTAGACAGTCTCCTTTTTAAAATGATATGTGTCCTATCCCACTATCTTTAATGGTTCGTTGGAAAGTTGCTAAAATCTCTCAAAGCAACAGCACTGAGCTATATAAAAATTTCAAAATAATCCAAAGTATCTTCCGGAGGAACCATAGAATATTGCGAGATAGGACATATATCATTTAAAGGGGAGGTAATCTACCACTCAATTTTCAGAAGTTACTTTGAACTATTTTTAAAACTTTTTTCAAATTTTCATATACCCTAGCAGTTTTGCTAGGTGCACTACCGATTTTGCACATGGAAATTAATGAAACCGAAAAAGAATTTAATCTATAGTTTCTAAGTTTTTTCTGAGTACTTGGGCGATAGATTACAAATCTTTTTTTAAATTTCAGATCAAGAAACTAAAATTAACGAGTACTAAGAAACAATCCTTTCTGAGAACTTCATTTCAAAAAGCAATAAAATGTCTGCAGACACTAAATTTTTATATTAATGAAAAAAACTCTAAGAAGATTTATTTTCATTTAGGTTTGCAAACATTTATAAAAAAAATTTTAAGCCAAACATATTTAATTAATGACAAAAATCGAAAAAAAAACTCTCTTTCTAAATTTTCCCTTAACATATGTAAACTTTATTACATTTTAAGCAAATATATACTAGTCACAAGCCACCGGACTGATAAAGAGTTTTATGCAAAAACACTGCAGACTTTATTTGAGTTTAAAATTTTTCATTTTCAAGGTCTGATTATTTTTTCGCTTTTAATTTCATTAAAATACCAACATGATCTGGTACGTATTTCTTTTAAAGTTTTGTTGCAAATAATGAAATAAAGTTTATATTATGCACAATTGTTACGCACACTTGCTTGTGACTATTTTACGTTTTTAAAAAATTTTAAGAATTAATTACATTAATAACTAGGCAAGTGCATATAATAGGGGGGGCGCAAAAGACTTCATGTTTATAACAATAGCTACTAAAATAAATTAAAATTGTTATAAAAAAGAAAATATGTGTTATGCTGCCCTACTGTTAACTTTCAGTTACTAGGAAACGAGAGAATTTGACAAAAAAAAGCAAGCTGTAACAAGAATAAGTAAAAATCTTAACACTTTAAAACAACAAATTACATGCAATCATAACAAATGCACATGGCCTCAGCTTTTCAACCCATCATGTGTCTTGGCAAGTACCCAGGGAACAACACATACAAGATTGAATACAAGTGCATACACAAAAAACACACACACATAGCATTTATTTTCATACAATAAAATATTTAAAACCTTGACAAATATGAAAGCAGGTTCGCAGCTACCTACTTGTGTTATTATGAATGTAAAAGTTTGTGGGACTGTGTGTGTTTTATTGTGTGTATGTATTTATTTGCTGTAACATTTATTCATTCCTACGTTCACTTATGGTGAATGAAATAATAAATTCAAAAAGAAATACTAGTTGTACACACACATACAAGCGTACAAAAAATGGACAAAAAGGAGCAAAACAAAAATCTACTACGGTTTCTGTACATGCATGACATTCGATGAGTTTATGTTTGGCTGAACGTGGTCTTCCTTTGCGACACATTCCATTTTCATTTAAAAACGTTCACAATATGAGCGTTAAAATTTGTCTTTACCAAATGCACAACCTTCTGTTCTATCTTAAACACGGTAAAAAGGAAAAATTCATAAATAGATTTAAAAAAAAGAAAGAAATAAAAACAACACGAGTGCAAAACAAAAGATAAATAATCCAATTACAAGAAAAGCTAGTAACAGCAACCGAGTACAAAAGGCAACAGCAGAAATTTCAATAATAACAAAAAAAAAAAACAAAAAGAAAACAGATTAATTTTCAACACAATTCACATATATGACATACGACTTTATATCAAACAACTTGTTTAAATATTTAAAATCAAACTGCAACTACAATAACAACAGCCACTACAATTGCAGCATGTCCAGCCAAAAAAAGAAAAACGTGTTCAAGTAAGTAAGGAAAAACAAAAAGGAAACTGAAACTTTTCAAAATTAAATAACAAACAAATAAAAACAAGGAAGAGTATTAAAAATTAATTTACCTCAAAGTGTTACCTACAGTTCTGACAAACGCTTATTACTGAAACTCTTACAGTCAACTTTACCGTCTAACATATTTAAAATATTTCCAAGAATAAAAAAAACAATCAGGAAAGTGAAAATTAAAGAAATTTTAATTAATAAATTAGTACAATTTCATATGTAAATATTACAGTGTTGAATGGTACCGAAGATAGCAAAAATGGAACAGAAAAAAAATGACAAAAAATTTAATTTTACTAGTTTTGCATGTATTTATATCGAGTAGGATACTGTAAATGAATTTTATTATTGGTACGAGCTAAAAATTAATTTTTAAAAATATTATAAAATAAACAGTATCCATTTCAATATTCAAACAGAATTGCTTGGTGCATCGTGTATTACTTCCAAAGTAGTGCATTCATGTAAGGTTGATTGGTTGGTACCTATACCATAATTGGACTTTATAAAAGAAAAACTTTAATTTTTTTAAAAGCACATTTTTATTTGAAATTCGGAAATTGCTTACTTAATAAACTTTTTTAAATCACACCCTACAAAAATGTTCATGATTGCAAGTATTTTTTCGACATGTTGAAGGATATATGTTAAGACTTGGCACAGCCGAATTTAACTTATTTTTATTTAAAAGTAAATACCTATTAATTTCTTAAAATCTTGTCATAATTGGTAATTGCATACAAATAAATGTGATTGGCCAAAAAAAATATACCTATAAAATCACTCATAGAAACATACAGTACAAAAATAACTTCTTTATAACGGGACTTAACCATTTCTTAGTACAATATTTTTTTTTTAATGAAAAGCCATTTTTGAATGATTGTGTTCTTTTTTTTGTGTGTTTGTTCCAACTCATTTGTTTGTGGGAGATCATATCTGTCTCTCTATGTGATTATAACAATTGTGTATGTGCTTTCTCTCTTCCTCTATCTCTCTCTGTTGCAGAGAGCTTTAGTATATTAAAAGCAGTTTATTTACATATAGAGCTATAACTCATGACTATAGGTAGATTTTTTTCTGTTGCTTTCTTCTATTCACAAAAAGAAATACATTTTTGTTGTTTTTTTTATACAGTAACTACATTATTAGTATGTATGTATAATAAACAGTTACTTTTTAGTAAGCCATAATTTGCCATTAAAAGAGAATTTGATTGGTGGACAAGTATAAAAATGGATGATGAGTTAAGAATGCTATGAGTGCAATAAATACTTAATAAAGTAATGACTTTTAATTACAGGATGTAATTAAATGAAAATTATAAATAAAGAGTGATTTTTTTGTTTTATCTTTTTGTCAACACTAGTTTTGACAGCTCACGCACGTTTTGTATCTTGTGTCACTGTCAAACATCTTCAGTTTGGTCTATAATTTAATCATGAATCGTCTTACAAACGAACAACGCTTGCAAATTATTGAATTTTATTACCAAAATGCGTGCTCTGTTAAGAAAGTTCATCGCGCGCTTCTTCCATTTTATGGTCAGTTTAATCGACCTACTGAGGCTTCTATTCGGGCTATTGTAACAAAATTTCGCACCAAATTTACATTGTTGGACATTAAACCACCAACACGCTTACGTAGAGTGCGAACTGAAGAAAATATCGCAGCCGTATCGGCCAGTGTTGGTGATGACCGTGAATTATCGATTCGGCGCCATTCGCAGCAATTGGGCCTCTGTTACTCCACTACGTGGAAAATTTTGCGGAAGGATTTGGGTGTGAAGCCTTATAAGATACAACTGGTGCAAGAATTGAAGCCAAACGACCTACCACAACGCCAAATTTTTGGTGAATGGGCTCTTGAAAAGTTAGATGAAGATCCACTTTTTTATCGAAAAATTGTGTTCAGCGACGAGGCTCATTTCTGGTTGAATGGATACGTGAACAAGCAAAACTGCCGTATTTGGAGTGAAGAGCAGCCAGAAGCATTGCAAGAGCTACCAATGCATCCACAAAAAACAACCGTTTGGTGCGGATTATGGGCTGGCGGCATCATTGAGCCGTATTTCTTCAAAGATGATGCGAATCACAACGTTACTGTGAATGGTGAGCGCTACCGTGCGATGATAACAAACTTTTTTTTGCCCAAAATGGAAGAGCTTGACTTGCATGACATGTGGTTTCAACAAGACGGTGCCACATGCCACACAGCACGCGAAACAATGGACCAATTGAGAGGCGAGTTCGGTGAACAGTTTATTTCACGCTTGGGACCAGTCAATTGGCCGCCCAGATCGTGCGATTTAACGCCTCTAGACTATTTTTTGTGGGGCTATGTTAAGGCTAATGTCTATAGGGACAAGCCCGCTTCGATTGACGCACTGGAAGCCAACATTGCCAACATTATTCGTGAGATACCGGCCGAAATGTTGGAAAGAGTATGCCAAAATTGGACTAAGCGGATGGACCATTTGAGGCGCAGCCGCGGCCAACATTTGCATGAAATAATCTTCAAACATTAAATTATATCGACCCAACTATCGATCCAAATAAATATTTCATGCATTTTTCTGAATTTTATGTGTTTTTTTTTTTTTTTTAATTTCCGATAGTTCTTATAAAATCACCTTTTATTAAAATTAGCTGAGGCTAGATGGTAATTTAACTTGATAATAATTGTATAACTAAATAAAAGATTCTAGATTTTTGAATGATTTTTTTTTTTCTTAAAAAAATCCAATGAACAACATTTTTCTTAATATTGATACCTGCAAAAAAAAATACAACAAGATCGAGATGGTGGGGTGTATACTGCTGGAATGTCGATTTCTGATAATTTCGACATACTTCTTAGCATTGACTGATTTCTAAGGAATGATGAATATATAAAAAACCTTTAAAAAACTGGCACAAATCGTAAGTTGATATTTTAAATAAACTTAAAAACATACACAAAATTATAAAATATATTCAAGTGTTTATTGTTTTTTTAACAACATCGAGGAATGGCGAGCTTAAGTCTGAAACCTCATTACGAAAGACAATATTCGACTGACTTCATTTTAAAAATATTGTTGGCGAAAATGCTGGTATGCAGTACATACCTGTTTAAAGAAAACTATTTTCAGCAATTTATTAGTTGTTGGAATTAATTGGTAGCGTTTTTTTATTAAAAAATAACGATTTATTTGAAATGAAAATAAAAAATTACATTATTGAAAATATTGCCCATCGCCTGCCATTACTTTTTCCCACTTTTCAGGTAACTGTGGAATACCCCGTCGAAAAAACTCTTCGTCCTTGGAGGCAATCCATGAATCGATCCAATTTTGGGAATCCTCATAAGATGTTAATTTTTCCCCTGATAAAAGATTAGCCATTGATCGAAATAGGTAGTAATCTGAAGGGGCTATATCTGGAGAATACGGCGGGTGGGTTAATACTTCCCATTTCAATGTTTCCAGGTATGTTTTCACTGGTTTCGCCACGTGAGGTCGACCATTGTCGTGCAGTAAAATAACTTTATCATGCCTTTTGCTCTATTCCGGCCGTTTTTCTTTCAATGCACGACTCAAACGCATCAATTGTAACCGGTAGCGATCCCCAGTGATGGTTTCATTGAGTTTTAACAATTCATAATAAACCACACCTTGTTGATCCCACCAAATACAAAGGAGGAGCTTAGATCCATGAATATTGCGGGCTTAACCCATGATCTTCTGCGTTTCGGATTGTCGTAATATATCCATTTTTCATCGCCAATAACAAAACGGGTTAGAAAACTTTTTTCTTTTGTACGGTGCAAGCAGTAGTTCAGAGGTCATAAAACGTCTTTTAATGTCTCTTGGTTTTAATTCATATGGGACCCAATTTCCTTCCTTTTGGATCATTCCCAAAGCTTTAAGGCGTTTTCCTACCGTGGATAAATCAACCTCCAAAGATCTAGACAACTCTTGAAGTGCTTGACATGAATTTTCTTCGAGTAAATCTTCCAATTCTTTATCTTCAAATTTTTTTGGCTGTCCAAGTCGTTCCTTGTCATCTAAATCAAAATCACCACTCTTAAAAAGCGCAAGCCATTTCCGACACATTTGATCTGTTAAAGCATGTTCACCGCATGTTCACTTCTACTAAAATCCGATGACTTTCTGTAGCACTTTTGTTCATATTAAAATAATGTAATAAAACTCCCCGCAAAAACACTTTATTTGGTATAAATTTCGACATAATTGAATAGCTGTTACTTGTTGTTATTAACAATTCAAAATAAGATGCGTCGTAAAAACTGTACCTAATAACAGCTGTTTAACGATCAATTTGTTTCTGAAGGTAAAAACAGAACACTGTAATAACCACGTCATCTCTCATCAAATGGTACGAATTAATTCCAACACCTAATAATTATTACTTTTTTTGTTTTGTTAAATTTTTAAGAATTGGCGAAATTAAAAATATGAATATTTAGCTAACACGGTGAAGGGTATATAAGACTTGTTTTTTTTTATAGAAAACGTTATAATTAAGTTTTGACTTTAAAGCTCTACTCACCTTTATTCAAACTTATGAAATAGTCCTCGCATGTATTACAATGATTGTATGCCTGTGAGCTGGTATCAACATTCAAAAATTTAACATTCAACTTTAACATTTAAATAAGTATTTTTGCATGAATAAATGTGTAATAAAACAGCGGTATTATTGCATATTTGTACAATTAAATTCACATAAATGTTAAGTTGCTTACACCTGCGTGAAAATTTATTCTGATATGAAACAAAAACCAGATATGTTAAATGTTAATTTAATTTTTAATTACTAAAAGTAAAAATAAATTAAATAAATCTAAAATAAAATTATGACTTAATGTTTTGCAAGTTTTTTACTCCAAATGTTTGTTTTTATGTAGCTGATATCTTACTGTTTCTATGTTTCTCTAGAAAGTGACCTTAAATTTTTATTCATTTAAAGTTGAAAGTTTAAATGAATATTTAGCCTGATGCAACATTTAAAAAATCTGCATTAAATAAATTAAATTTTTAACGAATAATTTTCAATAAATGGCCAATTCAGCAATTTTAAGTAAATTTTTATTTTTTGTGCTTATTATTTTATGCAATAAATCAAATAAAATAAAATGAAATTGTTATGCGAGTACCACTGATTTTATTTCACACATTTGGATGTATGATTTTGTAAGTTTGTATGTGTGTTGTTTTATACATATAGATGCGTATTACTTAAGCATTTACGAGTATTATATCAAAAAAGTAAGGCAATCAAATTTTTATTAAAAAAAATATATATTTTACTATCATATTCTAACACATAAAATTGATATACTCACATACATGCTTATGCGACCCATGCACACTCAAGTTCAATTCCACTTTATTGCAAAAGTACGGCCGTATCTGGCCCGTGTGGGTAGTATATGTAACTCTTCTTGTTAAGTTTTGATATTACTTTCTCACGTTGACAGAATTTAGCATTCAACCTGCAATCGAGTTTTTATGGGCTGCATTAGCAACGCAAATTATTAATCATTTACTACAGAGCCCTTCTAGAAGATCTTAAATACATACAAAGTATTTATTTATATAATAAAAAAAAGCAATAACTCAAAAATGTGTATTTCTATTATACGAATCGAATTTATTTAAATTTAAAGTTTGAGATATGATAATCGAATATTTTATTTATAACGATAGAAATTTAATAGCACAACCAAAATTATTATTTACATTTTAGGGTTATTCAAATAGGAATCTGGCGATTCTAATGGATTGCAGCTTAGATCAACAATGCCATTTTAGCCTTTTTAAGGCTAGATTCAACTTTTTCTTCTCGCATTTAGCCTAAAAATTTATAATGTAACCTTTAGCTTATTATCTAAAATTTCTTTGCTTTTAAAATAGCCTTAGTAATACTGAGGTCGGTTTTTATTTATTGTACTAAAAAGTTAAATATCTGAAATCAAAAAACTAAAGTTAAAGTTAGAAAATAATTGAATTCACTTATAAGGCATGTGGAAAACTACTTTATTTTCTTTAGATTTTGATATTTTATGTTCTCTTCTTGGTCTTTTGTAAAAATTATAATTATACTTCTAATAAACTGTGAAGAAAATTTTGAATGTTACGCTGTAGCTTTTTAAAATGCTTCTTCCTTTTTTTGCGTATTTAAGCTTCTTCTAGTTTTTTTAGGCCAATTTAGCTAATTTTTTTCCAGCTCTTGTTAACTCTAATTTTGACTATGAATAAGTACGATACCCACTACCAAAGATTTTGTTCTCTATATAAACATTAGTAAATATGTATCATATGAATTGACTGCATTAATTTTGATTTCATGGTAAAAGGCTGCTGTTTTTTTTTTGACCACGTTTCATCTATTATAATTCCACCGTAAGTTTTTGTAGATTTTTCCTGCTGCTCTTACATGTTGATGACTTTCTTTTAATATCAATTATAAAATAAAAATCGTATTCATTTTTCGAATTTTATTATTTTATTTTAACAGTTTTAAACATAAAAGAAAGTTCTCGTATGTTCATAAAAATATGTATTGTTTTCTTTTTTCTTTTTTTAATACGTAAACAGTAACAGTTTTTTTTTTATAAAAATCTCTGTCTTTAGCGACAGAATTATATACTTTTATGAGTTTTTTAGTAGTTTTAATTTAACAAAAAAATTCTTTTTAAATTCAGAGATATATTATTTTACATACTCGTATATATTTCACTAAAAAAATTCTGTAAAACGAGAGTAAAACCAAATAAAATATATGCGTGACGTGAATGTTATATATGTGGCAATAAGAACAAAACCGTTTATCTTTTGTTATCTATAAATGTAACGTTACTGACTGACTGACTGACTTATCATCATCACCCAGCCCAAACAGCTAAAGCTATGGACTTGAAATTCGGTAAGCAGGTGCATATCCCAATGTGTAGAACGAATAAGAAGAAATTTTTATAATTTCGATTATTAAGGGGGTAAGAAAGGGTAAAAATGGGTAAAATCGAACTTCTTATATCTGCGGAACTACTATAGATAGGGTCAAAGTTCAAACTAAAAAATATTCTACTTAAATAATAAGCAGATGGGTATTTGGTACTTTTTCGATATTTATACATTTGTGGCATAAAAAGGGTAAAAACTAATGTTGGTACGTTTTTCTTAACCCCATTTATCTTTCAAAGTAACAATCACAGCAAGAAATACTAAATTATATTCTTCTCTTCTTAAAAAGGTCTCCTAAGTACTTTTTTAAAATTCGAGCAAATAAAGAAAAAATATGTACTTTTATTGAAATTGGTGCAGCATATACATTTTATTACTAACTAGCATTTAACTCACTTTGTCTGCGATGTAATACATTTTATTATTTCTTTGTAGACCATTTAAGCTTAGTTCTAGGATTTTTAATAACTACAAATAAAATCAAAAGTTATTAAAATTCAAAAAAAAAGTACCATTTTGTCAGTTTATTGATTTTTCTATTTACTGAGACTTTAATTTCAAAAACCTTAAAAGTTTTTCAATTGTGGAATACACCACCCTATAATACCTGAACCGCAATAATAAAGTTATTCTAGTTACCAGAGACGTTTCAAATATTAAAATAATTTTAGTATCAAAATTTATATAAAATATTTTAATTATTTAAATTTTTTTATGATAATAAACTGAATCTAGCGAATAAAATTTCATACATTTTGCAGTTAATAAAGTATTTTTAATACCCTCCCTTTTTCAAGGCATACTAAATCAGGCTTCCTTAGTTGTTTTAGCATCTTTAGTTGGTCTCTTCGAATAGATTATGAGCTTTGAGTTCCATCATCAGCTTTACCCATATGTTATGAAAAGGTTAAAGCCTATTAGAAGATTTCTGGCTTTATTAAATGAAGATTAATTTTGTGTGAGTTTATTTTAAAGACTCCTTTATTTGGCTGTATTTTATAATTAAATTTTAGTGAGTAAACTTCACAATGGGCCTATGAACGATGCAGAGTTCCATCACTGGAATACACTTCACTTCAGACCATAGTACATAATATAAAACAAGATAAGCAAATTCTTTTTTTACCAAAAATATGGGAACAGGTTTTACTTTGAAAAAATTTAATTTCAAATGTTTCAAAATAAAAATTTAAGAAAATCCAGAATTTTTGTGTAACCAAATTGAAGTTATTAAGTGAAAATTAAAATTAGTGGAGGCCTGAAAATCGTAATAAAATAATTTTTAATAAATTTTATACTGTCGCACTTACAAAAATTAAAACTTTAATTCTGAAAAAACTGCAATGATGCAAAAATTAAGTTTGCAATTATTAAAGTATTAAAATATTAAAGCAGACCAAAAAAAAAAACAATAAATATAAAATTTTTTCATATATTTTCCTTTGAACTTTGCAAATAATGAACGCAGATAGGTAGAAATTTAAATGTGCGATTAAAGATAACGATTCCATATAATACTATTGTTAAATGCACATGTTGTTATGGCATTTAAAACTACAGATACAATGAAAATTATAAAATAATTTAAAACTGTAAAATAATGTCACAATGGCAAAGCCACAAATTATATTGTGATAATGCTGCGTTAAATGAACAACAGATGAAATTCCATGTTAATGTCAATGTTTCGTACTTCTGCTATTCACTACACACAGTTGTGCATACCAGTAATTTGTAATTTGTTTATGGTTGTCAGAGTAAAGTGATCCATACGACCAACATAAGTAAGTAAATTAACGTGTTCGGGCATCTTTTGTGTGTATTGAATATGTGTTTATACAAAATAGCAATAGCTTTTGGTCTTAGTTATTAAATCAAGAAAAACATGCAGGGGCATTTTACACAATGACCTAAAGTCCTGTCTTAAATAAACTACTTAACAACAAATTGGAAAAAAAATATTTGTTAGAAAAATGTAAGTTTAATACCTAAAACACATAAAACTCAGCAGGCTATAGCCTATGTAACTACTAATAACGTTAGCTGTCTTCGGCATGGTGTAGTTAGCTATATAAATATATTGAAAGCGAAAGCAACATCGTATGTAGCTGTTATTTATTGTAAATAAACATATTTCAGTTGTGCAATTTTAAATTATTTCACTTTTACAAACATAAATTTTTTTATTTCAAAAGGTAAAAATTATAAAAACAAATAAATTCATTTATATAAAAAGTCTTAATTATTGCTAAAGGGTCTTTGGACTATTTAAAAAAAAAAAATTTTAAATTTCCATATGCCCCAGTACTGTTGTTCTCAAGGATTTTGGCAGTTTCCGTTTTGCATCATAAAATAAAAACTACGAAATTATACGAAAATTTTAAACATTTCCAGAAAGCTTAGAACCAAGAGACTAAATTCCTTTTTGATTTTGGTAATTTTCATATAATTTTCATATGCAAAATTGGGAATGTTACTTCGGCAAAGAGGGGGAATGGTAAAAATTCCTCAAAGCAACAGCTCTGGGGTATATGGAAATTTCAAGAACATTTTAAAAATAGCTCAAAGTAACTTCTGAGTATTTGGGCAAGATATTACAAACCTATATAATCTCCCCTTTAAAATGATATGTGTTACATCGCGTAATCTTCTTTGGTTCGTCCGGAAGTCACTAAGATCCATGAAAGCAACAGCACTGAGGTATAAGGAAATTTCAAAAAAAAATTTCAAAATAGTCCAAAGTAACTTCTGAGTATTTGTGGGGTAGACTACAAATCTAAACGATTTCTCCTTTATAATGATATGCGTCCCATCCCACAATTTAATGTTTTTAATTATATTTTTTAAATAGGCATACTTAATTCTAAATAAAAAGTCAAGTGTCAAGTGCACATGACAAACATTAAGCTCCCAAATTAATCATATTTCACGCGAATGTGCATCAGATACAATTACACTTGAGAGATCAGATTTTAAAACAAGCAAGCTGCCAATGAAAAAAAAATTTTTTATTTTTACTTTTTTCAATGCATATAAAATATAAAACAGGCAACGAACAATTTTGTACGTTTCATATGTGTGCTCGCAATCACGAGTGTATAGCATATTCTGGGTCTGTGTTCTCTGTTCATTGAAGCTATTAAAAGCAAATAGACCTTTAGTGTATATTTTTGTGAATTTATTTTATAAATATTAATTTACAAGTTGTTTTTAGGGTTCAGAGCTTATTTTGAACACCACATTTCTGTTAAGTTGGCAAAATTTTAAAAATATGTGTGAAACAATTTAATAAATGAAAACTGCAAATTCTGATGTTTAAAAATATAATAAATATTTATTAAAGCTACAAAGCTTTAAATAAATTATAACAAAAGGATTTTTAATTTTGTATTTATTGGGAATATAAATATTTTTTTTTTATTAAGTAAAAGGTTTAATGAAATACTTAAAATAAGAAGGAGATATCTAGTGCATTCTTAAATTACAAAAAGCTTAAAATATTATTACGTTTTTACACTACTTTTTGAAAAAAAAAAAAAAACAAAAAAAATTCTTTTTTCTCAACACTTAATGTAGAAACACAATTTATTTTAATCCTTACAACGATACTTTATTATTTATGACACCCTTGTTGAGAGTTTAATGTATCAACTAGAACTCTACTTGTGGCAATTTATTTATATTCCGATTCAGCTAAATCTAACATTTAGCTAAGCCGAGAACCTACTATATTTATCTAGTAACAACACTAAACTGTAACGGTCATTTTTTTTTCTAGCTAATTCTAGAACATTTAAAGCTAATATGAAACCTATACACTAATTTAGATACAAATACTACTCACACACAAGCATTACACTCACAAATTCTACGCATTAACTTAATTACTAAATTGCTATCTTTACAAAAAAAAAATTAAATTTCTTATGATTTTTTGTAAGAATATTTTATGTCTATAACGTATATAATTCTTTATATAGTTATAGTTCTATAATGATCTTATTCTTTATATAGTTATAGTTCTATAATGATCTTATTCTTTACTTCCAAATTCTAAAAGGTAGATCAAAAATTTAAAATCTTTTTAATCGTTTCAGCTCTTCTGTCTCATTTAATAAAGCATTAGTATGATTATTCAGTCTCTTAAGTTAAAGAGTACTAAACCTTTTTATCTCATCTTTAAAGTAAGGAGTATAAATATGAGCTATTTTTTTAATTAGTTCACGTTCATTTTAGTAAGATGCTGATATATTATCTGAACTTTACTTTATTTTAAAAAAAAATTATATCTTACTTGTAAGCATATCTCACGGAGTTTTATGGAAATCTTTTAACTACTACCATTTTTTTAAATCATTTGCAATTTATACGTTCGTTTACATTTTTAAGTATTTATAAACATATATTTAAATAAATATATTTATTTTATTTATTTATGCAGTTGTGCTGTACAAAACTCATTTAGTTAATATCTTTGGACAATTTCTTTTAATACTTTTTTAATTTCTCGGTAATTTGCTCTGTATAAAGCTTCTGGTGGCTAACGAACTGCCATCGTTTTGTTATAAATAAGGCTCTTAATGTCTAGTCTTAAACTGATTGTCTAAAAATTGCCATTTGGTTGATAAATGAAACATTTTATGCTTTAATACAAATAGTACAAATTATGTTTTTTTTAAATGCTTCTATACGTCTTAACACAATTTATTACGTTTTTCTTAGCAAACTAAGAAGTCAGGTAATTTTATGGTTTTATTATCAGTCATTTATCTTCTCTAAATTACACATGCTACTTTCAACTTTTACTTTAAACAATAAAAATATGGTATTTGTATTGTCAATATATTAAACCAATAATAGTCTGTGGTATCGTGTTATCACGCTGTTAGCTTTAAATGGGAATAATAATTTTGAACTGAAATGATTATGGCAAACCCAAAGGGTTAAACCTAAAACGAAACTTTTTACTATCGTTAAAGGTACAATTACACTAATCATATATACGCACACGTACTTAAGTATACCCAGGAAAACCTTATTTGACTACAAACACTTGTTATTTTCATTTTAGATATTCATTTAATAAAACATGAAAGCATAGCGAATATTCAAAATATTTTAGTATAAGTTTTAATTTATTTATAAAGGTTCATTTCTTTTGCTTAACACTATAATTAAATTCTTTCAAATTCTTGATTACTTTGTATTGTATCCCTAAAATTAATTATAGCATAATTGAAATAATAAGGCTGGCATTAATTATTTTTCATATTTTGTTGAAGTGTTAAAATGTTAACAAATTAAAATTATCAAATACAATAAAACAATGTTTATTTCCGTTTGGCAATTAATCATGTATTCAATTCTTATAAGACTCTGTCTACCTCACTATTTGAATAAAAAACTTTTATAACTCTTTCTTTTGTTTTTTCTTTCTAATTAAAATCTAAAAGTTTTAGTTAATTCCCAATAATGCTTGAAAAAAGATTACGATTTCAAAGATATTGAAGTTGCTAACTCTGGGTGTCTACTCTTATCCAAATAAAATTCAAGTAGACCTTAAAGTCAGCATTATCGAAATTTTACATATAATTTTTCTATAAATTTTACCTTAGTCATAGTAAAATATTTTCTTATTATAAAAGCAATAGGCTTTATCGTTGAGCATAAAACAAGCTGTATATTCACTTCTAGCTTTCCTAGACAAAATCCTAGTATATTTTTTATCTCTGCTTTTGTAAAGCAACATAAAATTTTTTTATGTGCATTTTAGTTAGTACTTTTTTTTACAATTATAAAATGTATCTTATTGGGAACTTGTGGACAAAAGTCATTTTACTTTAAATGAAATTAATTATAAATATCTGACATCTTATAAGTAAATTGTAATAATAGCGCTTAGAATTACTTTGTCATCTAAGTTTTGTTTGATGCTTCAACCAATTTAATAAAACTGTTTTCAGTTCAATTTGAAAAGCATGAAAAAATTCACATGATTCACATTTTTCTGTGCTAAGTATTTGGGATACATACTATTTTGAAAAATATTGTAAATCGATCAACTACTCTATAAAATTTGAGTACTTTAACTACTTTGCAATTTTGCAGAAGTACTGGACATGCCAAATAATGTTTGCCAAAGCTGTGTTGTCTCCTTAACACAATGGACAAGTGGAAAATGATTTGCTTTTAAGTTCAGTACACCCATGATTTGACGGAACGCTCATATTTTTCATGGTAATTGTTGTTTTTGTATTGTAAACATTAGAGGCATAAGTTTTACACAGCGAGATAGGCGGTCGTAATCGATGTCGTCTTTTACTCAGAGGCATGTTTCAAGGGATTCGTATCGAAAAAACAAGTATAATTCCGTTATAATTCTTTTTTCGATACGACTGTTCGCAATAAAAGTTACTGGTCATAAATCGGAACACTATTTATAATTTGTTAAGCATACGCGACAAATCTAAACCTACTCCCTTTTCTAAAAAAAAAAATTATTTTGACTTTTTTCATAAATTTTTCTTTGAAATCTACTTCAATTATTTTTGCATAAAAGTTTTAGACTGTAAAGCGAGTATCAAACTATAATTTTTAAGTTCTTATTTAGATTAATTTAATGGAAACCTAGGAGATTACAGTAAAGAGCAAGGCGAATGATTTTATCGAGAAAATGACTGCTGGAATCGGGATTTAAAATATGCAAGAAAATATTATAAAAAATGTTTTACTTCAGCCACGGTAATTGTATAAAATAATCATGAATTTTAACCTGCCTTTAAATTGAAAAATAGAGCTGCTAAAAAATAATGAGTATTATTTTCTCTACTAAACTTTTCATTGTTGACCAGTGTAATTTATTAATAAACCTTTAATATGAAAATTAAAAAAAATCTCTTTAATTCGTCACTGGTTTCTAATGGAGTGTAGTTTTCAATATCAATAATTAAACAAAGATTAGATTAATAGCATCATAGCATACATGATTATTGGCACTCACAATATAACGAGAGAGCGAAAAAAAAATTTCACTAGTTGCAGGTATTAAGAATGACTCAACAAAGCTTCTATCTTACTGTGAAATACAGGGTGGCCCAAATAAGACCAGCTGATGTGAAACACAAATAACTTTTTTATTTTTCAAAATAATTTATTTTTTCTTTTTGCAAATTATAACTGAACTCTTGGAAGTTTAAAGTACAGTCCACAACAACGCATTAAAATTATCGATTTTTATTATTCTTCTCAACGATCAATTGTTCTGACGCAGCGAAATTATCTCCATTTTTTTTTTAACGTAAGATCAGTTCGCCGTTTTGAGGAACTAGGTTCAGTTGCCGACCGTCCAGGAAGAGGTGTTCATCTAAATATTCGTACTGAAGACAACGTGGAAGCTGTGCAGCAGAGTGTTGCAAATGATGCATCTGTCTCAACTCTTCGCCGTTCCGGCCAATTGGGTATACCCAGAACAACATTACAGACAATTTTAAAGCTGGATCTTAAGATGTATCTATACAAGGGTCAAATTGTGCAACAGCTTCTACCGCAAGACAACCAACAACGACTACAATACGCTCACTAGGTCTCATTTGAACCACTCGTTAGTTAATAACATCGAAAAATATGAAAATATTTTACGTTTTAAAATTAATATTATTATAAACTGAAATACCACATACATACATAAATATGTATTTATTATGCTATTTTGTTTATGCTAAATTAGTATTCACTAAAATGGGGGAACGCATGATTATTATTACTCGTATTAAAAAAGTTTAATATAAATCATACGTACGTCATGGAATACAAATTATATGTATTAAGGTTTATTAAAAATGCAAACTAAATGTGTTGGTCAATTTGTAACATAAAATTTACATTTTCCTGTTTATTTACGGCATAAATTAAATGAAAACTTGGTTATTGTATTTTAAAACAAAATATAAATAATCAACATTAAAAAAGATTGCGCAAAAATAAAATATTTAACATGGCTTGTTAAGTAATTACCTTCTACACTTGTTAATTTTTATGTTATTTAAAGACTTTATCAAAATTGCTCACTGGAACGTACAGAAAAAAAAAATAAAAACAAAAAATAATTACAATTTAACATGCAAGTAAACATTTTATGCACACAAAATAAAATTTGCACATGTAATGCGGAAGGCGACTGAAAATTACTCTTCTAAAAAAAACAAATAAATTAGTTTTACAAACACAATTTTTCATAAAGTTTAATTTTCTACTCTTTATAAAAATTTGATAGAGACTAACAAGCCCAATCTGCCCTGAAACACTTTAGTTTATTAAGGAAATGGAAAAATTCATTATTTTTCAGTAAACTGAAATATATCATTAATTGAATCTATGAAATTTTGTCATTATCTTAATGAAACGTTGGCATTGGTTGAAAAATAATGAATTATATTTTTAATGTAGAGGTCGTGAGTTTAATTGTTCACGTTAACTGTGAGCAGACCATAAAGCTTCACTGATTTGTCTCTCAAATTAGAACTTTTCTTTGGAAAAAAAGGGGGGGGGGTGCAAAATTCCCGCTATTACTTTGATTGCCTATAGCTTTGCTCAAAGAACAGATAAGTTAGTTTTTTTTTCATAAAAAATTTATTTAGACTTTACATTTTTCTTTTTTCGTTATGATTGAAAAATTAGACTCATATACTGCGATTAGCTATGCAACTTTTGGCTCTTTTAAGGCATTTTTCATGACATTGAATTTTTTAAATTTCAATACGAGTATTGTCTTTAAGATTTGATTTTGATTGATTTTAAAAAACTTTTAAATCCGGAGAGCTGGCTGGTCATGTAAATCGCCACATCGCGAAATTAATCTTCATAGAAAAAGTCATTCAATAATTAAATTGCTGAACGAACTGTGTGTGCTGTGTTTCCATCTTGCTGGAACTAAATGTCTTCTAGTCCTTACTCTTCCATTTGAATCACAAGAAAATTTCGAATCATGTCTTGGTACTGTTCAACAGTAACAGTAACTCGAACGCTTTAGTCATTTTAAAAAAAATGGGAACCAATGATGTTTCCAGCAATACCCCACCATACAGTTGTTTTAAGTGGATGATGTTTCTTTTATTTATAAATTGAGGATTCTATATCCCGCAAAACCGACTCTTCTATTTATTTTGTAGATTAAAATATTTTTGACGCAATTTCCGCTGAGTGGCAATAATGAAACGATTATTTTCAATAAATATTGTCACTATTTCTGCTCGCCTTTGGAATTCTACCCAACACAATGGTTAAAGCAAAACTGAGCGAAACGTCATATAACCAAGATGATGCGCAATCAAAATGGTAGCGAGACTTTTGCTCCACCTTGTATTAAGAAACGTTTCAGACTTTCTTCGTACTTGAAAATGTTCATTTACTTTGAATAAACTTTTGTTGCGAAAATAAACTGCATACAAATGTTGTCACCGTACATGTTTTAAATGCTTATAATTTTATTCCCATTATGTTCAACTCGTTACAGTTACATTAAATATGAACTTTAGCTGTTGTAGAAAAAGAGAAAAAGAAAAATATAAGATTTCAGACATTAGTTCAAAATCGCTTTTAAAGAAGCAATTGTTTGTTGTATCAAAAAAAAATTGTTTGTCATTTCGAAACCAAACAATATATACAAATTAAATGAATAATACCGTGTTAGTCATAAAATCTTGTTTTTCATTTTCTTTTTATTAAAAAAAAAAACTCAATTGACTTACTTTTCAATATACTTTACGTAACCGACTTCAGCAGCCTTTAATTTTTGTGTTGGTTGCATATTTTATTTGTTTTTTGTTTGCGAAGAAATTTGCAAACTTTGGTGTAACATCCTTCTTAATTTGAAAATTAAATTTACCACTCTGAATTTTAATGAATTTGTTTGAAAAACAAATACAAACAAACTAAAACAAATATTTGTTTATTATTTATTAATTCTTTGTAGTCACTTGTTCTGTGAGTTTTTTTTTTTTAACAAAATTAAAGTTGCAAATTAAGAAAAATAAATAAACATAAAAGTGTTGTAGTTGGTTGGTTCTTTTGAATGTCAAATGTATATAAAAATATTAAGGCCTTGAATAAGTTCTCGCTGTTTCTACAAAGATGAAAGTATCAGTACCCCGTTTATGGAATTTCGAAAAGTAACACACATGCCAGGCAGTATTTGAATTTCAGTGTATAGTAGTTCACTTTAGTGTAAACAAAGTAATTTTTAAAAATGTCAAATGGCGGGAAATTTTATTGCGCTACTTTATTGAAAAAAATCTGCAGCTGAAGCACATAGAATTCTTGTTGAGATTAATGGAGACGCAACATTGGAAGAATTACTCCTTCAAGACCTATGTCAGACGCTAGCAGAACTTGGAAAAACATTACAAATAGAAGAGTCACTTGTGAAATGTTTTTCATCCTTATAATTTAAATAAAACTTTTATTTTGTGAAAAAAAAACAGCAAGAACTTATTCAAGGTCCTAAATATTATGGCTTAAAATTTTCTGACGTGACAAGTTATATAGAATACAAAACCAAAGGTATTACTTTATACATTTTACAGAAGAAAACTTTGCATAATTTTCTATTATATTCTGATCGGGAGTTACTTCGATCTTCAGTGGATTTCTCCCAAGTATCGTTATTTCTAGGAAAAACATTGAATACTTATATTGTTTAACGAACTCGCTACATTAGAACTGAGTCAATAGACAAACAAATAAGTTTCGAAAAATTCAAACAAGAAAATAAAGATTATAAAAAAGTAGGCATTGAACTAAATAAATAAATTTTCCAACCAACATTTTACACATGAACAAAAATATATTACTTTTAATATCTTATTCTCTTTAATTAAATTGTAAATACATTATACAACACAAAACAAACAAGGTTCTGACCACTGACTTACACAGGTATAGGTGTTTTGAAAATCTACATCTGGCACTACGTCAAGAATGAAATTTAATATTTCTCAGTTTTTTTTTTTTTTTTTTTACTTTTAATTGTGAATCTGTGTAAGTAAACATACGAAGGCACCATTTACGGTACATAAAATGTTTACCAGACCTATATGAAACACCACAAGGAATGTTTTTGTTTAACCTTTTAACACTTCAACTATTCAATTAATTTGAATTTTTTAGTTCCAAGTTAAAAGAGAACCAATAAGTCTCAAAAGTTAAATTTATTCAATTTATACTACAGAAATAAATTAAAACTTGAAATAATTTTAAGCGTTAAAGCCTAAAAATGACCCACAAAACTGCATTGCAGGTAATTGTTTAAATAAAAGAAATTAAATTTCACTATAAGTGACTTTACAATGGAAAGTGGTAGACACTTTCTATAAAAAGATGACAGAGACTTTGAATTTATTTATTACATGTTTTTAACAAAAGCAAAACATTCAAAAAATTACCTTTAGACAATAACATTAAGTAGTTCTAATTCTAAAAATCCACTAACACCTGCCAATAAGAGAGTTTCTTAGTTTAGCATTTCTTAATAAGAAATGGTTTTGACTTTCACTTAGTTCGTTTAAGCAGCTTAAAAAGAACTTTACTAATCACGCCACTTGCCCGAAATAAAAAAAAATTAAATTATTTAAAAACATTATTTAAAATTTATTATAGTTAAAAGATAACAAGTTAAATTCGGCTATGCCGAGTTGTGTTAACCATTCATATTTTAATCTTGAAAATTCTTCTTAAATATTTAAGAAAAAAAGTTTAAAAAAAAGATTTTTAATGAAATGACAAATGATTAAAATAATTTTCTTTGCAAACAATCCTAAAATAAATAATTTGTTTCACTTTAAGGAAAAATTTTTTAAATTGTAAAATTTCTATAGCTACTCAATTTTTATATAAATAATAAAAGAAATTCTAAAAAAAAAATGCAAGAGGAATGTAAAATAAATGTAATTAAATTTCATTTAAAATTTTTGCAAACATTTCTTAAAACAAACATATTTAAATAAATATTTAATTTCCCATAAAGAAATAAAAATATTAAAAAAATCTTTTCTAGTATCTCTAATTTTTGTATTTCTAGTTATTTAATATACAAACACACGTTTGCATAAGACCTATTACCTTGTTTCGTATACACACATGTACAGCATAACAATTTCCATATAAAAATCTGAGCAGAAATTAATGAACATATTTAATGAATTATTTTAATTTTTTGTACAGACCTTATGACTGTTATTTCTAATAAAATTCCGTACAATGTTTTTTTTTTTTCTCAATTTTGTCTTTTAGACAAAATACGCAAGAAATGCACCAAAAAATTTTAAAAAAAATAAATTTTTTTTATTTATAGCTCCGTCATTTATAAGCCGATCAGGCTCAATTTCAATAGCAACTTGAAGATGGCTACAGCTGACAGATTGATATGCTAAACTTTTTTGTACGTTACTGGGCGACTTCAGAAAGGTAATTTCAACGACTATACATACAGACAGACTTACATCAACTCCACTATTTATAAGGATCTAGAGTTCATAGGAAGAAATTACAAAGTTATATCTACCCTTCTTACTTATAGTGAAGTGTATAAAAATAAGAAGTTAAAAAAAAATTTTTATTTATGTCCTTCATGATAAATAAATTACAAAAAAAAAAAAAATAATAAAAAGAATATAATAAAAGTACAAAAGACAATGTCATATATTAACACAGCAGTAACATAAAAAAATCACTACAAATTTAAAATTGTTTGCGGAATGAACATTTTAAAAGCCCTTATTGTATACGAGTATACTCATCATCTAATCATAAGTAATTCGTTAGAGAATTCTTAGAAATTCAAAGCATGTTTTCCTAAAAGCATTTTGTTTAAATAAATACAACAAAAAGACATTCATTAGCCTTTCTGGTTTATAAACAAAGAAAAGTAAAGAAATACAAAACAAAAACAAAAAAGTTATATGTATATTGGACAACCAAGTTTTATTTATTTGCTTAATTTCTTCCCACTAAAAGGTCACAATTTATATTCTAGTAGCTTTTGGGTAAAAGCACAAACTTAACTTTTCAATTCTAAAGGCTATTGAGATTAAAATATTCATTTAGAAATGGTTTTCCAATATAAAAAAAAAATTTTTTAATTTATTCTAAAGGGTGTCATAACAAGAACGCAAGATTTAAATTTTAAATAAATGACTGATGTAACAATTGAATTGTTTCTCTGGCTGTATGACATATGGCGCCGTCTTGTTTAAACCACAAGCCCTCTTCATTCATTTCTTCAATTCTAGGCAAGAAAAAACTGGTTATCATTTCACGATACCGAACACCATTGACTGTTTGCGCTTGACCTGCCTCATTTTCATAAAGAAAGGTCTAATGATTCCTCCAGCCCAAAAACCACACCACACAGTGACACGTTAAGGATGCATTTGCTTCTCGTGAATCACTCGAGGATTTTCCTCACCCCAAATGCGACAATTCTGCCTATTGACGAAGCCATCAAGATGGAAATGGGCCTCGTCACTGAAGAGGATGTTATCGGCAAAATCAGCATTTTCATGTTGTCTTTCCAATACCCAATTAACGAACTCCCTTCGCTGTCCATGGTCAGCTGGCTTCAGTTCCTGAGTCAATTGAACTTTGTATGCATGAAGATGCAAATCTTTTGTCAAAATTCCTGCATAGTGGATTTGGAGACACCAATTTGCTGAGCTCGGTGTCGAATTGAGGTGGATGGAGTTTGAGCGACATCATCACGTACAGCTGCGACATTTTCGGTCGATCGACCTGGTCGAAGGCGCATTGTTGTCTTTACATCACTAACAGACCCAGTTTCGGCAAATTTATCCATTATTCTCTTTACAGTTGACTCTTTCGGAGCATTATTGTGACCCCAAATTGATCGCAATTTGCAAACTGTAGCCGCAAAACTTTCACCATTTTGGTAAAACAATTTCACAATGAGAATGCGTTGTTCATTCGTGTAGCGCTCCATTTTTACTAACCTCGTACCTTCTACTAGCAAACAATAACAATTGTTCAAATGTCAAACAATGACACTTCGAATGGCGCCAAATTTAAATCTTGCGTTCTTGTTCGGACACCGTTTATATAAATAATGGTGAGTCAAACTATAGGGAACCGAAAAAGCACAAAAATACACATCACCATTCTTATTCTGCGGGTCATTCCAAAGAAATCATATGCCAAAAATGAATTTCTAGCCCCCGTATTTTTTAAAACAGGTAGTTTTCCAAGCTAGCCGTGTAAAAGGATTCCTAAAACAGAATTTGAAGCCCTGACTAACTTCAAGCTGAAGTGTTATTTACCGTTATTGTTCCCAAAAACCGTACGAAGATATATTGGATAAAATACTCAATTTTTGTACTGAAAATTTGGAATTTTGTTAAGTTTAAAATAAATATTGTTTTAACGTTAAAATTTTAGTAAACGATTTCCATAAAAGAAAATAAATTTGAAATTTTTTTGAATAGCACTTCTTATACCTATTTGAATTAAAGTCGGGAAATTATATCGACAAGTAAACAAAAGTAAAATAAATATAAAAAAGGAAACCCTGTCTTTAATGCTTTATAAAAAGATGAAGCCGTTAATTAATTAAACACCTATTATTTAAAGTGAAAAATAATAATTTTAAAACATTTTATACAAATTTCTGATTTAAAAACTTATGCTTGTATTCAAAGAAAATTAAAGTAGATTTGAAATCGATAATATGACAAATTAGTATGAAAAATTTGTCATAATTTATACTTGAAGTCGGCATTAGTCTCTTTGAATACCAGCCTTAAAATTTAGATTTTAACCTAAATAAAATAATTCATTTTTTTTTTTATTTACAAATTGTCTCCTTACCTCTTGATTGCTTTAAAATTGTAAGTAATGTGTTAAAGCAATGAGCAAAAATGTTCAGTTATACTTCCGACATAATTGGTTCTTGGCTAGTGTAGATGAAAGACTATAAGTAACACTCACGAAATTGAGTAGAAGGGCAGGTACAGAATAGTATCCTTGTTTTCTTCATCTTAACAATTGCTACCATTGCTATTCCTCTAGCATGAAAATCAAATGTGTAGAATAAATGATATAGTTTTTTTTTTTTCACAAAAATGCATTTCATGCAATTCAACTCTTACATTAAGAAACAGTAAAAAATTTTAAACAATTTCTCTTTTCCCTTGAGCTTTAGCATTGTCATTGTATTGATCACTTTTATGCATAAAATATGTAAGCGAACAGAATTGAATAAAGCAAGCACATAATTTAATGACGCCACATGGCATATGAGTGATTTTATTAACATTCAATGCCATAAAACAAAAGAAATTGTTGCTACACATTTGAATTTGTTGTTTGCATTTAGCTCCTTAGGATATTTGGCCAAGAATAACAAGAAAAAAAATTCCCTACAAATTTGAATTCCTATCATAGTTTTCCATTCAATGTGTGTGTAAATTTTGCTAAATTCTTCACTTGACTGCATTTTACTATTTTCGTAAGTAACTTGCTTGTATAAGGGAGTTATTAGTTGTTTATTGAGTTTGTAACACTAACTAAAAAGCAAAACGAACTTTAAAATGAGTTTTTTTAATCCGAATTGTATGAATCGTAGACATTTTTGCTGAAAATAGACATAAACAATTTTAATATTAAGTTAAAATTAGAAAACAAATACTTAAGACTTTGTAGGGTTTGTGCGTCTCTTAAAACAATTTTCTTGGAAATTACTTATTCAAAATATTTTCTGAAATTTTTTTTTTTTTTTATTTTAAATCCAATTTACTTTTTTTAACTTAACTCATTGGTTTCATATTCAACAATACTTCTTATTATTTGTATGTTGTTTAATTTATTTATATATAAAGTCTGTTGATTACAAGGGTCAAAAATATCCTTTGGCAATGATGGTTACTTTCTTTTTTTTTTTTTTGCTTTACAACTTGAATACAGAAATGAAAATGAATATTGAACTACTACCACATTTTCTAAATTGAAAGATACTTCTTTACACTCAAATATTGAAAGAATATAAATAATAATGTTTACTTTAAATCCATATGAATACGTATGAGATGAGCATTTGTCTTTGTGTTTGTTTTTGTGAATGTGTGCTTCAACAGTGTAACAAAAATCATGAAATACGGAAAAGAAATAGAAATATAACTGAATATTTATGTTTATGTTCGTCGTCGATAGAAACGAAATTAGTCATCAATTTTATTCAATATCCTGTCAACCATCTAATGCAGAGTTTGATGTTATTTCTGCTAAGGTGAAGACTAACCTCCGCCCTAATACGTTTTTAATTAATCAAGCCTCCTTCGCCTCTTCGCCTTTTAGACATCAGTTTTTGCTTTTTCATAGAAAGGCACTAATAAAGTTAATGTCCACCTTGCAGAAGAGGGCTTGAAGCTATGAAAGCCAGATAGTCTACAATTTAGGTGGGAATATGAACTTCAGCTTCCATTATCCAAACTATACTAACTGAGGTCCTCTCTGTCAAAGTATTGAAAAGCCTACATTATTCCCAAGCCAGATGCTTTTTTATTTTTTTAGTTGTATGCAAAAAATTCACTCCTAATAAATACAAAGAAAAGCATAAACGTTTAGAAAATTATCTAAAAATTATGAGAGCCGTACGTCTGTCAAATTTCTATCCATACTTTTTGACATATAGTTTTCTGACTATTACACATTGAGCCAAAAATCGCGTTGCAATATCAACAACATTTTGACACTATTTTTTTATGTATTTTATTGGCAACGAGTGCTTTCAATTTTTTAACAAGCGTGTACAAATCGACAACGGCTTATTATCAAAAAAGCTAAGATTTTACTTTTTTGACAATGCACATTAGCAACTTGCTAACGAACGTTGTCAAATCTCCAACATATTGCCATTTCAACAACCTTTTGGTATCATTTCATTTTGACACTATTTGATGTCGATTTATAGTGTCAATTTGACAGCAATTATTGTCAATTCTGTAATGTTATGTTGTCAACAATGCGATGTTAAAATGACACCATGCGCTGTCAAAGTGAGTGCAAACGTGATTGATACATATTTGACACCGTTTGTGGTCATTTTTACAAAGGATGGTGTTAATGTTTCTCTGGGTGCACTTTTTCAGTTGATTTGATTTTTAGATAAGTCATTTTATTCAGTATTACAGTGTAAGGAACAATATTATTGAGCCATCCTTAAATAACAACGAATTGATCCTGAAACATATGTTAAGCTTCGATTTATTTTTAGAATTTAGATTAAATTTTCATGATTCGTGTGCTCAAAAACTTATAGTAGAATTTTTTGGAGAAATATTTTTAACTCTCTAACTCCTAGCTTATGACTCTATTCTGTCATTTTTAAAGTAAGAGTAAAAAGTAAGGTTAATTGAAAAGCTAGAGGGTTAAAAATATTCCCCGCAGTGCTTTACAACAGTTTGATGAACATATCATGTACGTAAAATAAAGGATTGATTTTCAATAAAAATTTTAAAAGAGGAAGAAACTTTCAACCCGAAGTGGATATAAGTCCAGATGTAAGTTTTCAATACGCCAACACATGTTTTTTCGGTCCCCTATACCATAATCAATGGTCAGAACTTTGTTAATTTTTTTACAGTGTGGCAAGCTATATATGTATGTGTGTGATCCAGTAACTCAATTATACAAATGCAATACTTAGCAGTTTTGAATACTCGTAAAATGAAAAAAGAGACATCTGTTTGACATTCAAGGTTCAGCGATATAATTAAGTGTTTAATATTAAAAATTTTTTGTGTCACTGTAACCTTATTCACATGCCATTTTCAAATATCAAACTTAAAAAGAAGAAAATATTTGTTTTATTAGAATTTTTGCTTGAATGGTTTTCTCAAATAGCAATTGTACGCTTGAACAACGTTTTTCTCCTTTTCTTTTCAAATAAACATAAACATTAGACTGGCATTCATAAAAATCGTGTTTTTTTTTTTTTTTTTTGTATGTGTGATAATAGAAAACGGTTAGCTTTTAAACTCAAACGGTATGAGTGATTGGTTTCTTAAACATGGGTTTAAATAACTTATAAGAATTGCTCTTTATATTAAAACCAAATATATTTTGTTCATTTAATTTTTATGGTGCAAAAACTATGGAACTGAAAACAAAATGTACGTTAATGAATATTTAGTTAAAACTTTATGTATAACTTCTATCAAAACCAATTTCTGAATGCATTGCTTTGCAGCTTTATTCACCAGTGATTTATTTTATGAAAAGTAAATAATAAAATAAAAAGTGAGGGAAAACATGAACCTTTTAACAAACTTAATTAATTTTATACAGAGAGGAAAAAGAGACAATCTAAAATTGTGAACGGTTGGTTACGATTCAACAACGAAACGTTTACACATTTTTGAGAATATCCTTTGTTCAATTTAAAATTATTCGTTTTCAAATCAAGAACGATCTGTTGTCAACGAAAAGTGAAAAAAAACTGGTAAACACATTAAGTTTTGTTGATTGTACAGCACAGTAATTTAATTAAAATGGATTAACTTAATAAAAATAATACGTTTTCTGATGAAAGCTAAATATTGTTTTTAATTATTGATGAAAGTTGCAGAGGAAAATTTTATAATACACGAAGAAGGTAAATATATCACGAGGATAAAAAAGTTAAAAACCGTGAACATACTTTTGATAAGTATTTTAGTCTAATGTTTTCACTGTTTATTGTAATTAACAATTATTTTATTTTTATAAAAGCTGCCCATGAGAGAAGGTATACCGCCACTAGGGTAGAATTGTGAAAAAACTTTGCATTAAAAAAAACGGAGGTAAAATACTCAATATATTTTCTTTCTTATTTAAATTAAAAGTTTTTTTTTTATATAGTTTGTGTTATCTGTGCTAAATGTGTCACCTAAAGTAAGCCAATTACTCTCAGACACTCGGTTGCTAGACCGACACTTTGAAAAATTTCTTTTTCCTCATCGGCATTGTCATTAACTGGGATTGATAACAGTATTTTAATTTCATTAAAATTAAATACTTAAGCTAACAAACGTACAGCATTCCCAGTTGATAACGCAAATGCTGACGATGAGTAAAAAGGGACTTTTTTGAAAGCGTCGCTCCAGCAAGCCAGTGTCTGGATTTCAAATAAACAGCAAATATAAATACTTGACGGACTTTCAATATGGAATTGTTTAAATTAAGCTCACATACATTTAAAAAATCTTAAATTTTTCACAATTTAAACAAGTTCATGATTATTTATTTCAATATTTTTTTTTAAATCTTACAACTGCTAACCTGCTCGCATACACTACAACAATCTTATTGTGTGACAATAAACACTTTATTATCATATTTTCAAGGTCTTCTCATTTTAGTAATTTTCTCTCTTTTGTTTTGTAAATCCTCTTTCCCCTCTATAAATTTCTTCTTTTACTAAATAGTGCTGCTTCTTCAATTTCTATTTTATGCTTCAAGGGGTTTTTTATATTTAGGTCACTTCAAGTAATTTGACATTAAAATTTTAATGCGTACATAATACAGTGATTAACAAGAACGTGACGGATTATATTTCAAAAACGTATAACAGAAAAAGAAAATAATAGCTCTGTGTGAGTGTGTGCACACTAACACTGATTAAAAAGAGAATAAAAGATGATAAAGAATAATAGATTACAATAAAAAAAATTTAAGAAAAAACAGAAAAACAACAACAACAAAAGTGAAAATAATGTTTTATTTAAAAAAATAGATAATTTTATTGTTTTAACTTGATGAAACACACTTTAGGAACACAAATGAAAATACAAACAAAAAAGGATAATTTTTTTTAAGAAAAATATTAGCAAATTAATGAATTTTATTTATTTTTCTTCCTAATACGGCAACAAGAAGGCAAAGCTTCATTAATTATTAAGCTCAAAGCAAAAATAAAACATAAAAAAATGATTTCGGCTGTGTCGAGTATTATACACCCTTCACTGTAGTGGTCAAATATTCATATTTTTAATTTATTACAATCTTCTTAAATATTAAAACAAAAAAAATTATAAAAAAGATTCTTAATGAAATTTTAAATATTGATTAAAATAATTTTGTTTGAATACCTATATTTTGCTTAATTCTAAAATAAATAATTCATTTTAGTTAAAGAAATTCAAATTGAAGATATCTAAGAAAAAAGAAATTCTATGAAAGATATTCAATTAGAATGCAAAAAATAAAATTAAATTTAATTTAATTTAAAATGTTTTGCTAAAAAATTTTAACCAAAACTATTTCAATAAACACTTATGGCCTGTTCATCGATGTCACAAGAAAACCTAAGCGAGCGAAAATAAAGCACATTTGTATTAAAACAAAAACAACATACGAATATTTGTTTTTGTGTTCAGTACAAATGTGTTTTGTTTTCGTTCGCTTTCGCTTTCGCTTTCATGTGACATCGCTGCACGCAAAGAAAAAATATGGTTGAGGCAACCATATTCTGGTGGAAACATAGTATGGTTAGATTTATGATTGCTTTTAACCATATATATTTTTAAATCAAAGATATTAAAAATAGCTTTCAACTGCAGATGTTGTGGTTCAACCCCCGGTCAAGGCAAGAAATTTTTTTTAATTTTTTTTAATACATACATATTTTAATATGATTTAAAAAAAAATTTTTATTTAAATTTTTTGTATAAATAAAGTTTTTTTTTTATTCTATTGACTTTTTCTTTTATATCAATTTGTATTTATTTATTACATAATACAACATCGGTTTTAAATTTAGTTTTTTTAATTTTAGTTGACTCTACCAAGGCTCGAACTTTCGAACACTTAGTTAGAAGCATTAACTCGCCACTCAAGCACTTTAGCCACAAAGCTCAGTTGAGTTTCAACGATTAAGTTTTTGTTTTATACTCACTTTATTTACATGGTTGCGAAAGAGACAAAATAGAAAATAATTTACATTCAACCATATTTTTATCATTATTATGTTTGCTATGAACATATTTATGATTTCAAGTAAAATTTTACTAAGCATAATATGATAATTATATGGTTGATCTAAGACACTAAACATAATATGATTAAAAATAACTAGAAACATGTTTATCGTGATCAGTATAATGTTTAGATCCTTCAAATTAATAATAATATTTTTGTGAAGAACACACTATGTTTGAGATGACCATATTCAACCATCTTTTTTCTTTGCGTGTGAACAGCCAATTGATATCAAGTAAAGAAATTTACATTAACGGCAAAAATCAATGGATCCAACCTCGTTCCAACCCTATGGGGCTTAATGGTTGATGATCTAAGGACGACACTGGACTTCGTACACACTCAACATGAATATGAAACGGGATCTGTATCCGGTTATTGGTGGAGACCTATTCTTTGGAAGTATATATGTTTTGGCTGTGGTTGCTACCTAAGAAAAGAGACATTTTGTTGGATATGTGCTGTTGCATGGCAACAGAAAGTCCTTTTGCAAAACGGATTTTAGGTCGGCCCAACTTCCTTAACAAGGGGATGTGCGTAACTTAGCTTTAGCACACATAATTTGCTACTTGTGTTATTTATTTTAGGGGCAGCGGTGATAGGCTCTAAGGCCACTTATGGCTTGAATATGGTGAGATTAGATCTTAAAGGCATCCACTTTCATACCCTTTTTCATTACAAGGTTTTCATAAAAAAGCACCTAATTAAACCATATTGATATTTAAAAAAATTATAATTGGCTAGGTTTTATGCAATTAAATAAAACTAAAAGAAAAATCCACTACTTTAAACAAAAACTAAAATATTAAAACAGTGATTCGAAAATTACCATATGGTAAGCAAAAATTCTATGAATAATAAAAGTTAAAAGTTTATAAGATTTGATTGAATAAGAAATATTTCGTATACAAATTTCTTCATATATGCTTTGCTCTGTGGTAATTAATATACTCACTCGTGCATACAACTTGTGGTTAAGCGGGAGCTTTTCAAGTTTTACTTGAGAATAAAACGATACACTATGTTTTATTCCTCTTTTTCATAATATCCTTGAACTTTATTTAAAATATTAAATTAATTTCACAAGCAAAAGAAAACACAAACGAGAAATATCCTTAAAATAGTTTGAATGCAGTAAAAATCTACAGCAGCATACTCGTACAAGTCTACATAGATAAACAAAGATATTTTACGCTTAAAGCATTTTCCCTCTTTTTTGTGTACTGTTTTCTCATATTAGTAACAAGTGCAGTCAGTAGTTAAAGTTATAGTTCTAGCAGAACACACACAACGCACAGTCACTCACAGTTCCCACCGCTACAGGAATATAGCAGCATCACAAAAATAAGTAACATTGTTGTAACAAAGTTTGTTAGTTTGTTTAAATGCTTTCATTATTATAATTTTTTTTTTCATTCTCTTTTTGTAGTTGTGTTGCTTTGTGGTAAAATGATTTTGAAACTTTTAACTCTTTTTGCCACACAGAAATGCATAAAGTATTTTCTTTTTCTTTTTCAATGAGAAATAAGAAAAATAACATTCAATTATTTTGTTTACTTGTAAATATCTAATGTAAAACACGAAATGAAAAAGGACATTGAAGAGAAATTAACGCTTTACAAAATTAACTTAAAGATGGTGGCTGACGTTGATGTCATGGTTGTGAATTTTTAGTACTAAGTGCCACTAAAGTTAAAGTGTGTTTATATCATTTTACTCGTATATTTTTTATAGTGTTACATTTTGTACATTTCTTTCCTTGCACGTTTCAAGTTAAAGGAAACAAATATTTTGTAACATTGTTGTCATTGCTTAAGAAAAATTCCACAGTGTCCCCCACGGCCTCAACGTGTGCCAGTCAATACACTTGGGAAAATTTAAGTGATTATTTTGCCATAAAAATTTTATTATAAATAATTTTTATTAACTTTTGGAGACAAATCAACTGTTAATAATTTATTTAAAAAAAAAAAACTCATTAAAATAGTCAAGTAAATATGAGCTGTTATTTTTAAAACAGTATAAGTCTTCACTTACTTTTTTTAATGGACTTATACACTTTCAAAAATAACAGCTTACATTTTAAATTGAACCCTTCCTTTTAAACTTTTTTTATCAAATATTTTCAAGTGCATTTAACAACAACTACTTAGAGTTCTTTTCTTTTAAAGCTTTTTTATTAAGGTAAATAACGATAAATAAAGTTGTCTTATTCTAAAGTTTCCTGTTGAAAAGATGGCAAATGTGCCAGCTATTGTTTAGTTTTGTTGGACGGATGCAAACAAAACCTCTAACATTCACTTACATACACTCATACGAAGTCATACATACACACTAGGTACATCAAGTTGCTCTAACACGTATTTCAACTTAACTGCAAACATAAATAAACGTAAAAATAATTAAAGTTTTTGCAACACACAGCGGTGCATTAATGAAATTGAAATTAAGAGATTAAAAAAAAGTAGAAGCAAACAGTTTAAGTATATCCCAGCAAGCACTCGAGTTTAAACATTTAAAAAAAATTATTGATAAATAATCTTAAAACAAATAAAAATATTTGTGCTTATTCATTAACAATTCTTTGTTTGCTTCTCTCAAAACTTGTTTAAGTCATTAACAAGAGAAATACTTTAGCCTAGGGCAATTAGAATATTATTTTATTGTCAGTAAGACTGCTTCAATAAATCAATGTTTTTAAGCGACGTGTGGCAGTTGACCAAGTCTTGCTGAAATCACATGTCGTCCAGAGCTATGCCACCCAAAATTCGCAGCGCATAAGTGCATTTGTTTTTTAAGGCTATTCGCGCAGCCATTCAGATAAAAATTCAACGGGAAGGTGACTTTTTTCTAAAAATGACCATTGACTTGATTTTATTCCATTACACATAGAATACGAATAATTTATTTTACACTTAATGGGAATATATTTTCTTTACAATAAAATAAAACAATCACAACTTTCATAAAAAAAATGCTCATTTTTATTTTAAAGTCAAAAAGGAAATTTTTACTGAAACACTTGTAATATAAAAAGTGATAAAGCTACGGCTACGGTCACATTTAACAAATATTTGTCGAAAAAAGCATAAGCATTATTTCACCTCCATATACTTTGAAGAAATATTCGCTAAGATTAATTAAATTTTTTATTAAAATACAACATACTTGCATTATTATGTAATACAAGTCATATTAGACTATAAAAATATTTAGCAAAATGTAGCGGTTACGCTTCGTTTGACAAATATTTGTATAATGAGACCATAGCTTAACTTTACTGACTGACTTACTTACTTATCATTATCGCCTACTCCAAGATGAAATTCGGTGAATAATTTCCTCTTATAATGTATTGGCTATTACAAATCAAATTCATTTTAGTCCCTTGTCTTCATTCCAGCTTCAAAGTAACGAATACTTTGCGCAATATCATAATACATACTATTTTTATTTACATACTATTTACATAGTATATTTGTTTAAAAAAAAGCGAGTTATTGTCTGCAATATCAGCAAAACAAGCTAGGCAATTCTAGCATTATGGCTACAACCAGAGTAACTAGTCAGAAGTAGCTTCCAAGTGAAGAATTTTGTTAGATGTGTAACGCACATTGAAGTAGTTCTTTTAGTTGTTACAATATTAATGAAAAACCAAATAATTTTTTACACTTTTTACATAGTAGAACGTGTTTTTGTATACCAATTTGCGTACTTGATTTAACTTTTCTAAAGCAAATTTTTGTTTCATAGTTTTTTCTGATTTAATAAATAAATCTTTATAAATATGGAAAACCTGCTTATGCATTATTAAGTGATTTAAAAGGACTTGGAAGCCTTAAACTATTTCGCTTCTATATTGCTAATTGTGAAAATATAATTATAAATTTATTGAATTAATAGCGACAACAAGCCAATTTTTTCTTATTAGCAAAGAAATATTACCATAGAATTAGAAAGAGGAGAGGGAAAAAGTCACTTGGTGACTGCGACCAAAATAGATCAAATTGTGCCTGCGTCTAGTATTACGTTTGATGTCAAAATTAAAACATTACAGTGGCACAATATCTGATCTGCTGTTTTTATACCTGCACAGGTTATTTTGGTTGATCTATATTGCAATTCGGCAGGATAGATATAAATTTGTGATTCAGTTTCTAATTTCTGCATCGTACATATATTAGAGAGCTTTATATATAGCGGAATCGAGTTAGCATTGTCCATTCATCTGTCTGTCTGTGTAGTAGTAGACACCAACTTTTTAAAATCTCTACACAATGTACAGAAAAATCTACCTGTTGTTGCACTCCTAATTTTAAACTGCTTTTATTATTTATTACTAAGACTATAGTCTCCTTACGAATCTCGTAATTTTTGTAGGATTAATCTTGCCTAGATCTTCTGGGAGCAATGTCCCATTATTTAAGCATTTTCTTCTGCGTCTTGCCACCGCAGAGAATATATTCCGACGTTTGCTGCCCTTCCCCACAAAAACGACAAGAGTCATCTTTTACCACAATGATTTTACTCATGTGATAGTATAGTCGACAATGGCCCGTAAGTAGCTTAACGTAGAGTTTAATGTCATTTCTGCTGAGATTTTAAATAACATCTGCCCTAATGTGCTCGGGCTTGATGAGTCTCTTTGACTGCCGCATGCGCACTTCGGCCCTTTAGCAGTCTTGTAGACTTCGTTTCTCCCCCTTTCGTAGAAGGGCACTAGTGAAGTTGTTGGCCACCCCGCAGAAAGACTCTGCACCCTTTTTAGGCAGATAGTTGGTTATTTTATTGTCTACATAGCCTTCATGATCTGGCACTCACACTAAGGTAACCGTGTTTTTCTCTGCCAGATCATTGAGAAGCCTGTAGCAATTCCAAACCAATCTTGATCGAAAAGAATAGCTTTACGAAAACATTTAGAGCTGCTTGACTCTCTGAGAAAATGTATATTCCGGTACCATATATTCCGGTACCATTCCCTAACACATAGATCTAAGGCGTAAGCTCTTGTCTGAAAAATGGAAGCTGTTTTGCTTATTACAATTGCTTTACGAAAACATTGTCCTGCAATTCCCGCACCAGCACATCTTCCATTTTATACCCGATTCGGTCTAATATTATTTCACCGTTTCTCTAAGCTGGGCGTTTACTAATGGCCTCTCCAAAAAGCCTGGAGAATGAGAGTGTTTTATCCATTCTATCGGAGACGGCGAGGCATGATGAGTTTTTTTTTAGTTAGACGTACAAATCTCTCAAGAAGTCTCTGTACATTTTATGAATAAATACTAAACTTAGAGAGGCGTATTTGCAAGATGAAAGTACTGTTACAAAATATCTACTCATGGTGCAGTTGCCAGATGACTTATTCCCTCTGCTGATTCTAATTATAATGGCATATAAAGCAATTCGGCTCAGATGTACATTTTTTGTTCTTCTCGTGTTTTCTATGTGACCTGAAAATACACAGATAAGTGTAAGTGTATTAGTGCAAAAATACATAAAATTTTTTAATTTGGTAGCAGATGTACAAAAGAACTATTTTTATAAGTAACAATTTTATCTAAAAAAAATTTACTAGGCTTTAAAGTAAATTTTTTGAAAAATTTATATATAAAATTTTTTTTGTAGTGAAGACTTTACCTGGGAGATGTGTGTGCGTACACAGAAATGGCATTGCTGGTAAATAGAAAAAAGGATGCCAAAACATTTCTTTGTATTTCTTCGTTGATTAAATTTTGTCATCAAAAATATTTGCAAATTAAATTAAAATTTATTTTTCTTCTGAATTGTATAACTTTCTCAAAACTGCTTTTTTCAATATTTAAGAATTGATTTTTAAGTGATGGAAAACCTAATGCTGAAATGTTTTTTCTTACAAATATAAAAATGCCACAGCATATATATATATTTTTGTTGTTATTATTAATTTTCATTTTTTTATTAAAATAATTTTTTCAATATTTTTTACAAGAATTAGAATTAGAATTACAATAAGGAGCGGGAACAAGTCCTGTTGTGACACTACTCTCATGTTACAAATCCTCCCAGAGTCTAGTATTCATTAAGAATTCAGAAACTTCTTTGGGTAATTTGTCCGCTATGTCTGACGGTTTGTCGTAAGTAGCGAAAACGGGTCCACATAAGGCCATTACAGTGACACAATATGTGTTCTGCTGTTTCTTCATCTTCGTTCCATAACCTGCAGAGGTCATTTTAACTGATCCTCATATTCGCCAAGTGTTTCAATACAAAATATTTCCTAAAACTTGTTTTAATGAATATTTTGTATTCCATTTAAACTGTTTAATAGCTTTTTTTAATATTTGACAAGAATAAAATAAATAAAAATATGAATATTTGGCTACTGAAAGTGAAAGATTCGGCACTGCCGTATTTAACTTGTATAATTTGTTAGTACATAGTTTTCATTACGCTTTTTTCTTACTTCCTTTATTATTTTTTTCCAATTCACCCTTTTTTTGTTTCTTTACTTTTAACTCTTGAATTAAACTTGATTTTTAAACATATTTTTTTGCATTGACTTATTTTTCAAGTAACTTTAAGATACAATTAAAAAAATCATATCATATCCTATAAGAAGTATAAATACACTAGCATATTACACACACACAAAATCAAATCATAATGTGTAAGCATTTTCTACTTACGCAAGTAGATAAATAACTGAATTGTATAAGAGGCGTTTAGCAAGATAAAATGCAGCCGGACTAGACCTTCTATTGTATAAGTTTTGTGTATTGTTTAATTTTATCATATACGAGTACACACATGGTACATACATAAATATTCCCAGAAATTTCTTTATGGATGTGAATGACTGGTGAGCAGGCGAATTACAATGGACTCTTTGGAAATTTATGTTAGAGTTAATATTTACTAAAGCACTTATGATCACATGCTTAGAAAATGGATATGGTTATAGCTGTAAAGGCCTGTGTTGGTTTATTAATAGAACCCAGAAATGCTTGATGCATTATTTACTTAAAGATTTTGGAAAATGACTGTTTCTCTTGTTGCTCTTTGAAGTTGCCTGGTTGAATACAATAGACTTTAACAGCAGACAATTGAAATGAAAATCTGTATTTAATTACAGCAGAATAACATAATTTTAATTGAATAATAAATTACTAACCATGCGTGTATAAAGGCCGCACTAAACAACAACAACTCGTACTTACAAACAAGTACACATTACATTTTTATCCTTTGCTATCAAAGTTAACTTTCTCAGGGCTACTACAGCATGTAGCAAGAGAACTATTATATCTGTGGCAATAAGGAAAAAGCGTTTATGTCTAATTTGGGGGCTTTTCAGGAGAGCAATTTAAAATTATATAGTTAATTTTAAAAAATTGCATCTGATTCTAATATTTGAAAACAATTATATATTTAATTTAGGGCCATTATTACAAGTTAAAATCTTATAAGCCAAATATCAAGCTCTTGGTTAGACATTAAATTGAAAACATCGATAAGTTAAATATCGGATAGTGTATCCTTAACTATACACCTAAATTTTGTTTTCAAAGTTTTAGCCGAAAACCGGTTATTTGCCCCATAAAATAATAACTTTAAGTTGTGATAACAAAACTTAAAAGCTTTTTCTCAAAAGATGGCTCTTAATTATGTACAAAGTGGGCCAAAAGAAGTCATCCGATGTTGTTTGGCTCTCATTTTTTTTTCTAGATAAAAATGAAATGTGTGCCGTTGCTCCGTCCTGTTGGAACCACATGTGCTGCAGTCCTAATTCGTTCATTTGCACCAAAAAAAAAACTCGGTTAACATGCCCTTATAGCGCGCACTGTCCACTGTCCCGATGATTCCTCCAGCGTGAACAGCGCACCATGCAGTCATTTTGAGCGGGTGTAATGGCTCCTCGTGCATCACTCGTGGATTTTCGGTGCCCCAGAAGCAATAGTTTTGCTTGTTCGCGTACCCGCTGAGGTGGAAATGAGCCTCGTCGCTCATTATGATTTTGGTCGAAAAATCGTCCACTTCGATTATTCCGCATTCTTGGGAAGTGTATCGGTCTACGGCTTATTCGCTTGTATTCTACATCTGTCTAGTTCACAAATGTCAAAACAGTTGACATTGGCCGCCATTTGCAAAAATAAGAGCATCTTCCAATAAGGTGATTTCTTTTAGCCCACCTTGTAGCTTCGATGCAATTAGCAACGATAACTACTCATTTGTTTATTTCGACAATTCGGTTAAGCCATATAAGAATTAGTAATTAAAAGATTATAGGCCATAATTACAGCTAAACAATAACTAAAAGTAGGATATTAACGAACAGATAAATACTTTTTGGTTATTACAAACAGAATTTTATTAAAAAGTGTATGATAAGCCAAGTTATTTTTGTGTTGCTCATAACTTTTAACGTGAACTTCAATCATTTAAAGCTGCCATATTTTCGATATTAGATATGGCAACCTCAGTAGCCATAGACAGTGAATAATTTTGTTATTAATGCACAAAAATAAAACAATACAATAAAATAACAAATATTAAAAAAGAATTACTTAGTTATTTGAAAAATCAAATAAATAAATATTTTTTAAGCTTTTAGGTCTTTTTGTATATTTTAATTATTATTAAATTAAAATAATTTTATAAAATTATTTTCCTTGAGAAAGACATACGAAGACGTGTAGAAATATTGGAAATTAATTTAATAATAATTTAAATATATAAAAAGACCTAAAAGCGTAAAAAAATATTTATTTATTTACTTTCAGATAAAAAGGTCAAATAATCAATATTTATATTTGAAAAATCATAGACAAAAAAAGGTATAATATTTATTTAAAATAATTAAGAAATTCGAAATTTAAAATGTTATTTTAATGTTTTATTGTGTAATTGCACAGTTTAATATAAATAAATTGCGATATCTGTGACCGTTGAATCTAGCATATCTATTATTAAAACTATGTCAGCTTTCAATACTTAAAGTTCACGTTAAATGTTAAAGGCAACACATTCTTGCTGTTAGCTTATCATAGCCTTTTCTCTAAAGTCTACTTTTAATAACGATAACATCTTGCCATTAGTTGTTACTTAGTTATAATAATGACCCTTATAAAGTTACAAACTTTATTTTATTTTTACTTCCTTTGTATATTCAACTGCCGCCACCACGAATCGAACTAACGATCATCTGTCTTTAGCAATTGTCTAATCCGCTTACTCACAAGATATTATCGAACGTGGTGTGTGAATTTTAGTTTTTTGAATTTTATTTATACAATAATAGAATCTATTTATTAAGTGTGTGTAATTATATGCCTGTGAATTTAACAAACTTTTTAATTGACACTTTAAATTAAGTAATTTTTCCATTTATTTTCATATTGAAAATGTTTTTAGTTTAAGTAATAAAATATATTGTTGAATTCCGGTTTAAAATCAACAATTTAGTAAACAATTCTCGATGTTAAATTATGCTGCATAGCTATAGAAAGTCCCATTTCGATATTGGACTTAAGCCGGCCCAACCCCTTTGTTTGACTTAGCTTTAACATGTAAATTATTTGCTACCTGCGTTCCACGAGACATGAGGGCAGTGGTGCTACGCCTATTTCCCACCTGTAATTTACCCACAGTAATATAAAGCCCAAGGGCAGGTGCTCACTCCAAACGTCCACACAAGATTGTTTAGTCTGGCTGACTTAATATTTAATAACATACACAAATAATTACGTACATTTATTTAAACAGTTTTTTATAGATTTAATTTTTATTTAATATTAAATATAAATAACATAAAGGGTGCTTTAGTTAGAGTTCACTTTTTTATTTTGAAATAAAAACACTTTTTTTTTTGAGAGTTTGCAATTTTTTATTGTAAAGAAGACATGTGAAATCATATATCCGAGCCGGCAATTCATTCTATGGGTAACAAATAGAGCAAAGTGAAGTCAATTAAAAAAGCGATGAAGCGTATTTCGATCTGAATGGCTTTGTGTATAGATAAAATTGTCGAATTTGGGGCTCAGAAAATTCTCATTCAGTTCATGAGAAACAAATACATCCACAACGAACAACTGCCTGATACTGATTTTGATCATGCTTTACTTTCTTGAAAATAAGGCCGAAATTGCGGTGACTGTGTACAGCATTCGTTACAGAAATATGATAACAGAGTTCTTGTAGCCTTACCTACACAACATGTTTTTTCAGCAAGATTTTGACAACTGTCACACAGCGCATAAAAAATCGATTTATTGAAGCAAGAAATGGAAAAGTGCACTGGAACACCCTATAACGCACACACAAATATTTATTTATTTATAACTTAATTAATGGAATTTTTTTTAGCTTAGTTTACTAATTAATACAATTTGATTTTTTTTAAGAATTTAACAAAATAAATTTTCCTAGTAATAATTTATAAACTAAAAGCAGCTTGTAACAACATTAAATATCAAGTGAAATTTGTATCTACATTTTTACAGAAATTTTGTTTATGATCTTAAAACATTTCTCCCACGGGCTTAATAGTCATTTCGTGAATTTGAACATGAGGTGGAGTTGAAATGGCAAATAAAACTCCTTGAGAAATATCTGCAGGTTTTAAAAATGTATCTCCAATAAAATCTTTAGCACTTTGAGGTATTATTTCAGTATCAACAGCACCAGGGCTTATACTCTATTAAAAATAAATATTGAAATTACCAACATAATAATAGTAACATCACATATGATTTAAATAATTACCGTCACTTTTACTTTAGTGCCCAAACCTTTAAATTCTTGCCTATAAATTTCTGTTATGGCCGTTATAGCAAATTTACTTGGTGAATAAATATTAGTACTAGGAATTTCATTGCCTGATGCAATAACTTTATGACCAGCAATACTATTAATTAAAACAATATGACCATCAAAATTGCGTTCTTTCATCGATTTGAAAGCACGTTGAGTACAGTATACAACACCCATAACATTTGTTTGTAACACTTGTTGTATATTTTCTATATTTCCCGTTGATAACAGATCATTTACCAGACAGCCAGCATTGTTGACTAAAATATCAACACCACCAAATTCAGAGATAATTTTATCAAAAGCTTCATTAACTGATTTCAAATTAGAAACATCACATTTGAGGGCAGATAATTTTGATTTTAAATTAATTGGCAACTGCTTTTTAATTTCTTCAATACGATCTACACGCCTGGCCAGTCCTACAACTCTCAAGCCATTTTTAATGAAATCCTTAACTATGGCGCAACCAATACCAGAACTAGCACCTGTTACCACAGCTATTTTATTTTGCCAGCGCTCCATTTCAATTTTACTGTTATAACTTTTAGTAAAATGTTGTTTACACCTCAACGTTCTAGCAAGTACTGCATTCTCTAACATTTTTTAAGTTTTTTATTTATTTACTATTTTGAAATTGAAATAACAAGTTTCATATAATTATCGAAATGTGTAACACTATTTTGTGATTACAAATTATAACAATAAGTTAGTATAAATATTGTTATTACAACATTTTTACAGTAATTTAGTTTGACGATTAAAGTGTAACGCGGAAAAGAAGGAGTAGCTGTCGGTATTAAAAACACAAAATCATTTTTTGTCATTTTTATATTTGTAATAATTTTTATTTGGATTTAACCCTCTTATCCAAAAAAAAAATTGACGTAGACTTTAAAGTAAAAATTATAAAAAATATATGAAAAAAAAATTATTAACGTTGACTTTAAAGTCTACGTTAATTTTTTTGGATAAGGGGGTAAAAGTTTAACAAAATATTAATTTTTTTTGTGCTTAATTCCAGAAATTGTGTTGGTTTTTAAATTTATTCTTTTACTCACGATATTCTCATGAGTTATTTATTCAGTACAATAAGTACTGAAGGGCATAGCATATCTATATGGATCATTTCATCAGACGCTACTCTGAATCCTCAGTAGATTACTCCCAACGTTAGAACCTTTTTATTGTAAAAGCAATTGACTAAATAAAAATTCTTTTATATTTGTTAAAAACATGGGCTCATCTAGTATTTATATGCTCGACTACAATAATCAGGGCTTTATGTTTCTTAGGCCTGGTTAGCTAAATGAGAACGAAAACTTTGTTCACATAATTGTATTAAAAACGAAAATAAATCTTTCCTTTGGGATTTTTTTTTTTTTTTTTTTGCAAAATAACAAAATATGTAACAAAAATATTGCATATATTTAATAAAGAATTATTACTACTATAAGTACTTCTTTTGTTATTACTACTACTACTACAATTTTTACTTCTGATACTATTGCTTCTACTATAACTTTTTTTTTGTTACTATTGCTACTGACAGTAACAGAACTACTACATTTTTTATTGTAGCATGTCAGATATATCTACTACATTGGACTATTTATGTGGTCCATTTTTTAGAAATAGGATGTAGGATGTAGGATGTAGGATTGGTAGAGAAAATAACTATCGTATTCCTTTTTCAAAAAAGAATTACGGTCAACAGTCGCAGGTCTTATATTATGAATTATTTCACAAACAAGCTATTCCAATCAGAGCTATTCATTTCTAAATAATTTATTTCACTCCAAATGCTACCCTTTATTCCCGCTTATGCTTTTGGTACCACTCCGATGTAGTGCAAAGTTGAATTTATGCTCCGATTATAGAACATTGTAGTGTCAATAGAATTGGGTTAGCAATATAAAAACCATACTATTTTATGGACTAGTCCCATTATTTTGTAGGATGTAATTACTTCTACTACAGCTAATGCTATTGATGCTACTACTATTTTCATTAACACCACAACAACGACGATAAATACTGCTTTTTAGAGTAAAGCTTTAAATTCATTGTATTCGTAAATATATATTCCAATAAATAATTTTAAATAAATTTTTGTTTCATGCGACCCGTACGCACCCAATTTCAATATAATATAAATGCCAAAGTCCGGCAATGATATCAGATTGATTTTGATTTTATTGAATTAATTGATCAACTAATAACAAACAGACACATACATTACACAAATTTGCCGTACTTTAGCCGCATTAGAATGTATATTTTATAATATTTATGTTTCAGCAAAGATTTATATCATAATATTTTATTATTTAATATCTTGCAGACGAGACATACGACTATGTGAGGCTTAATTAAGATTTCAAAACTTTTTTTTATATTTTTAAATAGTGAAATGTATTTTGAATCAAAAATGATTCGAGCATATACAATATATTTTTAATGCAATTAAAACCCTATTAATTGTTTAAAAAGTTGCTAAAGTAGTACAGAAAAAAAAAACACTTGAATTTACCACAACCACCTTGAATGGAATGCATATACTCTTATCGTACTAAACAATGTACTGGTTAATATTTATTTTAAACACGCTTACTTAATCAGAAAAATTATTAATACAAATTTGTTTTGTTTTGTTTTTTTTTTTTTTATTTTAAAGATATGAGTTATCACTACCGAAAAGATGGTTTGCAACTAAATCTAGATAATAAAATAATTCTGAATATTCACTTGATTTTATATATTACTACTAGGTAGCATACTAACCTATCAATCTTTGGGTTGCAGGTTCGATACCTGTCTAAGTTTTGGGTGTTTTCTGCAGACAAGCCAAGAAGCCTAGCAAATTTGTGTTGTTTAAAAAAAAAATTTTAGTTAAATTCGGCTATTGCCGAGTCTATATAGCGTTCGCTATAGTAACCAAATATAAAAGATAACACATTTACATTTTTATTTTAGTACATTATTGTTTACTTTTGTTAAAAAGAAATCTAAAAAGGTTTTAAAAAAATAACAACAAAAAATTAATTCAAATAACAAAAACTCAAGTAAAATTTTAGCCTACAGCAACCAAAACACTTCTGGGCGGCTGATTTTGAGGCTGTACTTGGCTTTATTTCAATTATTTCCAGTTTCAGAGATATATTTTATCATAATGAATAAATATTTCTTTGAAATATTTTACAAGTTTCATGACACATTGTCATTGACTGCAAAATAATGCATTTTTTCATAGGATTAATAAACAAATTTTTATTTAGTTACACTTCAGCGTATGCATACTGAAATTTATTTTTGAATTAAAATAAAAATAATTTACTTGATTCATATTCATAAATTATTTAGATACATTCTCCTACTGGCTTAATAATCATTTCATGTATTTGAACATGTGGTGGCGTTGAAATGGCATACAAAACACCGGAAGCAATATCCTCTGGTTTAAGAATCGGGTAATTTATGGCACTTAATTCCATGTCCTTTAATATTTCCGTATTTACCATACCAGGACTTATGCTCTATAATAAATTAAAAAAAATTTTATAAAATTAAATGTTTTCTAGAGTTCATTGCAACCATTTAGATTTTTATACTAGCTTTTACACACACTTTCAATTTTCACTAAATTAAATGATTAAGTTGAAAAACAAGAAAAAGAAAATTTTTTGTTGCTTCATTTTTATTTGTTTTATCAGGCTGCAAGTTAGTTTGCTATACTAAATGGTTGCATACAAGAAAAAATTTGTTAACACATAAACTTACCGTTATTTTTATGTTTGTACCCAAACTCTTAAACTCTTGCCTATAGATTTCTGTTATAGCTGTTATGGCAAATTTACTGGCTGGATAAATATTAAGATCTGGTGAACCACCAGTGCTACTAATCACATTATGCCCAGCTATACTATTAATGAGCACAACATGACCATCAATATTACGCTCTTTCATTGATTTAAAAGCATGTTGGGTGCAATAGACAACACCCATAACATTTGTTTGTAATACTTGTTGTACATCGGTCACATTCATGGTTGATAATTGTCCAAGTTTAACACAACCAGCATTATTGACTAAAATGTCAACACCACCAAAATGTGCTACTATTTTATCGAATGCCTCTTTTACCGATTTCAAATTGGAGACATCACATTTTACAACTGTCAATTTTGCTTGCAAGTGTTGTGGTAAATCCTTTTTTATACTGTCAATACGTTCATTACGTCTGGCTAAGCCAATAACTTGCAAACCATTCTTAATCAGATCCTTAACAATAGCAGCCCCAATACCAGAACTAGCCCCTGTTACCACAGCAATTTTATTTTGCCAACGTTCCATATTTAGTGAAGCTAAAAATTTTTAAACGACTTTCCGCGTATTTTTATAACAACTTGTAAGTAATGTTTTTAAATTTATATTAACACATCGACTTGCTTAAAATTAAGTTTAAGCTTTAAGCTTATATGAGTAAAATTTAATTTACATTTGTATGATTCATTGAAGCAATATTAGATGTGTTCCAGATTATGCACGCAAAGAAAAAAGATGGTTGAATATGGTAACCGCAAACATAGTTTGCTTTTCCCAAAACTATTATTATTAATTTGAAGCACCTAAACATTATTATGATCAGGATAAACATGTTATTTTTAACCATATTATGTTTAACGCCTTAGATCAACCATATAATTATCATATTATTTTTAATAAAATTTTACTTGCAACCATAAATATGTTTATAGTAAACATAATAATGAGAAAATATAGTTGAATGTAAATTCCGCCACCATATAAATAAAGTGAGAATAAAACAAAAACCTAACTGAGCTTTGTGAGTAAAGCGGTTGAGTGGCGAGTTAATGCTTGTTAACTAAATATTCCAAAGTTCGAATTTTGGTAGAGTCAAATAAAATAAAAATAAAATAAATTCAAACCTGCTGTATTATATAATAAATAAATATAAATTCAAATTAATAGAAACGAAAAAGTCAATGGAATAAAAAATATTTTATTTATAGAAAATATTTATATTAAAATTTTTTTTAATTCATACTAAAAATATTTATATAAAATATGTAAAAAAAAAATTTTCTGCAACATCTGAAGTTGAAAGGTATTTTTAATGTCTTTGATTTAAAAATATATATGGCTAGATGCAATCATAAATCTTTCCACCAGAATATGGTTGCGTCAACCATATTTTTTCTTTGCGAGTGGGAAGAATCCCTTACTTACAACAACTTTTTTCTAACAAAAATGTTGCATATATTCAAGAATGTTTGAGTCAAAAAAATGTAATAGCTAAAATCAATATCACGGTACCTGTTTTGCTCTCAATTTATAAGAGAAGGTGAGTTATTGTTCCTTTTTACAACTGTGCGAAACGTTTCTTTATTTTTTGTACAACGGAATGAAGTTGTTTTCTGAACTTGTACTAAAGACATTTTTAAGAACAAAAAGTGTTTATAACCCTTTCAAAGTCCGCTCATGCTGGGTTCTATTATTATTTACACTTTTTTTGCTACAGCCTCTATATAAAAAAATTTCAATAATTCTTTAATATTTCGCAATTAATTAGAAGACAACATTGAAAGTTTCAAATTTTATCTTGTAAGTACTTACCTGCTAAAGGTTATTTAGGTTCTAGTGTAAGTTGAAAAATGATTTATTTTCGCTTTAGAGCGGTAAATTTTTCCTCTGCATCAATATGTAATTTATATAAGTCAGAGTAATCTAAATCCCCGAAAAGACTGGGTACAAACAGTTACTTTTTATTTCAGATTTATTTTTATTTAAATTTAATTAAAAAAATTATTGGAACACATCTATTGTGAACTTGTTGTATTTAACTAAACTACTCACTCACTGATATTTGTATGGGCTATTTTTTAATAAATAATTATTGTCTAATTGTTGTTCAAAACTTTTATTTTTATTTGTATTTATGTACCAACAAAAACATTGTGGATCTAGAGCTGTACTCGTGTTGCTTCATTTTTATCAAGCAAGATTGAAAGTCATTTCAATATGAGTAACTGAATAAATATTAAAAAATATTTTACTTAATTCGAAAGAATTTGGAGAATAGAAATATGTAGTTTTAAAAACGTCTCAATTGTAAAATATATATTTAGAAATGAGCAGCCGTGATAGCTCGTATTCAAGCAAATACGACTAAAGCTACGGTCATATTATATAAATATTTGTAGAAATAAGCATAACCACTACTTTTTCTTATATTTTTTATAGTCTAAGGCATAGATGCTATGATTGCTAATTAACCTTCGTTTGTGAAATTCTCTAATTCATTAAACAATTAGAATTAGTTCAACTAATTCCCATTAGATAATTGAAATTTTTATTCCAATGGTAAAACTAATTGCAATTAGTTGCCATTAGCAAAAAAAATTGGTTTACCTTTACAATTAGAAATCTAATTGAATTCTGCTAATGCAATTAGATATTCAATCAGCTCGAATTAGAATCAATTATTTTGATAAAAATAAATTTTTTCCAAAGAATTATTGAAGTGAACGAATAATGATGTAAGTCACTGTATGTGCAAACATGTGGTTATTCAATTACCGTATTTGTTATCAACCGGTAATTTTTTGAAATGTAAATAAATAAGCGTTTTGCAACACACCGCTTACGTCTTCAGGCCCTGTGGAGCGACTATTTTCCTTTGCGGGAATTATTAATAGTCCAAGGCGGGCTCGCTTGATGGACTTTTATTCTGAAAAGCTCGTATTGCTGAAAGCGAATATACCCGGTCATTGTAGTTATTAAACAGTTAGTTCGTACGTTAAATAGGTGTGCATGTATGTAATATATGTAGTACATATTATGTACATAAGTAATATATATATGTGTGAAATTCATATTATGAATATTGAATATCTAATTGCATTACCAGAATTCAATTAGATTTCTAATTGTAAAGGTAAACCAATTTTTTTGCTAATATTTCGTTTGCTAAAGTTTCGTTCGCATAAATGACGTGACCGTGAAACAAAAATTTTAGCTCTTCCCTAGTTATGCGGCTCATACATACTAAAGTTCAATGAAATTTCAGTGCAAAAATGCCTTAGCCTCTGAAGCGTTTGTGTAGTATTTATTTTTGTTGATTAATCAATTAATAGAACAAAATTGAAATAATTTTTATATTCACATGACGGATTTTAGCATTGCACTTGGGTCGAAATTGAGTGTGTATGGCCCGCATTTTAATAATTTTTATGGAAACAATGTATTACTAATTTATACTTCTGTTTAATCTTTTTATATTTTAATTATAAACAATTAATACTGCTGTCAATGTTAAACGCCGATTGTTTAATACCCTATACCACAAACATTATGTAAATATAAAGGGTGTCCCAACAAGAACGCAAGATTTAAATTTTAAATAAATGACTGATGCAGCAATTGAATTATTTCTCTGGCTGTATGACATGTGGCGCCGTCTTGTTGAAACCACAAGCCCTCCACATTCATTTCTTCAATTCTAGGCAAGAAAAAAGTGATTATCATTTCACGATACCGAACACCATTGACTGTTTGCGCTTGAGCTGCCTCATTTTCATAAAAAAAAGGTCCAATGATTCCTCCAGCCCAAAAACCACACCACACAGTGACACGTTGAGGATGCATTTGCTTCTCGTGAATCACTCGAGGATTTTCCTCGACAATTCTGCCTATTGACGAAGCCATCAAGATGGAAATGGGCCTCGTCACTGAAGATGATTTTATCGGCAAAATCAGCATTTTCATGTTGTCTCTCCAATACCCAATTAACGAACTCCCTTCCCTGTCCATGGTCATTTTTTTCTAAACTCGTACCTTCTACTAGCAAACAATAACAATTGTTCAAATGTCAAACAATGACACTTCGAATGGTGCCAAATTTAAATCTTGTGTTCTTGTTCGGACACCCTGTATTAGACATTTTTTATATTGGAATAGAATTGATAGAGAGTTTTTAATTAATTTTATACTAGGTTAGGGTAGATTGTTCAGGCAACCCAAAAAGTTTAGAAGAAAGCTCACTTGGGTGCATTTTTTATATCTATAAAGAAAAAATCAAGAAAAATATATATAAAAAAATAGAGATTATAACAAAAACTAAGAGGGCTTTTAAGAAAACTTAATTGATCGTGCATGACATTTTTGTTTAACAATTCAACAAATGCGAATCATTTGATAAATATTCAAACGAAAGTCGTATAAGCTTAAAAGAAAATAAATAAACGCGCAATACGTTACTTGTGTAATTAAAAAAAATGTAAATATAATCAAATTACCCCTTGCATCTCTATTAAATGACTAGTAAATTAGAAATTAATTACTAAATTACCACAGATACTTTTAACAAACGTTTTACATACATAAATAATAATTGCTTAGTATTATTATTTTGCTTAAAAAAATTTATAATAATAACTAGCTGACCAGAACAACTTTATCTACTTCACAATAGAAATAATTTTCCATCTGTTTGCTATATTGTTAATTGATGCTCCGCTCTTATTTGTCTTATTTTCTTAGTTAAGAAAAATTTAAGGGAAGAAAAAAATTTTTAGTTTTATTATTATACATTTTTTCTTTAATCCATTAACTAAAAATCTTGCCAATAACTACATTTTACTGTGTAAAATCTGAATAGCAAAGCTACCACAAAAATATGTAGTTAGTAACTCTAATGAAATACCTTCTAAAGGTGAATTGTGAGTCACACTCTAACATCAAGTTTTTTGCCAAACTTAATTTGACACATCTTACTTTCAGGGTTTGACAAATTCAACCACTAAGATTATTGAAGCCCTTTATGGCCAAATATATCCATAATCAGGAGAATGGGCAAAATTTCAGCAAACCGGGGCTGTTGTTCGCGACAGTGTCAGAAGAGCCGTCAACCTACACTCGTCGTCGTGCCCAAAAATTTAACATCTCACGAACATTTCTTGTAGCCAGATATTGACGATATGGACCTAGACGGTATGTGGCTTTACTAGGATGGTGCCACTTGCCACACCTCAAACGAAACAATTTCTCTTTTTCACGATAAATGCAATCTCATGTCATGGGGATGGTAAAATGCCTGCCACGATCATGTGATTTGACACCGTTTAACTTCTTTCTTTGGGGATATTTAAAAGAAAAAGTGTACGTCAATAATCCAAGAACAATTCAAAAGCTAAAGGATAAGATAATTCATGACATTAAAGGCATAGAAGCTCAATTATGCCTCAGCGTCATCGAAAATTTGGACCATCGGCCTTTAAAATTTAATCATCCTTTTTAATCATCGATAAAAAATATTAAGATAATTCTCTAAAAACTTTTTGTTTAATTTACAACTCACATCGTGCATTTTGTTTGGACCACCCTTTACTATTGATTGAAATTATACCAGCATTAAAAAAAATTTTAAAAAAAAAAATTCTAACGATTATAAGTATTTTGACTACCTATAGTCATGAGTTATAAAGAGTGATTTTTTTGCTATTATCTTTTTGGCAACACTAGTTTTGACAGCTCACGCACGTTTTGTATCTTGTGTCACTGTCAAAAATCTTCAGTTTGGTCTATAATTTAATCATGAATCGTCTTACAAACGAACAACGCTTGCAAATTATTGAATTTTATTACCAAAATGCGTGCTCTGTTAAGAAAGTTCATCGCGCGCTTCTTCCATTTTATGGTCAGTTTAATCGACCTACTGAGGCTTCTATTCGGGCTATTGTAACAAAATTTCGCACCAAATTTACATTGTTGGACATTAAACCACCAACACGCTTACGTAGAGTTCGAACTGAAGAAAATATCGCAGCCGTATCGGCCAGTGTTGGTGATGACCGTGAATTATCGATTCGGCGCCGTTCGCAGCAATTGGGCCTCTGTTACTCCACTACGTGGAAAATTTTGCGGAAGGATTTGGGTGTGAAGTCTTATAAGATACAACTGGTGCAAGAATTGAAGCCAAACGACCTACCACAACGCCAAATTTTTGGTGAATGGGCAAATGAGGCGCAGCCGCGGCCAACATTTGCATGAAATAATCTTCAAACATTAAATTATATCGACCCAACTATCGATCCAAATAAATATTTCATGAATTTTATGTGTTTTTTTTTTTAAATTTCCGATAGTTCTTATAAAATCACCTTTTATTTTCCCAAGTGTTTTCGTTTTCTCGTTTATATTATTTTTATTTTTGTATTTGGTTCACTTTGTTGGTTGTTGAATATAAAAAGCTTCCAACAACAATTTCCGTTTTAATGTAAACGAACACCTTTTGCATGGTTTTATGCAATTTTTAAATTTCCTTTTATTATTATTTTCTAATATTTTTATTTAATCGTTGATTAATGCAAAACGAGCCAAGTAAATACCATATTTCTGCAAAAAAAAAAAAAAAAAAAAAAAAAAAAAATATTTTTTAAGGACATGCATGTACTGGCTTATAACGGCTTTTCAATTTAAGATTCTGAAGTTTTATATTGAAATTTTAAGTTTACAAAAATCTCAAAGAGTGATTTGGTGATTACTTTCAGAAATGCCTTTTTTCCTTATCCGTACCATTGGTAACACCACAAAATTTTACATTTTAAGCTGTAATATTGTAGAACGAGAACGTCTTTCAGAAAGTCTCATAATCCTTTTTCGAAATGTATGTCTGTTTAAATATTTAATATTAATCACATGCAGTATTCTAATGTAATAGCACGATATTTTTAATTTTTACAGCAGTTTTTCAACCATTTTTGAATCCTTTCTTTGGTTACAGTCTGCTTCAGTTTCACTTCAAACTCGACCGTAATAAAATAATGCCCCAGCAATATGATTTTATTAAAAACAAATAATTTTTTATTTTATTACAGACTAACCCCCTTATCCAAAAAAAATTAACGTAGACTTTAAAGTCAACGTTATCGAAATTTTTCATATAATTTTTTCATAAATTTTACTTTAAAGTCTACGTCAACTTTTTTTGGATAAGAGGATAGCTGTTTTACCCACTCTCGTCCAGTTCTTTAGTCTGTAAGTTAGAATCTGTGTTAAATTTCTGAGAAATCCGTTGAAAACTAAAATTCAGCTGTGTAAAGTTTTATATACTCTTAATTCTACACAGTCTTTTTCAATATTCAACAAATTAACAAAAAATTTTAATGAAATAATTTTCTTTGAATACTCGTACCTCCTTTTTTTCGTTATTATTTAAATAAATAATAAATATGAAAAATAGAAATTCAAATTAACGTCAAAAATCAAAAACTATCTTTCAAGAAGGTTTCTGTATTCGTGACGACATTTAAATGACAAACGTAGCCATATATAGGCTGTCCGCCGGGAATTTATACTACTTTGTTTTGCCGCCATTGTGGTAAACATTAGTCTTGACAGTTCATATTTGGCAGGGGTGAAGTAGACACGTGGCAAATTTATTATGGAAAAATATTCGATAAACCAAAGTGTTTAAAAAATTACTGCAAGACCTCTTTCCACAACAAGTTATTCCAAGAAATATTAATGTTTATTGGCCTTTACGGTCGCCTGATTTGACTGCTCCGAACTTCTTTTTGTGGGGATATCTGAAAAGCAAGATTTATGCAAACAAACCAGAAAATCTTGAGCAACTCAAACAAAATATTCGTGATGAAATTAATGAAATGTGTGAGAATGTAATGAAAAATGTGCTCAAAAGGGCTCTCATTTGTGAGACTAACAGAGTCGGACATTTATCTGATATTGTATTCCATACATAATTGCCGACATTAAATAAAACATTTAAGATCCATTCTCTTTCATTTAATCAAAAATTATTAACAAGCAAAGTAGTATACCTTCCCGGCGGACACCCTGTACATATATAGGGTCCGCCATCGAACGTTTTTTTTCAACTAGTGCTTATTTCGTGAATGGTAACACTTAGCTCATGTCTGATTTGACAGATAATTAGTTTTATCCTTCCGCTGAAAGAATATGGTTGTGTTTTCGCTTCGCTAAGTGGGCCTGCGATCGACTTACAGAAGATGCCGATTTTGCCAAAAAAATCATCTTTTCAGATGAAGCTCATTTTGATCTTGGCGTAACAAGCAAAATTGTCGCATTTGGGGCACAGAAAACCCGCACGCATACATTGAAAAGCCGATGCACCCAAAACGAGTCACTGTTTGGTGCGGATTTTGGTCCAGAGGCATAATTGGACCATTTTTCTTCGAAAATGAGCAAGAAGTGGCCGTTAGTCAATGGCGATCGTTATCGGGCCATGTTGAACGAATTTTTGTTCACAAAAATTGAAGCGTAGGATATTGGCAACATTTGGTTTCAACAGGACGGCGCTACGTGCCACACAGCCGAAGCTACACTCGATGTTTTTATAGCATTTTCAAAAAAAACAAGTTAGTTGTAAACGACCAATTAGGCCCCGTCGTGTGTGCTCACATACACATTAAGCTCATTTATGCTTGATTTCATGAATACGAGTGTGTGTATATTACGCACATGTACAGGTTAAAAATTTCCATAAAAAAGCCAAAATTTCTGTTTTATTCTTGATTTTTCTCCGCGATTTGTGACCGATATTTTTGATGTTTTGCACTGACATTTCTGATAAAACTGCGTACCACATTTGTTTTTCTTTCGTATTGAAGACAAAAAAAATACTCAGAAAAATTATTAACAAAATAGAGTAGTTGCTGTTTTTTGGATTCATAACAGTATACTCGTAGTTATTTATGGACCCATCCACTTTAATTTCAATAGCAACCTGATATATTAAATATTTATGTACATTGCCTAGGAACTTGATTGAAGTTGATTTCGACGACTACAGAGAAGCAGAGAGGCAGACATCGCTAAGTCAAAGAGTATATTTTTGATACAAAATTCTTATAAAACTTACTTGCACTCCTATCCTTTATTTCGAAGGTTATTTTTGGAATCACTTAGTCTTATTAAGACAACTTAAATAAAACAAAGACCTAAAAAATATTTTGAAAATTTTAATAAAATAAAACGATATGAATCTTTAATAAATGTAGAAAAAACTTCAATTATTTACCTGTTGTACCATTAAATAAAACCATATTATCACGAGATTCACCACAAAAAGTTGATTGATGGCTGTTGCAATTGTGTTCTCTAAAATTTATAAGAAACACAAACTTTCTCATTCATACATCCAACAAAAACTTTAAGGTATTTTTTTTTTTCTTTATTTTGAATCTTTAAACTTGCATTTATCTACTACAATTGAGATGTCATTTTTCAAAATAGTACAAGTCCACTTTAAAATAAATAAGTTAGAGGTAATTTTAGTTAGAAGGCAGCTATACCACTTTCAAAAATAACAGCTCATTTATTACAGACGGAAATTAAAGGTGTGTGAATACACGTTTAGAACAATCAAAACTTTGTGAATAAATTTATTTAATGCAAATTAGCAATAACAACAATAAAGAGCAAAGCCGTAACGTAATTCAAAAATAGTGAGTGAGTACATTCACAAACAGGCACACGTCATAAATAATGATACAGCAATGTAAGCAAATCATAAATAAATTTGAATAAACCAGGGATTGAAACTCTACTTATTCGATAAGATGTACCAAAATTTCTGCTAGGTTTAAATTTGAGTGAATACTCATATCAGGTTCCAAATCGTGCCACTCGTGATGGAACAACTACAAATTTTTCATACAGGGTGGCCCAAATAAGTCCAGCTGATGTGAAACACAAAAAACTTTCTTATTTTTCAACATAATTTATTTTTTCTTTTTGCAGATTTTAACAGAACTCTTGGAAATTTAAAATTAATACGTACAGTCCCCAACAACGCATTAAAATTATCGATTTCTATTATTCTTCTCAACGATCAATTGTTCTGACGCAACGAAATTATCACCGTTTTTTTTTAACGTAAGATCAGCGCCCACATCTTAAATGATTACAAGTTTGGTTCGCCGTTTTGAACTGGGTTCAGTTGCCGACCGTCCAGGAAGAGGCCTTCATCGAAATATTCGTACTGAAGACAACGATGAAGCTGTGCAGCAGAGTGTTGCAAATGATCCATCTGTCTCAACTCGTCGCCGTTCCGGCCAATTGGGTATACCCAGAACAACATTAAAGAGAATTTTAAAGCTGGATCTTAAGATGTATCTATACAAAGGTCAAATTGTGCAACAGCTTCTACCGCAAGACCCCCAACAACGACTACAATACGCTCACTAGGTCTCATTTGGGCCACCCGTTACAAAAAGACTAAAATTTCAATAGTTTGCATTCTATACCGAATGCATTGATTAGGGCTTAGGACAAGCATTTGCTTGCAAACAAAATTAAACATTTAGAAATAGTTGGTGTCACTATAAAAATATACCCGAGTATATAACAAAGTCCTTAATTCCCCCGCCCATCAAGACACTTATGAGAAACTGTAACTATTTCATATATATTTTTCTTTAAGCTTCTTAATACTTTGTATGTAAAAGGTTCTTAAGTAAAAAAAATTTAAAAAAAAAATTATAAATTTTAGAAAATTCGTCGGTTATTACGGGTTTGACATTTTGGTTCAATCTGAAACTGAGATCAATTTAGCTAAATTAATATTTTCGATAAAACTTTGATATGTAAATTGATAAATTGTTGCTTTGAGGGATTTAAATAATAAAAAAAAAAACATATCGAGCCATGACAGCCAAAAAAGCTTAATCAACATTACATTTGGTTTTTGGTATTTTATAAAAATCAGAAAAATCTAAAAATTTTGCATCACTTAAACTAGGACCACCCACAGCAAGTTTAGTTGGGCAATTCTTGATTTTGTAGGAGAGAGAGGAAAGAGGAATGGAAAGGGTTACAAACTTACTCGTAATCGGCAATTCCTTCGTATCTTTTATAAAGATGTAAAAAGGAAGACAGGTAGCTTAACGCTGAATGAATGACTGAATAAGAATGTTAAAATTACCGAAACAAAATTGCTGTATATTGACACAGCGGCAATTTTAAAAAAGAATTGAGAAAGAATTGCCCAACTAAACATGCTGTGTGTGGTCCTGGTCTTATTAAAATTTTATATTGTTACGAAAAATCATGCTTTTGACCCACTGTGTTATTCATAAGTAATGAATGTACATACATATATATCTATAGCAATACGTAGAAATTTGAGAATGGAATGCTTGTGTATGTTTTAAAGCAAAATGTATAATATTAGTGTAGTATTAGTGCAAAGGTGTCATGTTAGTTTTAAGTGTTATACAGTTGGCTAGACTTAAAATAACCGTTACAATTTGATATAATTAATTGATAAATTTAAAAGGTTCTTGATTGAGCTGAAATTGTTTATCTATAAAGCTGGTGACATTGCTAGAGTAGAGGCGTTTGGGTTGAGATGTTAAACAGTAAACAAGGTGTGTCATAAACAATTAAGTGTCGTTGTGACGGTTATATTATAATAAAAGTGTTTTTCTGCAATAAGTGTTGAGAAAAGTGTACTACTTGTGTATTATTTTACCTTAATAAACTAAACGTTTTTGTGATAGTGTAAAAACGTAACAATGTGCATGGTAGTGCCATTACAATTTTAGCTTAAGTTCACTTTGCTTGTTTGTTTACAGCAAATATATTTAAAAAAAAGACCCTCCCCACCAAAATTTTATAATTGATGTTTATGTTTTTAGGCGGTCATGGCTCGCTATATACAATTGATATATAAAGTTAAAGCTGCCAGATACTTTTTTAAGGTTTTCTCATTTGATAGCATTGATAACGGAGTTTATCAAGGAAAAATGTGGGAAATAAAAAAAAGACAATTACGATCTAATTTAAAAGTACGACACACTTGCTTATCAGTATATTTCTGATAATCAAAACCCATTTTTTGCGTCCGATAAAACTTTGCCGTCTTTCAGTGCATAGTTGTATTGTCCTCAGCGATAAATAGTAAAATTTTTTGTGTTGAATAAGTTTTGTGTATCCGTTAGCCTCTTGGCATCTTATTGTAGTTACCTGTATCTAAGTCATGTACATAAAATTAACAAATTAATAACTAAATTTCAAAACAATGTTTGATCATAATTCCTACTCATAAAAAAAATTTAATCGCCTTTCCTTAACTGAATATTTTAAAAGAAATAAAATAATAATAAAATAAGTGACAATTTTTATTCTTATTTGTTTGTAATATAAAAAAGTAAATAAACAAGAAGTAAATATGTAATAATTTCTATTTGGAACTTAAAAGTTTAACAAAATATTAATCTTTATTTGTGCTTAATTCCAGAAATTTTGTTGGTTTTAAAATTTATTCTTTTACTCATGATATTCTCATGAGTTATTTATTCAGTACAATAAATACTGAAGGGGATAGCATACCTATATGGACCATTTCATTTATGTAGTAAATTGCTTTTACAATATAAAGGTTCTAATGTCTGCAAGAAACGTTGGAAGTAACCTACTGAGGATTCAGAGTAGCGTCTGATGATATGCTATGCCCTTCAGTACTTATTGTACTGAATAAATAACTCATGAGAATATCATGAGTAAAAGAATAAATTTTAAAACCAACACAATTTCTGGAATTAAGCACAAATAAAGATGAATATTTTATTTGTAATTAATTTAATTCCAGCAGATTGCAAAAATATTAATATTTTTTAAATTTTGTTACTCTGGAGTAAAATTTTATTAATTAAAATCAGAAACTATTAAAAATTAATTACATTTATTTTTAGAACAAAAAAAAATTATAAACACAAATTTTAAAAATATATACAGTGCTGTTTTGTATTCCGAATCCGAATATTTTATTCGGAATTGAAAAATTCAGCATCTCATAGCTAATCTGTGTTCTATGCAAGGATTTTAATTTTTGCTTAATTTTGGGTAGAATATAAAACTTAAAAATTTTCATTTAATAAGAAGAAAAAATTTTACTTCTACATATTTTTAAATCCATGTGGGTATTCCGAACAAGCACGATTTGCTCGCTATATAATTTTAATTTTGAAAATGAAATCAAATAAATGAAATAGCAAGTTTACTGTTTGTGATTTACAGTTAAGCTTAAATTTCACTATCGGTACATCGAACCGAATTTCTTGGCTAGCACTATGAATTAATTTTTCCTATTTAGTCAAAATTTAGAATGTTTAATGTATTTAAATTGATTATTTTTTAAAGTTTTTACTATCATGAATTGCAAACTTAAATACATGCCGGAGCATTATAAATATATAAATGTTTATTGTTACGAATATAACCATATAATATGATAATATATATATATATATATGTTTGGCCATTAGTGCTTTACAGTTACTTAATTTTACTTTTTTTAGGCAAAGACTTTGAAATTAGAAGCCTGTAGAGGCACATAAATATATATTTAATTGCTTTCAATTATGCTGACAAAAGTTTACAATATTGCTTTAATTGATTGATCGTACAGTTTTAAAACAAGCTAACTACTAAAATAAAATCTTTTGGGAGATATTATTTGGTATTTATATTCAATTTCTTTTTTTAATTACTCAATTTATTTTATAATACTTAGGTATTTTCTTCCAAAGAACTATTGTCGAGCTGAACAAGTACACCTTCTTCCACTTGTGCCGGCAGCTGTATACTTGAATTCAGAGGTGAAGTACTTTCTCTACTTGAGCTGGGCTGATTGTCTGCAAGTTTACGTTGTTTTTTTTCTTCGACAGAGCGTTGTTTTTCCTTTTCAATTAGTATAAAATTTTGATCTTGCGACGGACATTCTAAGTGGACGCAATGAAATATTTCATTAGCAGTATTACGAGTACCCACAATTCGTATAAATACCACTGGTAATGGATTGAAAAAACAATTTTGCCATGATCTGGTTTTTTCATTACGCTTATCTACTACCATTATCCAATCCTTTTGATTTACTGATGTTTCAATGTAGAAACTGTAATTGCGATCATCACAATCCCACAACAATAAACGCATTGAGCCAATTATGTAAGGTTGTCCTTTTGCGGAAAAGAAATATATTTTGCTATTAACTTTAACTCTATTTAGAAAGAGTTATACATACCTAAACGTACTAAAATTTCACCACTACCCAACTGATGGCAAGTGTAACCAGAGTCCCAGTCATAATCAATATAATTTCCATTTATGAGAGCATTCCTGGTGCGGCTCACACCATCTACTAACTGGGCACTCATCTCAATAGTAGCCACATTTTCTGTGGGTGCCACTATACCTTTTATTACTTTTGGAAAATTAGCAGTATACATTGCTTCTAAAGCCACAACATGAAATACTTTATTTACGGTATTGTATGTGCCCACCAACTTGATATAACGCACTGGACGAGCTTGAAAATATAAAAATTGCCAAGAGCGACAGTAATATTGTGAATAATCAATAACACGCTCCCAGTGCTTTTGATTGACAGAAACTTCAATATAATAAGAATAAGCCCGATTATCACGATCCCAAAGCAATACTTTTATGTGATTTATTATACAGGCCGTGCCCAACTCTACGGTAATACAACTATCGTTATTTTCTGCTATACAATGTCGCGTATAGCCTTTTTCCATGTCATAGGTGGTAACGTCTCCGTTTAATAAGTCAGCCCTACATTCCCCTTGTATAGTACGTGAAACAAATTTTGATGTGGCCACATTTTCTTCAGGCCATAAGGCAGCTCTATAGGGTAAATAGTTAGATGTGCTTTGTTCTTCGATGGCATCCAGAAGTTTATCTGGTTCTAGTATACCAGTTGGCCGAACAACTTGCAATAGATGCTCAAGGTTCAAGAGAGGTAAGCGAACGTTTGAAACGACGGACTGATAGTAAAAAAAGAATTTTGATTTGTTTTTATTTTTACTAATTGTTTTTCCGGAAGGAGTTAGCCTCTTGTGTTGTTGTTTTATTTAGTTAATAAATTGTATTTTATAATTAATATATAAATATACCTGTACGTTCACATTTTTATTGTGCTTACACCATTCCCAAACGGCTACAAAGATCTGAACTTCAGGAGCAAAAAAAGAATCACGTTTCAAAACTTCTTCCAGAGATTCCTTAAATAAATTTTTATCATTATGCCCTAAATGCATACAATTACAGTAAGTATTACTCTACCTTTGATAAGCTTTTAAATGATTCATGATGCAAAATATCAGTAGCATTGCGATCCATATATATCAAGCACACTTTGGTCAATTTATCCAAATTGTAAAGACGAGCTGCGTCTAAAATGGCACAGACGTTCGATAGTGATAAATACTGCTGTAAGTAATCCGATATCGCCAGTTCTAATTCTGAAAGGCCGTATTGGTTAGCCAAACCTAACGTATCCAATATGTTGTCGTCGTCCATTTGAGCCAACGACAAGTGGCCAGAATATATGTAACGTAATAATGCTTTGAAAGCATCAACTGGTACTTTAAGGTGTATTTCAGATTGTGTAGATTCAGACAGCCCGCCATATAGAAGGGCACGAAAGTATTCACTTCGTGCAGCCAACATCACACGGTGTGCCGGCAACCTTTGTCCTTCCACAATAAACGTTACATCAGAGTAATCATCATTTAAGCAAAGTTGAGCCATTTGAACGGAAAAAAGTTCTGCAAAGGAACAGAAAATTAATAGTGATAATTAAGAACTTCCTAGAACACTTTACCTGTCAATTCTATTTCATCTGTCCTAGGTTTATTTGGCAATCGTATGCCAGACATTTTACGATGACTATGACTACTCATGTCCAAAAATTTCCATGTATTATATATCGTACCGTTATTTTAATAGAAACAAAAATATATTAAAATTGTTTTTTATATGTGCAGCCCAATATTTTTCTTTATTACTTTACTAATATTTATTTTACAAGACATAAACAGAGCTACCAACTACTCATAATTTTTGTTCGCAAATTTACAATGATGCTAATTCTGCTTTTTCCACGATTGATTGAAAAGTTAAGAAGCCAACGCAAGTAAAATATATATAATTATAGAACTATCTGCTACAAAAACCAAAAAATTATATATTTTCACTCATAGCAGATAAGGTTGTTTTTGTAATTCAGTGTTTGTTGTAATAAATGCCTTACCGTATTAATTCGGCCATGTTTTCACTCATACACTCTATGTATTTTCGTTGTAAAAGCTCGGAAAATTTAAATAAATTTTGAGATACTATAGAAAACAGGGACGAGCAACAATTTGCTTACAATGAAATCAAATTTTCAGTATTATTGCCACCTTTTACTACTCCATGTTGCCAACTACTTTTTCGTTTTATGAAAAATAAATAGAAAGATAACAGCTGACTTCTATTTTTATATCAATTTTTTTCTCTTTCTGGTATACAAAATAAACAAAGGTTATTTTATAGATAAATACAAACATAAAGCAAAACAAAGATGCAGAAAAATAAATATTGAACACAAAATCAACTAGTTTTATTATATGTACATTTTAAAACATCATCCGTGGTCATTATGTTAAATTGATTTGTTGTGTGCATTCAAGAAAGAAAAAAAAGGAAAAAACAAAAAGCACAGGAACTAACGAATAAAAATTTGTAAATTTTACAATTTTTGCATAGTTCTTTGCTTGTGTAATGTACCTAATACATAAACTTTTAATAAATAAATAAGGATACAAAAGCTAAAAAAAATAATCTATAAGGATTTAAAACCCACAAAATGTTTCATATAAAAATCAAAGCAAACTGCGCAATAACTATATAAAAAAAATACGTTTACAGAAAATCTTCAAGTTGACAAGGAAATAAAATTATTGATACTGCTAATTTTAAAATACCAAAATATATTTAGTTTCATTTTGTTAAAATGCTGAATTTTTGTTTTTGGTGAAAAATCGAAGTTTTCAGAAAACTGCAGATAGCAAACACGAAAGAAAAAATAACAAACGAGCACTGCAATAACAAAATACAGATTACAGCTGGCTGCAATTTTGCCCTTCATTAAGAAAAAAGTAAAAGAGAACAAAGAAATAAATAAATTCATATTTGTTGCTAGTTCCTCCATTTTTTAAAACTATTTCAATCTTATTCTTTATAATATAGATGTAAAATTTTTTATTTTTACTTATTTCCTCAAGCTTGGATAAAAAAAAACTTTAATTCGTAGCTATTTAGTTACCATTGAATTGATTTAAAATTTTACTTTTATTCAATTAAATTTGAAAATATCGTCATACTGAATTGTTCTTAAGTTAATCCTAGTTACAAATTTTCTAATTAAATATTTTCATTCCCACATAACATTTGAGAAAGGAAAATAAATTCGTAAATGGAAAATAATGGTAGGCGATTATTGGTTGATTATGTTATAGACTCCTAACGGCTCTTTTCCAAGATTCGAGTAAATAAATTAAAGCTGTTTTATTCAACTTATTATTCTCTTAACAAAATTCACAAAAAAAAAACTTCGTCAACATTAAACAAAATCAGTTCAAGGCCTTTTTGGTAAGTTGGAAATCATAGCTCTTTTAAGAAAAACATGAATTCGAATGTGCATGTATACATATCGGTGGCTTAGCATAAAACAGCCATCGGTACATCTCATCATTTGTTTTATTTTTTGTTATTACAAAACGAAAATAATACTATGTAAATACCTACATATTTGATATACATTTAGCTTACAAGAAAAAACTTTGTTTCGAAAGAAGCAATTCTATAATAACCTAACCAAATTTATATATCTAAGTGTACACTACGCAATGATTTGTGATTATACATCAACAATGATTCTTTTTAGATTCTAATGATTGAAAACTATTAGGAAACGATTAGTATAAACGCTTTATATTCAGTATGAACCTACATATTGTTACAAAAAATCATGCTGTTGTCCCACCGTTATTATTTTTCACATGAAACTGTGTTTTGTATGTATATAGAGCAATTTAATGTTTAAGCTAATACATAGAATTTGTGCTTGCGTATGTATAAAGTAAAATGTGTAGTATTGGTATGTTTTTTAGTGTAGGTACTAGTTTTAAGTGTTATACTGTTGGTTAGACTTAAAATGACCATTACAGTTTGATTTTATTACTTGTTAAATCTAGATGGTTCTAAGCTTAGTGGAAATGACCGTTAACATTTGATTTCTTGATCTAGTATTGTTACTAGATAAATCTAGAAGGTTCGAAGCTGAGCTCAAATTGTATATAAAGCTGTTGGCATTGCCAGAGCCAGTCAGTTTTAGTTAGGGCGTTAAACAGTAAACAAGGTGTGTCATAAACAATAAAGTGTGTGAAAAAAGTGTACTACTTGTGTTATATTTTCCAATAACGAACCTTAATAAACTAAACGTTTTTATAATAGTGTAGAACGTAACAATATTTACAATACATAATATGTATGTTACCGTGAAAGTACAATATATTTTTGTATATTTTTTATTTTTATTATGTTCTTAATATAAAATGCAGAAAAATTTATATTAATCCCAGACAACGGTTTCATACAGCCAATGCCACATTTAAATTTTTTAAAAATTCCACTCTCTAAAAAATTAATCAGCGTTCATTTTAGTTAGAAGTTGGCTATATCTTACTAAAATTATGCAGACAGACAGACAGATAGAGAGATTGATATATTTTAATCGACTTTGCTATTTATGATCCATTTAGGCACATTTGCTTTTCTTAGTTACATTGAAGGGTATAAAAACCAGAGTTCGAAGAGAAACGAAACATTTCATAAACGTTTGTTACAAAGTCACAAATCTTTCAAAATTGTTTAATCGTTTTGTACAATGTATAAAACAAAAAAAAAAAAAAAAAAAAAAAAAAAAAAAAAAAAAAAAAAAATAGACCTTAAAAGCCTAAAAATAAAAAGTATATTATATTTATAGTAAAAAGGTTGCTTGAGTAAACTAGTTTTCATACAAAACAATTTACAGAAAAAGTCACAAATAAAACGATTGGTCGTCTTCTTCTGTTTATGTACATCCAATCGTATATTTGTGTACAAACGTAGTTTCTTTGTTTGTAAGCTAGCAAGAGCATACCACAATGCCACGTGTAAAGAATTATTTACGCGCAGTTATTTTAAAAATGATAAACATATACTCGTATGTAATGTTGTTTGCTCACACAAGGAACCAGACAGTCGTGCTTATGAATATGTGTGTATGTGTGCACTGTTGCATTTAGCTTGTTTTTATTTTCATTCATTTGTTTTCTGGCTGCCTACGTTTAAATGAATGGTACTGTACTGTTTTTTACTATGTACCAATGCAAATATAAAATCAGTCAGAGTAAATGTTTTCAGTACTTTTAATTTGTATTTATTTTTTACTATGAAAAACTTTTCCGAACTCTGGTAAAAACTAGTATGATCTTATCAAAATAAAACATACTTTAATTTCTGTTTACTTTTTAGAATATTTATTTCAAAATAAGTAAAAACTAGCAATTATAAACAATGAGTACCTATGTACAAGATAAACAAATGAAGACAGAAAGGGAAAAATAATAAAATTAAATTTTATAGGTATAGAGACATCTAGGGCTTCTTCAGCTAAAGACGAACAAAAAGTTCGTTCGCATAATTGTATTGAAAAGAAAAACGTGCATGAACGAAAAAAAATATAAAAGCAAAATAAACAAAGATTGTAATCCGCCTTTTTTAAAAGAAAAACTTGAATTATTTATTAAAAATTTTTAAAAGATGTAAGAAAATAAAATAATATTGCGAAATTGTTTTTATTATGAAGGCATAATAGAACCATAAACCTTTTTTTAAAACATAAAAACGAAAGAACGAAAGACCGAGAAGATTTAATAAAAGAACCGCATCATTTCGTTTAATTGAGCGATTAGATCAATTTGATTCGGTCGGCGGTGACCGACACAGGTTTACCTGTTCCTATATAAACCTATTTTTATTCACTAGCATTTTTCAAATACGTTATTTTTAAAAAATTTTAACTTGTAATGCATGTACCTACTACATTTGCCAATAATAACAATTAAGTTGAATTTTTAGTTATTATTGCTTTTACATATATTTTTGGGTTTCCTTAAATGAAAATGTTGCGCTGGTCAGAACTTAAAAAAAAAAGTATTATATATATAAATAAAATAAAATTTTAAACATACAGCTTCATGCAGAGATATTTTGTTTTTATTATTTTTTTTTAAATAAAATGTTTATTGTAAACAATACTACAAACGCACACGCTCTTTTATACTCTTACTATGTAGGGGTTCTGAGTGGTGCTGTCATGTGTGCATTTTCCGTATACAATCTCATTATTCTAGCAATTAAGGTGGTATCTAATTTTAAAATACTAACTAAATGAATACTAACAAGTACTTAGTGACAATGCCAAATATAATTTAATAAAAAATTTTTGTAATATATTAAATTATTCCTTAGTTTATAACAAAAATAAAAGGAAAGAAAATTTTGTGTATGTATGTGATTTTCCAGCAAAAAAAAAAAAAAAAAAAAAAAAAAAAAAAAAAAATTAGGAAAAAGAAGAAAAGTCACTATACTCAAAATATTATGTAGGTAAATTCAAATGAAAAATCTTTTTGAACAAATGAAAAGACTACTAACATTCCATTTGATTCAAATACATTTTTCATTTATTTTTTACTGTTAATTTTTTAACTGTCTTAAAAATAACCTACCCAAACAGTAAAAATTACTGTTTTTTAATTTTTAATTTAAATTTGGTATAGAATAAGCTCGCAATCCAGCCTCTCATATGTGATAAAAATCTCAAAAAAATTCTCAGTTCTGCAAGAAGAATAAATTATTTGTCACTACATAGTATAAAACAAAGTCGCTTTCTCTGTCCCTATATCCCTATGTATGCCTATGTATGCTTAAATCTTTAAAACTACGCAACGGATTTTGATGCGGTCTTTTTTTTAATAGATAGAGTGATTGAAGAGGAAGGTTTATATGTATAATCTTTAAAGGTTTAAAGTTACAAATCCGCCCGGCAGGTAGCGCTATAGTCGGTATCTGGCTTATTTTCCTACTACCTGTTTTTACCCGGTCTCGTACGGTTCTTTACTCTATGAGTACGATTTCTTAGTGTAAGTAGATCGAATATATAAAAATATTAAGGCCGGGTCAACTAGTTTACGTATATATTGCATATAGAAAGTATAGATTGTTATATTTTACCTTCAACTGTTAGGGTTCCTCGACTAAAGTAAATGTAAAGCATCACCCGACCTCCCGACACTGACTAAATTAGAAAACTGTAACCCCTAAAATAACTAAATAATTATTTTCAATTACATGATACCTACGTATGCATATGGTAGCATAAAAGTTGGTCGGTAAATGCAGTAGATCATTCTACTTATGTGTAAAGAAGGCTAGGTGGGGGTGCACAACTGCCTGTAAAGAGAATTTTCAACATTAATTAAATATTTTTAGCCAGTTTTATATTAAATACTTACATGCATGCTTATAAGCTGAAAGTTTTAAGTTCTATTTTTTAATAATTTTTAATTTTAATTTTTTCCTTTTGACAACCTCTTGATTTTCTTTAAATTTTATTTGGAAATATTTTAAATAAAACAAAATGAAAAAATATTGTTTGTAAATAGTAAGTACATATAAAATTAACTGATTTTTAAAACTGTACGTAAAATCATTATTTTATTGTGGTTTGTTTTTTAAACAACATACATAAAAAGTTTAAAAAAAAATTTCTTCGTAAAACAACTATATTTTCATTTGCTTTTTTACTTAACGGAAAACTTTTAAAACAAACTACAAACATTAAATGTAAAACTTTTTTTGAGTGTACCATTGTCAATTCTGTAACAAGTTAACATAATTAAAGTATTTTCAATAATTTCGTACTTCTACTTCTGAAGAAAAAATTATAAATTAAATATTAGCATGTGATTGGTAGGAACTTGTTCTCTTACTGTGTGGGTGACATTTTTGTTAACATCGTATAGGTTATTCATAATTATGGTGTACAATTGTGCTGCTAAAATAGTAATTAAACTGTTGAAGAAACGTTAGTGATCAGAAATTGCATACCAGTGAAAAAGTCTTCGTCAGCACCTGAAATCTACCAATCATTTGTTTAAAAAACTTCTGCTCCATAGTTAATTGTTAGTTAGCGCTCTTCTTAGTTCAGAAATTAAAGAGATAGCAGTTCGTTCATCTAGTTCAGTTAATGTTTTCTCTCTTTATCCATAATATATTTCAAATAGTCTTGATTGCCATTGAATGCTCTTTACTTTATAAAATGATTAAATATACAGTGTTTTTTTGTATTCCGAATCTGCATTATTTTTTCGGAAATTAGGATTTTTATCCGAATTATTTGGCTGTTCTCTATTCCACTTCCGATTTTTTTTTCGTTTTATTCTATATAAAAAAATGTTGGTTTAATGTAATTTATTGTTTTATTATTTTTTCAAACTGCCAAAAAGTAAATTAGAAATTCAGAACAGCTAATTTTCGAACATTTTCATTACGAATATTTTTATAATTTCACTAGTTTTGATTTCACATGCAACATAGAACAGCGACGACAATAACAAAACAGAAATCATAAATAAAATTTATTTTTATGTTTTTTTAAATGATTTCATTAAAAATTTAAATGTTGCTTATTTGTAGTATGCTTAGTTATAAATTTTCCAAAAGAATAACATAAAAGTATTTTATTTTTGTGAAAGAAATTTACTGGCAGCATCAGCAAACTTGCGTTATTTCGTTTAATTCGACTTTTCACAGGATAAACAAACCTATAGAATTGTAAAATAAGGACTAGTTCGAAGTCATCTTCAAAATTTTAGCTCTTTTAATTCTGTAACATGTTAACATAACTCTGTTAAGTTAACATAATTGAAGTATTTTTATTAATTTCATAAAAAATTATGAAAAAAAGGAAATAATTTCATAAAAACGAATAAAATCGAAAGCTCTTGGGTATAGATTTTAGAACTATATAGTTTAAATTCCGAATGTGTATAGATTTTAAGGAATTTCACTCACCAATGCAATACTAGTTTCATATCATTCTTTTTGCATATCTCCAAACTTAATTATGAATTTGATTTTAGTAGGAAAAATATTCTCTTTTTTAATATTTAACTGCTGCTCTTTTATTCAAAACATAGATTTGCAGAGAAATGTTTAAAACATTAAATAACAGAATTTTAGTATACGCAGAAATAACTGCATAATAATAATTTGAATTTGAAAATTTATAAATATAATAAATAAATCTGAAGTAATCAGTTTCTGTTTGTTATGACAATCTTCTGTTAAGTAAGACACCATTTACACAGGGAAAGTTTACTTTGCAAAGTCTTGAGTTTATAGGAGATAGGGGTGAAGAGAACGGGAGGCAGTACAGACTTTCTTGTACTCGCAAATTCGTTTTGTTCTTTGTTCGTAGTTTATATAACTGAAGTTAGCTGCAACTTTTTATTTGAAAACAAAACAAAATTTGAGAAACAAAACTTTCCCTGTATAAACACCAAAGAAAGTTTAAAAGAGAATTCAACAAAATTTTTCAAAGTAAACTTTCCCTGTGTAAATGGTGTCTAAGTAATATTGTCGCCAGTGGTCGTGGTGCCACAAGTTTCAAACAAAGCTTTTCACAATATATACATACATACATAGGTAGTTATTATTAAAAAATCGTAAGATTTAATTATATTTTTTTTAAAGATATTTTTTCCTTTTCAAAGCAAAAACTTTTTCTGCTTTTTGTCGTTATATCCATTGTTAAATAAACATACCATCGTGTTTTATGGATTAATTTTCTGTTTTTGTTTTAATTTTTTTTATTTTGTGCGTTTCCACTATTTTTTTATAACTTATAAATAATTTTTTATACATACGTGAATGAATATATAGAAATTTTATTTATTATCAACACGAGTATAACGCCAAATACTTATATCTTTATAGTATAAAGTTTATACCTACGTAGTATGTATCTATATACGTATGTATATCCTAATACATTTGCATATAATTCGTTTAGTTATACTCGTATACTACATGCATATTGTAGGCACATTATTAAAAAGACATGATGGGAGAAGCAGTACGTTTTTGGCCTCTTTGTATTGTACCTGTAAAACGCTGCAATTAGACACCATTTACACAGGGAAAGTTTACTTTGCAAAGTCTTGAGTTTATAGGAGATAGGGGTGAAGAGAACGGGAGGCAGTACAGACTTTCTTGTACTCGCAAATTCGTTTTGTTCTTTGTTCGTAGTTTATATAACTGAAGTTAGCTGCAACTTTTTATTTGAAAACAAAACAAAATTTGAGAAACAAAACTTTCCCTGTGTAAACACCAAAGAAAGTTTAAAAGAGAATTCAACAAAATTTGTCAAAGTAAACTTTCCCTGTGTAAATGGTGTCTTAGAATATCTAGTCATAAATATTTAGTTTAAATAATAACTACTGTTTACATGAGTGTATGGCGAATAGAAGAGTGAGAAGTTAAAGTCTCTTTTGTTTTTATTTTGCTAATTTGTTGAACGATTTCTAAAGCTTTCATAGCACAAAACAAGTTCTTAAATACTATTTAAAATTTTTAAGAAACGACATAGAAGAAGTTAAGCAATACCCATAGCGAGTTAAATATATTTTTGTTCGAACTAAGCAAGAAAAGACCTAATAAAACAAGCAACATTAAAATGCTAAAGTTGAATTACTTGTATGCAAATGACTTTTGGTTGCATTTAACTTTTATAAATATGGAAATACATAAATACAATATTTTAAAAGAAGAAAAAGGTAATAAACAAATGCAACTGATATAAATATTTGTTTATGGTTTTATATTCCATATGGTAAATCTAATATGTACTCGTACAAGGTGGCGCAAAAATAACCTTCCGATGTTTTTTATCTGTAATTTAAAAAAAAAAAAATGAAAAATTTTGATTCTTCTTGTGGATTATTTTTATTTGGTCTTTTAATTTTTTTACATCAAGTCGAGAATATGATGTCATGTAAATGGCCGCCGCCACAGTTGATTGTCATTTGATCCCTTTTTATGGCATTTTCCATCACTTTGGCCAAAACTTCCGGCGATAAGTCCTCACATTCTTGACGGATATTGTCTTTAAGAGCTGCAAGAGTCTGAGGCTTGTTGACATAAACCCGCTACTTCAAAAAGCCCCACAAAAAGAAGTCTGCAGCGGTCAAATCAGGCGATCTTGCTGGCTAGTGCAAATCGCCAAAACGGGAGATTAGGCGCCCGGGAAATGCATCCTTCAGCATATCGGTTGTGGCACGTGCAGTGTGTGCCGTTGCACCGTCCTGTTGGAACCACATGTTTTCCAATCTCAATTCATCAAGTTGCGGCAAAAAGAAATCGTTGATCATTGCTCTGTAGCGCTCACCATTCACAGTAACCGTTTGGCCCGCAACGTCTTCGAAGAAAAAAGGTCCGATGACTCCTCCAGCGAAAACAGCACACCATACAGTGACTTTGAGCGGGTGTATTGGCTCTTCGTGGGTTACACGCAGATTTTCAGTGCCCCAGAAGCGTAAATTTTGCTTATTTACGTACCCGCTAAGATGGAAATGGGCCTCATCACTCATGATTATTTTTGATGAAAAATCATCTTCCTCTTGGTGGTAATTAAAGATGGCTTGAGCGTATGTTAGACGCGTTTGGCGGTCAGCAGCTAACAGCTAATGCACCGTCTGGACTTTGTACGGACACATCTTCAAATCTTGTACCAAAATTCGCTGTAAAGACCGTCGACTGATACCCATTTGCGTGGCACGTCGTCTGGTCGATGTCGATGGCGCTTCCATGACATCCTCGGCTACAGCAGCAATATTCTCTGCAGAACGGCTACTCCGGGGTCTGCCACGCCTGGCAGCATATCGTGTTGTGCCAGTCTCTTCGAGGCGAGCGGCTAAACGTCGCAGTGTTTCACCAGTAGGCGTTGGACGGCCAGGAAATCTGCGACGAAATTCACGTTGTGCCAAAGTCACCGACCGATTATTGGTCAAATAAATAGTCACCAATATTCCGCGTTCTGGAGTAGTGCAGCGTAACATTGTTTATTAACGTGTATTTCGCCAATCGCAAAATTTATAGCATTCTCTGATAGGAGTATTACTTTTGAGCCACCTTGTATATGAAAGCTAATTAGTTTTCTAATTTCATTTATTTCGTCCAATAAGGAAATTTCTAATATGTTACAATGGTTGCTAAACCTATTTTTTCATTTGGAATCGAAGGTTTTGAAGGTCTCTGTGAATTTGTTTGTTGGTAATATACCATGAAGCATCAATTATTTTTTTTAGACTTTTTGACTGATACTGCTGCAATAATTCAACATTAAAGTGACTCGTAAATTTTCCATATGAGGGATTTTTACAATTCCCTAGTTTACCAAAGTACCATTTCCGATTTTGCCCTTGAAAATTTTATCTGTATTTTTTAAGCTTTCTGGAAGTGTTTTAACATTTTCGAATAATTTCTTAGTTTTTATTTTATGATGCAAAACGGAAGTTGCTAAAATCACTCACAGCAACAGCCTGGAAATTTCAAAAAAATTTTAAAAATAATTCAAAATAACTTCTGAGAATTTGGGTGGTAGATTACAAATCTAGACGATCTCTCCTTTAAAATGATATGTGTTCCATCCCGTAATCTTCGTGAGAAATCAATGTATTTGAGCATATTTGTGCCTATGCACTTATATTTCTCCTAAACATATTTAAAAATATTTATTGACGTATATATAAATATGCCATTAGTACTGAAAATGTATTTACAAATACTAAAAAACGTAATGGGTTGAGTTAAAACATATTTATCTTTACTCACTTAAATAAACAATTAAAATAGGTAGATACTCGTAGGTTCTTTTTTCTAGAAAAATATTTAAAAAACTTTTTCCATAATAGTAGGTATTAGTAAATTGAAACTTCCGATACCGTTTAGCTCGAAGTGGATTTTTGCAATAATCACTTTTCTTTAAAGTAATATCGTTTATTGTATTATTGTAAATGATACTTACGTATGTACCTTAGGTAGTGTTAATTAGTGTAAATAAGCTTTTTTTTAACAGCCCCTAATTGTTCTTCTTAAAAATTATTTTACACTTTGTATTTATTCTATTTACACCTACAAAAATATATTTGCATATGTGCAAGTGTTTTATTTATCAACCTATGAGTCGAGTATATAGGAAATATTTTTGTTATATAGATGAGTACTTATTGTGTTCGTTTATTTGTTTCTGGACTCTTATTGTTATTCTGTTATGGGAGAAAATTTCTCAGACAGTTTTTCTTTTTTAATAAATTGTGTATGAGTCAGTACAAGCCGGCTAACAATCGTTTTGGCAAAATAAGTTTTTTTTTTAATTTGGAAATATTAAAAACTCTTGCTTGAGAGAATTTTAAACAAAGAATAAAAGTATACAAACAGCTCTTTAACAGAGAAAAGATTGGTTGGAAATCGATTACCATTAGCAGATTATCATTATTTGTAGCCATAAAATTATATTCATAAAAAAATTCAATTCTTACAACTTTAATATTCTTTGTTTCAATCGATATATTATTAAAAAATATACATTTTTAGTGAAGAGTTTAAGTAATTCTCCCCAACGCATACGAGTATATAGATATAGAGGATTGAAATACTATTATCACAGTATTTAATTGATTGTAATACTTAATAAGAAATTAAATTTATTATTAACAAATGATATTGTTTTGTCTTAAAATTTTTTTGTTTACTTTCTTTGACATTTCTCAAAAAAAAAAAATGCAAAAATTTATAAAATGTTAAAAAATATATTAAAAAATGTGTTCTGAAAATCATATAAAATGAGAAACTGTTATTTAAAGTGAAAGAATTCAAATTAAAGTACCATCAGTCATAATAGTTAGTGAGTTCTTTTTGTTCTTATAAAGACTTTAAAATCAAATGGTATAATATGGTTTATATTAGATAGAAACAATTCAATTTGATATGTTATGGACAAACTTAAAAAAAATTAAAGAAGAAGAATTTTAAAAACCAAAATTTTTGTATATTTTTTTTCACAATTTATTTTGTGGCTTTAATAAATGGTGAAAATTAAAATTATTTAATTTTATTTGCAATATCATTTTGTAATATAGAAATATTATAGTTGCATCTGCCTAATACTATGAAAATAACTTCGGTTGTGAGAACAGAATAGTCAAAAGTTTAATTTGGAGTTGAGTTTTTTAGTTGTATTAATCAACTAAAAAAGTCGATTATCACAACTGAATTTTAGACTAGTGACAAATACAGTTCTTACAACCAGTTATTTTCTGTATGTAGTTGTGGTGATTTTCTTTCTTCTTACTTATTTTCTGTGAGTTCATACCTTTCTTCTCTTTGAGTGCTGAGTAAAATATAAAATTGATCTTGGTCCCGGCAGCGTGCTTCAGCTAACTGGGAAACATGTAAATATGATCCTCAGTTGGGCCCAAAAAGTAATAATTTTTGTTAAAAAAAAAATTGTAACTAAAACTGATTTCATAATGCGATTATTTCTCTAACCAGTAATTAATAATTAATTTTTGATTGTAAGCTTCTTTTTATTTTACTTGGTTGTCTTTAATTTTTTCATAAAGAACATTTAACTCTTTAATAAATAATTTTAAATCTATAATTTTTAAAGAAATCGAAAAGTTTAGGAAAATAAAAGTTAAATGATTATGAACACCAAGATCATGATTGCACTAGGTTTGCACGTACTTCATTAAACCGCAAACAAAGAAGAAACTTCTGTGCAAGTAGACATATATCTCTATATATAATATAGAATATACACTTAATTCTACTCACGAATGAACATACATACATTGTAAACTTTGAACACACAGGATACTTTTTTTCTTTGTTCACTATGACCTTATACACACATCATTCAACGGGCTGTGGTATGTTGTAAAAAATAAATATGTTTTTACAATTAGAATATTTTGTAAATGCAAAAACAAAAAAAAAAAAAAAATAGAGAAAATGCAAAACAAGAAAAATAATTCAAAGAAGTAAAGAACAACCCAGCATGGATGATGGCAATAATTGCCATGGTAAATGAAACATTGTCTGTAATAATTTTTAATAATATTTACAAACTTATGTATAAGGTGTCTCGATAAGAGTGCATTTTTAAATTTATTGTAATTTTTGTTGTGCAAGTGGCAACTCTGAAGTTCAGCAGCTTTTTATTCCTTTTATTAAAAATGGATCGCTTGACGAAAGAATAACCCATTATAATTGTGATGGAGCAAAGTCAATTAAGTGTCAATATTTTGAAAAAGGTATATTCTCCAATGCAGCGCATCACCATTTTAACGGCTTTGTGAATACACAAAAATGTCGAATTTGGGGCTTAAAAATCCTCATAAAATCCACGAGAAAAAAATCATTCACAATGACCAACTGTCTGTTGCGTTTTTTGGTCGGACATTAGTTTTTGGAAAATGACAACGAAATTGCAGTGACTGAACTGCATTCGTTAGAGAAATATGATAACGAAATTCTTGCGTCATGGATCTTGGCGACACGTGGTTTCAGCAAGACGACACCACATAGCGCGTGAAACAATCGATTTATTGCAGCATAATATGAAAAAGTGCAGTCTCACTGGTACACCTTAGTGAATATATTTTTTTTTTGTATTTTTACATATTTGTATACAGGCAGATCATTAACATTTCAGTCATAATTTCAATACTATTGCTGCATTTAGATATCGATTAAATTTTATTGTTGTCTTGTTAAATTTGTGTAAACATGCTACATTAGGTTGTTCACAAATACTCGTATTATCATTTTAGCTCTCTGTGAATTTGTTTGTTTACTTTTAGATACAAAACTAATTACTAATTAATTAATTTGTTGCACTATCCTGCAATTATTTCTCAATAAAGCTAGTTAATAAATCACTTTTACTTGTAACTTGTATGAAATTGTTCAAAAATATTCCTTTCAGAGGAAATGAATAGAGCTAATACATATACCCTTATTATAATTCACGACTCAACCAATTGAAAAAAACTGCTATTAAATAGTTGTAATTTTTGTATGTTTTGCACTGACACAGAGTTGTAATCTGTAATACCACAAACAGGTTGTAATTTCAAAGTTACAACTAAAGTAAAGTTGAATTTTAAGCCGTAATAGGGTCATTAAGCTTAGTATGATTAAAAATATATGCCCTTATTGCATTTGGCGTCATCGAAATAAAACAACGTCACTTTTTATCTGTTATGATAAATCGGTATTACAGATTATAGTTCTCGATACTGACCAATATCGATGACAATTTGGTACTATCTATCTACTATACGTTTGGCTTTTAATAATATGTCCTGTTTTTTTTAAATAGAATTAACTTAAAAAACTTTTTATTAAAAATTATAAACAAACTAATATGTAAGTATTAGTGAGTTAAAATTATTGATAAACCGTCAACATCTATATGATAGTTTTAGGAAATATCAAATCATAATTGAATTGATGTCCACAAAAGTAAAATGTTTTGTTGTTTTGAAATTACTGACTTTTTCGACACTAAGATTTTTGTGGCTTCTATATGCAGCTTTTTTAGTTTGCTCTCCAGTTCTTTTCTCCTAGTTTGTAGCTAAAATTGTACCAAAGACAGATTTGTGATCAAAATTGCATATTCTTCGGAAAAATCAAGTTTTACTCAAAATTGTTCATGGAGCCTCAAAAGCCAAATGAAAGCTAAACTATTTAGCAGAACTCAATATAGGGTTTTGTTATTTTATAGACGAGAAGAAGTTTGCATTCAATGACTTCAGAAATGTTCCACTAAGTCATATATTTAAGCTTGCATCACTAAATTATCAAATGTACTGTAACATAAAAAATACAAGCTGGAAATTGCATTGTGTATACTCGTATATTGAAATCAATATAAAACGCAGAGCGAGTATTTTTCTATAAAATTATTTAAAAATTTCAATTGAATATATTTCATATTATGTGTGGCAATTTGATCCAGGTAATGTTAGTATACAGTCAAGCTTCACTGCTGGCTTTACGCTTAACCGTCATCTATAAATGAACTTGGGCTTCTCTGGGTAGAATCGCAAGGCATTGTGGCCTTACTGTTACCAGCCAATGCAGATTTTGTGGTTTACTTGACAAAAATTTGAAACATGTATTTTGTGACTGTCTGGCCTTAGGGTCTAGTAGAGCAAGATTTCTGAAAGATTTTTTATTGACTCCTAAAAAGGTAGTAAAGCTCTCACTGAATAAGGTAGTTGACTGCATTCGAAGACTAGCCCCCTTATCAAAAAAAAAAAAAAAAAAAAAAATTAACGTAGACTTTAAAGTCAACGTTATCAAAATTTTTCATATAATTTTTTCATAAATTTTACTTTAAAGTCTACGTCAAATTTTTTTGTATAAGGGCATAGATCTGGAACAGTGAACTCATAAGTAATAATAATAATAATAATAATAATAATAATAATAATAATAATAATAATAATAATAATAATAATAAATACTAATAAATAATGTTAGTAGCAATAGTTGAAATCATATTAAAAATCGAAATAGAAACCGGCTATAGCAGCGAATTTAGGTAATTGAGCAAGTAAAAGTAAAAGGTTTCTTGCTGGTTAGTAGGTGGGTTTGCGTATGATACTGTTAGCTAATTGATATAAATAAAAAGGTATTCATTCGAGTAAATCGAACCAGAAAACAATTTTTTTTTTATAGCTTTAGTCCATCATGTAGATTATGTTTAGGAAAAAATGTATCTACGTACAAATCCTTTTCATATTCATCTTATTAGTACCAACTGTGCACTGTAATTTAATTGTATATCAACCATAAAGCAAAAAATCCAGTCAGTATAAATGATGCGGTAGTGTTAATGAAGGCGAAAAGGTGAAAAAATGCTTCATCCTGAAATAAACATTTTTCTAAATTTGCATTCTTAAGCTGCAGATTTTTGTTTTTTGTTGTTATTGCTAATACATACTTTTTAAATTTAATTTTTTCTGTATTCATACCATCTGAATAAATCTTATATTAGTTGGTCGATGTGTGTGAGACATGTTGTCTTGTTATTGCTGCTACTGCTGCTGCCATGTTGTTGATTTCTTTGTGCTAGCTGTTTAGCTGTTTCTTGTTAATTTTAATTTAAATTTGTTTTTGTTCTCGATGTTTTACTTAACTTGAATGTTGTACTGTTGGCTGTTGTCAGAGAGCATTCACTGCAACATTGTGGTGTTGACTGTAAAAACCAACGGCTTTTCCAAAACAATTCATACTGAAAATATACATAAGAAGGAAAAAAAAACAAAAACAAAAAAAATATTACAATATAAACGGAATGAAAAACCAGCTATGCAGCCAACCAACAATTGTAAACTAAACAGTACAAGTTGAGACGTTCTCGAGTGCAGTTGTTGTTATATTGAGTTTAAAATTGTCATATACTTAAGAATTTTTTTTAATATCTACAATAACATGAAAAAAGAAAACTTTAAGAAAACAGTCTTGCTTTTTTTATAAAACAAGTTTTTTTAAAGTAAAAATTTAAAAAAATTTTTTCTGCTTTCACAATGCAATTTGTAAAATTTCTCTGCATTAAAAGGTAATTAAATTTTTATTATTTTATTCTATTTTGCTGTACTAAAATACATTGGGTTTCGAATTTAAACCTACTGGTTGGTATTTTCTTAAATCTTATGGGGTTTTATGAATTGTGTAAGGTATTTTAACTAATTAATTTTTGTGGGGTACCTGAGATTTATATACACACAAATGTGATTTTTTTTCTTTTTTTTACATTACTTCCTTTTCATTTTGTTTATTAAAATATTTTGTATTTTTCATTGTTTTCTTTTATTTGTTTTTGGCACAATGTCAAAGAACTTTGTAGATTTTGGTGTATTTGCGCGGTCGTTGTTATTGGTTGTTTCTTGATTTCTATTTTATTTTCATTTTCATTTGTTTATTTAAAGGAAAAAAATATGTTATTATGATTAAAACAAACATAGTCATAGACATAAAACTAAGTTTTAGTTAGAAAATATTAAATTTTTGTTAACACATTTACTGTCATACATACATTTGTACATAAGTAGGTACTAGTATGTCATCATTTTATTAAAGGCTCAGTTTGATTGCTGCATTAACAACATGAAGCCAAGCTCAATGAACTTATCTTACTGTATCTAATTAAATATTTAGCTAGATACTGTTTAACATATGTACGTACTTTGTTTTATATTTGATTAAATATTTAATAAGCCCAGTGCCTTTATTACAACTTAAGTTGTACTGAACGATGAACTGACTTAAATTTTTTCCATTATTACATCTTCCCTATAAGCTTTTGTTTGTTTTCTGACATCACTGCTGTGAATACCCTATACAATAACCTAAGAAAGGCTACGGATACCATGAATAACAACCAATAAAAAGGTAATACATATCACACAAAGAACAACTAAATTCTGAAAAAGTATTTTAAAAGTTAACTGCCTTATATTGCTTATCCGATAATTGATTAAAGTGTCATTTGTAATAATAAAAAACTTTATTGTTTTCTTTTATCTGGCCTTTAATTAAATTAGCACACGTACATTTACCAAAACAAAATAATGTTATTTGAAATTGCTAATTTTACAGACGTTTTAAAAAAAGGTTTAAAGATTAATTTTTGGCGATTTTACAGCAAATTTATATGGCAGCTATGATTGTGGCTCTAAGCCTTTTATGTTTGTTTTCTCTTTATTTTTTACATCCATAAATAATATTCTTATGGATCAAGTTGAGTGGAGTGTACTAAATATATATACGTATGTAGTACATGCTACACATGTATTTACTTACTCAACTTAAACAAAAGTTCATTAAACGTTTGTTGTTGTCGCTGTAAAAGGCAAACAACTAACCTACCAAACAACCTATTTCGAAATCAAAACAAAGCAACAGCTGTTTTGCAAAAAACAAAAACTGAATGCTTCTTTGTTTTGTTTTTTGTTTTGTTTTTTTTAATACAACTTAGCAAACACATCCATACATGCATGTATATTGTGGGGGCATGTCTTTTGTTTTTGCAAAAACATTTTTTTTCGTTTTTAAATATTTATAAGAAAAAAGTAAATAATTGTTTTTATTTGTTAAATTTTTTTTCACTAAATCACCATCATTTTCTATTGTGTATTTTATTTGTTTATTGTTAAAATAAAAATCGTATTAATAAAATTCTGTTAAAATTATATTTCTACCTACTAGATACATAAGAATTGTATAAGAATTTATATAGATAAATACTACATACATATAATACATATGTATTTAACTGCATATTTGCGGTTAGCTTAAATAATATTTAATTTATTAAGGTACGTTCACATTAACAAATATTTGTTGAAATAAGTCTAAACAAAATAAACTTCCCTTTGAGACGAACATGCCCACTTTTACCGTTCCCCAATTTTTGACAAATTAATTTAAATTGGTTTTTTAATAATTAAAATCTTATTTTCCAGCAGATTTCCCTTAAATTTGGTACATACCTGTAATGCTTAACCCCCTATTAGACGATCATGCGCGGGATGTCTAGTCTAATAGGCGTTTAAGTACATGTATGGACTTTTAAACTGGGCACACCCATATAGTTTTATACCTACTATAACGACTTTTACGCCTACTTTTTAGCAAAGAAATTGAATTTAAAATTTCCTTAAAATTTAGTACATACGATCTACGGACCATTATTATAACTAGGAAATAACGAACCACAAAATGTTTTTCATTATTATAAACCAAAGGCAAGTTTATTTCACAGTTAACTTTAAATGTAAACTATAAGCTTTTCGTTGTCGTATGAGCTTTATGTTGCTCTTTCGATTGTGGTACACGGTTTCCGTAGCCTTTTTGATTGCTGTACAAAAAAGACTATGAATGCGTTGTACATAAACCAGAAAAGCATCCAACAATCAATGGGGATGGAATAACTATACGCTTAAAGTGTAATTTATAAGATAATTGCGTTACAAACTTGCCTTTTTCTTATCAGACACTTGATTAAAGTTTCATTTGTAATAATAAAAAACCATTTATCTGGCCGATAACATGCTGCCATTAATTATTCTTTAGGAATGGAAATTGGAAATGAAAAATACGAAACATATTTTCAAAAAAAGCATTCACTACATTAAAAAAATATTATCGGAGAAGCAGAAAAGGTCTATTATGAAAAATTTTCCAAACTTTTTCAAATATTTTATTGTTAATTTTTAAAGCGAAAAATATTGTAGGAACTTGTAAATTGATGCGGTGCATCATAGTATATTAAAAAGTTGAAGGTTTTTTTTTTTTAGACAAAAATTTGTCGAAATAAGCGTAACCACTACTTTTTGGCAAATATTTTTATAGTCTAAAATGACTCGTATTACATAAAATTAATTTAATTAATATAATAATGCAAGTATGCTGTATTTTAAACAAAAATGTATACGTATATGTAGATGACATTGTGGTTATGCTTATTTCGACAAATATTTGTCTAATGTGACCGTAGCTTTAGTGCTTTTTAGAAAACATATGACGATATGTATACATACATATCTATGAATATGTGTATACAAATGTAAATTTGTATGTACAGCACAAGTTCTTTGTTGTCAAATTCATATATGCATTTCTCAATATCCACATTCGCAAGCAAGTACGTTGTGAAAAAGCAAACCTTAAATATATTATGTTCATTTTTATTTTCTACTTTTTTGATTTGCTTTCCGCCATTATGTCTGCTTGCAATCTGCTATTGCATTTTGTTTATTTATACTATTTTTGTTTATTTTTTGCTGCACTTAGACGCCACCACGCTCAGTATTATTACGAATAAACATTTCTAGCAGTCGTACATGCATTCATATTTACTATTTAATCAAAAGTAAATTGTGTTATGTATGTTATTAATACTCTAGATATCCATTTTAACAATATGTGTTACCCAAAACTATATTATTTTGTTTTGCATTATTTTTTGTCGAATAAGAATTATAAAATTTAACACCATAAAACAATTTTTATCTTTTGATTTCTTGGAATTTGAAAATGTGTTCATTAGATTTATACTGTGTATATACTTAAATAATGTCATAACTCTAAAAATGTGTTTTTGAAGTTAATAAGCTAATTTTCTCTTTCCTTATATATATAAAAAAAATACGAATTATATTTAGTATATGCTCTTCTTTTCAGACTAAAGTCTTTAAAGATTTTTCCAGCAAATTGAAACCTTTGAAACAAATAAAAAAAAATTAACAGAAGTGATAGAAAATTCAAAAAGAAAATATTCCGTAAATTTTCTTTGAGATTTTCGCTTTTTCCTAGTTTTCCTAGGTTCAATTCAAAAGTTGTGAGTTTTCACAAGAAACTACAAAGAAATACTGGCGTAGTAGAAAATTAAATTCTAAAAAAAATTAATAAACATTTTTGCTTACAATATCTTTATTTTTTGTTATAAAAAAATTCGTTATACTCTTTTTTTAGAATCCAATTTTGTCACATCCAAAAGTTTTGTTTTCAATTTTTTGTGAAAATCACAAATTTTATATTTTAGGCCCATAACTGAGAATTTCCTCATGAAAATTTACTTAATATTTTCTTAGTAGAATTAAATTTTCTATTGCCTGTAATAATTTTATAAAAATATGTTTTTGAATTATGGCACTATTGAAGTAAATGAGCGATATGATATGTTTATTGTTAAAATTGGTGGTAAATTAAAGTCTTTTTTTTTTTTTATTTTGAGAATTGAATTTAAGCTTTAATTTAAGCTTAAATTATTTTATACTTTTACATTGCAAAAAATTCTGTGGCTATCGTGGTTTTTAAATTGTTTTCTTCTTTTTTAATTCTCTTGATCGATTTCTTTGACACTTTGGCAATAACAAATAATGTGGTTAAAATGTTTACGGTAACCACATTACACGAACAACTGCAACAGACCACATCACACCAACTTACCCACCATCAATTGCAATAAAGTGTATACACGAGCATGTACTACTTCATCAATTTTATGGGTTTCTTATGTTTGTCGTCTTTTGCAACTGATACTTTTTGCATTAATTAAAACATATTTTTTATATTGGCTGGCGAATTTAAAGCACATCATTTCTAGTTACTTTCTTAAGATTGGCATACAATTATTACAGTTCTGAACTTAATTTATTTTCTTATTTTCCTTTTTACTTGATTTAGACATTTTTTTGATCTTTTTGAAATGCTTGTGTATTTAAATATAAGTGAACAATAGATAAGAAAATGACAGATAAATGTCTTGTGGTTTCTGACTGGCTTTAGGATAATCATCTTGTCGTTATATTAGGATAACTTAATAATATTAGGGGTTTCTGTTAGCCATTACCATTGATTGCCCTTTGTTTGTTGCCTTTCTATAGATAAGCAAAATGTAATTATTTTTAATTTAATTTCATTCAATAAAAAGAAAAATAGTTTTGTTCGCATTTTGCTGTTTTTACTTTTTCCAAATGAGTTTAAAGCTTAACATATGCATTATATGAGTATTCATAAATTTTCTTAAGTGTTTTTCTTTGTCATTTCATATATGGATATGGCTGTATGTGTCGGTCGATGTTGTTTTCCATTTATGTTCGTTGGACATGTTTAAAATGCAAACATGACTCTTGATTTTTCAACGTTCAATAGCTTTGTTCTCTACAATTATTGTAATTCATTGTACCCGTCATACTATTTTCCTTAATATTATTCTCATACAAAAAGTATGAATATAATTTGTGTACAAATGTGCACACAATCGATTTAACATTGACAGCATATAAATTTAGACTAGAGTAATCTATTATGCATATACATGCATGTATAGCATGCTTGTCTGTAAGAGATTTTAGAATAAAATCCGATTAAACAAATTGCACTTCAGACTGGCTATAAAATTAAAAGGCAAAGATTGTGGATGTTAGTGACTATTAAATGCACAGAGAGAGCATTTTAAAAACTTTTTCGATATAAATAAATTTTAATGAATGATATTGCTAAAAGAACTATAAAAATTTAATTGTTTAACTCTTTTGGTTTTACTTTAGATATTGCAAGCAATATTTTACTTTAATAACATTGGCACGATAGAGAATATCATGCCAATTATGAATATTTCCAATAAATTTTTCCCTAAAAAAATTTTAGTTTTTGGGAGGAAATTCCTTAAATCAGATAACTTGCTATATTAAAAAAGGGAGGAATGGGAAAGTGAAAGAACTCCCAGAGAATTTTTATTCATAATTGGTTTGTATATAAATAAATTCTAGATGCTTGTCAAGAAAGAATCTGTTTAAATATTTTTATTCAGTTATTCCATGGTCAATTCAGATACTTATGGTAAAAAGCTCCAATCGCTATAAATTACTTTTTTAATCCTACTTGTAGCTCTCGAGATATACTATTATGTAGAAAAAAGAGGTTACGCCATATAATTTGTAATAACTCGATAACTAACTCTCTGAATAAGCTAAGTGAGTGAAGATAAATATGCCGAATTAAATATGTTTTAACGTTACCCGTGTTTTTTAGTATTTGTAAATATCTTTTCAGTATTTATGGCATATATGTATATCAAATACATTTCATGCTATTAAATATTTCTAAATATATTTTTAGTATTTATGGCATATTTATAATTATGTTTAGGAGAACTATACGTTCATAGGTACAAATATGCATAAATGCGTTGATTTCTCAAGAAGATTACGGGGTGGGACATATGTCATTTTAAAGGGGACTTCATTTAGATTTGTGTTCAACCGCCCAAATACTCAGAAATTGCTTTGGATTATTTTTAAAATATTTTTGAAATTTCCATATACCCCAGTGCTGTTGCTCTTTTGGTTTTGATAATTTTCAAGTGCAAAAGAAAAATTACAATAGCGGGTATGAGAAAAAACAAAGTCTAGCAATTTGGTGCAGGGTCAACAAGAGTTATTAACTACCCAAAATATATTATTGCAGACATGGGACATAGTAAACCCAATAAACACATGAATGAAATTGATGAGATACATCTCGGACAAGAAAGACACTTTGATTCTGGCCTCAGAAGGCTAAGATAAAATAAATCACCTACAAGAACGAGATTCTTGGAAATTGAGCTGCACAATAGATCTTAGGGATGATAATAATAGTCATAAACTATTAGAAATCTTTGACAGAATTAAAAAAAAAACTGAATAGGGTGTCCTTTTTTATTTCATGCTTCAGTTCAAGTTACAAAAACTACGTTATAATGTTCTTGTAATGAATACCGTCATTGCAATTTAGGTCTCATTTTCAAAAAAATATGTCCCTAAAAAATTTATTTTTTCTTAAAAATCATTTTTTTAGGCTTTTAATTTATCACTTTATAAATATAAATAAATAATTTTCTGCATGTCTTATAGTTCTAATTTTTAACTTGAACTTTAAGAGGTTCATTGTTGTATGTGCTAAATGTTGCTTCTTTTGGTTGTTGTACACGGTTTTCATATTAGTGATGCCACTTCGTTCTCTACAACTAAAGTTAAATATAGTAGTAAGTTGATACTTTATTTTCAAGTTGCAGCAAAACTGCGATATTGTTAATAGTTTCGATGACTATTTTCCCACAATGATATTAAACAAGACTCAATTTAATCTGCAGTAAATAAAATTATTTATCCTTCACATCGTCTACTTTAATGAAAACAAAGAACAGCAAAAGATGCAACAATTCCATTTTAATTACATCTTGTTATTGTTGTTGTTATTGCACGCGGACTAACTCTATATATGTGTATGTGTAGTTTAAATTGCAAAAGCAATTATAAATTATTTACGTATTTATTTACATACTTGTGCACACATGAGTATACAAATAACAATGAGTCGGAGAGATATTCTTATTTGCGTATTTGTTAGTTGTATGTATATGATACCCAACAAACGCGAAATTATACTTTTGAAATATTATGCTCCTGATTCACAACGAAACTCTGCTTTAGTTGTAATTTTGATATTACAACCTATTTGTGTTATTACTGATTATAATTCTGTGTATTGAAACTGCCAAATTTATTTCAGCATGTTTTGAATACTGCGCCAGCATATAAGTAAATAATTTTTAATTAAAATGGCTATTTTATAAATTTATTTTATTACTTATTATTTTATTATATTTCGCTCCAACTTGCGTAGCTGCTTCAGGATATAATTATAAATATTATAAATAAAATAAAAATGTTACACAATTCAAATTAAATATATTTTCTTTTTTATTTAAAGCAAAATTTGAAAAAAAAATTGGTCTTTTTTTAATAAAAAATTTACTTATGTGTGCGATGGTGAATTCTTAAGTTTCATTAAATTTGTTTTTTTTTTTTTAAATTTATAAGTAGAAAAAATCTGAAAATAATCAACTAAAAAAAGTGACATTATCTGTTAAAAGTATACTTTTCTGTGGAATTGCCCATATCGATTTTGATTGATTTGACTAACAAATTCACACCTTTTACTTAATTTATTTTAATTCAACTGCAGTCACATACCAAATAATTAATTAAAGGCGGTGAATTTAAATTTTTATTATTCCAAACTGTGCTATGTTTGATAGCGTGCATTTGCTGGGTAAGTTTGATGAACTGGAGGCATTAAAAATTCACACACTCTTGTAAAACTCTATCGTTGTTGTTGATTTTTCTTTTGTTTTTTTTTTCTTTTTGTTTTTATTGTCTTTGGCTTATATTGATTATACATATTTACATTGAAAAATCTCTTTGTCTTGTGTTTTTATATTTACTCTTTTCATTTTTGCTATGTACGTTTCAGGAAATTCAATATTTAAACAGTGGAGGAGAGACAAAAAAGTATACAACTCAGACACAGAAGAAATAATCAACAAATTAAAAAATAATAGTAAATCTCAAAACAACTCAAGTAAATAGCTCTTTTGTGTATTGATTTTTGGGAGCGGATCCATATCAAAAATTTATTTCTTGGTTGGAATTTTCTATTTCTATTTATGGAGTTAATTTCAAAGCCATTTCTACACAAAACTGTTGTAACTCAGTACATGATGATACCAGACAACAAAACATCACTACCAACTATTGTAGAGTTTTAAAATAAAGTCATCATTTTGTTTTATTACAAAACCTGGATACAGACAGCTATTTTATGCTTTAAAAATAAAACAAAGAAATTACACACCGAGAGACGGTGAAACCAAAATACAAAAAAGCTTGTAAGTACAAAGATAAAATTATATTCTCTGTTTTCTATGTATGTACATTAACCATAAGAGTAAAGAAAAACTTTAGTTTAGTTTGTCGTTGTTCTGACAAAACCGACTATGTACTTTTTATACAGAGAGCAACAAAATTTTTTTTGGAAAATTAAAATTTTTTTTTTGTCACAACTACTACAATATTTTTGAAACTAGTGAGCAAATTTAGGTACGACTTAAAGGAAATTTGAATACGGAATTTCGAATTTTCTTTATAATTGATGCGGAAAACGATTCCACGATAACAAAAATCTGTTCGATTTCCCGAATTACGTTCCTTGACACAAATAAACACAACTGCATTCTAATAAACTTTTTATTTCATCTCTGATTTGCATGCACAAAATTTTATTGTTCACTTTTACCAAACTTGAAGCAGTACTAATACTAATGCATAAAAGGCAAAAAAGACAGAATTGTAAAAATAAGTATAAAATTGAACACATGGTTGTATGAAATTGCAGTACCAAGCATCTCTGCCCGCCTTGAAATGACTCCTTTCAAACATCAATGAACAGGGACAGGGACAAATCTTAGAAATAGGGAGCTTAATTAAACCTTTCTGAATTTTTATTGAGACCACTCTAACAATGTCATCATTTCCATAATGTGTAGCTGTAATTCTGCCAATGATCCATTGTGTAGGAGGAAGATTGTCATCTTTAACTAAATCTGCAAATTTGTAGTCCTTTCACTCCATTTCGGACGTTTTTGAAGTTATTGAAGGTATTCTCTAGACCATTTTGACCAACACTCTTGAACTAATCTTTGTATGTATTGCCATCTGTTCAAATGATTAACATTTTTTACATCAATTAGTTGCTCTTCTGGGAATTGTTTCATTGTACTAAGTATTAAAAAATGTGGTGGTGCTAGAGGATCAACATATCCTTAAAATTTTAAATATAATGAACGAGAATTTAAACAGCAGCGTGGTTAGCTCTTCATAAGTTGTAGCACAGCTACCCAAAATACGTCTTAGATGAAATTTTGCAGACTTAACACCCGCTCGTCATGTGCCTCCATTGTACTTGTTCAATAGTCATTTCACGTTGAATTACCGTATATTTCGCATGAAGAAAATTATATAATTTTATGGGCGAACTGAAGTTATATGGTAGTGATAAATTCAGTTTTACGTTCTTTTACGTAATCAAAGCAGTAATGTAATAAGATTTTAATATCTATTCAATAAATCTGTCTGTATAATGACAGTTGTGGTGGTGATTACCTTTCGCTATTCCAAATCAATATTATCTGAAATTGTTTCTGTTGAGAACTTTGTTACACTTTCTGTTTTAAAACTCCGCAATATAAGAGGCCCTTGCCACCACAATAAATTGTTATTGAAATTATTGGACGAAATACCACGTGTCGCTAAGTTTGCAAGATTTTCATTTGTTGCGATGGGATGCTATTGACTTGCTGGAATAAGAGTGATGATTTGAGATGTTCTATTTGCAATGAAAGTTTTCCAACGTATTGGAAGATCACTTAACTATTCTAATACCTCTGATGAATCTGCCCAACCAAACAATTCTAACTTTGGTAGTGTTATATGTCGAATGGGGCTAACTCTGGTTTTTGATGTTAATAAATTTACTAAAATCGATCCAACTGATGGAATAACGCGTATATAAATAGCAGCTGCATAAACTATATCCAAAGAATATGCAATTGTAGCCAATCAGTTTTCAAATCACCTGGCAATTCTTCCCTGATCCAAATTTTTTGCATAAAAATTTTCATTTTAATTAATACCGGTGATAACCAACCAATTTGGTTATAAATTCTTGAGATATTCGAGAGAATGTGACGTTTCGTTATTGTATTAGATCCATTGTCAATGTTCACAGTATATTGAATACTATCTGCTGAGGTGTTCCAAAGTATTCTTAACGTTTTTATTGTTATTGAATTCTACACGGTTTTCCTGTTTAATATTTTTCAATAATTCTGTTGAATTAGAAGCCCATTTTCTAATACTAAAACCTGCATTCGATAATATTGAAGAAAGTGTAATTGTTAAATTTGATACAGATGACATATAATCATCAACATAAAAACTATTAATAATTTCTTGACTCATTTGGATATGCATCAGAAATACCTAATGCGATTTGCTTTAAAATACGCATAGCCAAAAATGGATCAGCGCCATAAGTTTGAGTTGATAAGCTATAGGACTTTTACTTGAAGAATTACGCCAAAAATCAGTTTGATATTTTCTATCACCTGTGCCTATACATTTTCTCTTTTCAAAAGTATTGCATATAAATCATTTTGAATTGTAGGGCCAACTAAAAGATGATCATTTAATGAAGTATTGTTTGAACTTTTGCACGCAGCATCAAAAAACAAGGCGTAATTTAGTTGTGCTGCTTGATGGTTTTAATAGGGCATGGCGTGGCATATAATAGGCTTGGTGACCTATTGTTTTGGGAGCTATTTCCATGTGATCTAATTGTAAATATCCATCTATAAATTTATGAAATACTATTTTTAAGTCTTCGTTTTTAGAAAAGTTTCTTTCCATTGTTTCCAATCTTCGAATTGCCGGTGTCCCACCAAGTTGAAAAGAATCAATTTTAGAAGAAAATCTTACAATGTACTGTCCATTATCTTTTCTTTGTACATTTTCCTTGTTCTGCCTTTCCTTCATTAGGAGTAAAACGATTTGTTTGTACGTTACATTCTTCTATCTCCCAAAAACGTTGAGTTTGTTCATCCAAGCTAGTATGCATATGGGGTATGACAATTGATTCTTCAGGTTGTTTGTTAACATTTCCCATAATAATTTAACCAAAAACTGTATTTAGTGCTGTTGGAGAGCCTGATGAATGTGACAGTTTCTCACCTAATATGCAATGAGGAATTACATCAGCTTCTAAAATAATGTCAACTTAGTTTTGTTTATTATAGGCAGATTCTGCAAGTTTCAAATTGCGAAAATAGTCAAGCTTTTGTTGCATGACTGTTAGTGAGGGTATACTCGTATAGACAATAAGGTTTGACAGACAATAAGTTTGTACCGTAATTATTTTATTAATACTTTTAGTTATAATTTGTAATTGCACGTTACCTCAGTTATAACTTTTATTATTACCTCCGACTCCATACAGAGCTGTTTTATCATATGATCTTTTTAGATGAAGTCGTTGAACACCCTGACTGTGCCCTACATGGCTGTAGGCAATTATTTCCATTTTGAACCATAACTATTGCTGTTGGTAACAATGTGATTTCATTCATGAAAGTTTGCTTACTTGAGTTTATTATAACAGATGTTGTTGAGCCTTTACTATTTACAATTTGTTGTAATCTAACAAATTATAATATTGATATTATCATGTAGTAATGTGTTATGTTTTAAATTAAAAATTTTACATGAAACTGCATAGCAATTTTTAGAAAAATGTTTTTCCTTTAGGCAATTGAAACAAAAACCATTTTTACGGACAATTTGCCTGCGTTTCAAAATGTCATATTCTCTAAACTGTTGACAACTAAATAAAAATTTTTTTTTTTTACAGACAGGACTTGATTGAGTTGGTGTCGTCGTAGTTACGAACTTATTTGTCTTTTTCAATTTAGTTGGTTTGTAATAAACTTGTTAAGTCAGTATTAACCTGTGGAGTATTTGCAGATGCTCCTACTGAAGGTGATCCTTCTAAAGGGTGTTTTTTTTTATAGACGTATAGAACTTTAAATTGCAATAAAACAACGATGGATTATTCGATTGACATGAATTTTATTTATCCGAAAGATAATCTTGTGGCATTACATTTTAAATATGATTTCTGGCATATGACCGCCACGGCTGGCTCGGATGTAGTCCAATCTGGACGTCCAATTTTCGATGACTTTTTCCAACATTTGTGGCCGTATATCGGCAATAACACGGCGAATGTTGTCTTCCAAATGGTCAAGCGTTTGTGGCTTATCCGCATAGACCAATGACTTTACATAGCCCCACAGAAAGTAGTCTAGCGGTGTTAAATCACAAGATCTTGGAGGCCAATTCACAGGTCCAAAACGTGAAATTAGGCGGTCACCAAACGTGTCTTTCAATAAATCGATTGTGGCACGAGCTGTGTGACATGTTGCGCCGTCTTGTTGGAACCACAGCTCCTGGACATCATGGTTGTTCAATTCAGGAATGAAAAAGTGAGTAATCATGGCTCTATACCGATCACCATTGACTGTAACGTTCTGGCCATCATCGTTTTTGAAGAAGTACGGACCAATGATTTCACCAGCCCATAAAGCGCACCAAACAGTCAGTTTTTCTCGATGTAACGGTGTTTTGACATACACTTGAGGATAAGCTTCACTCCAAATGCGGCAGTTTTATTTGTTGACGTAGCCATTCAACCAGAAGTGCGCTTCACAAAATTCGCTTATGAAAATCGGGAACAACGGCAATCTCGTTTTGTGCCCATTTGCAAGCGTTGTTCAGGCGTGAGTCTATTCATTATTTTATTATTATTATTTTATTTAGTAGTATTTTTTAATACTTTATATTACAATTTACAAAAATATCACACTTATATGCTCTGCTCTAATAAACATTACAAACTTCTTTCTAAATTGGTACAAATTTCTTTCAGTCTTTATGTAGTTTGGCATCTTGTTGTATATATTTAGCCCTTCGTAGAATAGCGTTCTCTGCCCCTCTAGTAGTGTTTCCTGTTTGTAGTCTGAAATCCATGTCATTTCTCAAAGTATACGGTTGCGTTTCACCTACGTACTTCAGTTGCTCAGTTAAGTACTCAGGATCGTCTCCTAACTTCATTCTATGAATAAAAATCATTGTATTTAATTCCAGCCTTTGGTGAATATTAAGCCATTTTAGTGATTCTAGCATAAATCTTATTGATGTATATCTGTTGCATCTTAGTATTACCCTCATCGCCTTGTTTTGCAGCTTCTGCAATCTATTAATTTGTTGTTCAGTGCAGCACGTATATATTATGGTTGATCCAAATTCAAAATGGGGCTTTATAATTGTATTATATATTGTTATTGCTGTTATTATCGATACTTTTTTCCGGATTCTTTTGAAGAAACTAATTTTTTTTCCAATTTTCTTACTTATGTATTCAATGTGTTCTTTTAGCTTAAGTTCTTTATCTATTATGAATCCTAGATATTTAATATTATTTACTTTTTCTATATTAACATTATTTATTATTAATGGTATATTGGTGACCATATTAAATTCAATTAATTTTGTTTTACTTTTATTTAATTTAAGTTTATTCATTTGTAACCATATATTTATATTGTTTATATCTGATTTTATATTTGCATAACACTGCTCACTTGTTCTTTCCTCAGTAAATACTAGCGTATCATCTGCATATAAAACAATTTCAGATTTCTCCACCACATTCACCATATCGTTTATGTAAATTATAAATAGTATTGCCCCCAGTATCGAACCTTGAGGGACACCATAAATATTCTCTATTGCATTGGATTCTATATTGTTAACTTTTGTTACTTGTCTGCGATTAGACAAATACGTTCTAAACCAGTTCAATTCTTTATTCTGCAATCCATATTTATAAAGTTTTTGTAAAAGGATGTCTCTGTCGACCGTTTCAAATGCTCTTTTGAAATCTAGAAAAATTGCCAAAATCTTATTACCCCGTTTCATACTTTTCCATCTATTTATCACATAGTTGATTGTTGTTTCACATGAGAACCCCTTTCTATAACCCGATTGATTTTTCACTATTATTTTGTGCTGTTCCAAGTATTCTACTAATTGATTTTTAACAATCTTTTCTAGTATTTTTTCGCAGATATTCAATTCGTTTATTGGGCGGAATTCTTCACATTTTTTAGTGTTTCTGATCTTTTCGATTGGAGTTACCATTGATTCCTTCCATTTTTGTGGGAAAACTCCAGTTTGCTGTCTGTGAAGACTTTTGATTCGAATGCTACATCTTTAATTACGTGCCTAATTTTTCCTAGCACCAGTTCTTTTACTTGAAACCACATTTCTTTTTGATTATTCGCACTTGTTATTTTACGATTTATGTAACCGTTTTTTTCACTTTCTATTTTAATTTTGTATTTATTTCTAATTGTTTTATAATCTTCCCATGTCTCTGTAGTATTCATTCTCAGAGCTCTCTGATATTTAACAATCTTGTCTCTTTTTAACTCTCTAAGTTCGTTATTAAACCAATTAATTTTGGTGCCTTTATATTTTCTATATCGATAGGTGAATTTTTGTATAGTATTTTCAAAGCATTGATCAAAGTTGTACACATATTGATTTAAATCATTTATAGTATTTTGTATCATTATTGCACTTAGTTCTCTTGTAAATCTATTTTTATTATATTTAAACCGGTAACTTTCTTTATTATGCGATTCAAATTCTTCCCTTTCTTTTTCGATAATAATATCAATCAATTCATGATCAGTTGCCAAGCCAAACTGAGAATAAATCACTTGACAGCTGTTAAATCGGTCGCCATCTTGAACAGTAATGCCAACTTAAAGTTCTATACGTCTATAAAAAACGCCCTTTACTATCGTATTTTCGAAACTATCTGGAATATACAATGAAAAAATAGATTTTGCAGTAAAATACATTTCCTCAACTTCATTACGATAAGCAACTCCTTTTTTTAATATCGGTTTTATTCTCATATAGGAGATCGATTTCCTCCTGGATCTCTTTAAACTTATCAAAAACATTTTCAAGTTCATGCATACGTACCTTAATTTCAGTGTAATTACCACTTTAGTTAGTAATATAAGTATAAATGTTTTTCTACATTGAGTAAGTTTCTTTTTTAATTGATCCATTTTTTTATAAGTTTGATTATAATTAACAAAATATTAATCTTTCTTTGTGCTCAATTTCAGAATTGTGTTGGGTTATTTAAATTTATTGTTTTCTTCATGAGTTATTTATTCAGTACAATAAGTACCGCAAAGGATAGCATTTCTATATGGACCATTTTATCAGATGCTACTCTGAATCCTCAGTAGATTACTCCCAAAATTTCTTGGCAAACATTAGAACCTTTATACATATTGTAAAAGCCATTGACGAAATAAGAATTATTTGTCAATAGTTGCAAAAAGATTCAAATATTCAAACAAAAAAGTCATTGAACTGAATAATGAATAAACAAACTTTCCAACCAACATTTTAATATTGAAAAACTATATATTCTATTATTATTCTTCTTTTCTATTTTACATTCGAATGCCCTTTGGGTATTTAACTTGTATTATTTTTTTGTCTGATTGACAGTAAAAAACACTAAGTTTTCACAAAATTTCCTTTTTGTTTCACAAGTTTTGATTAGTTAAAAAAAAGAATTTATTGCATTTTTGTTTTAATGCAAGTACTATAATTTCTACTGAATCCTGTTTTATTTCTTCTGATGTTTTTATGTATTGATTATATTCACCACATTTACATTAACTCTGTTAATTTGTTTGCTTCTTTTATTTATTTACACCTTCTGAGCTCAATATTTTTCCGTTACTTTAACCTTGAAATTGTATTTACTCTGTTTGCTGTTTATACAAATATGTGTTTATGTACGCATGTACACCGTTTGCATGTGTTATTGATTCTACATACTAATTCTGAACTGCTGAATACAGTTTAAAAAAATAATATTATGTGTTGACACAATTTAAAATGCACTGATTTTAATTTTAAAGAACGCAATTCTTTGAACTATATGCTTATGCGCAATTTTCCATCCGAAAGGACTAAAAATATGATGTGGAAAACAATTCCACGATAACAAAAATCTGTTCAATTTCCCGAATTACGTTTCTTGACACAAATAAATAACTGAATTTCGATAAACTTTTTATTTCATTTCTGATTTGCACACACAAAATTTTATTGTTCACTTTTACCAAACTTGAAGCAGTACTAATACTAATACATAAAAGGCAAAAAAAGACAGAATTGTAAAAATAAGTATAAAATTGAAAGAACACATGGTTGTATGAAATTGCAGTACCAAACAATAATCAAATACAATAAGCCGGTATTAGGTAAATCTTACATATCTCTGAAATAAAAATAATGGCACCTTTACAATCTCCATATTCCGATGTACCCATGGATAAAGTTTCATTTAACTTATACTATTTTTCGCTTATCTTTTTTCGATGTGCAATCTCATTTTGAACAAAAGCAAAACAGTCAATTTTTTTTTCCAAATCACAAAAATTATTTCACACCTAAATAAGCATTTTTTTATGGTAAAACTTTTTTCCAAAACATACGTTTGACTGTCATAACTAATATTTTAAAATAAGCCATTGTTCCATAATACCTAAACTTTTTTATTATTTCTTGCATGACCTCTGCTATTTTTCCAAATACTCATATTAGTAAATGTCGTTACTAGTTGCATGTAAGCTATTTTCAATATGATTGAGGCAACCATATTCTAGTGGAAACATAGTATAGTTAGATTTATGATTGCATCTAACCATATATATTTTTAAATCAAACATTAAAAATACCTTTCAACTGCAGATGTTGCGGTCAGGGCTGAATTTTTTTTTTAATATTTTATTGTTTTTTTTTTAAATATATATAAATATTTAACAAAATATTAATCTTTATTTGTGCTTAATTCCAGAAATTGTGTTGGTTTTAAAATTTATTCTTTTACTCATGATATTCTCATGAGTTATTTATTCAGTACAATAAGAACTGAAGGGGAGAGCATACCTATATGGACCATTTCATCAGACGCTACTCCGAATCCTCAGTTGGTTACTCACAACGTTTCTTGCAAACATTAGAACCTTTATATTGTAAAAGCAATTGACTAAATAAGAATTATTAATCAAAAGTCACAATAAATTCCAAATAGAAATTATTACATATACAAATACAAGTGCTCATTGTAGGAAAACCCTATGTTTTTCTTATTATTTTTTATAATTTTTTGTTTTTGTTTTTCATATACTCTTTAATTACATTCAGTAATACCCAACGGGCATTCAAATGTAAAAGAGAAGAGAAGAATAAAAATAGAATATATTTTTCAATATTAAAAATGTTGGTTGGGAAATTTGTTTGTTTATTCAGTTCAATGCTTACTGAGTTTTTTGTTTGAATATTTGAATCTTTTTGTGACTTTTGATTAATAATTCTTATTTAGTCAATTGCTTTTACAATATAAAGGTTCTAATGTTTGCAAGAAACGTTGTGAGTAACCAACTGAGGATTCGGAGTAGCGTCTGATGAAATGGTCCATATAGGTATGCTCTCCCCTTCAGTTCTTATTGTACTTAATAAATAACTCATGAGAATATCATGAGTAAAAGAATAAATTTTAAAACCAGCACAATTTCTGGAATTAAGCACAAATAAAGATTAATATTTTGTTAAACTTTTAAATTCCAAATAGAAATTATTACATATATATATAAATATTTTAAAAAAGTTTTAATATAAATTTTTTCCATAAATAAATTTTTTTTATTCCATTGACTTTTTCTTTTCTATTAATTTATATTTATTTATTACATAATAAATCGATTTTGATTTTTTTTTTTCAATTTTATTTGACTACTAGGACTTGAACTTTGGAATATTTAATTAAGAAGCATTAACTCGCCACTCAACCACAAAGCTCAGTTGAGTTGTTGTTTTATACTCACTTTATTTATATGGTTGTGGAAGAGACAAAATAGAATACAATTTACATTCAACCATATTTTCCCATTATTATGTTTACTATAAACATATTTATGGTTTCAGTTAAAGTTTTATTAAAAATAATATGATAATGATATGGTTGATCTATGACGGTAAACATAATATGACTAAAAATTACTAGAAACATGTTTATCGTGATCATAATAATGTTTAGTTGCTTCAATAATAATATTTTTGTGAAGAACAAACTATGTGTGCGGTGACCATAGTCAACCATTTTTTTTTTATTTGCGTGTAGATGATCGTAGAGGAATGACTTCCCTCATTAGAATATCACTAGTTTTTCAAAATTAACATTACAATTATACTTAAACGCTTTTTCCTTATTGCCACAGATATATCATTTCAGCTTTAGAATTTAGAAAAATATGGTATATCTTAAAAATTTGAGCCAATTAAAAAAATAGATGTAGATTTAAAATCAGCGCTGAAAAATACTTTCTATACAATTTTCAGTTGCTCTGGTAAAAAAGCATGTATGGCTGGCTAGATCGTTTACGCAGCGGGCAGACCGGCCATTAATTAAAATATGAAGATTCTGTTTTGAACCACTTATTCACCAAGACTAATTCAGCTTTGTGAAGATCCCCTAACTCTATTCCTGATGGTCCATAAAATATGACCATGTATATAAAGGATATATACATGCCAATTATGAATATTCCCAAGGATTTTTCACTGGAAAACTTTTGGCAATTGAGAGAAAATTCCCTAAATCAGATAACTTGCTTGGTATATTAAAAAGTGAAATTTTGGGTTTATAATAAGAGGAAAGGGAAAAGTGAAAAAACTCCCGGAGAATTTTTATTCATAATTGATTGGGCTGTTATAGGATTCAAGATTTTCTTTTATAGATTATTATATCAACATTTTTATTAAAAAAATTCAATTAGTTTTATTCATCTTAAAAAATTTTCTTGTATTTTTAAAATGTACGAACTGTTTTTAAAACTCGCACGTATCCAGCAGGTGTGTAAATGCCAAAATAGCTTAAAATTTTTTAACCATAATAAATAAATATGTGTTATGGTACAAAAAAATTACACAACAACATAACCAGACCTGTTGGTTAATGAGTTGAAAGAACCATTTTTTTTTCTTTAAAATTTTTTTTTTTTTTTAATTGTTGGATTAATGAGACAACAAACAGTTTTCGCCGCTGGACAAAGATATAAATCAGCAACATAAAATAGGGAGAATAAATAGTACAGAGTGGGTGCAGTTCTAGACCAAACTAATAAAAAAAAAGAACAACAAACGAAGTTTATTAGTACATGCAAACAAATTTTTCTTTGTATTTTAACAAGACTCTATTCATATAAACAACAATAACAACAGCAACAACAGCAGCAATTATAACAATAAATTTCCAACTGATTGTGTGTAATAAAGACAGAAAACTAGATACTGCTGGCATGCAATATTAGTCCATAACGAAACAGCTCCAACAGCCACTATGACAACAAAGACCTTATTTATAAAAAAGTAAACATTTAAAAGTAAAACGGCAGATAAAAAGCTACAAAAAACGTGCTAAAAACAGCTGTTGCTGTATACATGGCTTTACGCCGACATTCTCTGTCGACATTACATTCGAGGAGTGTGTCGTCTGTAAATATTTTTACTAAACCAACCAACAAACTTTTTAATAAAAGATCTCTTCTACAGCAAACAAAGACGAACATAGATACACACACATACACTTGCATACATGAAACACACGCACACATGTGGAAAAAAAATACTAGTGCTATTCATCGTTATTAAATGGGAGACGTGTGTGCTTGTTAATGTCTGCTTGCCTGTCTGCCTGCCTGCCTTGCCTACCTTGTCTTCATTTTCTATTCATACAATCTGTCTAACGTAACTGGACAACTGAACTGAATTGACTTTAACTGGTATAAAAGATTTGCTGCTTGCAATTCACTCACCTAAAACCAAAACAAAAATATTTTTTAAATCAAAATTTAGTCTACCATTTGCGTTTGCGTTATTAAGTTTGTTACGAGTCGTTTCAAAGTCTGCAAAGTGAATTCAACTAGACTGAACGGGTATACTTAAGTAAATAAAATTGATCGTTAGTTAGTATGAGAAATAAATACAAACAGTTATTTTTTCCTCTTGTTTAATTTTTAATATTGTGCTTTTATTTATTTAAAATTTTCAGCGGTTGGTTGTTTGTGCTCTAATTATTTTTGCTTTAAAAATGATTTCTTATTTTATTAAAAAAATTTTTTTAATAATAAACAGCTCAGAAAAAAATATGTTTTAATTGTTTCTATAAGGAAAAGTAGTTCGAGTGCTAAATATATAAATTTTATTTAATTTTCCGCTGAAAATGGTGTTAGAAACGTGAGGAGTGTGGCAATAATTTTTATATTGAAATTAAATGCAGTTTTATAACAGGAAAGTTTCTAACATATTTTTTTATTGTTCTATTTATTGCACAAACAGTAGGGACCATCAGAAAGTTTTATACATTTTTTAAGTTTATATGTAATAAAATTTTTTTTTTTAGCGCTTTCTGTGCTCCGAATATTTTATTGGGAAGTGCAAAATTGACACCTCATTTTAAAGACTTAAAAAAATTTGCTTTATTTTGGGACGATCTTTGCCTTCTATTGAAAACTCTGATATAATATGCAATTTCAGTTGCTCACCTGGCAGTTTTTTTTTTTGAGTTATTCCTGAAAAAGTATGAATAGGCCATAAATCTGTGGGAATATGCAAAAATCGCTTATGGCTTATTAAGTCATTTTAAAGGAATAAAACCTTTAAAGCTCCAAAAACTTTTCTTATAAAATTATATCGGCTCTATTTAGCAAACGGATGGCTATTTTGCTAATTGCAGAATGTAACGCCCCACAGTCCCTGAGAATTAGCATTAGAATTAAGAGCAGGAACGTATCACCTGGTCACTGCATTATGTTTTTTATGTATTTTTCTAAAATACAAAACTGACTAAAAACGTGTTATAGAGTTTTATTAGAAAATCAATACAATCGGTTAACAAATTGCTGCAAAAAATCAAAAATACAACCAACATTTTGGTTATTCATTAAATTCTGTTCTGTTTTTTATTTAAATTTTTAAGTTGTTTATGTGCGTAATGTGTGTACACACAAACACGAAAACAGGCAATCGGTCTTATGCAAGCATGTGTATGTAATTATTTGTGTCTCTTAAATGACTTGTGTGTAAAAGAACTACAAATACAAAAATTGTATAGCCAGAGAGCTATAGAGAGGAATTTTTGCATATTTTAATATCGTTATTTGAAATTAAATATGTTTGAAAAAAAATGTTTAGAAACATTTTAAATAAAATTATATTTATCTTTCGGAGATTAAAATACTCTTTTTTTCTAATTGTGACTACAAACGTGTATTGCAAATAATTTTTATAAATTTCACATGTGCTTTCAACAATAATTTTAAGTGAAAAAAATCAAAAGCAAAACATTTTTAATCACTAAGTTTAAATTTACGGCATTACTCTCGGTTATTTGAATTTATTTAACTGAAGTTAATTATTCATTTTAGGATTAACAAAAAGATTTTTATTTATTCAAAGAAAATTATTTTAATCATTTTTGTAATTTTTTTGTATAATTTTTTTTTTTAATATTAAGAAGAATTTGGAATATCAAAAATATGAATATTTCGATACTACAGTGAATTCGGCACAGCCTTTTTTAGTAAAACGATGCTCCTTTTGCTTGTAAGTTATATTATTATAGAAAAACGACGAATTTTTTCAATATTTTGCATAAAATTTTTTTTCCATCACAACTTTTATGATATCTAGTGAGCCAAATTAAAAATTGATGTAAGTAAGACTTAAAGGTAGTTTTAATATCTTGTAATATATAAAACTATTAAAATCCGACCTCAAGCTTAAAAAAACTAAGAGTTTTAATAAAAGACTCCTGTCGTTTCTGTCGCGAAGCGAAGGAAACGCCGAAACACATTCTCTGCGAGTGCCCAGAGGTAGCAAGACGCAGAATAAGCTGCTTGGGTAGTGGGGCATTGGTCCCAGGAGATCTAGGCAAGATTAGTCCTACAGTAATTACGAGATTCGTAAGGAGTCTCGGATTGTAGTTAGGAACTGGTCTGCACAATAGATCTTAAAGGTCGCAATGCAATATAGAACATAGTGATAATAATAAAAGAAGAACTTAAAAATAAATACAATTTACAATTTTTCTAATTTTATTATTTTAAATTTTTATATACTTTTTAAAATGTATATGAAATACTTAACATTTCACTATTTATTTGTTAATTTTTAAATTATTTTTCTAGTTCTAAACAACAATAACAAGAGGAAGAACAACAACAAAAAAAAACAACTATAATAATAAACAAAAACTGCAAAAATGGTTAAAACGTTTCAATCTTACTTGCCGTCCACAAATCGGACATACTCATGTGTTCACTGTCGAGCTCATCTAGCCTCACACGATGAGCTAATCTCGAAATCATTTCAGGGTAGTCAGGGTCCTGCATATCTCTTTAATTCTGTAGTTAATGTGGCCTGTGGTCAAACAGAAGAAAGAGTGTTGCTTACTGGTCTCCATGCTGTGGCCGACATCTATTGTGAATGTTGTAAAACACCTCTGGGTTGGAAATACGAACATGCCTATGAGTCGAGCCAAAAATATAAGGAAGGTAAATATATCATAGAACTAGCACATATGATTAAAGAAAATGGCTGGGATTGAACGGAAGCAATGCAAAAAGTTCGTTTAATTTAAAATGAATGCAAACTACTACTGAGCTACTGAAACGTGATAAAAACTTTTTTAATTTTTTTGTTGAGCTGGTCCTAAGGGAGAAGTAGTGGTTCGGAGTTTAGTTAGTAATCAACATAAGTACCATCTAAAGAACAACAGAACAAATATATATTACTATCAATATAAAACATGCATGGGACTTATAAGTCTGATCAACAAAAGGGTATAAGCACAAATACATAAGAAATTTTTGGACAACAAGAAAAAGGAACAAAAAATAATGGAAACTCTGGAACTGTTTTGCAAAAATACATGTCTGCCAACAGCAGAATCGGTTCAAGTATAAGCATTATTTGTGTTTTACTACTTTACATACATACATGTGTACGAGTATTTTTAAGTAGTAAATAATTTTAACGAATTATTGAAAAAGAAATTTTAGTTAACTATTATTTAATAATGAATGAGCATTAATTAATTGTAAACTAGAATAAAATAACACCATATAGAAAAACAAATTTAAAACAAAGAACATCACCCACCTAAACACTTTACACATCAAACAGTCATTTACAAAATGTCTTAATTCAAAGTATTCTAAACTCTCTGCCTTTAAGTCTCCCTTACGAAAATGATTATGTACCATTTTATTAAATTGTTTTTGGACCAATATTCATAAAAAATCCTACATATTTCACGGTAGACATACGATCACATTTATAAGAGAAATCTGAATAAATTTCTGTATAAAATATGTGAAAAAATATGCTTGGCTTGACAGCTTTTCCTTTCTTCAAAATAAAGGTTTATGAAAAAGCATTGAATTTGAAAACTGATTAAGGAATCGAAAATTCCCCCTCTAACAAAACTGAAATACATTTCCATATATGTATGTATGTACATCATTTCACACTTTCTTCAATACGCCAATTTATGTTTCATTTTAAACATTTGAATTGATTTTTTTTTTTTTGGTTTGGTTTGAAATTTGATTTTGTAATAGACCTGAAACTGGCAAATATTTTAAGCATTCCTTCATTTATCAAACTTAAAAATTGTGAATTTACTTAAGATTTTTTTTTTTAGTTCTAAAACATAAAATATTAGGACCGATTATGAGTGTCGTTGTTGTGATATGTGGCCATATGTTTTATATAGGCTTGTCGTGAATTAGACTACGCCAACGACACTCGTAATCATTTTATTACAAATCGAAGCTTTTCCAATGGCTCATAATCATGTACTGAAGTAAAAATTTTATTTACACAGATCACTAGAAGTTTTAATTTAAAATTTAAAAAGTTTACTTTAATCTGATTGTAATTAATCCCGTTTAAAAAAAAAAACATAAATGAACTCACACGAAATTTAAATTCCATTGCAAACATTTGATTTTTATAAAAAAAATTCTAAAATTCTAGTTTATTGCTTCTTGATGTAAAATAAGCCAAATGGAATAGGAGTGCATATAATTTTATTTGAATCCTTATATTTAATACCCCACAAAAATATTGGAAAAGTTATAATAAATAATTTCAAAAATTGTGTAATAATATTATGTAACGTTAAAACCACAAATTTACCATGTTAAAAATCAAAACGTTCTTATTTCTTCTGTAATACAAAGTAATGGAATATTTTTTTTCAAGTAAACATACAACTCACAAATTTTGTTTCTAGCAAAAAATTGTGCTTTTGTTTCTGAATGATTTCTGTTTTGAAAATGATTACGCATCTACCACAAAGATCAACTCTGTTGGCAGAGAAACTATTATATAATGAAACTTTTCATAAAATGCGAAAAGCGGAATGTCCTGTCAATTACGTAGCAAAAATGAAATTTTAAAATATTTCACTTGAGTCACTTAATTTTTTTTATAAATATAATTGTTGTTTTTACAATTGTAAAATTAAAAAAATTTCTAAGCATTTGAAAACAAAGAATTTTTCACTAGAAATTTACAAATTTTTTTTGCATATTCTTACTCAGAAACACAACATTTCGAAAGTAATGCCACTCCTAGGAAAAAAAAATCATGATACATGTGTACTATTCATTGTTAAAGGTTTAAAATTACTACTAATTTCTTTATTCATTTTTGAAAAAAAAAATATATATATTAATATGAGTAAAAATTATTCAACATTACCAATAATTTAATATTCCTAATAAAGTAGTGCAAAATTCCTTTAAAGTTTTTGTTTTTCTTCTAAAACAAATAAGTTTTTTGAATTTTTTATTTTATTTATTTATTTTTTTTTTTTCATAAAAATGTTTATCACACTATACAGCCCTAATACATTGTAATATCAAAATTGAAAAAAACATTTAAAAAAGGAATTAAAAGAATATGCGGGGTATATCACTTTAGTAATGAAAAAATAAAACACAAAACAAATTTAAATGTATTAAATTAAATGCAATAAAATATGTATGTATATGAATAATAAAATATAATTTAATTTTAAAATAGCAAACAATTCTTGTAGCAGTTAAAAAAAATTTTTTGTTGTCAAAGGAAATGTTTTAAATGAAACAAATGAAATTGAAGAAATTTGAAAATATGTGAGAAACTAGAACAATAATAATACTTGTAATGCAAACAATGCAAAAACTAATGGCTTGTTTATTCATTTCAAACGTTATCGTTAGCCTTTATTTTACTTAACATAAAACATGCTTTTGGGAACGCTAACGTTTGAGGTTGATGAATGAAAAATTGTTAAATTTATAAGCTGCTTGCGTGGCGGTTACTAAAATGAGAAAAAGATTAAAAAGTATTTGTATATTACTGGTATTGAATGAGCCAAGAAAATAAAAATATTTATATACTTGAAATTAAAATTTAAGATTATTAAAAAAAAATAATAAAGAAAAGATTTTAAATAATGTAATTAATTTCTTTTTGTTGTTAAAAAAATATATAAAAAATTTTAGACTCTTCTAGGAAAAATAAATAAATAATGATTTCATTGATTAATTGCATAAGCAATTTCAAGAAAAGGTATCTAAGAATAAATTCTAGAACTCAATATTAAATAATTTCTATCGAATTTCACAAATTATTTAAGAAGTTTACAAATTTTAACGGCCTAATTAGATATCTAAAGTCAACTTAAGTTGCCTATAGACAAGATTTGTTTAACATGTAAGTTTGAAATTCACATCTCTGTAAAATTTTTTAATTTTCGTCCTCAAGCAACATGTACCATTACGTGTGACATAAAACTTGTTGGCTTACAACAGCACTTATAACACACGACATATTGCTTTTCACACTGTTGGTTGGTTTGCGTGGCGGCCTGATGGTCTTCAATTAGAATCGCAAGATTCTGCTTTGAACCACCTACTTGCTAAGAGTACGTATTAATAAAGTGAATTAGATCCACCCTGTGACATACTGTACTCGTATACATTTCTAAAGAAATGTAGCGGTTATTTAAGTATTTATTTACAAAAATATATCCTACTACAAATAAATTTATATTATAATAAATATAAAATGAACCTTGTGCCATCATTTGCGGTCCAATTGGGAAGAAAAATAAAGATAATATTATAATTTCTGTGATAACAAGATGCCGTGTTCAAAAGACTTTGTTAATCAAAGGCAAATAATCAATTCTTTTACAATCCAAAATATTCTCTAGGTTATCACAAAATCCTGGATATCGAACATTCAGTCAATTATTTTATTATAAAAATAATAATTGAGATTAATTTTATTATTACCATATAATAATAATAAAGTAATTGAATGAATTAATTTTTAATTTTTGTTATATTGTAATAAAAATTCTTGTATGTAAAATTAAAAAAAAAAACTATTCGTGGCCTAATTGTATGCTGAAATTGCAGAGAATAGGTAATTTTTCTAGTTCTGTAAACCGAATTCTAAAAAATAATTCGTTTTAAAACGAATTCACATATTTTGGTTTTCTCTATTTTCTCTAAGCGCATCGTGTGTTCTCGTTCTCTAAAGCGAACGAAAAAAACTAACTTGTCGAAAATGAATGGGATGGTGTATTTATTATTGTAATAAATGACTAAAAATGCGAAAAAACCATTCAGTACATAAAATTTTAAGACTCTTTCATTCATTGGTTGGTATTTTTGATTCCGCACGGAAAGGAAAATTTAGCGGAAAGAAAATTTCGATCGATATGCAAATTGCTAATATTCATTCTTATGGACTTATTTTATTATTTTGAATTGTTTCATTTATGTTAATTGTGTTAATTTTTCAACTGTTCTTAATTAGAAAAAACTTTTTAACATCAAAATAAATTTATTGTTTAGTTTAATTGACCTTTTTCATTTTGATAGTCATATTATCAAAATAAATTTTAAATAAACAAAAAAAAAATTATTTTTAATAAATAGAACGATATTATAGTCGCAAAATAAAACAAATTAAGCTAAAACACTTAGGGCCATAATCATAGCCACGAAAAAGTAGGCTTTTATTAAAAGCTGACTTTTGTTCATAAGAAATTTATGAATTTAAAATCGTTTTTAAAAAGATACCGACTTTAGTACGACTTTGTATTTTTGTATTTTTTCTTACATTTTTGATCTTTCCGTGAGAAAATTTAAGCGTAAGCAAAATGTAGAAATTTAAAATAATTAAAATTTTTGCTTCCGTACAAAAAATGTATTCCGCAAACGCGGAATGGAATAAAGTGAAATTACTAACAGTTTAATACATTTAAGTTAAAAAAAAAAATTAATTAAAAAAACACTTTAAAATTCTTAAAATTTGCCATATATAAAAGCAACGTTTTGGGCAAATATTTTATGGACGTCACAATAAAAACCACTTTCCGACAATAACACCAAAACTTTATTTCAACCGAAGAAATTCGAATAATATCAAAACGATAATATGGAGAACACTAAATAAACGTTTTTAAAACGATTCGATTTACAGAACACAGCCCACTGTTGAAAACGTGATATTACATTAACAAAATAATTGTAAAGCAAAAAAATATAAGAATCAGCGATAATGCAGTGATTTATTTTATTTTTTATAAACATAACAATCTGACAAATATAAAATGCTGGACTACTTGGCTGATTTAGTTTTTTCTGTAAAAGGTGTGCCCTTTTCGAAATTGACAGTATTGAACACAAAGAAAAAAAATTTGAAGAAAACCTTAGAATTTGTTAAAAGTTTCAGTGAAAGTGAACTTGTGCCTCTCTCGAAATTGCTTACTGAATTACATTTAAAATTTCTCGTATTTTGTTTTTATTTTTTTTTTTTTTTTTACTAATCAAATTGTAATTTCAAGCTAAAAAAATATATAAAATATAGCGAAAAAGAACAAAAAATTGTTAGAAGCTAATGACTAGATTTTAAAAAGGCTGAAACAGTTTTAAAGCAGTCATAATATCGTGATTTGTATTTAACTAGAATTAGAAAAATATCAAAATAAAAAAAATCTTAAATTGCTGCTTATTAAAGTTTTAGCCTTAATTAATACAAAATTGAAAATTAAATGTAAACAAATTTAATTAAAGCAAAACGAAATATAACCATTTTTAAAATAAAAGCATTACAACTGCCAAGAACTTTAAAATATTAAATGTTCACCAAATGTTAGTTAAATATTTTAAAATTTAATGAAAAAAAAAAATACAAAAATAATTTTTTTAACAAAAGAAACGTGCAATTGCAAAAATAAAATTAAAAATAATAAATGTTGCTGCAAATTCAATTTATGTTAATTATCGTTTTAATTAATAATTAATACAATTGTTAAGTTAAGTTAACTTAAATTTATTTAAGGCTCAAATAAACCTAACTTAACTTAACTTAATTATTAATTTTTTGAATGAAATTTTATATTAAGTTTCCTTTAATGCATATTCGTCTTTGCTATAACTAACGTAAAATCACATGAGCTTAAAAAAAAATGGTATGAAAATATAAAAATTAATTAATATTAATTAACAACAACTAATATCAAAATTAAATTTTTGTTTTGCAATTTAAGCACTAATAAAAATATAAATTAAGTAAAACTTAAATATATTTGCAAATAGTTTCTTTTTAAACTGAAACTGAAGGGCGTTTTGTTATTTAAAATAAAAAAATAAAAAATAAAAAAACAAAAAAATAAAGTAATAATTTTACAAAAATTAATAAGAGTACATACTGCCCTGCCCAAGGTGTAACAGATAAAATAAAAGCTGAATATGAATTAAATTGAATTAGATTATTTAATTAAACTGCATGTAAACATAAATAAATAAACAGACATGTGTAAGAATGTGATCTTATAATATAATTTATGAGAGAAAGTATTCTGAAATTTAATTTTAAATTTACTTTAGATAAAGTCAAATTTTTACAAATATAAAAGTCTCGATTTTGTCTTAAAAATATTTTCCCATACATTCAAGTATTTATTTCCAAATTGAAATAAAATGATTAAAGATAAAATTCTAATGTATTTAATAGCTACCAGGAGTGATATCTTATACAAATAAAAAATATCTTTTATACTTAAATTTAATTGTTTCAAAAATATTTGTTTCTTAAGTTTTTTGAATTTAACTAATACTTTTTAACCCTGCATAACCAATGTTAGTCGTTTCGACTACCATCCTTCTTTTTTGGCAACTTTTATATCTCGTTATCTCTTATTGATTTTTTAATTATAAAATAACTTAATTTAGTTTAAAAATATTAAAACCTATAACATTTTGATTTTAATTAATTTTTGAAGTACTTGAATTCTTAAATGCAAATTGAAGTGCATATTAGTCGAAATTAGTGTAAATGTATTAAAAAGAGGATAGGTTATTCAGGGTTAAAGTAGCGTTGTCTATCTGCCAATGTAGTTCATATCCAGTACACACAAATAATTGATAATAAATTGCACGTTTTTTTATTTTTAATAAAATTAATAAAATACCATTTATTATAAAAAATTTACTTACATTAGAAAAAATTATATGGTGAAAAAGTTTTTAAAAACAATTTTAAATTGTATTTAAACTGAGATGCTTAAAACAATTTGGGTTGTGTATACCGCATAAGACAAGACCGAAAAAAAACTTAAAATTTAATCAAACTAATATTTCTAAAATTTTATTTGCTGAAGTATGACTTACGTGCATGTTCTGTATTCCACATGGACTTGAAAAAATGTGGAATTACAGTTTTCTTTTCTTGTTAAATGGAAACTTTTATGATTTTTTTTTAATTTTATCTATAATTTCGTACCCAAAATAAATCAAAAACAAAATTTTAAAAATCTTAAAATAAACCACAGAGTAGTTATGAGGTGCTGAATTTTTCAATTCCGAATAAATTAATTAAAATTAGTGCGTATAATAGCAAATAAGATACTGTTCTAAGGTAGTCCTTTCAAACCTATACATGCATATACAAATAATTTTGTAGAAGTGAAGATCAAAGTTATACTGCTATACATAGAGAATGATTTTTGTATGAGTTCGAAACACCAAACAGTTGTAGAACTTAGCAAAACTTGTTTTAATAAAATGTAATGCGGTCCGTACACACTCACTTTTAATACAAGTTAAATGCCAAAGTCCGGCAAAGTGAGAAGCAGAAATCAAAATTGTTTTGATTTTCTTTAATTTATTGATCAATCTACAACAACAGATACACGCACTACCAAAAGGTGCCAGAGACTGTCGTACTTTTGTCTTAAAATTGCATTGAATTTGAGTATGCGTATGCACCGCATAAGAAAGCAGCCACATGTGTGAACATAGCTTTAGCAGATTTAGATTTAGCCATTACTTATGAGCATATTAAATTAAAATAAGCCTCACACTACTTTGAAGTTCTTACTAAATATTTGATTTGGCTAAATAATATTTTTCTCCTCATTAAAAATATTACACAGAAATCTCAAACATTTGAAAAAGAGAGCACATTTTTTGTCAGCTTTGAGCCAAAATGTACTCTACTGCATTCGGCTTTCATGTAAAAATAAAAATAATAGAACTTTTCATAGAATTGCCACAAATTTGATACACACTAAACAGTCATGTCACAAGCATTACTGTCATCACTGAAGTTCTCAAAATGTTTTATAAATTTTCATTAATAAGAAAATCACTGTGGTTTTTCAATTTGCTTACTAGACTTTATTAACAAACTAATAATTACTAGTATTATGTAAATTGCTGGCGGCTTCCGGTTGACTTTATTGTCAGTACTAACGCCTCGAAGCTATAAGAGAATTGTGTTGTTGTCCACATATTATCAATAAATTAAATGAAATATATGTCATCTCTATATATTTTTTAACAGTTATTTATATTTAAAATAAAAATACTTTCTTTCACATGGGAAGTGAAAACTCGTATGAAGTATTCAAAAAATCTTAAGCTGCAAAGTAGAGGTCAAACATTTTTAATTGGACGGACAGCAAATGAGCGAAGAATATCAAAACATCATTATACGCTTTTTAATAAAACTTGAAACTTCCTTTTTGTAAGATATAAATCAAATTTAATTTTGTAGTGATTTATTTCCAGTAAACTTTAATATTGAGCAAAAATTTCTTCTCCATAAAACCCTTTTTTTTTGGTTCTTGTTACTTTCTTTTTCCAATTGTTTGTAAATTTTTTTCTACATTTTATATATTTTAGTTTTTCTCTTGCAATTCGTAAAATATTTTGGTACAAAACGGTTTGGCAACAAATATAACATTGAATTAAAATTGTCTTTCATAATACTGATTAACAGACAGTATTAATCGACTATTATCAACGACGACTTCGGTGATATTATTTTTGCGACGTGAATTTATTTTTTAAGACAAAGACTTCTATAAAAAAGTAAGCAATGGCTAGAATACTCTAATTTAAAATGCGCTTAATGAAATTTTGTAATAATTGTTTGAATTTTTCTTTGATTGTAATAATTTTTAGTTTTTTTCTAATTGATGGCAGCATGCTGGAAACTGTCATTTCTATTATCATTAAACAATTTTCCGTACACTTAGAAAACAACTTCGATTGTGAGAACTAAATTAGTTGCCAATCAAAAATTCAGTTGCGATAATCGAATTTTTTAGTCGCAACAATAGAAAATAGATCTGACAGCCTGACAAATATTTGAGGGAATTAAATTTTGAACTGTATTATCGAATTCTGGTTGTTCTGATTGTTGATTATCACAACTAAATTTTTTGATTGGAAACAAATTTAGTTCTCACAATCGAAGTTGTTTTCGGTTCATCGAGTTTCTAATAATGACATGGAGTGTTGGGTAACTGTATAATCAAAATGTAAATTAGCTAATTAGTTAGTCCCAGTTTGCAGTAATTTTATAAAAATTTTAATTTAAACAATTTTTGTTGGGACTATTTTGAGTAACTTAATTGTCTTTTTTGTTGACAATTCTAAAAGTGACGGGTAGAAAACAAAGGTGAATTTCAGAGTACAAGCAATTTATTACCTCTCTTTATTAACTAAAAATTTCAGCAAATAAAAATTGAATAGTGTAAATTGAGACTAATTTATTACATGTATTTGACTAAACCTACAACACATTGTTGTTTTGTAGTTTTGTTAAGTCAAGAAATTTAAGCACTAAGGTTCAAACACATGCCCTATTGCGAAAGAAATTCCTGTTCAACCAATAATACAACACTATTTGCTCAAACTTAATAAATACTTTATATATTCACTTATAAAAAGTTAATTAATTAAAGCAATCTGAATAACAATAAATTGTCTGTGAGTAGAGAATTCATTTCGCTAAATCGCACGATTTGAAATTGCTGGGTTTTCAGAAAAAAAAATTAAAATTATCGGCCCCGTTCTGTAAATGGAATTAGCAATTTTTTGGTGTTCTATAAATCCAATCCACATTATTTTATTCATTTAAAAACCGAATAAATAACTAAAAAATATGACAAAAAGCAATTAAGATTACTTACAATTTAATACATTTAAATTAAAAAAAATATATAAAATACACACGGAAATTTCTTGAAATTTTCGATGAATCAAAACAACTTTTTGGAATAATTATTGTGATCATCACTACAAAAAGCACATACCGACAATAGCAAACAATGGCTGTTAATTTTATAACACAAAAACTTGACGTTTAAATAAAAACTCGAACTCAAGTTCGAATGATATGAAAACGTTTTATTTGCTAAACACCAATATTCTTATCCAGAAAAAATTGATGTAGAGTAGTAAAAATTATGCAAAAATTATATGAAAAATTTCAATAACGTTGACTTTAAAGTTGATTTTAATTTTGATTTTTTGGATACGGTGGCAAATAGTTATTTTTTGGTTTTAATAACTTCTGGTGTCACAATATTGCCACCAGCTTTGTAGTTTAGGTATCTATTTCTCTACAAGCAAACGGTAGCTTATTTTGTACATTTGGTATGTTTTGTTTAAAAAAATAACAAAAAAAAAAAAAAAAATCGTAATTAATTTGTTTTTCAATACAAATGTAAGAAGAAAGCTATCGTTCGCTCTTTTACTCTGTTACACCAAGCGATAAATTCACGGTCTTTAGCTAACTGCTGACTATAATTTAGTTAACTTAAGATTGTCAGAAGCGAAAAAGTTTAATGAAAACGTTTTTGGGAAAGATAATAACCTAAGCTACATTATTGTATTGCAATACGAAAGACGCTTTGCAAGCATATTTTACATTTGGAAAGCTACTTCTGTAAACAAATTAAAAAAAGAAATCTAATATCTCTTAAAATTTAAGGATCCAAATTCAGTTTCGTTTTGAAAGTAAATAAGCAAATAAATTTAAAAATCCTATATCTTCTTTTTTTAATATGAATAACTTAAGCAAACAAATAATAAGTGTAATAAATAATTGTGTGCGTTTAAACATAAATAATAAAATCTGTATTTGAAACGAAAATATTATTAGATACACACACCCATATATTTTAATTAAAATAATTAAAAAATTACAATATTTAAAGTAAAATAAAATAAATATCTATTTTCTCTACGCTAATAAAAATGTACCCTTAAACGAAAAAAAAAAAAAAAAAAATACAACTTCAAAGAACAAAAAAGATAATATAAAAATAAAATATATACATACATAAATAGATAAAATATATTTTAGTATTAAATAATAATTCAGAAACCAATAAATAAAACACAATAAAGAAAATGCAATCTACCAATCTACCAACACAACCCACTTCATTCATACTTTTAAAGAATACAAAAAAAAAAAAAAAAAAAAAATACAAAATACACTACAAGCAACAAAGGCGTCTAAAGAGTAACTTTAAAATACATTCATAATTATAATTAAATTTTACACGCATAAATACATAAATTTTTATAATTTTTAAATTTAGATTTTAATTATTTTAAATTTTAGATAATATCATACAATCAATACATCAATATCCTCACAAAAATATTTACACTTACATATTATATATCATTAAGAAAAATACATACATACATTAATCAACTAAACATTAGTTAACGAATCGCATAAAATACATTTTCATGTGCATATTTTTCCATGTCGAAAACTGAAAAAAAAAATTCATAAACACAAATAAACATTTAAAACGTGCCGTAATAAATTTTATGGTGAAGTGATATAAACTATAATAAAAATTTAATTCAATAAAGAAATACATAAATTAAAAAAAAAAAAATCTGGAAAACTTGTGTTACTTAAATTTTTAGTTTAATTATACACTTCACTGTAAGTAACAAGGGTATAAGTTTGTGATTCCATTTGTATAAGTAAAGTAATAGATTCTTGATTCTTATCAATGTCGGAGTCGAAGCAGCGATGTCCATCTGTCTATGTAGTCGTTGAAATCAACTTTCTAAAGACCCAAAAAGACCTACAGAAAAGTATATAATATCAATCTCGGATCAGTCGGATCAGTCCACAAATAGCTGAACTATGCGTAAAAAACCGCAACTATCTTTTTTACCTTTTTTTATTAAAAATGACAGTCAAAAATCTGGAATATATGAGAGCAATCGGTCCAGAAATGACTGAGGAATATTAACAATCCAACAGAAATTTTAGATTTTCATTAAATTCTGCTTTGTTTTTTTTTTTTGCATTTTTTCTCTATCTGAATCGGACAATAAATTGACGGAAGTCGCTAAAATCCCTTGGAGCAATAGCACGGGTATATGGAAGTTTAAAAAATTTTTTAAAATAATCCAAAGCAATTTCTGTGTATTTAAGCGGTAGATCATAAATTTAGACGACCGCCCCTTTAAAATGATATATGTCCCATCTCGCAATCTTCTATGGTTCGTTCGGAAGTTACTTTGGATTATTTTGATATTTCCATATAACCCAGTGCTGTTGCTCTAAAGGATATTAGCAACTTCCCAATGAGCCTATAAAGATTGTGAGATGGGACACATATCATTTTAAAGGGAAGACTATCTAGATTTGTAATCTACCGCCCTAATACCCAGAAGATACTTTGGACTTTTTTTAAACTTTTTTTAAATTTCAATACACCCCAGTACTGTTGTTCTCAAGGAATTTGGCAGTTTCCCTTTTGCGATATAAAATAAAAACTAAGAAAATTTCCGAAAATATTAAAATACTTCCAGAAAGCTTGGAACCTACAGAAAATTTGGTAGTTTTTAAAATAAGAATCGGGAATGACACCTCGGCAAAGTGGAGAATGATAAGAATCCCTCAAAACAACAGAAATTTCAAAATTTTTTTTTAAATTTTTTTATTAAGCTTGAGGTCATATTATAAAAATTTATTTTTATATCGATATTTTTCTCTAATAATAAATAAATAAATTTTTATAATACGGGTTCAAGCTTAATAAACTAGCCATGTGGAAATTGAAAAATATGAATATACACTGAAGGGTACATAAGATTCGACACTGCCGAATTTAACTTATTTTTATTTAAAAAATACCTATTTGATTATAAGTACCTATTTCTTTCTTAAAACTTTGTCATAATTTGTAATTTCATACAAATAAAAGTGATTGGCCACAAAAAATATACAAAACCACTCATAAAAATATTCAGTATAAAAATGACTTCTGGATAACGGAGCTTGACCATATTTTAATACAATTTTTTTTTAATGAAAAGCCATTTTTGCATGATTGTGTTCTTTTTTTGTGTGTTTGTTCCAACTCATTTGCTTGTGAGAGATCCTCTCTCTCTCTCTATGCGGATATATAAATTGTGTATGTGTGCTCTCTATTCCTCTCTCTCTCTCTCACAGACAGCTTTAGTGTACTAAAAAGCAGTTTCTTTACTCATGCCTGTAGGTAGATTTTTTCTGTTGTTGTGTTTTTTTCTGAAATAGACAGACATTTTTGGGAAATTTTGTTGTTGTTTTTCTTTTTCTTTTTTGATACAGTAGCTACATTATTAGTGTGTTTAATAAACAGTTACTTTTTTGTAAACTAAGCAAAAACAAATATATGAGTTGCCATAATTTGTCATTACAGGAGAATTTGATTGGTGGACAAGTTTAAAAATGGATGATGAGTTAAGAAAGTTAATATGAGTGCAATAAATACTTAATAAATGACTTTGAATTACAAGGGTTTTGTTTTTTAAATGTAATTTAAGGTAAATTATAAATATTAAAAATACCTCTCAGTAATTATTACACTGACAAAATATTTGTTAAACATTTTTGTTTAAGAAAAAATCAAATTTATTAAAGCTTGTTTAGGAAAGCTCACCTTTTGTTTGTATTTGTTTTTTTTTTTTTTTTGTCAAAGAACGTTTTTGATAAAACTTTACTTATTAAAAACTCATCTAAATTTTTCGATTAAAAAATAGCCGTAAGAAAGGTTAGTCCAAAAGTATATGGCAACCTAACTTGTAGTATAAAGATTATATGTAGCAAATTACAGAAAAATCCGTTTGAAAAATTAGATTTTAATTATAAAAAGGCTAATTTGAACTCATTTATTACAAGTGGTGAATAAAAGCTTGCAAGGTAAGTATACTCGTATATGTCCATATGTATAGGTCCAGTACAAATATCGAAACTTTTCTTGAAGTATAGATAGCCTGTCTACCAAATTTTATAAAAACAGCATTATCGTATGTGTCAAAAAAGGGAGGAAATTTAATGCAGATCCGGAACATGAAGTGGAGTTGGTTTTCAAAAGATTTGTTTTTTTGGTGTCCTTCCTATTAAAAATTTAATTTATAAAATTTGTTTGTCATTTATATGGAATTACGACACTGTGCACTATTAGAAAGCAAAAATATTTAATAATACCGCTAGGGAATATATTATTGTACATTTGTGTTGATTATTTCCAGCTGCGGTGAAATAGAAAGAAAAAACATTTATCTGTTACTGACCTAGTACAATAAAAGCAGTAGTATAACTGACACACATACGCCTCATACAAAAATATTATTAGTCATAACCCAGCAAACATAGCTTTTAGCTCTGATTTATTATTAGGCTATTTTATAACTCTAAAAACCATATCAGTTAACTGTTAATCTAAATTGTTAAGTCATTGAATAATAGATCTAAACGTGGACGTAGCTTTGCGTTATGTAACCTAATAATAATAGCTTTATAGTGGTGAAAGTAGTTTAGATTATCCATTAAAAAAAAGTCCTGCTTATAATATTATAATTATAGTATGTATAGAAAAAATTATTTCTTTTGTTTGTAATAGCATTTGATTTAAAAAAATTCTATTGGATTTAAAAAATTTAAGTCCGCTGGGCATACATGTGTTTACTGTTGATAAATTGAATTTAATTAAATTTAAATTGATTTTAACATCTTTTATTATTGTTGTTATTTAAAAGAAAAACACAATTACATATAAACAACAATAACAACAAGCAAAACTTGTTTATGTTTATGTTTACAAATTTGTTTTTTATATATATATTTATTATTATCTGTTGTAAATTATTATTTTTTTAATTTAACGACAAGCATTTAGTAGTAGTTATAAATTTATTATTGTTGTTGCACGTTAGATAACAACAATAAAACATAATTAAATGACTGACTGAGTGGGTGACTGATTTTTCATGTGTCCACTCGAGCTTATCATCAATGTTAGATTAAAGAGTAAATCCATTATAATAAAAACAAAATAAACAAAAAAAAAAAAAATTAGTAGGTCAAAAACAATACTAAAAAAAAAATATTTTAAAACGTGAAAAATACTCTAAATACTGAAAAAAGAGAGAATCACATATTTTTTTTGTCATCAAATGACAACTTAAGCTTATGTAGCAAAACATGTTGTAAATTTAATTTTTTTTTTAAGGATTGAATAAGCCATTTGTCAATAATGGGTATTAAATTTACTAAGTGCATGTCATACATGGTGTATGCATTGGCTTTTACGCTGGCAAGGATAATAGGGCTTAAAACATAAATTTTTCCAATTTTGATTTGTATTAAATATTTTAATTAAAGGAGTTGGATGAAGGTTATGGACAAGTGTATAATTATTTTTTAATTTAAGTATCTAGTATTAAATTTGTGTACTTAAAAACTTTCCAGTTTTCATTATTTATTTCAATGTCAGTGGAAGTGAAACAATGTTTCACTTTATTAAGGTTGCAGAAGTTCAGTTTCTCATACTTATATAGACACACAGTTTTATTATAACCGTCTCAAAGACACCTTGTCGTTTATTACCCATCTTGTTTACTGTTTAACGCCTTATGCCATCATCTCTGGCAATTTCACCAGTTTTATATACCTTTTCAACTCACACTAGAAAATTCTGGATAAAACAAAACTGTAACGGTCATTTTTAAATCTAGCTAATTGTATAGCACTTAATAGTGTTTTCATTAACTAAAAGTAGGATGTTATCGAACAGATAAATGCTTTTTGGTTATTACAAACATACTTTAAGTAAAAAGTGTAAAGATAAGTTTGAGTTGCTCATAACTTTTAACGTGAACTTCAAGCATTTAAAGTTGCCATATTTTCGAATTTAGATATGGCAGCCTCAGCATCCATAGACATTGAATAATTTTTTTTATTAATACACAAAAATAAAACAATACAATTACACAATAAAATAACAAATATGTATTGAAATAAAATTTTAAAAATAAAGAATTTCTTAGTTATTTGAAAAATAATCGTCAAAAAAAGGCATGCCGCTGCCATTATGTATTTATAGCAACGAAAAGTAATCGGTATTCACAGCAGTGGTGCCACACAACAAATATTATAATATTTATCTTATTGAGAACTTGTAATAGTGGAAAAAAGTTATTGATCACTTTATCAGTTACTTTAACTAAAGTTAACTATAGCTATCTGAAACGTTATAAGTAAGTTATAAAAATGGCCCTGAAAGTTAAATACTGAATTTAACATTAAATTCACCAACATGTGATTTTGCGTTCACACTGCAAATTTTTTTAATTCAGTATTTAACATACAGTGTGTCAAATAAATTTCTACAAAACAAAAAAAAAATTTCCCATAGAAATAACTGTATTTGATGCATTACTTTGTACAAAACTTATTTGACCAACTGTAAAGCAGCCACAACATGTGTAACCTTTGGTAAATACACTTACGAGAGACACATATTTTCTATGTCTTTCGTCGAAAAACTTTGTTTTCTTTGAAATGCTTTTATTGCTGCTGCCATTGAAAACATTTTCTTCGGAAAATATTTGAAATGGTTTTTATGCTTGCTATATTTACAGAACTTTTTAGCTTGGTAGCACTGACCTCAACGGACAAAAATAGTGTTGTATTTCATAAATCCAACATAAATTCAATTCCAAAATAGCATTTAATGTGGATTTATTAAATTTATTTAATATGGTAAATACAGTTTTTATGAGTTGGATTTAACGTTAAAACTGCATTTATGTTAAATTCACTCAGTCTGAAAACACTATAAAAACTAACAAGATATATACTACACATTTTACTTTATAACTCACACAAAAGCATTACATTCACAAATTCTACGTATTAGCTTGAACAACAAATTGCATACAAAAATACAGTTTCTTATGAAAACTAATAACGGTGGGACAACAGTATGATTTTTCATAACAATATATTGAGTCACTACTCCACTAACATAGGACTAGTTAAGACTTATGGGTGGCGCCTCAATTGTGCTACAATAAGAAATTCTTTAATCATAGTCACACTAAAGTTGGTATCTTTTTAAAAACGACTTTTAATTCTTATGTACAAAAGTCAGCTCTTAATAAAAGCCTACTTTTTTTGTAACTATGATTAGGGCCCAATGTATTTCATTTATTTATTTTTATTCTACAGAAAACTAAATTTTTTGTAACTAATTAGTTTTGAAAATGATAGACCGTAAATGAGCTCCACGTTTATCCACATATAAATATGTGACAGAAACTATTTTTTGCGGCCCGAAGGGTTGAAGTCGGAATCTCTTTAATTATTATTTTACTGGATTGCTTTTATTCAGTCAAATTCCTTGATTTTGTTTTGTACACTTCTTGCTTGAAATAACGCCATAAAAAAGTCTACGACAGTAGGTCAGAGGACTTTGGAGGAAAGTCGAGACTTTTTGGGTCATTTAAATAATTTTTTAGCAAAATTCTAGATGAATAGACAAATCCAGAGAGAATAACTTGGACTTTATACGGAAACAAGTTTAAGTTATCATGAATAATCCGATGTCATGATCGTCTGCTAAGTTTAATTTGCGTCGATAAGTTTGGAGTCAAAACTCAATGCTATAGTCGCGATTGTGTCTTGAGCCCGAACAGAGGGATCTTGATGGCACGGTCTTTTTGCGATGCTCCCAAATTCAGCAAATATGTTTGCCAGCCTCATTATAATCCAGCTACTTGGAGAAGTGCCTCTAAGTTCTCGTCTAAATTACCTTTGGACAGAAATGATCGACTTCAAAGCATGGTACAGCTGATATCACAAAGGGACCACTTCAGAGGACCCAAGTGAGCCAAGCTCTTGTTTTTTTTTTCGGGCGACCTGTTTAACCATGGTACTGCTTAGCTATTCAAATCCTTTTATCGGTATCCCACGCGTCCAATTAAAAAAAATCTAAATTGTATTTTGCAACATTAAAGAAAAACAAGCCGATTACTTACACAGAAAATAAGTTATTAGATGTTCTTTTTGTAGCACGATTCGTGCGCTACCCTTATAAATAGTGCTTTATATCATGAAATTTTGAGAAAGAGCCATCCATATTTTTAATGACTTTTTCCTACAATTTTAATAGTATTATAGTAAGACAAAAAGAAAAAATTTTCAATATGGTCAGTCGCCTACTATACAACCTGCATCTTCCCCTGCTTTTAATTTTATTAAAAAAATTTTTTTTTGATAAATTTTTTAAATAAATTTTAGTTGCTTTAACGAATAAAATATTGCACAAAATTGAATTAAAGTACTAAATGAATAATTAATTATTTAAAAGAGCCTATAACTTTAGCTTTTTTTAAATCCTTAAATATAAAAATAAAATTGCAACGCGTAATGAAAATATGATCATAATAAAATAAAAATGCGTTTTAAATATAAATAAACGACGACTGTTACTTTTGAAGTATGCGTAGCACATGTAAAACTAAAAAAGGATGCGGAAACACAACTACTAAACTAATTCAGATGTAGTGATGTAAACACACAGACATATACCTGCCTACACACATAGAACAACAGTTTCTAATAGTCGAGTATGAGTGGCCAATATCAAACGCTAACTAAATGGAAACAGTTTGAAAACAAATGATGTTCATGGCCAGTGAATTGCATAATTTTACTCAAGAGACCAAAATAGAGATGTTGAGATGTATACAAAAATATAAAATATGTGCATGGGTGTCAGTAGTACGTGCGTGTAAATGTGGGTGTGTGAGTGTGTGCTGAAGTAAATTTTCAATGGAAAGGAATTTAAGGTTGGAAGTACATCCAGCAACATTAAATATTTTTCGTTCATTTTAGCTTTCTAATACCCACACAGTCAGGCTCTTACACTCTCACTCACTGCACTTATTTTTTGTATTTCAAAACTCCCACGTTTTAAGCCGTGCGTACCCAAAAAAAAAAAAAAACCCAAACAGCAACCATTGTTTTAAATGTTTAACAAGTAGAGCTAAATTTTGCTTTAATTTTTGCTAAAAGTAGCAGAAAAAGAAAAATGAGTAAAAGGATAAAGTAGCAGCAGAAAACAATTTTGAAACGAACATTATTTATAACGATGAAATACATACATTCTTGCAACAAGAAAAAAGAAACAAAAATGTTAAAAGTATGTTAAACAGAAAAGAACTTAAGAATTTTCTATAACTAAATACTGCAAACAATACGACCAAAAATATTTGTATACTTGACTGCTACTTGTACTTTTATGTGGGAGGTAGTATAAACCAACGCAATGTGCTTTGAATTTTGCATAAGTAGAAACTTTTAATTATTGTGCATGAGAACTAGTTGGGGCAATTAGTGGCCTTTACTTAAATGTTTGTAGTTTCTAAGGAAAACCAAACACTGCAATTACCAATTTCAGTGACTTTAAATTCAATGAAAAAATTTATTTCTTTAAATTTATCACAATATTTAAAGCAGCATTCTCTTTCAAATAAAATAATTTAATTTACTTACATAGGAAAACTTCGATTGCTTGACTTATAAGTCAAGCAACACAACTAACTAACGACTGAATCGAAATTTTCGGTTGGGTACCAATCAAGTGCTTTTGCTTTTAAAAAATTCATACACTTTTTCTCTCAACCAAAATATACTCAACACAAAACATTTAATAAATGCAGAAATATTTTCAAAAAGTACGAAGAAATGTTACTAATTGCCTGATCAGAATGTAGAACAACAACAACAACAATAAAAAAGAAGACTTGTTGAAAATATCTGTGTATTGTGGGTGCTGCTGCATTGATAAAAATTGTTGAGCATTTTAAGGCGTGAATTTCAACATCTGTATGTATTTTATGTACGACATTGAAGGAAGCAAAGTAGTGAAAATTTAAAACAGTTTATTATTTTTTTTTGTTGTTATAAAGAGCACACTTCCATTCATACGTACACCCAACAAGTTTGTATTTAACATTCGCCATTCAAACGTAAATAGTTGCGCACACACACATTCTCAGAGCCACACCAACAGAAGTATTAAATTAAATTTTCAAATTATACAAATGGTATTTAAGAATTTTTATATGTCTTTCGAGGTAATGCATTGTTAAATACATAAGTAACAATCAAGAATGATATAAATACAAGATTAAGCCATAGCGCACATAAAATTAACAAATGACATCATGCAATGTATTCCTATTGGCTAATAATTTACAGTTATATAAGAGAGAGAGAGGGGGAAATGTATTATTTTTTGCTTCAAGCAGTGGACAATCTACATCATCTAACTGGAAATCATGTGCATGTCATAATCTTGTATTTCTATCACTCTTGAGTAACAATAAATTCTACTCCATACGGCAGAGAGAAAACAAAGCTTTTTTTTATTTAAATTTATTTAGAGTTTTCGTTTCATAAGAAAGAAGGTTAACATTTTTTGCCTTGTGTTCAGAAAAATGCAAAGTCATGACGCGCTATGATATTTGCGAACATTTATTTTATTTTGCAACTTTTTGGACCTTTTAAATTTTGATAATGAAAAATAATATAGAAGGTGGGACAAAACCCGCTACCATTTTGATTGCGCCATCTTGTTTATGTGACGTTTAGTTCAGTTTCACTTTAACTATTGTGGTGTGTAGAAGTCCAAGAACGAGCAGAAATAGTGACAATATTTATTGGAAATAATCGTTTTATGTCTCACAAAACCACAATTTATCATTTACATGCGAATTTTCAAGAGTACGATACAACAACGGACATCTCGTAACGCTGAAAATGTGGCTCTGGTGCGCCATTGTGTTACAGAGTCTCCAGAAACGTCATTTCAGAGACACATTTCTGCACGCAGATTAAGGCGAATTTTGAAAACTGATTTCAAAATGTTAGTTAAAAAATTGCTACCGAGAGATCCTGATCAACGAGTTGAGTACAGTAATGTAATCCTAAGGCTGTCTGGTGAAATTAAAGATTTTTGGTCTAAATTGATAATGAGCGATGAAGCCCATTTTCTTTTCAGTGGCTACGTCAATAAACAGAACAGTCGGTTTTGGGAAACACAGAATCCTCAATTAATCAATGAAACATTTTAAAGACAATATTCGTCACGAAATAAAAAAAATTCAGCCTGAAATGTTGCAGGATGTCATGAAAAACGCCTCAAAAAGAGCCCAAAAGTTGCATAGCGAATCGCGGTCACCATTTAGGTGATATAAATTTCCAATCATAAGCAAAAAAAATGTAGAGACCAAATAAACTTTTTATGAAAACCCAACTTACTTATCTTTACTTTGAGCAAAGTTCTAGGGAATCAACATGGTAGCGGGACTTTTGCCCTATTAAGATATATTATATAGGGTAGCACATTTATTTGTATAGACTACAAACGGAATCTTAAACTCATAAATATATTTCCTAATTACAGTGAAGGGTATAAAAATTAAAAAAAAGAAATTTTTTCTGGTCTCTTAAATTTCAAACTATCGAGAGTCGACTGTATTACCAAACCCCACCTTGTTGATGAATAAATAACTAATTGAGATTGTGGAATCTAAAAGTCTTAACTTTGTTTAAACATTTTAATTTTCTCTGCTTAACTTATTTAATAGATTTAAACCTTAAAAAATTTTTTTTTAGTTTTACCAAAAACATAAAATATCTTTTCTAAAAGCACGCAATGCAACATTTGGTGGCAGTCGTGCAAGGCCAATATTTAGTTGTCCCCCAAAATTTAACCCAACATTTTGTGGCTTCCATGTTATTATTAAATGGCGTTGCTTAGGGGCAAATCTAATGTACAATAAAAATCTATGAAAATGTTAAGGAATAAAACAATAAAAACAATGCAAGAGCACAACACAAAAGATGTCTCAAGGGTTCCACAGTTAATTGCACACACATATATCCAGCTAAATACACACGGATAATTCCTATGACATTTCACATTTTCTAAAGCAAAAAACTAACGATACAAAGAGTTAAAACAGCATAAAATTTAAGAAAAAGTTAACAAAATTCAATCGCTTTATAAAACTTTTTAAACGTAATGCGAAAATTCTCAAATGTAAACTGATGTTTGTTTAAACGTTTTCATAATTTCCATAACAATTTGGAAATTCGAAAACGAATTATGTTGCTTGGTGGGTGAAGGGCCGCAACAATTAAGGTTGTAACCTTAGGGCTTCAAACAATTTAAAACACTAAATACTTTTTATAGTCATAAAACAAAATGAAACTCTTCGCACAATTTGTAAAAAAGTTGAAATACTAATTTTCAAAGCCTTTTAAATAAACTTACATAAAGTTTCTCAAATATTTAGCTGAACATTTTTGAAAGCAAAAATAAAGAATTTTAAATGTTGAGGTTTGTCTTTTCTGTAAAATTTAATATAACTTATAATTATGTGTTTTTTAGAATCTTAAATACTTAAATTAGTTTTAAGGGGCAACCACAAAAAAACATTTTCTTTTGCATAGAAGAGCGACCAATGCAGTTCACCATGAGTTTCTTGCGTATTAGCTTAAAGATAATAACCTCAGTAGAAGCTAACCAAACACAATATGTGAAAGAAGAATTGATTTTCTTTAAAGGAGGTTGGCTGAACACTTTAATTTATTTCCTTAACTTTTTTTTGACAGGCGTTAACCTGAAACAGCAATAAAATTTCTTTATCTTTCCACAATTTGTTTATTCTTAAATATTGGTTTCGCCTGAAATTAAATTTTAACCCTTGTCAGTTAGTTGTTTTTTAACTAACAGTTAAGTTTAATTTGTTAGCAGTATAAAAGAAAAACCAATTATCATTTTTATTTAATTTTTAAAGAAAAATATCCAACTTTAGTGTAAAAATTGATAAAGTTCGCCAATGCAATAAATGATATTTACTAAAGGGCTGCACAAGCATACTTGAAAGCCACACATAACTACAAACATGTGTTATATTTTATATTAAAAAGTATTTGTAAGCCATTTCAATTATGCTTGTGCAGCCCTTTAGTATTTACCCTTCACTGTAAGTAAGAAGAGTATTTGTGATTCAGTTTGTGAGTTGTACCCTGTAAAATATATTTGTTCTGCATTCATTTATAAAACACAGTTGATTTAGCTCTGTCCATCATTGGGCCATCTCTAATTGAATTTTTTTCTACAGTCTAAAAAATTAACAACTTTAAGCGGTTCTAATACTAATAATTTTTTATCCGATATAAGAACGGATTTTAATACTTGATTAGTAAGATGTCCTTTGTAATATGCCATAATGTATTTCTCAAAGTTTTATAGTCGAATTTTTGATTTTTGCAAAAGTTTTTAGCAGAATCAGCCAGTGTGCATTGCTAGAGCGCTTAATAGCGTCAGGGACGCCATTTTTAAAAACAACTAAAGAAATCCGGGTACTAAATGAAAGAGTCTAGAGACGTGTAAGGTCGTGCATCATATGCTCTGATAAGCTATTCAGCATAAATAGGAACGATATTTCCAGACTAGTGTTTGTGATTACTGGTCACTGGTACGCACCTTTTCACGCAAATTGCCTCAGATGCTGTGAATTTAAGAGAAATAAGGCAGTTGTTCATCTTCTTTGCGCGACGTTCGGCTTCACGACACTAATTTCTCGATGAATATTTTATGTTTAGCAGGCTACAGGATAGGTCTAGGTGATTTCATTATATCGTTTATTGAGAAAGTAGGTGGTTCAGCATGGAATCTAATCTAATTGATGGCTTCACGTAAGCCAACCAATTAACCAACCACACAACATACAGAAAAGTTTAGCATGCAATTCTGTCAGTTATTATTGTCTTCAGGTTTCTATAGCAATTCAGCCCATTCAACACATATTTTACTACAGTGAGGAGTAGATGCGGTACTGTTCAATTAAATTTTTTTATATTTAATTTCTCATTGTAAAATTTATGTAAGTTATTTTTCTTTCATGTTTTTTTCTTTTTTTTTTTTTTTAAAGAGAAGAAAAACACTTTAAGATTATCCTAAAAATTTTTAATTTTGTATTTGCTCAATGACTAGTCAACCCAAAATTAATCTTTTTTTAATGTTTTTCTCACTACATGGTGTTGGTGTATTGCAATAGATTCACATTCGTATATTTAAATATTTTTATTTAAAAATGTTTGCCTTTAGTATCTTCAAAGCGTTACATTTATATAACTTTAAAGGAATAAGAGAAGAAAAAATTCTTAAAAAAAATTCAAAGCGAAGGGCAACCGAAAATATGTTATTTAAGCAATAAGTAAGTGTGTGTCAGAAAAATGTTTAAGACCAACAAACATAAAATCGATAGTTTAAAATAAAGTAATTTAAGTCTTTTATAATAGACAAAATATTCTTGGCCCTCGTTTACTACTGAGTAAGGTGGTTGATTTTTAACCTAAAGAGTTTATAAGATCATGCGCGGCATGTCAGCGCGGTATGATGAGAGAGAGTGAAAATATCAAAAAATTTTGAAAGCCATCAAGCACGGCATGTCAAACAGCAAAATTTTGCCTGCTGATATTTCATTATACCTTGCTGACATCCGCGCATGATCATCTAATAGGTGGTTATTTAAGAAAATGCTTTAAAATTTTAATTAGTTCTTCGATTAAGTCAAGAAACTTTGCAGCTTCTTTTTGTCTTTTAAAAAATTTTGGTTGTGTCGAGTCCCGTTATAGTTTCTAATGCAAATTAAAGTGCCGCACTATAAGAAAATTTTGTATTAACTGAGAGGTAGTGAAAATTCCAGTCGCTATTAAAAAGATTAACAAGGAGCGAGAGTTTAAAAATTTTAAAACTTGATTTTAAAGTTTGGAGCTTGAATGTTTCTATGCTCACGATCAACTAAATATTTATAATCATGCACTTAGGCGTTATTATTTTTAATTGGCTCTATAAAAATTGAAGACACGCACTAATCTCTACTTTATTTTCTTTTTTATAATTTTTTAATTTATAAATCTTCACTTGACATCAAGTTGACTGACCATTTCATACACATGATGAAAATCATTATAAATAAAAAAAGAAAAAAAAAATAGAGAAAGGAAAGAAAATAAAGGTAAAATAATTACGCAATCGATGAAAATAAGTATAAAATGTTTTGTTTTGCTCAACACAACAACAAACACAACATTTTCTTTGTGCTTCATTTTCCTCTATTTGCACTGAAAAAAATTATGAGCAGAGATCGCTGTATATACAAGGTGTCCCAACAAGAACGCAAGATTTAAATTTGGCGCCATTCGAAGTGTCATTGTTTGACATTTGAACAATTGTTATTGTTTGCTGGTAGAAGGTACGAGGTTAGTAAAAATGGAGCGCTATACGAATGAACAACGCATTCTCATTGTGAAATTGTTTTACCAAAATGGTGAAAGTTTTGCGGCTACAGTTCGCAAATTGCGATCAATTTGGGGTCACAATAATGCTCCAAAAGAGTCAACTGTAAAGAGATTAATGGATAAATTTGCCGAAACTGGGTGTGTTAGTGATGAAAAGACAACAACGCGCCTTCGACCAGGTCGATCGACCGAAAATGTCGCAGCTGTACGTGATGATGTTGCTCAAACTCCATCCACCTCAATTCGACACCGAGCTCAGCAAATTGGTGTCTCCAAATCCACTATGCAGCGAATTTTGACGAAAGATTTGCATCTTCATACACACAAAGTTCAATTGACTCAGGAACTGAAGCCAGCTGACCATAGACAGCGAAGGGAGTTCGTTAATTGTGTATTGGAGAGACAACATGAAAATGCTGATTTTGCCGATAAAATCATCTTCAGTGACGAGGCCCATTTCCATCTTGATGGCTTCGTCAATAGGCAGAATTGTCGAGGAAAATCCTCGAGTGATTCACGAGAAGCAAATGCATCCTCAACGTGTCACTGTGTGGTGTGGTTTTTGGGCTGGAGGAATCATTGGACCTTTTTTTATGAAAATGAGGCAGCTCAAGCGCAAACAGTCAATGGTGTTCGGTATCGTGAAATGATAACCAGTTTTTTCTTGCTTAGAATTGAAGAAATGAATGTGGAGTTCTTGTGGTTTCAACAAGACGACGCCACATGTCATACAGCCAGAGAAACAATTCAATTGCTGCATCAGTCATTTATTTAAAATTTAAATCTTGCGTTCTTGTTGGGACACCCTTTATTTGCTCAAATAAAACAGAAGCAACAAGCACATATATTGATAGATAAAGTTAAAGAGCAATATTTTCTGAATTGTTTGAGGTGTTTGCTAAGCAAAAATTGTTTGAAATTAAAAAAGACACTCAAAGCTAATCTATACAAGCTGATTGCATCCGAAAAATAGTAACAAAAATGAATTAATTTTCTTTCGAATTTTAAAAATTTTTTATAAAATTTTTTCCTTTTTTGATCAATGAAATTTTTTATTAATTTTTATTTATTCTTAAAATAGACAAATTTTTACCACTCAAATTGTAAATTGCAATAAATTTTGATAAGTTGGACTAAGACAGCTATTGAACGAATAGATTCGCTTTGAGGACACTAACGATCTAGTTCAATATGCTCACCATACTTGCAAAATACCAAATTTTAACTATTTAATAAGATCATGAATACCCTTATTATTAACTTTTTATTTAAGGATAAACTAATCATATCCCAACACATCAGAGATATAAAATTAATTTAAATTTGTTGGTCACAAAAAAATCAAAGAAAAATATATTGAAAATTTATTTCTAAGAATTTATTTATTAGAAAATTTTATTTGCTTTTTCAAGTATATACAATTTTTAAAATATTTAATTTAAAAAAAGAATAGCAAAAAAGAAAAGAAAAATATTTTTAATGTATAATTTTAAACTTTTGCAAATAAAAACAAGTTATAAAACTGAGTTCGTTAACAATAATTTCCGTATTAGCGTAGTCAAAAGGATTGTAAACCGTTTTACATTACAACATGTCGCTTACCTGTAGTGCGATTCAGTAACTTTTTTTATAAACATTCTTATCGAAAAAACCAGTACAACGATATTTTGTTGAATTCGGTATTCAGTAATTTTCCGAAGTTTTGCAAATAACGATTTCAATCGTATGGAATATTTTTGTCGGAAAGTTACTGAATATCGAATTCAACAAAATATTGTTATACTTGTTTTTGTGATACGTATGTTTGTAAAAAAAGTTACTGAATCGCACTACTGGTCTAATAATAAAATAATTTAATTGTCTTTAAAATTCCTAGGTTTTAGAAACGTTTAAATTTTAGTTTTTTACACCACAGTAGAATTCGTGTCTTAACTAAAGAGACAATAATAATAATAAAATAATTTAATTGTCTTTAAAATTCCTAGGTTTTAGAAACGTTTAAATTTTAGTTTTTTACACCACAGTAGAATTCGTGTCTTAACTAAAGAGACAATGGGACACAAATTAATAATAAATACTTACACGCAAAGAAAATATATGGTTGAGGCAAACATTATCTAAGAGAAATATTATATGTTTAGATTAAACATATTAAAATTATTTGTTAACTGCAGATTGCCAGATTCAATTCCGGTCAGGTCCCAAAAAATATTTTTTTAAAAAACTTTTATAAAATTTTGTTATGGACTCGTGTACAATTTTTTTTATTATATTGTCTTTTTCATTGCTATTAATTTATATATATTTTTTATATTTGCTTTATCTACTTTATTTGACTTTACTTGGATTTGATCTAGGGCATATGCAGTTAAGAAGCATTAACTTGACATTCAACCACTTCAGCCACAAAGCTCAATTAAATTTGAATTATTAACTTTTCCTTTTACATTTGCTTAATATATATGGTTGTGGAAGAAACCAAATAGAAAATAGTTTCTTTTTAACCATATTTTTCTTATTTAATTAAACATATTGGCCCATAATCATAGTCAGAAAAAATGTATACTTTAAGAGTACTTAAGTATATTTTTCTTTAAAACATACTTTAGGTCTGCTATAGACAAGTTAAAATGTATTTTTAGCGAAAATGTATTTTTAGCAATAATTTAGAAACAGAAAATCAAACAAACAAAACAAAAAAAAAACAAAATTTTCTGTCATAAATAAAAATAAAATTAAAAAAATTCCAAATATATTATAAAAAAAGTTTTTTTTATAAGTAAATTAAAAAATATTTGCATTGCAAAACGTCTACAGAGATTTTGAAATTCTCGAGGACTTAAATCATAAAAAAAATTTAAAATATACAAAGTTTTTAAAAAAAATTTAAATTACTTTTCAGTTTTTTTTATTTTTAATGTCACTTTTGCTGCATTATGTATACAAATGCCAGTTGATTCAACTTAAAACCTACTTTTGTTTTGTATATAGTACTAAAAATTTTAGTTTGTTTTTAATTTTTAGGCTGTTTTTAGAAAGAACCGACTTTATTGTTTGACTATGATTATGGGCCATTATGCTTATGGTAATCATAACATGTTTTACCCGGTCTCATCTAGTCCTTCACCCTATGAGTGGGATATCTTACAGATTTTTATTTGTAAAAATTAAAAATTTAAATTAATTTATTGCAAAGTAGACATGCCTGACATCAAAGTATATGACGACCTCTTTTTTTTTTTTGAGTGCAGAGGCTGTGTTTCAAACTAATTCGTTGGAAAATTGGATTTTAGTTACTAAAACAAAATTTCAATTACTTTGTTTAAAAAATAAGCATAAAAGTAAGACATAGTCGGTTCAAAAGCATATAAAGATGTTCTTTGCAGTACAAATTTTATAGGCACAAACTTAAATAAAAACCGATGAAAAAACAAAGATTTGTAAAGCAAACAAACAAACAGAAAATTTATTTTATTGAGCTGAAGGCCTAAGATGTCATTCCTCTTACCTCATAATTTATAATTATAATTTAAGAGCATAAATAAATAAATAAATAAATTTTATTTATATAGATGAAACCAAACGGTAAACATAGTACAGTTAAAAATTACCAGAAACATGTTTACTGTGAACATAATAATGTAAATCTTGTTTATTAGACCTTTTCTATCTGAAAATAAATAAATAACTTTTTTTAAGCTTCTAGGTCTTTTTATATATTTTAATTATTATTAAATTAATTTCAAATATTTCATATATAGATTGTAAAATTATTTTCCTTGAGAAAGACATACGAAGGCGTGTCGAAATATTGGAAATTAATTTAATAGTAATTAAAATACATAAAAAGACCTAGAAGCTTAAAAAATATTGATCATAATAATGTTTAGATGTTTCAAATTAATACTAAAATTTTTGCGGAGAACAAACTATGTTTGCGGTGACCATATTCAACCATTCAACATGCAAGGTAGCTAATGCCATTGTTGGTTAAATAAAAATAATAATAATAGAATAAATATACATAGTCTATAGAAATTTTTAAAAAGCTTTAAAAAGAATACAAAACAGAAATGTAGAAAAAAAAACACGTTATAAATGCATTTTAAAGAATTGTCACTGCAGATGCAGACAATAATAAGATTTTGATCAAGTCAGACACGGTTCGGTACTTTTGTCTACTTTTACTTGTCTAACTGAATGTCAGTTTGTTTAAATGTGTAGCTAAATAAGCTAAAAAAAAAAGAAAAGAAATAAGCTTTATAAATACAGAGACATTAGTTTAACACAATAAAATACAACAAAATAATGCTTTAAATCCCTACAGGATATAAACCCATGCAGACGTTGGTGATTCATAAAAATTTTCAATTCAAAAAGAGTCTATAGCCAACATAAAAGTTTTGGGTTATACAATATACTCGTATACACATGTATGTACGTATGTGTATACTATATACCGTATGTTATGGTAATAAAATTGCGGTACTACATAAAATGCAATGCTTTTCAGTTTTATATGAAGTTAAAATATAAAAAAAGGAATTCATAATTTTCTATTTTAGAAACAGCTTGAAAAAATAAGTATAAAAACAAAATAAAAATTTATTTTCATAAGCATTAAACTAGAACAAATGTACTCGTATATTTGCTTGTATGTATGTGTGTGGTTGAGTGCATTTTCTCTCAACAGGATATAAAAATCTATGACATAAATGGAGCTAAAAATATTAAATATGAAAACCTAACAAAGGACAATCCTAAAGAAGTTAAATTTATTTTTCTTTTATTTTATTTCTACAACGTTTTATTATTTATTTTCTTCACACACAAGCACAGAACATACACATACTCGTACAAAAATTCAGGCACCCATACACACAAATTGTTTTCATTTATATAAAAAACTTAATTTTATTTATTTATTTTTGCCTTTAATTTTTTATTAGAGTTTTCAAGTTCATTTTTTGTTCAGAAAGTAAAATTCTTGTAAAATAAATTTGCTTTTTTTAGTAAATTAAAGAGGTAAATAATTTTTATTTTAAAATAAGTTATCAAAAAACTCATATTAAATATCTTAAGTTAAATTTGCTTTCTTATTGGACAAAATTGAAGTAGAACTTTTTTATTTAAAGCATATTTGTTGTGAATTATTTAGCTTTGATTATATTTAAGTAAGAAAAAATAACAATAGTAGCATTTAACCCGTTACTTAACTAGCGGAATACCATATTTTCCCATTTTGTTGAAGATCATTTAATCTCGGTTCTAGAAGTTTTAATACTAACAAAATCAAAAAGTGTCAATAACGACAAATCTTTTAAGTAATTTTAGAAGTCTACAACTTTAGAAGCCCTAAAATTGTTTTATAAGAGTATTTTGATTCTAGCAAACAGTATTGTTTTCGCTAATTCTGATATATTATATAAAATCTGAATGTATGCATGTAGGGCTCAGAAAATCTGCCTGTAATTCACGAGAAACAAATAAACCCCCAACGCGCATTTGTCTGGTGTGCACTTTGGTTAGTTCTTACTTTTTTGAAATTACGGTGACTGTGATTCGTTAAAAGAACATCATAAGAGAATTCTTATGGTATCAACTGAATAACATCTGATTGCAGCAAGAGGTCACCTGCTACACAGCGTGTGAAATAATTGATGACATTAAAAAGTACACTCTCTTTACGTAGGGAAAAAATTTTGAGCCTTAATTTTGTACTGAAATTCTTACGTTATCTTTCAAATTTTATTTGATAAGAATTTTCTTATAAAATTTGTTTAGTGAGCCAAAAGCCAGCTGTTTGTCATTTAAAGTAGAAAATAACGATAGTTGTTAATTTTTAAGTCACATACATACAATGTAAATAAAATAAATCATAAAATGTCGGAAATTTCGGAAATTTTTTTTTATTCTACAACAATCCTTTTGTTGTCTGGAACAGTCAGTGAATCAAGTTGGATACAAACATAAAAATATTATTTGAGAAATCTATTTATCAATGTAAAAAGAGCCTTATCGGCTACTGGCTATGCATTAAAGGCTTATTGGTTGTTGTGTTGTTTTTAATAAAAAATTAAAGAGTTTTTCACAACCAAGCCTGGTTTAAATAGCTTAGAAAAATAATTATCTTGACATTATTAAGATCGTTGTTTTTGTTTGACTAGCTTTTCATTAAGAGTACATCTCCATTATTTTAATTAAAATGAATCATAATGATAAATAAACCACTAGTGGACCTCAATTGTTTACAAGAATTTAATTGTGCCCCAGTTTTATATAATTTTCATAAAGTCCTTAATGTGTGTTAGTAATTTTGTGGTGTTCTTTATTATTTTTGCCTTTTAGTTTCAACATTTATTTGTTTACCCATTATTATGTAGCAAAAGAAACCTTTTTTTTTTAACATACGAGTATATGCATTGTTTTAATACTTAGAATTTGTGTCATACTTTCTTGCTTTACTATTTTTTTTCAACTGATTTAACCACACACTAAAACCAACTGAATTTCTGTTTAGTTTTCATTAAATTGTATCCTTGACTATTACAAAAACTAAATAAAACGTGATGAAAGAAATCATCTACTGGCATATATTTGAACATTTTAGTATGTAATTCATATGAAATTCACTAGTTTAAGTATATAAAAATTATTAGTTATGGATTTTTTTGTGTACAAATATTTTCTTCGTCTAAGACAGTAACAAAATTTGGAGGCCAAGTAAATTCTTTCTTTGCATAAGCTGTAATATTAAAAAATAAAGTTAAATTGCAACATAGATTAATATTTACTTTATGAAACAAAATTAAACGAGAAAAAGAATTTTGTGTATTAATTGTTGACTAAAAATTTTTTTAACAATTTGACAGGCGTACAGAAGTACATACCTGATGAATTTAATGAATTTAAAAATTCTATTGAAGAAGAGTAGATTCAAAATAAAATAGTTTGTAAAATATTTTTTGGAAAATTTGTTGATTTGGCTCAATGCTTATTATGTATTAGATTGTTAGAATTTTTTTAATTATTTTACTGTTGTAACAATATAATGTTTTGCCATGAATTTAACGAAACTTGGGAGTAATCTACTGAAGGTCGGAGTAGCTTCAGTCAAATAGTCCATAAGGATATGCTATTTCTTTTAGTAGTTATTGGATTTGTGCTCCGTAGTTCATTTTAGTGAGCGCTCTTCTAAGTTCAAAAATTAAAAAGGAATAGTTCGTTCACTTAGCCATTTGATCTTTTGATTGTCATTGAACGTTCTTTATCATGTAAAATTTTTTACGAAATACAAAGCAAGACAAAATTCGAAAAATTTTTAAATTTAGTTTTTCAAATTCTTTTTTAATAATGTAATTCAAAATGGCTAAAAAAAATGAAGGTTTAATTTTAAAATCTTAACATTAAGGCTTTTAGCATTCATAATACATTTTCTCTTCTTCAGTTTATTTGTTTTAAGTACCATTTCTGTAAAAGAAAATAATTTGCAACTTTCGTTCCTTCGTCATTGTTTTCGTTTAAGTTTAGTTCGTTCGTTCATTTATAGGTCGTTCAAATTCAAAACACAGAGTAGTTCGTTCATTAAATAAGTGAATAGTACAATATGAATAGTTCGTTCGTGTACTACCCAAGACTAGTAGTTATTGCACTAGGTAAACTATTTTTCCTTTTTCCATGAGAATAAATATCATGGAAAATAATTTATTTAGAAAACCAAAATAATTGAAATTAAGCACCAAGCTGTCAAAAATAAAAGCTTAATTGTCTCAATATTAAATTCGTTTGATTGCAATAAAAACAGTACAGAACAAGTTTTTTTTTTTACATTTTGTAATGCTTTATTGTTTCTAGCAATTCGCTCCTCACAATAAAAATAAAGAATGTTTTTGATTTTCTTAACTAAAGCTAAGCTATTTATAAGTCAATTAAATAGTATCCAAAGACAAAAAACTAGCTTTTTTTTATAAATATATTATCCAAATGTAAGCTTCAGTCTTTAGGAGGGAGGGAGGTTCACAGTTGTTAAGATCGAATAAACTAAAATTTTTTTCTTTTAAGTCACACAAGAAGAATTCTATGAATAATTGCTTTTACATGAAGTACTCACATAAAAAAATTTGCTGTCAAGTTAGTTTACGGACCCAAATAAAATATAAAATTCTTCTTTAATCGGTTTAATTACACTTTATTAACTTCTTTGCTTTAATAAGTGACTCCTGCTCTTCGTTCTGCTGCTACAGCCAGACTTTAAGTTACTTCATTTTTAGTTTTAGCACACAGATTCTAAGACACTTTATCAAAAATTACAACACTGATAGTAATACCAATTAATTCATTTAATTCGTTATAAATTTAAATAAAAATAATTTATATACCAATTAATAATTCCGTTCTAAATAAAATTAATAAAAAGTTTTAAATATGTAAGACGTTATAAATGAATTTTAACATTTATTTTTGTTTTAAAATAATATCTAAAAAGCAAAAGTTTATTGAAAAAATTAAGAATTTTTTTTACTTCATTCAAATTATGTAAAACAAAAATTTAAGTAAAACAATCCTATTCCAATCTTCAGTATATTCAAAATGTATTATTTTTAATTTGGACGCCCCTAATACTAAATACATATACGAGTATAAGTTGTTTGTTTATTTACCTTTTAAAGTTTTTGTTTTACGCAAAATAACTTACTTACAGCCAACCAGTTTGTCGTATAATACAAAATAATTCATCACACCCACATTTGTCTTCCATTCTCATAGAGATTGTTAGCACTCAACTACATACTTTACTGCTTGTAGAATAAAGTCATTACTAGAATTTACTTCATTTTTCTTTTTATTTATTTTGTTGTTAATTTTGTTTGCTCTTTATTTATTTAGTTGTTTTTTCCACTTATAAATATGAGTACATCTTATCAAGTCTTTGGCTTTTAATGATAAATACATCTAAATATTCCTCTCAGACTGTCAGTTTGACAGTTTCTGCTGCGGGGATGGTTGTCACTGTGACTCTTATTGTACTTGTCTGGTTTCAAGTGCTTTTCTCTTTTTTTTTTTTTTTTTAATTTTTTATTTAAAGTAAGTACTTTTTGCTGTTGGTATAAATACATAATTAAATCATTTCATTTAGTTAGTAGATTTATAGATATAAATAGTATATTATTGCACCTACACTTAAAGCTTTTTGCTGTTGTTATTTAATTTGATTTTAGAGTTAAGAAAATTGGTATCCAATGAACTAAACTGGGACTATATTGTAATATTTGTAATCGAATGCAATTAATAGAAATCTTACTTCTTAAAAATTTGACTTTTTAATTATTGAAAATATTTAATTAGGGGCTTATATAGGATCCGCCAAATAACTTTTTTTGTTTTTTTTGAAAATGCTATAAAAACATCGAGTGTAGCTTCGGCTGTGTGGCACGTAGCGCCGTCCTGTTGAAACCAAATGTTGTCAATATCCTACTCTTCAATTTTTGTGAACAAAAATTCGTTTAACATATCCAGATAACGATCGCCATTGACTGACGGCCACTCTTTGCTCATTTTCGAAGAAAAATGACCCAATTATGCCTCTGGACCAAAATCCGCACCAAACAGTGACTCGTTTTCGATGCGTCGGCTTTTCAATGTATGCGTGCGGGTTTTCTGGGCCCCAAATGCGACAATTTTGCTTGTTTACATACCCGCCAAGATCAAAATGAGCTTCATCTGAAAAGATAATTTTTTTGGCAAAATCGGCATCTTCTGTAAGTCGATCGCAGGCCCACTTAGCGAAGCGAAAACACAACCATATTCTTTCAGCGGAAGGATAAAACTAATTATCTGTCAAATCAGACATGAGCTAAGTGTTACCATTCACGAAATAAGCACTAGTTGAAAAAAAAAAACGTTCAATGGCGAACCCTATATATTATAATATATTTTTATATTTTATTAAAAAAAAAAAAAACAAAAACCCAAAATAGATTTTTAATATACACTAGTACATATCGTCTTCTAAAATGCAAAATAAGTTTACAGGAGAATCAAAAATTATATCATATGGAAAATTTTTTTTGTTATAACTTGGTTGTTTTTGATATTTTATATTTTCATTTTTCTACACGTATGTATAATATGATGTAGTGAAGCGTAATCAATAAAAAGTTAATTTTGAATTTTTTGATGATACGTTGTTTTGCATTTCAGATGACGATATATACTTGAATTGTAAAAGAAGCTATTCCACTTTAACGACATTATCCTTCTTTGATTTGATATATTTTGTATTAGAAACATGTTATGCCTCATACAAGTGTCGATAGAGCAAAATCAAATGATATTTGACAGTATAGCCGAAAAGTCTCACGGGGCTTTACACTATAATGCAAGTGTTAAGATTTTATATGTTCGTATGTACTTAAATACTGGCCTGATACAATGAAAAGTATGAACGTTTCGAAAATATTTAAAAAATTATAATCATGTTTGATATATTGTTTTCACACAATTTTACTCTCTTATTTGATTTGCTTTTTTGACAAGTCGTTTTATTTGCTAGTACAGTGTAAAACCCAAATAATCAACATTCTTCTTTAAATCCTATTTTCCTGCTTTTCTTATGCAAAATTTGTCTATCAATTAACAATTTTCATAATGTCATCTATTTTTGTTTTGCCAATTAAAATCCCATTTAACTTTTGTACAGAAAAACTCTTAACGGAAACTGCAACTTCATTAGAAAAAAAGCCACAACAATATTTACACAATTTTGCATGTGTATATGAAATACAAGACACTAGTATCAACAAGAGTAAGTAAGAAATATGAGTATCCATGTGTGTATTTTAAATTCAGCAGTCACATAGATATACCAAAACCATCAATTGTAACGCTGTAATAAGAAGTCATGTTTTATTACCGGTTACATAGCTTATAAGCTACCAAATCCTAATGTCTACAACTTGTACTCCCATTCATACACTGACTCATACTCTTACAAAGAGTTTTTCATAGAAGTCTGTGCATACTCTACATGTAAATACATGCTGATAACAGTGATGACAATCTCAAGGTTCTCTTTTGCTTTATACAAATATTTATAATGATAAAGTCAATTTTTGTACTCAAATACATGCTCCTTTATTTGAATATGTGGGTATGTATGTATTTATGTTTCTTTGCATTAAGTATTTTATAAATAAACTAGTTTTTTTCTAATAATCATGTGTATGACAAACAAACAAACTAAAAATAATGTAAAACTCTATGGTGTCATGTGTTATAGTTATAGTAGTGGTGTTCAAACATTCATTTAAAAATGCAGAAACACTTTAGTCAAACATACATACTCACATACATGCTTAAACAGTTAGAATGTGTGTATGAAAGTAGGGAAATAAAGGAATGATTCATCTTAACTGTTGAGTATACTCTAAAGTTAACAAACATTGCAAATGTAGTGAAGGTACTTTAACACAGATGCATCTACACAATACTTTTGATATATATGTGTATTTGTTTAGATACTTAATAAAAAAAAGCTTATCTTACAAAATTAAAACAGTCAAGTCTTTAATGCAATAATGTATATTTTAGGCTTAAAAACTTTTCAACTGAGTGCTCGAAGTTTCAAAACATTGTATGCATGGGTATGTGTAATAAAGCAGTGCATAGTTTAATATGTACAACATGAAAACACTTGTAGCGCCTTTCTTTTTTCGAGTCATGAACTGTTGTTCAAACATGTTTGTCATGTTACACAAAAACATCGTTCTTAAAAAGAATTTTTGGTATTGAAAATAATACAGAAAAAAACACACATGTCACAGGTGTGACAATTTTTATTTTGAAAATTAGCTTAGAAGGAGTATAAAAGTGTGAATATGCTCGTATGTGGCATTTTAATAATTGAGTGCATTAATTAAAGAATATTTCGAAGAGGAGTGCAAAGACAAATGATTGGTAATTTCCAATTAGTTCTTTAATACATATATACATATAAATACTTGGTACATAACAGGGCGTAACAGTTTAGCTGCAGATGCACTGACACTATGTACGACCTCGCACAATACAACATATCAACTTAAATGAACATGACTTGGAAAGGAATGGCATATTTGAATATGACAGTTTTTTTTTGTGGAAAATTATTGAATTGCACAACACTTTAATATGCAAAAACTTGTTAAGCTTTAATTCAAAGTTTAAATCGTTAGAAGTTAGTCTTATACATGTTTCACTGTATTTCTATTTTTAAATATTCTAAAACATATTTAAAAAGAAACTTTCCAATGATAATAAGGTTTTGTTCATTTTGGATTTTTAATGAGTGTTTTTGAATTTTTTTTAAATTTTCCTGAAAAAATATATATTTTTGGCTAAAATTTTTTGTTTACTACCGTAAAGGTAATTTAGTTATAAAATCATAATTTAAAATTTATTTTATTATAAATGTTAAATTTTTGTTGTTGTTTTTTTTTTTTTTTTATATGGATGACCCCTACTCATGCAATGCATTGTGTTGGAACTAGGAAAATAGGTTATGGGAAGGAGGAAATAGGGAGAAGTGTCAATTTGAATCCTCCTACATCGAAAGTGGCAAGGAAAACGTATTCAGGAAGATTATTCCACAGACGAACGGCACGGCTGAAGAACGAATTCTCTCGGGAATGTGTTGTGCGATTCATTGGCCATTCCACTACAAATGGATGGGCTTTCCTCGAAAAACTTTTAGTTCGTATGAAGGTACGATTTTTGGGAACATGTTCCTTAATTTCGCTAGAACACATTCCATTGTAGTGGCGGTAGAACAATGAAACACACCCCACGTTACGACGATGCTCCCGTGAATCAATAGAATTGGCTACCCTAATGTCTTTGCCCTCTCCTGTAGTATACAATTTGAATCAGGGTATCAATATACTTGAAATCATTGTGGACCTGTTTTATTTAACTCATGAAATTTATTTGTACCTTAAAATTAATATATTGAATATGACAGGGTGTCTCAGCAAGAGTGCACTTTTTAAATTAAGTGGAATTTTTTTTGCGCAAGTGGTAACTGTGAAATTTGCTAGCTATTACATATATAAATTTCGATTGTGATTAAGCAAAGTAAAGTCCATGCCCATTTAAAAAAAAAGTAATGTTCTCTGAAGAAACGCATTTCTACCTGAATGGGTTCGTGGCTCAGAAAATACTCATTCATGGGAAACAAATACACCCACAACGATCTACTGTCTGGTGCGGATTTTGCTCAGCCCTTACTTTTTTTAAAGATGAGGCTGAAATTGTAAAAACTGTGAATGGTCTTCGTTAAAGGAACATGGTAACGAAGTTTTTGTGGCTTCAAGTGAACGATATGTGGTTTCAAGAAGAAATAGTTTTTCAGTAGTTTCAGCCTTTAATATGTACGAAAGGCAAAAAATTATATTTTGGGGTCAACACACATGCTTTTTCCACTCTTACGCCGTGACAATCTGAAAGAAGTTTTACAATTTGATAATCAAAATTTTTCAGTTTTTTTTTTGTCTTACTAAAGGGAAAAATATACAGTTGAAAAGGAAAATTTAAATTTTTTGTCATATAATTTTTTTTTTAAATTGAGGGTAGCAAACTCATTATGATAATGCAAGTTTGTCGTATTTTAATAAAAAATTGAATTAAATTAAGCAAATATTTCTTCAAAATATATAAATGTAATATGTAGGTGAAATAATGGTTATGCTTATTTCGAAAAATATTTGGGAACGTAGCTTTAGTTATATAGTTCTAAATACATTTTTAAGCTAAATTGTACCCGCTAGTTTTACAAGAAACTTTAATTTCCTATTATTTTTTTTTTTTTTGTAACAACATTATTTCCCAAGTTAGCTTTAATTTCATTGTATTGACTATTATTCTTGTTGACAGTTTTGTCTGTCATGTTTTACTCGAAATAGGCACTACAAAGACTATTATTGCCGCCACTTACATCCACTATGATTAGTGTTGCATGCAACAAACATGAAACTTACTAACTAAAGCACAGTAGCAATAATGCTAACATTACGTTTACAACATGATGACTATCATATGATGACATGTAAATTTTGTTTAAAAAACGTTGCAATTCAAGAGACTCCAAAATGCTTCTATTAGTGCATGCTTGTGTGTGTATTTAGAAGAGCTTGATGCTAGTTTATTAAACGTTAATGGTTTCTTTCTCTTTAGTTTTTTACTCCATTAGACTTTTGCTCTATTTGGTTGTATTGCAAACAAAGTTTTTCAATTTCCTTTTTTTATTTTCTTGTCACAGTTGCTACTTTATTTATTATTAATGAAAAGAGAAATACAAATTGGCAATTCAAGGGATTGCTCTTTGATATATTTGTATCCGTATTTTGAGGAGATATTTAAATGAAAGTACAAAATTTTAAGCCTAACACTCTGACTGATTCAATTCTGTTAACTGTTGATGTAATTAAAAATAATGTTACATACATACACACACAATGCTTAATTGTTTAAATAATCATAATGAAATGACAGAATCTTTAGTTGGATTTACAGGATTTTAGTTTTGTTACTGTTTAAGATGAGAATATAATTTTGTAAGAAGGCCACAGAAAGTCGACGCATTTATGTTTGATTTTTTGTCAATATAAGCAGATTTTTCATAAAAACTACTGTTTGGTAGTAAAATGACTCTATCGAAGCCATAAAATTGTACAAAATGTGGTTGATAACTTAAGGACAGGCGCATATTTACTTTAGGTTTTTTTTAAAGAGCGAACGAATTGTAGAAAAAATTTTATATGGTAAAACAAAATCCACTTATTCTTATGGTAAATTTAAAGTAGACAACGCTCTGGAACATACATCCACCAATCCACCAATTGGGCTCATTATTCATTTTGAATGAAATAAAACTTTTTGCCGAATGTAGTTAATACTAGTCCTTCACAAAAAAAAATTAAGAACCAATTAAAAATTTTAATTAAAAAATTTGTTATATCAATTAAATTTTTAATTGAGTCAATTAAACTGAAAAATATATAAAATTAATTAAATATTTAATTGATTCAATTAAAAATTTAATTGATTTAACAAATTTTTTAATTGGTTCCTAATTTTTTTTTGTGTTTGAGATTATCACTTAATCTTTTTAATGTTTTTCCTATAAGCATAAACGATGTCAGAATTCATCACAGTGGCTTTTAAGACTTTTAAATAAGATTAATTTCATTTGGGCATATCCCATGCATATATGCACTATGGGTTTAAAATTTTGTTTCCGTTGGTTCTTCGCTTGAACACTAAGTACATGTTTAAGAAAAAATATTTTTTGTTTTCTAAAACTAAACACAAATTATCAATTTTGCCCATCAACTGCAGGTACAGAAAATCATTAATCAAAAAAAATTACTGGACATTTTTATGAGATTCACTTTTTTCAGGTATTTGACAGTTAACAGTTTAAAAGCATTTCAAACTTGTTAAAATGCTTGCAAAAAGATTCAACCACTTAGATGAATCAACCAAATTCGACTTCATGTTATATAATATTTCACTTCATGCAGTAAATATTTTCATTTTTCATAAATGTTTATTGCGTTGTTTTGCTTGTAAAGCTGGCACAGAATATTTAGTTTTTTCTGCAACTTGCAGTTCCGGTGACAAAGTCATAGAACTCTTTATCTGCGGCTGGTGCCAGCGCTTGCTAGTACGAGTGGTTTTGTTGTTCAATTGCTAAAACTCATTTGTATGTGACAGTTACATTTGTACATATTAACTTTTACGTACTCGTATATGGTTTTTTATGCAGTTTCTGTTATTTCGATTTTGGTTTTTCCTGTTTTCGTCTACTCATTTCTTGATTTTTTATTTCAGAAAATTTCTAAAATACTGCATTGCAATATGAAGTTGCAAAAAAAAAATATTACTAACGAACTACGGAAAATAAAAAAAAAGAAGTAAAAAAGAAATGTATAGTTTTTCTTATATTAAAGTAACTTTTGCTACTAGTGCAGCGAACTAGCACAGAAATGAATGAAAGCAACTTCTAATAGAACGAAAAATGTTTGAAAAAGGACAAGATATGAAGCGTAAGCAATTTGTCTGGAATTTAGTTTGTGAAAAATCTGAAATAAAACAACTAAATGCAAGCGAAATAATAAAAAAAAGAAATATGTGAAATATACACATGGCAATTGAATCTGTGGTCCAATCAAATATGTTTGCACAATTTTACTTCATTATTACTGCTGCTAGAGTTAAACAAAAATAAGAAAAAAGGAAAGAAAAACAGGAAACTTTTCAATTTATGTTTTTTTTTTGTGTTTTTTTTTGCTATAAAAGGCCATCAGCTATAAAAATATTTTTAATATAAAAAAGATTTTTTAAGCTAAGCTTGTAAGACAATAAATTATGTTTCAAAGCTAAAATAACAAAATCACTCTTAAATATTGTTGTAAGCAGCTTTCAATGTATTGGAATTATTTTTTTTAATATTTAAAAAAAATAATGAAACATTATAACGATACTCGTATTATTAGGATTTTAGAGTAGTTTGATTGACCAAAATGTTCTGCGATTGCGTTTTTCATTAAAATGCTTTTTCTCCTCGTTAGTGGCACAAAATTTATATGAAATTAGCACTCACTTCGCTAGTGATGTAACATATTGTTTTTTTATAGTTTACTACCATTTAACTCGCTACATCGTCAGCGAAGTACCATACTGTCGCTAATAAATATAATTTAAGTGAGTGAAAATAAATCTGCGAAGTTAAGTGTATTTTAAGGTAACCCGTTACATTTTTTAGTATTTGTAAATATATTTTAACCCCCAAATAATATTTTTTATGAATTTGGGGGTTAGTATTTATAGAAGTTACTACGGATTATTTTGAAATTTTTTGCTTTGAGGGATTTTAGCAAATTACGGACGAACTATAGAAGATTACCGGATGGCACACATATCATTTTAAAGCTAAGGTTGTCTAATTTTATAATCTAGTGCTTAAATACTCAGAAATTAGTTTGGACTATTTTTAAATTTTTTTTGGAAATTTTTATAGGACTGTTGTTCTCAAGAATTTTGGCAGTTGCTATTTTGGGTTATAAAATAAAAACTACAAACATTACCAAAAATGTTAAAGCACATACAGATTAAAATCCGTTTTGATTTTGGTAATTTTTCTGGGCAAAATCGGGAATGGTTTCTCGGCAAAGTGGGGATGTTAAAAATCCCTCAAAGCAACAGCACTGGGGTGCATTTAAATTTCAAAAACTTTTTTAAAATAGTCTAAAGTAAGTTCCGAGTATTTGAGGTGGTAGATTACAAATTAAGACAATTTATCCTTTAAAATGATATACGTTTTATATCGTACTCTTCTATGGTGCGTTCGGAAGTTACTTTGGATTTTGAAATTTTCATATACCCCAGTGATTTTAGCAACTTCCCAGCAAACCAACAAAGATTATGGGATAGGACACATATTATTTTAAAGAGGAGACTGTCTAGATTTGTAATCTACTGTTTAACTACTCAGAAATTACTTTGGACTATTTTTAATTTTTTTTTTTTAAATTTCCATATGCCATAGTTGAATTTAATATTTTTTTACTCGGACTACTTTAATTCTAGTTTAAAAAATTGTAAAATAAATAAATATTTGGAAAAAAAAATAATTTGGATTAGTTTTGATCAAGTTTTAATGTCTTTTTTTAACAATTTGTTTTGGTTTTTGTGTTTTTTGAAATTAAGCGCTATAAATCAGCGGCTATGTTTCATAAAGCCAAGTAGACAGCCGAGAGGGCAGTATTGGTGTTTTTAACATGTCTTTTTATAATTCTAATATTGAAAGTGTGTAAAATTTTTGCTTGGAAATAATGAAATCTTTAAAGAATATCTACATATGAAGTGATACATATGCTTAAAAAAGCCACAGATTTTTGCATCATTATGTTTATAAAAATGTTGAATTTTTTTCTTGATTTCACTCTTAACAAAGTTGTTTAAATTTTAATACATATTTTCTAAAAATTATTTTCATACTTAACATCTGCCAAAAAAAAAACATATAGTGAACACATACATAAATTCATATGATTACAAACATATAAACTTTTTATGATTTATGATTTTTCAAAATTGTAATAATTTTTGTGTGTGTGTAACATGTATGAGTATTCATATTTTATATTGTGTTTTAAAGCAAAAATGCATAAAAATATTCTTGCTATAAAGTAAGTTCGAGTAAATATATATACTTAATATATTTTTTAAATTTTAATAATGATAAACCTTCTGCAAGTATTCAAAATATTTTGAAACTTTAAGAACTGTTTTTCTAAAAGTATAAGCAACAATTAGCGAGTAGTCTAGATATTCAATTTGTGAAGGGAGCCAGATATTCTGTAATATCATTTAATATTTTATTTATTTTTCATAAGTAAAATTCTTTTCTGTTAAAACAAAATATTATAAAAAATGTAGTTTTAATTCCAATTACAAAAAGCATTATTTTAAATGATATTTTCATGGAAAACTAAAAAAAAAAATATTTACTTACTTAGTACAATAAATTCTAAGAGGGAAAGCAAATCCATATGACTCATTATATCAGACTTTACTTTGATTTATCAGTGGATTACTCTTGTCTTGTAATTAAGCACAAATAAAAATTAATAGCTCAACTAAACTTCAGTTGCCTTTTCAAGAAGCAACGCAACTGAAATGATAATTGTTATTATGAATGGCAACGATTTTGAAGATATTATCGAAAATTCTATTTTCACAAATTGAAAATACAAAAATAAGCAAAATAAATAAAAATTAATATTAAGAAAAAAAGAGGGTTTTTTGAATATAAAATTTTTTATAACAACTATTGAAAATGTGGTCTTTCGTAGAATTTTATTTTGAAGATGAGTAAATAAGAAATACTGAATATGCCTGCTATTTGACATAGTTTTAGCGATAGTTCTAATTCTCTGCAGCTACCGATTACATATTTTTCATAAAGATTTTTAAAATTTAACAAAATATTAATCTTTATTTCTGCTTAATTCCAGATTTTTAAAATTTATTTTTAATGTTCAGGGAGTAGACTGCTTCGTTTATTCCCCCCCTTTCTCCTTTTTTTAATAGGCTTCTGTACACTGTTCTAACGATGTTTTTGTTACCCTCTACATAATTTGATACAGGAGCCTAAAAAAAGGATAAAAACCAACGAAGTATTTAAATTTTCTGTTAGAGATAAAAATCACAAAAGTTATGTGACAGTATCTGGCTAACATAAAAGATATGAAGCAAAACTAAAATGGGATTACATAAACACAAAAGTACATACTCGTATATGCATATTTATTATAAGTAAAATAAAATAGTTTTGAAAATTGTTGTTGCTTTAAGGTTATTTACACCATTTTCATAACTGTGAGTTACTCAATTTCTTATTTCCAGTCATTTAAAATTTTAAATACAAGTTTTTCAATTTGTACTTAGATTTATTTACATAATTTCAAAAGTAATTCAATATATGCTTGAGAGACATTTAAAGTTCTCTATAAAAATTTTCTATCTTCTATTATTTTTTATCTACAGAAATTATCATGAAAGATCTCTTTTCCTTTATCGTTAATTATTTAAGTGTTTTTAAATGACTCCTAGATAAAATCTAGGAGTCGCAGCATCAATTCCTGTGTAGACCCTATTTGGCCTTAAAAAATTAAACTTAGAATATTTTAAATTTCTTAACGATACAAAATATGTTAAATTAAAAAGTATATTTCATAAAAAAAAATTTTATTTTATAGTAAATTCATCAATTAGAAAGAAATTCACTTACTTAACTTGAAAACTGTGTTCAATAAAATGTGAGTTTGTATGTGAGTAGTTTATTTATTTAAATTGCAGAAAATTTTTTTCTTGCATGTGAAAGTGTAGTTACTGTCTTGTACAGATTTGTAGGGAAATTGTTTGCCGTATTATACGTGACAATAGCAAATGCGAGTGATGTGAATAATTTAATTTAATATTTAAAACTTGTTTTATTGCCTATCATATAAATTTGTAATCATTTTGATTTTGTACATACATATTCAGTAGGGTATTCCACAAATTAAATTTAACTCCCAAACACCGGTTTGGTAAAATTATCGCTTTTAGTAAACTCCATCCTGCATAAAAAAAATATTATAGAAAATGTAACTAATTTTTAATAATAAAGATTTATCACTGTCACAATATTGAATTATTAACGCATAGAAAATTAAAAAATATATAATTAATCAGAAATTTTCTATAGAAAACATTTAAAATTTTGTGCCTTAAAATATTTTAGTACCTTATGAATTCTTTGTGTTTATTTAAAGTTTTCATGTATCGAGAGTAAGTAGCTGTATTTATCGTAAAAATTTATATTATGTTTTAGAAATTTTTTCTATTTTCATAATGGTAGCAGTGTCTTTTAACAAAAATTCTTGCATGCCATAATTTTGCTTCATTATTTTAAACTTTTAAATGTTGATATATACGGCTTTATTAAAAATTTATTTACTATAATACTAGCTGACCCGGCAAACGTTATTTTGCCTTCAAATTTTACTTATATTGAAAAATAATTAGAAAAGAGAAGGAAAATGTAATGTATGCCGAGTAGACCGGTCGTTATTTTGTAAAAAAGTGTCTGATTTTGAAGTGCCGGGCAGATTTTATTTCCTTTTGGTATAAAACCATTAAATTTAAAATTTGGGGCTGATCGGATAATATTTAGTGGCCGCGCCCATCAACCAAAAATTTAAATACATGAAATATATGGAAAAAATTTATATTTACTTAATTAACATAATATATAAAATGCAAGAGAAGAAAACAGCAATAATTAAGAGATTAAACTTATTTCTGAGTTGAGTGTAGACTTGTTATGAGTCGGAAATTTTGTCCTATATGCTTCAACAAACTGAAAGACCAATTGTTTTTGTTCTTCATTCTTCGTTAGAATGCGGTTATAATCTTTCATAAATTTCACACCGCGTTCTGCATTATCATTGACAACAAATAACTGCCGACTAAAATTCAATGCTGCTTGAAAGTCTTCTTTTTCTACCCATGTTGATGGATCGCATTGCAAAAAGGCCGCAGATAAGTTGAATGCCGAAAAGAAATATTTAGTTTTATAAGAGACAAAATCTCTCAATGAGGTGAGGTGGAGCACTTTTGGGTCCGCAATTCTTCGCCCTTCCAATAGCTTTACATTGGGTTCTATTGATTGTAGACAATTCACCATTTCACGCTTTTCTTCTAGTGAAACATTAGGGTCAAAGAATGCTAAGGCTGTAGTTTCCGGTGTTAAGTACCACAAATGTGCTTTAAATTTCGACAAAATTGTGTCAGATATTTCTTTATCAATTTCTGCGTAGGCGATGGCATTTTTTATAAATTGAAGATCCTGGCTTGGAGCTTGGATGGCGTTTGGGCATCCGTACCAGTTTTTTATGTAAATCTTCACAAGAAAAATACAAATTTCTCGCAAAGCTTTGAATTCTGCTACTGTCTAATGCCGAGCATATAATAAAATAATTAGCCAAATCGACCTAGAAAGTCGCCGATTTGAGAAAATAAATTGTACAGCCGTTTTGCGATTTAAGAAAAATGTAAGAAGTAGGCGTAATAATGGGCGTGTCAAATTTTTCTTTTCATTAAAATATAAGTTACGTTATGGCGAACATATAATAAAAAAAAAAAAATAATGAATAATTTTTATATTATTTTTAGCGCGCCGAAGTTCATGTTAGTGACACCAATACTGGCGATAAGAAAAATGCAATTTTTCCGAAAGCGTGGATTCAGCAATTTAGTGTCTGGAAGTAATATAAATTTTCTGTATTTCATTAAAAACAGTTTGTGTAATATTTATTTGGTTGACATTCAACCAGACAACATTTATATGCGGAATAGAAAACAGAACTGAATAAATATAAGGGTTGTTTGACAGCTTTTTGAGTTTTTGAATAATTTTTTGCTTTTGGGAATTAAACGATAGCTCAATACTTTTATTCCAGCATTCTTGCGATTTTTTATTACTTCCAAGTACTAGGTTTTTCAAAAGCTCTCAAAAGAGGTGTCTTTTCAGTAAGGATCTCTTCATTCGATCCAAATTTCTTATTATCCAGTCATTTTTTCAGATTTTAAAAAAAAGAAATAGACTTAAGGAGCTAAATCTGGAGAATATGCTAAATGGGGTAGTATTTTGTAGCCCAATTTATGGTTTTTTGCCAATAGTGACTACACACGCTTAGACTCGTGCTTTTTCTTGGAGCAGTAAATTTTTTTTTTTGCAATATGTTGTCGTTTTTGCTTTAAATCAGTATAGAATCCGACTAAAAGATCTAAATAATATTCTTAGCCATTTGAATTGATAGAGCACAGTTCCCACAGTATTAACCAAGTCTTTCCTTGGTTTTAGTGAAGGGTTTTTTTCTCCAAAAAATAATGCTTTAGGAACACATGAAATTTACTATTTTTCCATTTTAGTTAAATTTCACGATTTTGCTTGCTTTTAATGACTGCCTAAACAACACAGCTTGCTCAAATTTGATAGTACAGACACTTAGTGCTCACATTGCATTTCTGAAAATTGAGCGTTTATAGAAACAGCGGTAAAACAGGTGCTATTTACACTAAAATATGGGGTTATATTCTTAACAAAGATACTTCCGATTGTAGTTCACCATTCTTTATTCGCTTAATAGCAATCAATTTCATCTCCAACATCAAACGTAGCAACATGTGTCTGTGATTCAATTGATTTTTTTATTTTAATGAAATTTATTTATTTAATTAAGAAATATAAGTATTTCGAATGATAAATTTAATAAAATATTTCACATTTTGGGATTACCCGAATTAAAAATAATTTTTATATTTTTCTTTTCCAAGAACTTTAAATTAGGTTTTATCAATTTTGATTTGAAATTAAAAAAGGAAATTTTTAAAAAAAAATATTTTAAAGTTGAAATAATTTTTTTTTTTTCAAAAGAGCGCTATAGCGAAACAGCGCTAAAAGAGGCAGTGTTATTCGAGGTAGGCCTGAAATTTGTTTAAAGATGGTGTTTTATTTAAAGTTACTGAGAAGGAATTTAAAAAAGTCAAGGATTTATCAAACAGCTATCTTTTTTTAAATAAAATTATTTTTTGAATAAAATGAAGTGAAATCCATATTGAATATGCTTTTTTGGAAGAGAACAAAAAACATAATTTTTAACGTAAAATCTTTCATATGTTAATGAAAATGTAGTGTAAACAATATATTTTCTAAATTTTGGTCTAATCTAATTGCACTAGAAGGTTCTTAGTGAATTCATTTGAACATAAAGCGCTTGAAATATCAGCTTTTTTGCAATTTATTTGTGTGTTTTGTTGTTGTTTTTTTTTTAATTATTTTAATAAAAGCCTTAAAATTTGAACAATAACAATAACATGATCGACACAAAAATATAGTGCTTTTTTCAAATCAATATTACAGTTTTGACAAATATGTTGACTGTCAATATTAATTCGTTATAGTGTACACAAAGAGAAAAAATTACACCATCCATTGTCAAAATGACCACAAATATTTTGAATAGTGTATTAACCACGTTTGTGCTTACATTGACAACGCATGCTGTCATTTTAACAAAGCATTATTGACAACATAATCGTAGCGTTGCAAAATTGGCAAGGAATAGTGTCGAAAGGATATCATACGGTTGTTGAAATGACGATGCATGTTAACAATTTGACAATATGCTTTGTCAAAAAATTTTAAATCTTAGCTTTTTTCTACGTTGATAGCCAACCGCTGTATTTGTACACGATTGTCAATAAAATAGAAAACGGGATGCTGTCAAAATGATCACATACGTTGTTGATTTTGCAAAGCGGTTTTTGGCTCATTGTAGGAATATTTTCTATTTATATTGACTATTGTTGATAAAAATTTTGTATTTCATTACCAATTGAGGAAGAAAAAAAATTTATTTTTATTACGATTTTCTTTTTCAATTTTGTTTGAAATATTTTTAAACTTAGTGTTAAAGAATATCAAATTATAATTAAATTGATGTCAAATAATATGACTAATTTAGAAAGCTTGAGGTCTTATTAATAATTATTGGTTTTTATAATAATATAATACAATAATTATATAATGAAGAAGCTACACAAATTGGAGCAAAATATCGATATAAAAATAAATTTTTTTTTAAAATAAGACCTCAAGCTTAATAAATTAGTCATAGAACTAGCAAATATATTAAGTCATAGAACTAGCAAATATATTAAGAATATTGTAAAAAAAAACATCACCGGAAAGTTCTTAGAATATTGTGTATGTCAGCATGTTGCTACTTATATGACATTAACGTATATTCCTGTAAAAAACGTCTTTCTTTCTTTTTCACTTTTTGTATTCTTTTCAGAAAATATATAAAATACATTTTAAAATTATTTGCAAGTCACGTATTAATGGGATTTTCTTTCTATCATTATTCAAGTTGTTGTGATGATACCTATCCCAACAGGTGAAAGGAGTTGTTATACCATTTGTAAATGTTACATTATTTATTTATAATCATATAGAAATACTCATACATGTGAGTTAATAGGCACACACACTTAAAAATGTAGTACCTAAAGCTTGTATATAAATAAATAATAAAATCGATGAGTTTCGTCTCTCAGTTATTAAATAATTGTTTAGCTTAAAATTTTTTTTATATTAAGAAACTAAAGCAATTCGAATTAATCTCTGCCATGTTGTTTCATTATTTTATATGTTTTCGTTGTTTTGCGTTTATTTCATGAGGCAGCGAAAAACAAAATTGCAACTAATGATGTTTTATGCGATTTCCAAGAAATTTAAACATTTGCTAGTATTGATTAACTTCAGTTTTTTGTTTTGCTTAAAATTTTTGTATATTCGATCTTCTTACTCCAAGAAATCGTACTCATAGAGTAAATGACCGTGCAAGACTGGGCAAAAATTGGTAGTAGATAAATAAGGCAGATGCCGACTGCATCTCCACCTGCCGGGTGGATTTGTGTAGCTAAACTTTCCAATTAAATCGGTGCAGCCGTTTAGGAGGAGTACAATGTCAAACCCACGTACAGTAATTTTATAGACTTAGAAGAGATATTAACTCTCTACTGGCTTTAATTAATTTTAATTATTTTGAGCTGTTATTTAATATTCTATGCAAAATTTAAATTACAAAAAAAAAAAAAAAAAAAAACAATTTAATGAATACGAAACGTATTTGTTTTTCTCTGTAAAATTTTTTTTGCACCATTGAAGGGTGAAGGGTGTATAAGATGTAGTACAATCGAACATGGACTTGTTGTTTCATTTTTTTTATAGTGAACGTGATTTTATTTAAAATACCATTGCTGCATGCAGTATGCTTTACTTATATATTTATTATACTTACTATGCATGCACACATGTTAGCACATGCATTCATAGCAACTAAATTTATTTATTATTGAGTATGTATTTGATTACTCGCAAAAGAGGTTACAATTGTTGTTGTTTTTTTAATGTAAATATGTATGTATGTGTTTGTACATACTTAGCCAGAAAAAAACAACACAAGGCTTAATATACCATTAAGTGCAAATCTAGGCTATATTTTTTCAGTGAAAAAAAAAAATTGTTTAAGTTATAATTACACGTCATTTATAACTGTCGGAAATTATGATGTTGTGAACAATAATTTCCATAAATTTATTTATTTGTTATTTAATAAAAAGTTTAAGTAAATGAGTATAGTTGTGTAGCTTTAAATATTATTATTTCAAAAATTTTAATAACACTATGCAACAAATAAAAATTTTTTTTTTCTTATATTGGATAACTGAAATTTTTGATTGATGCGCTATGGCCGCCTAAAGGTACTAATAGACGAGATATTTTTTACATATGTATTTTAATTTTAAAATAAACATGTTTTCTTTATTTCTGTTAAAATTTGTTACAATTTTTGGTCACAAACGACATGCACAAATACGTCTGACAAAGACAGATCTACTCAAAAATATTAAAATTGCATGAAATTGATTTGCTTATTATTTTTTTCTAAATTTGTATTTAATAAAATAAAATAAAATGTATTCAAAAATTTTCTTTATATGTATACTATTGTTTCTGTGTTTTTTTTAATGGCCTAGAACCGTCGAAAATATTTTTTATTGCATATTTGTAATGGTGGCGAGATAACTAGTTTTTTTTTTTTGCTTTTTAAGTTACAAAATAATAAGTTTGTACAAAAAAATTTTATATTCTTTGCTTCAATATTATTAAAAAGCAGAACTAGTTACAAAGATTTAATATATTTCTCTTTTAAAATTTTTTATTCAGCCGGCTTATGATTTTGAAAATTATTATACGGCGTTAAATATTTCCAAAAATCTCTCGACATTTACGTGATAAAATAGATCACGCTCTAATTGAAATTTTGTCAGAAGTTTTTTTCATGTTATCTTAAAGAAGCCATATTTTTGGGCACACACGACAGGTTTTTGTTTCACATTGTAAAAATTGATAAATGCATGACGTCTATTAGTATCTTAAGCTGTAAAATCCTCAGTTTTCGAATTTTAAGTATAACTTTTTCCTTAAGAATATTTTTATATATATAATTTTACTGTACGTGTGTATATCACTGAACTGCTTCTAAACGTCTGGACCGATTTAAATGAATTTTTTTGTATGTGTTTGGGTGACGCCCTGGATAGTTCAGATTCACAAATCAGTTTGGCTGGTGGCGCTGCAGTCGGTATTTAGGTTTGTAATGAATAAACTTTAAGGCTAACGAATCGATTTTAAAAATTCTTTTACCATTAGCAGCGAATAACAAAGAGGATAATATAGGCCACTTTTACGTCTATTATTCAATGATTTAACAATAAAAATTTTATATTTTAATGAATTCATATTATGTAGTTATAGTTGACCTTTTGTTTTTTAATAATATTCACATATAGTTTAGCAATAGGTCATTATTGCCAAACTATATTTGAATATTATTTTAATGAATTTTCTTTAAAATTTGATATATAAGATCAATATATTCCAAGAATGGTTGCAATATACTTTGGCATCGAATAAAACAAATAATCAGAAAAGAGATTTCACACAAATTGTTCTGAATTTTTATGTATCCAAACTCCTTAGTCTAAGAATTCTTACACATAGATAAAAGGAGAGGTCGAGACCGGTAGAAACAGCTAGTATTATTATAACATTTAAATGACTTATCTGATCTTATTGCGAAATATCTCAAAATTCTAAATTATATTTATTGGCTTAAGTATTATTTTTCAAGTTATTGGGGAAAAATATATTTCTTAAAAACGTTTCGAAAATTCCAAAAACAGCTCGCTTTGTTTTACAGGGTGGGCCAAAAGAAACCAAGGGGTGTAAAAGTTTAATAACTTTTTTGTTTATTAATTTTTTTTTATTTTTTCTTTCACATTTGCATAGTGTAATCATTCGTATTTTTATTACCTGATAATTTCTTCGCAAAATAACTGCTTTACTTTTGCTTGTTAAATAGTAGATGTCTAAAATTGATTTATATAAAGAAATGTTTTATAATCTTCTCTTGCAATTTTAACAACTTGACTAAATAAAGGTTCAGTAAACAAAGTACATACGAATGAATGATATGTGATGTAAATATTACGTATACGTAATGCGCCCTTTTTAAAATGTTGACTGGCACGCGTAGTTAAGCTGCTTCACATTACACTACTATTTGTTGAAATTATCATAACCGCTAATTTTTATATAGTCTAACATGATTTGTTTTTGGCAAAATTAATTCAATGTTTTATTTTAATAAAATATTTAAAATTTAATTCAATATATTAACTATTTAAAAATGGTTACGCTAATTTAGACAAATATTTGTTTAATATGACCGTTGCATTAGTTAGATTTTTTCACTGAAACATTTATTAGGTGTAGAGATGTAGAGGTGTCGAGTATTGAAGATTGATTTTTTTAACTTGAAAACACACTTTAAATCTGTTGTAGATTAAAGCTTTAAACTTAAATTTCACTAAAGCTTACAATAGCTTAAAACCCGTTTTTAAATTTACTTGGTAGATTATTTCCTTTTAATAAAAAATTATTTGCAAAATTAAATTAAATTATTTTTATTTTGCATTCCCATTATTATCCTTTTTAGAATTTATTCATTTTATTAATTTAAAAATGTAGTAAATATTTCTCAGAAAATATTTTTTAGAATTAGTAGTTTTAGCTACTTGAACTGAAAATAGTTTTTTTATTTTAGAATTAATAAAAAATAGATGATAATATTTGTCACTGTGCTAGCGAAATATTCATATTTTTTACTTTCCTTATTTTTTTTTTAACTATCAAAAAAAAAAAAAAAAAAAATCACGTATAATTGAAACGGCTAGTTTATTAAGCTTGAGGTCATATTAAAAAAAAAAAATTTTATATAGATATTTCGCTTCAATAATAAATAAATAATTTTTTTATAATACGGCTTCAAGCTTAATAAAAATTATAAATTTGAAGTGATGGGTATATAAGACTCAGCATAGAAAAATTTAACTTGTTTTTATTTAGTGCGAAATTCTTTCTAACAACATTTTTGTCGCCAGGGTTTTTTTTAATGGTCTTGCCATTTAAAACTACCATATTAAGTACATATTGAAAATAAAGCGTAAAGCAGCAGCTTAATACTTTTTATCATTCTTAAAATTAATTTTTTATTGAACAATTCGTGAACTTATATTTCAAAATTTTATCTAAAATATAATTTAAGTTAAATTGTGTAATAGGCGTGAATATGAGTATCGTTGTCGTTATTGAAACAGTTATATGTAGTAACGCCGGCCATATCTTTTATATGGGCTTTGACTACGACAACGACACTCATAATAAGGCTGAATATTTTGTTTTCTAGAATTAAAAATTTTTTTTATGAAAACAAAGCTACCTTTTCTGTAGAAATTAAAAGTTTAAAGTTTATTAGCTTAGCTTAACATTATGCAGACAAAATATATTTGCTTCAATTCAAGTTCGGCCTTTACAGAATAAACTCATTTGTCTTTCTCTAAAAGAGACAAAAAATTTTATAGAAAAAATAGTGTTCAGGGATAAATTTGCTTCAGCCTTAGTTTAAATATAATTTGTTTTCACATTCCCAAAAAAATCTTTTCAAATAAATATATCATTTTAGATTTTTGAAAATGAAAAAATTATAAGAAAAAACTAGAGACTAGATCTTATATTTCGAGTCTAAATGCTAGAGATAGACACTATAAAACCAAAACATATCCAATCCATGAATTGACTTATGTGGCCCATACACAATCACAAATTAAATGCTAAAATCCGGCAAGATGAAAAGTTAAAGTAATATAGAAATAATTTTGATTTTCTCTAATTAATTGATCAAGTAACACACTGTTACTTTAATTTACCTGACTTTAAGAATACCATGTATTGTCACAGTTAAAAATTTTTGTTTTGGATCATATTACATTGTTTCACTGCACTCAATAGACGTTTAGCAAGGCAGTTATACGAATTTTACCTTTTAGAAAAACACATAAAGAGAAAACAATGAATTCATTTGCATAAAATATTTTCCTATATGCATAATTAATTTTTAATTTTTTTTTAATTAAGTGGTGTGCTACTGAAAGGTGCACTTTGGGGATTCTAAAATTAATTAAATGACAAATTAAATAATTATATTACAAATTAAATTATTACTGTTGATGGTCTCCAGTTGAGATTTCTATCTGTCTCTTTTACCACTGGGTATTTTATTTGTGCTTATTTCTAGGTGTTTGCAAATTGTGTTGTATTTGTGATAAGTCAATTGAACATCATTCATTATTAATTCAGTAATCACAGTTTTTAAACGTTTACCTATCATTATACAAATGTTGAATTTGTTAGTATATTTTTTTACCCACCATGGATGCACTCATTTGTACTTGAGTGTGTTACGAGTATGCATTTGTGTGTGCAGCTACATAAAGTGTATTTTATTACAAGCGTACGTTGATTTACTTATTGAGAAATTTTCAATAGAACAAAACACAAAAGAAAAAATTATTTCAATTGCAGTTTTAGTATTTTTGCAGTGCAATTTATTATTTTATTTGCAGCAATAGTGATTGTGTGAATATTAAATTTAAATTATTGATTATATTGAAAAAATAAAAAAATTTTTTTTCTGCATTTTAAGAGTACGTACGTTTTTGAGTACTGACTACATACAAACACTTATTAAATTGCTTACATATTTAGATATACATACAAACGAAATAAGTGTAATTTAATTATTGATTTTTTTATAAACTTCATTTGAAGTCTATTACAGTTAATTCTGGGTTTCGGTATTGCTTATAATAATGGCTTGTTGAAATTGTTTAAAAACTAAAGAATAAAAAAAATTTATTAGGATATTAGATTGTATAAATTAAATTAATTTTTTCAATCATGAATATATATTTCATTATTTTATCTGTCAGCAGCGTTGCCAGGAGCTAGAAAGCAATAAGGTAAATTTTCCTAAAAAGAAGGCTAGAAAAAGCTAAATTACTCACAAAAAAAAACTAGGAAAAAGTTAAAAAGTCAAAAAAATAATTATGATTTTTATAAAAAGCAGGAAGAGTACATACAATGACAAACACTAAAGAAAATAAGGTTGATTTTTTTAAATAACTTGCTTTTTTTTGAAAAATTGATAAAAACATTTTTTTAAAAAATGGCCGCAAAGAGGCCAAATAATTTAATATGTAACAAATTATTAAAATACTCACAAGCACAAGCTGGTTCTCACTTCTATTTTAAGTTTTATTACAGACGTATGCTAAATTTAATATTAAAATTCATTTTTTATATTTATTAAGTAGCTAAGAATAAGTTTTTAATTAATTTAAATTCTTTTTATAAATTTATAAAATTGAATTAAAATTTCATGCTAAATAAGAAACACTAAAGAAGATTTAGAGAATGTAAATGACGAACCTCCATAACATGTGTCTTACAGAAATGTACTAAATTCAATTAAAATCTTTTTGCACATGCTAAATTTATTTAATCCTAAATCGTAAAATGGCTTTCTGTTATACAAACAAGATATTTTCAACAACAATTCTAGCATACTACATACATAATTACATATTGATGAACAGACAGGCATACCAACTGCAGGCAGGGCACAGTTGCCCGTCTATATGGTTGAAACAAAACAGGACAGACAAATAAATTTACTTAGAATTTAATAGTAAACGAGTATCTATCCAACCACTCAAATACTGATTTTATACTGTAAATGATTTAAAACTAATTTCAAGTTGCTGCCTAATGTCCTATTGCCAAAAATTGTATACACCGAAAAAAAAGTATTCATCAATTAATTTATTTAATTAAATAAAATATGTAATTATTAATTAATGTTATTGTTAAGAACAACTATTTAATTAAATTTTAATTGTAATTCTGGTATTTTTTATTATTTTCTGTGTAGTTGGATAAAATATTTTTGTCAGTGTATGTGTATGTGTTTGCATATTTATTGGCATGATGTATTTTGCAAATACATGTGTAGTTTTATATAAACATTGTATAAACTCTGTTTACATATGTTAGTATGTACAATGTATTTTGTTAATGTTTGTCTATTTATTTGTTTGTTGTCATGTAAAGTTTACATAGTACTGATGTAAATGTCTTAAACAATATTGAATGTAGGTTAAAACACCTGCAATCCATATTAAGGTAAAATAAATAAAAAAAGAAAAATAATAATTGTTTTTATTACTTATGCATGTTTAGCTTTTCTTACATGCATCATAACATTTCATTTTGTTATACGATAGATACGTTACAGCCTTCAAAAGACATTTAAACTTTTAAGAAATGAAATATTAAAATATTTTTCTATTTTACTTTAGATGACCAATAAAGAAGAGCAGAATATAAAGTATAATTTTTTTTCTTTTTTGTGGGTCTTAGGAATTTTAATAAAATTAAGAAATTGAATTTCTAAAAGTATTTAAATATTTAAAAGTGTGGAAAACAATTAAATTCTCAGCAGGGGCTTAGGGGCATTAAATAACATGCTTTAAGTGATGTAATTTTCATGAAAATTGCTTTATTTTTTTGAGGGTGTTAGGTCATTTGTATATTTGGGTATTGGTTTTAAAAAATCGGCAAAAATTTCAATGCTTTTTGGCAGAGATATACATACACGGCTTTATAAAATACTATACGGAATGGTTTTTAGTTTCCATAATTGAAAGTCTACTAGCTTATTTCACAGCAAATAAAAAATATCTTGATTTAGAAGAAATAACTGCGATTGGAAGCAATATATTGCATACTATGGTACAATAAAGTAAGGAAAACTAAGTAAGCAAAAATTTCCTAATTAACATATTACAAATGAATGAAAATATTTTAAGAAGAGAGGAATAAAAATAGAATATTTCCATTCATTGCTAATATGTTGGTTGGGAAATTTTATTTATTTAGTTCAGTTTTTTAATTTTCTTGTTTGAATTTTTTTAAACTTTTTGTTTGCCTATTCACTAAAATTTCTCATTTTTACGATTTTTGTAACAAAATAAGTTTTCAAATGTTTCTCCAAGAACTTAACAAGATTGTGAGTATTTTACTGATGATTCAGAGTAGCATCTGATGAAATATCAGTATGGATATGCTTTCTCTCTTAGTACTTTTTGTCCTAAGTAAGCAATTTTTAAAAATTTCCACGAGAATATCATGCATATCCAAAATATATTGGATTAAGCATAAATAAAGATTAAATTTTCTTAATTAAATTTAATTAAATTAAAAAATAGAAGCACGCGAACTCTTACATCTCACATCTTACATATACCAACTGCCTGCTTCCGTATATGTGCTCATACGAGTATGTATTACGCACACTTATGGCCTTATTTTTTAAATCAATTGCGTTGAGCGCTTCCCCAACGACGATCATACACTACATGTCAGCACGGTGTGATGAGAGAGATTGAAAATATCAAAAAATTTGGAAAGCCATTATGCACGGCAAGTCAAACAGAAGTTTTCCACTTTTACACGAGCATGATATCATTTCTGCGCATGATCGCCTAATAGACACTTAACGCCAATGCTGAGTAATAATTTTCTAATTTTATAAATCACTGCGTCTTTGCATTGAACCAACGCTATATATAACTCGTCAGCTCATTGTCAAACCATGACGTACTTATGGTAGCCTTCCCATATCTCAGTACTGAAATTGTATATAAAACGCATCAGAAAATCGTGTATATTATATTTTGGTATCCCTGTTAGTATTCTAATGGTTATAGCCTAAGGTTTTTGTAATTGTCTGAAATAAATAAATGGTGTCCGAACAAGAATGCAAGATTTAAATTTTAAATAAAATACAGATATTTAAAAAAAAAATCGTGAAACTTTATTATATCGTAAAGTAGACAGAATGAGGTTATGTATGGAACAACATATCGGGCAGATGGCCGCCGCGGCTCTGCTGGCACACACATGATCTTTTAATAAAATTTTTAATGACCGTTTTGCATAAATGCTGTGGTATTTCATTAACGCAGCGTCCAATTTCCTCTTTTAAGGCTTGAGTCGTCATCGGCTTATTCGCGTAAACCATCGACTTCAAAAAACCCCAAAGAAAAAAGTCTAATGGTGTTAAATCGCACGATCTAGGCGGCCAATTCTGGTCTCCAAAACGTGAAATAACACGACCGGAAAATGACTGATGCAGCAATTGAATTGTTTTTCTGGCTGTATGACATGTGGCGCCGTCTTGTTGAAACCACAAGCCCTCCAGATTCATTTCTTCAATTCTAGTCAAGAAAAAACTGGTTATCATTTCACGATACCGAACACCATTAACTGTCTTGCGTTCTTGTTGGGACACCTTTTATTATATGAAAATAGTTTTTTGGCTTATTCTTTTTATATATGTTTTTGATGATTATAAAAATTTGGAAAAAACTGCTTACTTTTTTTGCCCTTGATGCATTTTTATTTCTATTTTTAACATTTTAATTCTTAATACAGCCTAAACAAGCATTTAGTAAATACTTTCATCTCTTTTTTCCATACTTTTGATAAATTTTTTGGATATAATGCTAGAAAAAGCCAGGTGTTTGTTGTGACTTATCAAGTATTCTTGCTAATAGTGACATAAGATACAACTGTATCCGTGACAACAATCATTTTCTTGAACGAAGTGATTTGACGTTGCTTTCCTTTCCTTAAAGTTGACATAAAACTCACCTTTTCATACTTAATACAGCTTATATGTTTCTTAACTTCATATGTTTTAGTTTAAATCTGATGGAGTCAAAGAAATTTTTAAAAGAAAATCAAATAAATATTTTTTTTCTTATTGATTCGAAATCTCTTAGTACAAGTTAAATTCTTTTTCTATAGAATATCAAATGAATGATTATAAAATAATAATTTGTTTTACAAATAAAGCTTTTGCTTCTAGGTAACGCACAATAATCATTCCATATATCCAGAAGAAAACCATCACTCCTGTAATAAATTTGATAATTATGTAAATTTTTCAATAGTTATTAATAATGAGTTAATGAAGGAATTCTTTCTTACTGTAAATATTAAAGAGCTGCACAAGCCTACTTGAAATGGCTTACAAGCACTTTTTATTATAAAATATTATACATGTTTGTAGTAAAGTGTGGCTTTCAAGTATGCATGTACAGATCTTTAGTAAATATTAATGAGTTATTATAAGTGATTCTGTATTATTGTGTCCCTTTTAAACTTGCTTAGAGGTTTTTTTTGCTGGATTTTTTAACCCACCATTTTATTAAACTGCAATATATTTATTAATTAAATATCGTAAATAAAATGCGATAGTGTTATTTTACATGATTTATTGTTAATATTATTAGCTTGGTTTGGTTTGTGTAATTAGAACATTTTTTTGTTGTTTATAATTGTGCTGAAGTTATTGAATTACTGTTTAATAGGTCAAACTTATTTATAACCAAATAGTTTTATGCAATCACGAGGTGTAATAAATAGGCCAAATAAAATTGCTCTGCAAGCTGTTTTTTTGTTATAGAATTCAAAAGTGCGTACATAATGCACTGGTTACAAACATATGTGACAGCGCATAGAGAAAGGGACTTAAGGGTAAAAAAAATCAATTTTCAGTTTTTTTTTTTTTTTTTTTTTGATGTGGACAACATCTGAGCATCGAATGAGACCGATCCCATGCCAGAGATATGCGCGTTTTATGAAAGTGATGTACACCAAAGATACACGTATTTAAATCCTTAAAATGGCTCTCCTGAACAAAACCGGTTTTTACCCTTAGGTCCCTTTCTATTTTGCGCGTCACATATGGTAAATAAAATATAATTTATAGCTTGCAGAGGCAAAGTGAGTCTAGAAACTTTTAAATTAAATACTATTATTGCAGTTGAATGTTCAATAAGAAAATGCTTAATTATTGCAATATATTGAACTTTAAATTATTTTCAAAAATGACTTAAAGAGTAAATTTTTATAATCTTAAAAAAAAAACACAAACATGATTTCATTTGTAATTTTTATACCGTACTTGTGCCACACTAAAGAGTATAGGTATATATTCTGTCGATTCAGATATGTTTCTCTGTCTGTCTGTGTAGCTATTAAAATAAACTTTCTGAAGTCCTTAAGCAAACAATATTTTTTTTGCTCATTATTTCAAGGATATATTACGTTTTTATTCTTATTCTTCTTTTTTACAAATTAAATTAGCATTTAACTTCCTAAATAAAATTCAGTATTGTTCATTGTTAAGAAAAACTTAAGACATACAAGAGTAAAAGATGTAGCACATGGCCTTGAAATTTTTGCAGTGATCAAAACTGATTGTTTTTTATGTTGTTTGATTAGACATGATTAAAATTTAAAACGCTAAATGCAAACATTCGACAATGATGCAATGACGACATTATTATTTATTTATTTTTGGTTTATGTTGAAAAACAAAAATAAAGACCAATAGGGGTAGCTTGGCCTTTAATTGCACTATTTTAAACAAATATATGTGACTGTTGACTTAATGCATTTTAATTTTAATCATGATCAGAGGACAAAATAAAATCAGTTTTTAATCACGCATCGAACATGATATAATCAAATGTTGTGTATAATTTTTACTCAAATTGTTTGTTTGTGTGCCTTGATAATAATTTTTTATATGCACAATGGACCAAAAATGCAATGTTTTAGTTCTCTACTTTAAACATAAATTACACTATCGCTTGTGAAGAAAAGCGATAGATTTTTTTTATGCCCTTCATAACTAGTAAGAAAAGTATAATAAGCACAGTCGATTCGCTTGTTATACCTTTCGGCAGTACTATAGTAGTCAAATATTCATATTTTTAAATTAGCAAATTTGTAAATACTCCTAAATATCTAAAAAAATTTCCCAACGAAAAATATTCAATTAAATAATACAGGCTTACAAATTCAAATCAATTGAAAACCGTGCGGGGCACTAAAGCTGAACTATTTATGAACCAATCAGGCTGAGTTTCCATATCAACCTTATGACGTTAAATGACTTTAAATGAAATGTCTTCAATATAAGTAAATAAAAATAAGCCAAAAATAATTTACAAAAATGTTGCCCGGGTGTAGGTAAAAGGGTATATATTTATTTCATAATGAAACTGTACTACACAAAGCATCGGCTATAGACATTAAGTTACTTTCAACAAAATTGCCCTAAAGCATGTGACAAGTTAAATAAAATATAGACATTTTAAGTGAATTAAATTGAAACTTGCTGTGTAAAATCAAATTGCTTACGTATAAAGTTTAATTAGTATCAGTTCTAACGGTTCCCTATAGGGATGGCCAGTGGGCTCATGGACACAAACAGGCATGTTTAAGTTAATTGTTGTTGCTTTTTAAACAATAGTTAAATAGACGAACATGGTTTTACTTTAATACAAACATAAATACCCTCAAGTTGTTAATACATGTGCATATAAAAATGTATACTATCAGTGTGTGTGCGTGTATTAATTTTTGTTTATATCGGACTGTGTGTGAAGAGTATTTTATTATACTGGTACTAAATAGCATCACAAACAATTCCTTTCTAGTGCTACTGAAATAAGCATTTTTGAATTTATATACAAAGAAATTTATTCGCATCATGCTTGTCATATGGCTTTCAAACCACATAAATTTTATAAAGACAACAAGGCATACATACGGTTGTTTGTTTATATGAGGGACTAAGTTCATGTGTGAATATCTGTCTATGCGATTGAATGTGTACAGTTTTGAAAATTTTTTAAATCTTTATCATTGTAGAGTGTTTGTATGGATTCAGTCAAGTGGCAATAACCGCATTCTTTTTTAATTTTGAGTTTGTCATAAAATTATGAATGCCGGTAAGAGACTGTTGAAAAATTTTAAGTGTGTATATTCGCGTTTTATATAAAATATTGAAAGTTTTGAATTACTAGCAAGCCCTAGATTCTTGGAGTGACGCTTTCGGAAAAATCTTTTTTCCTCAGCAACAGCATTTGTGTCATCAACTTGGCTGACTTTCTAAATATATAGAATTTTTATGTGACTATTGAAAGTCGAAATGTGAACTAATATATTATAAAAAGCACTATGCTACAAAAGTTGAGAAAAAAAAACTATTTCGGGGTTCTTATGTACCAATTCTATGTATTTGGACTCCATAGATAACAAAAATAACTTCAGTTTTTGTAGGTCACTTCGTAATCGGATTTTATAATGGTAAATGTAGTAAAAAACGGGGGTTTTTCAGAATTTTGAGTCATAACTTCTTTGTTTTCCGACGGATTTCTATCATTTCTTTTAGTTAAGGGTTATGATTTTATCTTTCACACAAGGTGTGCCCTTTGAAAATCGGTTAATAAGTGGCTAAGTTATAGTGTAAAAAACGCATTTTTCCAAAAAAAAAAATTTATTTCTCAGGCTATGAGATATCAAATGATATAAATATTTATTATTGTGAAAAAAGAGGTAATCACTTCAAAAAAATAGGTATGTAATTGAAACGCATACTTTGTTCAACTTGAGGTCGTATTAAATATAAAAATTTATGTATTCATTTTTGGAGGGAAATATCTATAAAAAAAATACATTTTTATAATACGACTTTTGTTTTATAAGCTAGCCTTTCAATAAAATAAGTCATATAAACTTACAATTAAATATTATCACTACATAGTATAAAACAAAGTCGCTTTCTCTGTCCCTATATCCCTATGTATGCTTAAATCTTTAAAGCTACGCAACGGATTTTGATGCGGTTTTTTTTTAACAGATAGAGTGATTGAAGAGGAATGTTTAACGTCACAAATCCGCGAGGCAGGTAGCGCTATAGTTGGTATCTGGCTTATTTGCCTACTACCTGTTTTTACCCGGTTTCGCACGGTTCTTTAATCTATGAGTACGATTTCTTAGTGTAAGAAGATCGAATATATAAAAATATTAAGGCAAGACAACGTTTGCCGGGTCAACTAAATAGTTAGAAATAAATCTATTAAAAAATAAACGACTACATCTTTTTCCAAAATCTTTTTTTTTTAGAAAAAACCATCATGGCTCATGTTAGCTTAAGTTTTTTATTCTAGTTTTTATAAAAAAATATTTTTGACTTCTTGTCATTCAAAATTGTAAGTTAAACTGTAACAGAACCTTAATTCGTTTAATAAAAATATCTTTTATCTGAAAATAGTGCTTAAAGTTTCAACCAGAACCAAATGAAAATTTGTAACTATTTGTAGATTTAAATAGGTTATAGATCTAGGAAATTCATTACATTATGTTAGAGGACAAGATCACTCTTCACATATCCTTTTTTTTTTTGAAAGTTTCTATTTTTGTTAATTTAGCATTATGTAAAAAAATTTTCATTTTGGTCACAATTATAATCAGAATCCAATGAAAATTTGTAACTATTTGTAGAATTATATGGATTATACCTCCTGTGAATTTCATTAGATTTGGTGCAAGAATAAACCTAGCTCCCATATATCCTTTATTAAAAAAATCTAAATTTTAGTCTCAATTACAAACAAACTATAATGTAAGTTGACAGCTATCTGTAGATTTGTATGGGTTATTGCTTCTAAAATTTTCACTACACTAGGTGCAAGGACATGACCACCACAGATATATCCTTTTTTTAAATTTATATTTTTGTTAATTTAGCATATAATAATTTTTAATATAGTTATTATTTTTAGAAATATTACAGAGTATAGTGACGGCAACTTTTATTTAAAATATTTTTATAATTTCTAATCATATTTTAATTTTTATAGTTTCTGTTCATATAAACCTCTCTTATATTGAATTTATATTGAACCGAAATCTATTAGATTTGATATGAAATCTCTTTTTAAATCTATTTCATTTTCGGGACAAGCACAAACTGTAATAAATTTCATATTAATATAATAAATAACACTTATCATTTTTTTGTGTATGTATTTCCATTCATTTTAAAACATAATTTTTTTAATTTAATTTTTTTTTTTTTTTTTTTTTTCATCCAAATGTCAAATTTTCTTGTCCAGTGTCGTATTTCTTTTGGCTATTAATAACAAAACCACAGTTGTATGACTAAGTAAACCTGGATATTGACTAGATTTTGGCAAAATGTAGTAACAAACTAGATTTTGTTTTGTATGGGAAATCTAGTAAAAATGAACTAGACTTCGATCAAAATCTCGTATGAATTAGATTTGGCTTCAGTGTAAATTGCCTATTCAATAAATGCTACAAGTTATAAATAAATTAATACGCTTACTAAATACTAGAGCCAGGAAGCTATACAACTTTGTTATAGAAATACAACTTCCAATTATATGTATCCTGAAGAAGCTACGCAAGTTGGAGAGAAATATCGATATAAAAATTTATTTATAAAATAAGACCTCAAGCTTAATAAAATAGACATTTTAATTCAAAAGGAAAAGGTCATAGCATGTCTTTTTATTTAATTTTTTTGAAATGAAAATCGTACTTTGTTATACAAATATACTTCGCTAAATTTGTTATTAATGTGATTGTACCTGAAATCAATTGGAATACAAACAACAATTTTAATGTAGCTTTGTTTAAAGAAACAAAATGATACTTGTCAATTGGTCATAACAGAATATTTTTCATTTACTTGCATCCATTCCTCAGAGCACAGTGTAAAGTTGTGGAGTAATTAAAGTTGATAAAATTATTTAAATTCCAAGATTTCATTGTGATTTTTTAAAATCAAGACGTATAGCAAATATCCTATAAGAGAGTGTTACAAAAAAACATATAATATATAATTTTTAAGATGTCTTAAGCATACATAGATACTAGGGTAGTACTTTTGAAAAATATCAGTGACATCTTTGAAAAGTATTTTATTGTTTTATGAGAAATTTTCAAATATTGAACTTTTAAAAAATATGACATCTGTAAGGTATTTTGAAACAGTTGGGTAAATGAGGGTTTGATATCCATGTCACATTGTAAAGAGCAGACACCAGGGATAGTATTGTTGAAAAATATAAGTGAGATCTTTCTACCTTATGGCTATTGCAAAGTTATGGTAATATTTAGAAATAAAACATCAATTATTTCAATACTTTCTAAGTATTTTTATCAGACGAAGAATTTTTCTTCTTCCATTATTCTGTATTTAAAATTTATTATAAATTTTTTTTAATAAAAAAATGAACAGGGCTTCATATATATTTTTATATTGAGAAGAAGAAAATATATAAAAATATGTTTTTTGTTGGGTTTTATGGGGCCTAACCCTAAAAAGAAGTATTTATATTCATTTTTAATTTTTGCTTGAAAGTAAAATAAAAATGTTATTATTATCTAAGTTTTAAATAAATATTGAAATAACGTTAAGCTGTTTCTATTTCTGTACAAGTAAACTTCTGAGTTTCTAAAAAATATCTGCGAATAAACAAACTTTCATACACAATCATATTTACCTACAATAAAATGAATTGCTTTTACATTTTTTCTAAATTTTTTTTTTTTTTTTTTTTTTTGCAACAAAATATATTGCTGGTTTTTTTTTTCCAAACAAATGATACTATAGCCGTAGCTTGCATAAATGAAATGGTGGTACTTTTCATAGGAATGTAGATGTGTGTGTTTGCTTAATCGTTTATACGGCATATGTGTGAATGAGTTTACTTTAATACTGCTTTATTGCGTATAGATTTATATTGAAAACCATACGAAGTATGACTTTAAAAAAAGTATATATCAAATAGAAAAGAATTTTTTTATGGCAACGAAGGCCACATTTTTGTAAACACATACATACAAAAATTACATACATGCAAGTATATTTTTTTTCTTTTAATTCAATCCAATATCAATAAAAGTAAACATATACCCTTCTGTACTATAGGATTTCTATATCAGTTTTGCTGCATATGCATATACTCAGCACTCTGGGTCACAAGTTGTGTCTCAACGAATTTGTTAGCCACTAAGAAAATAATTGATGAAACAACAAATTCCAATTAATTTTTAGATCAAAGTAACCGAAAACTATTTCCTAAGTTTATTAGGGCGTTTTTATCAAATTAGTATGCATTTCGTTTTTTTTTTTCAAATTGGTTCTGTTACTACTGTAGGCATCAGGCAAAAATTAATGCTTGCTGGAAGTATTTTTGTAACAGAATGGAGTCACTTGCTTTTATAATGCATGATTTTTTTTTTGCAATAGTTTTTGCTTCCACAAAATGCTTATTTTATGCATTCTTTGATGCATTAAATTGATGTTCTATAAAAAATACAAGAAACTACTTAATTTTTTTTATTTATTGCATAACACTTACAGGGATAGAACATAAACTCGTCACTCAACCACTGCAGTCACAAAGCTCTGTAAAGTTGAGTGTTTGTTTTATTTTCACTTTTAATAAACACTGCGTGTGCGAAATGTGTGTGTTTACACACAAAAAAACAGGTGTCTGATCAATTTTTTTTAACTCTCGCTTACGTTAGTGCTTCTTAGAAGCAATAAATTTCCATTCGAAACTAGTTTGTTCTTGGGATACATTTTTCAAATTTAATTTTTATGTTGGGTTTACTTAAAGATGCATTCGTTTTTCCAGAGAGAGATCATTTGAAAAAGTTTTTCCATCTACGCTATTGCTTCAAGATCAAGATTTTATTTTGCTGGGTAGTAGCATCACTTAATTATATATAAAATCGAAATTAGGCTACATTATTATTACAAAAGAAAATTCCGGATTTATAAAGGGTGTCCGAACAAGAATGCAAAATTTAAATTTGGCGCCACTTGAAGTGTCATTGTTTGCCATTTGAACAATTGTTATTGTTTGCTAGTAGAAGGTACGAGGTTAGTAAAAAATGACCATGGACAGCGAAGGGAGTTCGTTAATTGGGTATTGGAGAGACAACATGAAAATGCTGATTTTGCCGATAAAATCATCTTCAGTGACGGGGCCCATTTCCATCTTGATGGCTTCGTTAATAGGCAGAATTGTCGCATTTGGGGTGAGAAAAATCCTCGAGTGATTCACGAGAAGCAAATGCATCCTCAACGTCTCACTGTGTGGTGTGGTTTTTGGGCTGGAGGAATCATTCGACCTTTTTTTTATGAAAATGAGGCAGGTCAAGCGCAAACAGTGTGGTGTTCGGTATCGTGAAATGATAACCAGTTTTTTCTTGCTTAGAATTGAAGAAATGAATGTGGAGTTCTTGTGGTTTCAACAAGACGGCGCCACATGTCATACAGCCAGAGAAACAATTCAATTGCTGCATCAGTCATTTATTTAAAATTTAAACCTTGCGTTCTTGTTGGGACACCCTTTATTTTGGTTTATTTTACATAATTTTTATTAACTTAAATATTTCTAAATTTAACAAAAATCATTTTATCTTCCGTCAAAATAAATTTACTTTTAAAATTGAGAAAAAGCAACAGATTGATGAAAAAGATAATTTTATTTAAAAAATATTATTTTTTTGTGAGCTGATGAATTTCATAACAAGCTGTATTGGTTGTGCTAGAGTAACCAATTTCAAATTATTGCAAAACTGTTTTAGTTAATAGCGCAGTTGCATGAATTAAGAAATCGTAAGGAAACAATACTAGAAAACAGAACTATTTTTCAAATCGAACTTGATACAGAAGTTTCAATTCAATTGTTTTCACCTTTACATACATAATTTAATAATACATATTTCGTTAGTGTAAATTGCTAAAAAAATTTATAAGAAAAGTTTCAATCTGATTTAAACATTCAAAAACCGTCTATTGATCGATTAAAACTATTAGGGTTCATTTTATTACAGCTATTATTAGTTAAAGTTAGAGTTTTGAGAGGTAAATAGATATTTGTTGACTAAAACTTTCAAACCAAATTTGGATGGGTAGTTAAGGATACTCTAGCCGATATTTAACTTAATAAAATTTTTAATTTAATGTCCAACCAAAAACTTTAAATTAAATTTCGCTAGTAAGAAATATGATAAACATGAAATAAAACTTAAAAAAATTTGAGCGAAAATAAAAGTAGAGCATGATAATCTTAAATACTTTCATATTTTAGGTGCTGAGACCTATTCATTTCAAATGATTTGAATTTTTGTTCCTGCTTATGAACCTTCAACGATCTTACTTTTAAACTCCGACAAAATTCATTTTATTAAAACTAAAACTGAAATATTCAAGTTACATTTCCATTTCTTTAATAAAATATCGACCTAAAAATGGAAGGGTATTCACTTGCAAATAAATAAATCTGCAGTAGCGTTAGTTTATGGTAACACAAGTAAAAAAAAAAAATTGGTGACGGCGTTAGTGCTTGTGAGTATGCTGTTGTTGGCTGTATTGCTGGAAAATCATACTAGTATTTATTTTGGTTTCAATATCTTATTTTTTTTTTTAATTTGCATGTTTTACAATACACAGCGTTTTATTGTTTCAGTATATTTATATTATTTTTATATATATCGTTTGCACAAATTTCATAACCATTTTGAAAATCTTAAATTTAATTTATACGTCTTTTTTACTTAGTTGTTGCTGTATATTTTGTATTGGGTACTGCGGTTCTACAACGTTTGTGCTTTAAAATTTTGTTTTCATTTTAAGTATTTAATTATTAATTTAGGTACGGAAGAAATGTGCTTATTAGTCGAATTGAAAAATTTGGAGTAACATCCATATCGAAAAGAATTTTCTGTATTTTCTATGTTACGGGAATTGTCAATAAATAAGGTTTAAGTAATTTAGGCTTATTTAAAATTGAGAAAGCAACTAAGATTGTTTAAACTAAATTTGTTACCAATCAAAAATTCATAATAAAAAAACCGGTGTCACAACTCGAAATATATTTAATAGAACTAAACTTTTTACTGTATTATCGAATTAAGGTTACTATAACTAAAGAATGTGATTATTATCACAACCTTTTTGATTGATAAAAAATTTAGTTATCACAACCGAAGTTTATTTCTGTGCGTGTGCTATCAGATACTGCATAACTTCTTTATAGATGCACAAATAGATTTGCAATAAGCAAAACTTGAGTTTTAAGAGGATTGTTAGAAATATTACCAAATTTCAAGGGTACATCTGAAATATTTCACTAAACAAAATTAAGTGTCTTGTAAAAAAAAAACTCTTCTATCCAAATGAGGCTGTTAAAATATGTTTAAAAAAGGTAAATTCGGCTGTGCCGAGCCTTATATAGCCTTCGCTTTATTAGTTACATATTAATATTTTTAACTTTGCCCATCCTTTTTAAATATTTAACAAAACTAAAAAAAATTAATAATTAAATTATTGCTTTTAACAGGTATATACTACGTATACGTGAGAGCATTTTTGGCAGCAATATTTTTAAAATTAAGTCAGTACTGTTTTGTCTTTTGTAATGAGTTTTCAGACTTAGGTTGAATGACGTCACCGATGTTGTTAAAAAAAATTCAAATATATTTTATAATTTTGTGCATGTTTCTAAGTTTATTTAAAGCACCAATTTTTTAAAGGGACGCATTTAAACTGTAATTTTAAAGAATAGTTTTAATCCATGGAACCGCACCATCTCGATCTTGATGTATTTTTTAAGAAAAAATATTAACAAAAAAAATTAAGCCTTAAGAAGTTCGTGTTCATCTCTGTCATTTAAAAATCTATAATCTTATATTTAGTTACAACATTATTATTAAGTTAAATTACCATCTAGCCTCAGGTAATTTTAATATTTATAATTTCCATTTAATAACATCCTGTAATTCAAAGTCTTTTCATTACTTATTGCACTCATATTGGCATTCTTAGCTCATCATCCATTTTTACACTTGTCCACCAATCAAATACTCTTTTAATGACAAATTATGGAAACTCATATATTTGTTTTTCTCTTAGTTTATTAAAAAGTAACTGTTTATTAAACCCACTAATAATGTAGGCACTGTATCAAAAAAAGCAACAAAAATGTCTCTCTATTTGTGAATAGAATAAAGCAAGAGAAAAAAAAATCTACCAAAAGGCATAAGTTAGAGCTGCATATGTGAATAAACTGCTTTTGAGTATACTAAAGCTGTCATGCGATAGAGAGAGAGAGAGAACGCAAATACTCATTTGATATAGCCACATAAGGAAAGAGAGATCTCACGCAAATAAATGATTTGCACAATCTTGCAAAAATGGCTTTTCATTAAAAAAAAAATTGTATTAAAAAATGGTTAGAGTCATTTTTATATTAAATATTTATATGAGTGGTTTTGTATATTTTTTGTGGCCAATCACAATTATGACAAAATTTTAAGAAATTTAAGGAAATTTTAATCAATTTCTTCTAAATAAAAATAAGTTAAATTCACTATTTCGCTAACGCAAAATATAAATATTTTTCACTTTCCCCATTCTTTATAAATATCAAAAAATATAAAAAAAAAGTTATATAATTTTAACGGCAAGCTTATTAGGCTTGAGGTCGTATTATAAAAATTTTATTATTTATTATTAGAGAGAAATATTGATTTAAAAATAAATTTTTTATAATACGACTTCAAACTTAATAAGCTAACCATTTCAATAAAAAAATTAAATGAAAAATTATATAGAAAAAAAAAAAAAAAAAAAGAATTGAGAGAGAGAGAGAGAGAGAAAAATATAGATAAAAATAATTTTCTTAGAATACATATTTTTTATTAATTCTAAATAAATAATTAAGTTCAGTGGAAGAAACTAAAATTAACGAATTCTAAGAAAAAAATCCTTTTTGAGAAATTTATTTTTAAAAGCAATAAAATGTCTGCAGGCATTAAATATTTTTAATAATAAAAAATGAAATTCTAAGAACGATTTCTTATAGGAATGCATATTACATATAAATTAACTGAATTATGGAAACATTTTAAAAAATTTTTTTAACCAAATTAAATATTTAATATCGATAAAGATTTTCAAATTAAAGGCTGTTGTCATGTATAAGGCCCTTCCATTAGTTATTTGGAAAATAATTGTCAAAAACAGGCAAGCCATTACCATTATGTATTTATAGCAACGAAAAGTAATCGGTATTCACAGCAGTGGTGCCACATAACAAATTTTATAATATTTATTTTATTGAGAATTTGTAATAATGGAAAAAAAGCTATTGATCACTTTATCAGTTATTTTAACTAAAGTTATTTAAAGCTATCTGAGACCTTATGAGCAAGTTGTAATAATGGCTCTAAGTATATTAAATAATAACATATTAAATCTATACACTAATCCAGATACACATTGTACTACGTTTTAGATTAAACAACAAATTGTTATATGTAAATAAAAAACAGTAGCAGTAGGACTTTTTCGTAACAATATTTTAGGTTTTGGTGTATTTTCTGGCATTACGTAAAATTTTCAACAGGAATATTTTTATAACATATTTTATTCCTTTTTAGAGCTGCTTTGTCCCTTCCTTGAGTTTTCAATTCAAAGTTAAATTTAAGAAAAGCAAAAAAATTTAAACCCCATTTAAAAGCTAGACCTTCATAATAATGTGCAGGGGTTTTTCTTCTTTATCATAATCAGTTGTCAGAAATTTGTTATTTTGAAAAAATTGTATTTTGTCTTACAGTGAAATATAATTATTGTTTTATTAAGTGTTAAAAATTTTTTGGTTATTTCTTTTTATAACTAAAACACTCATACTTATGCATTTCAAAATAAAAGAAAAACTAATTTAAATAAAGTATAGAAGTGGTTTCTTTATTATTTTTTGTTGTTATTTTGTAACATTACGTAATTGCAAATAATTATAATTTATTTATCAGATTTGAATATCCCAGAATAATTATGACATTTATCTAATGTGTGGTTTTTTGTTTTCACTTATCTATCAAGCAATAATGAACAATAGTTATTGAAATTTTCAAAATTTTCTAATGAACACAGTTGACCAATAAATCTGCTCATGATATGTATATCAATAATGTTGGCAAATAATTTTTTTTTTAGTTTGAATGCTACTGATGACAAAACTGTGTAATTTAGCAAATGGAAAAACTGTCAAGGATAAAGTTGAATTAAAGAAAAAATTTATTATTTCTAACAAAATCATTATGGAAACATGATGAAGTTTAAAAATATTTTCTCACAAAAAATTTTCGAATACAGTTTATACTCTGGTTGTTATTGAGTTTTAAAACAAGTCTGGAGATTTAATTTTTTTTTTAATTTTTGGTTTAATTTTTAAAATCTTTGTTTTATTTTTTTAATATCAAGTGGCGATCTGTTTTAAAATCAGCAAATATGCCTCAAGTAAAGTGCAATGTCTGGAATTTCTTGAAATAACTTTTGAAGGTAACAAAACCTCATAATAAGTTTTGTTACCAGATTTTCAGTGCTACGGAAAAATCATGTTTTAGACAAAATGTTCATGAAGCCATAATATCCAAACCGCAGTAAACTAGTAAAACCCACTAAGGTTGTTGCTTTCAATAAGTGATTCTAGAAATTCCACAAAAGAAGGAGTTGTTATTTTATAAGTACAGCGTAATTAAAATGGCCTGCGGCTCGCTTTATAACTTGTACTGACGGCTTTAAACACATGGCTCGTTGGTATATTTCTAAACAGACGAATAGAGTTGATTGCACTTGTGTGTAGACACATATAGAATTTTCTCTAAATAATAAAATGTGTTTGTAATTTCATGTTTTGCAGCATCTGTCAATGGAAGTGTTAATTAATGAAGTGTATGTGTAACTATGTACACGTCTATGTTAATATTCAAATGAATATTAATTACGGTTTTAAATCGCACTCAGATATTGCAAAAAAATAAATAAATTTAATGTGGCTAAATTATGGTTTGAAAATTTTAAATTCAGTTTAATTAATTCCATGAATATTTTACATATAAAATCGCATTAAAATTGCATTAAATTAATTGAATTTTTTTCGGGGGAAGGAACTAAAGTAATTGATAATAAAATAAAAATTATAAAGTTTTATTCATTGGTTGGCTTAAATAATATTTTTGTGTTATTTTTTTTACTCACACATACTCGCTTAAAAGAATTTAAGTTATAACCACAACAATTCCACCGTACAATTATGACGTTTATGTCTTATGCTGGCCATACACACTCAAGTTCAATGCAAAGTCAGTGCTAGAGACCGGCATCATTAAAAGTTTCAAACTACACAAGTAAATTGCTCAATATTTTATTTTAAAGCTGCAACATGTAAAAATACTACCCAAAAGTTATTGCTATAGTAATTAAGAATAATCAAAAAATTGATTTAATTTTAATTCAATAACTAGTTTCTTGTGTGATTTGACTTTAATTACCGAGTTCCTTTGTATAATTTTTGGGTGCCTGGTTTTGAATATTTTTTCACACTAATTTTTCAAAACCTCACAATAAATCTAAAGGTTTTCGACATAAACTATAAAAGTTTGTTGTTGAATATTAAGAAATTGTACCAAATACCAAAATAATTTTGATTTTCTTAAACTAACTTAGCAATTAACAACAGATACAAACACTACACAAACGAACCAGAGTCTGTAGTAATTTTGCACCAAAATTGCACTGGGCCTCATTGCATTATGTCTTTGTTTGTACTTGTGTGTGAGTATTTTTTTTATGAAAGTGTTAATTTTGTACTTCACTGCATGAAGCATATGAGTATCTGTTTAAGTGTTATTGTTTAAGTAATATGAAACCTGTTCCTTTTTCTTTTACTCTTCCGTTTAGTTTTAGTGCCCCTAAAAGTGACTAACTCTTTCACCTCTTGTTTATGTGTTCAGATAAAACAAGTTGAAGACGGTAAAACTCAGGTTTGTAGTCGTTTATTTTTGTACTAATTTCCTCACTTGTGCATGTGTGTGTGTTCAGTCTTACACGTATGCAAATATCTGCTGTTGAACTTAAATTTAAATTTTGTATTATGATGACATTATAATAGAATAAAAAACAATTTACATATTTTCCAAACTTTGTGCACAGTGGAGGGGAAATTTTATAAATTGTTTTAGTTATATATAAAAAAAAATTACTTTAAAATTTAAAATAAATTATTAAATGAATTTTAATAATATAAAAGTATAAAGCAAATTAATGTGTGAATTTTTGATTCACAGAATTTTCTGTTTTTTCTATGGGGTAATAACTGGTGTCTCAATAAGAGTACATTTTTTCACTTGCAAAGAAGATATGCTTTGATCAAGTATGGAATAAACATCAGTCAAATGACCCTCATAGCTCTGATGACAAATTATTTTCAGAGATATAGCTGTATATCACCAATATCGAGTTGGAACTCAAGAATTTGTTTGTGGCGATATATGAATAAGCCCCTGATATTCTTACTAAATTTTTTTAATTTTGTCACCTTTCAATGACTTCCGTAATAAATGAAAGGTTGTAAAACAAAATAAAAAAAATTAATAAAAAATTTTTGTTGAACTTAAAAAAAAAATTTTTAATCAATCCACTGTGCTTTAAGAAAAAGTTGAGAAAAACTTCTTTTTGTAAAAAGTCACTCTTATAGGAAAGAGAACAGGGCAAACATACATAAATGCAGACATTTACTCACACTTACACACATGCAAAGTATAAACTTTTAATAACAACTAAAAAAAGAAAAAAAAAAAAAAACGAATCAGCCGTAACACATACACTGTAAAAGTTTTTATGCAAGTAAAGTACAAACTCTCGCACATAAAAGCAAGTATGTATAATGGAATTTTCATGTAATTTTATACAATTGTATTATGGTGTTGGATTTTCAAGTATAAAAAATTAAAAATAAAAAAAAAGTTACGTGAAACGAAAGAATAAAAGAAATGAACATCGACAGGCAGCAACTACAGTCAAGTTAACAAACAAAACTAAATAATTTATGAATAAAATAAGAAAAAGAAGTTTTCAAGTAATTGAAAGAACAATTTAAAAGAAATTCTTAAAGCTTAAAACACACAAAAGTAAGAAGCATTAATTTTTAATCTCAAAAATACTTTATTAAAAAAAATAAGCAATAGTAAATGATGATTAAATTAAATGCAAGAAAAAAAAAATTAAATAAATTAAAAGCAACATGTGTTTCATTTTCATTATTGCACTAGTAAAATTCAATAAAAGCAATTTAATTACAAAAAAGTGTGAGTGAATACGGCTATTGTTAACAGAGAATTAAACGAGTTTCAATAAACTTTAATACGAAAACTAAACAAAGGAAATGAGCATTATTTCACACAAAGTTTCTGACTTCAACAATTTTAATTTCAAAATTATTGCAAATAAGTAGTTTCTCAAAAACGTCAAAATCATTTAGTAGTTTTTGTTTTGTCATTAGTCCTTTTTTCACTACAAAAAAAAAAAAAAAAAAAAAAAAAATTCAATCTAAAGGTAAGCGGACAAAATGTAAAGGCATAATAAAAACTGTTTCAAATGCATTCTTGCTAAACAACAAAATTTATAAACGTAAAGGTGAAAAACATAATTTATCTCTATCATGAAAACGTTCACAAAAAATTCAACATTTGTAGTTTTGTAGTACTTAACTAAAATGCCGTAAAAGAAAGTTGCAGTATTCTCGTATTTCTTTTTATCCCCTCATTGCAAATAAGAAAAGTAAATATGAGTTTGTGATTCTCCGTTTGTAATTTTAACATCTTATATGGGGCACCCTATAAAGCATATATATTCTGAATCCTTATAAGTTCCTATGTCTATTAAGCCATGTCCGTCTGTTTGTTTAGCCATTGAAATTAGCTTTTTAAAATGCCCAGGCAATTTCAATTGCTATTGAAATTAGGCCAGATCGGTCCATAAATTGTGGAGCTACGAGTCAAAAACGGCAACTACCTCTATTTTTAACCATTTTCTGGGTGAGTTTTTTTTGCGTATTTTGTATAAAAATTACAACACACAAAATAATGTAATACGCAGTTTTGTCAGAAATAACAGTTACAATATCTACAAAAAAACAGAACGGTCGGTTCCCAAATAGCAAAGAGAAATTAAAAATACAAACGAAGTTTTAGATTTTCATTAGTTTCTGCTTTGTTTTTTTATGGAAATTTTTAAGCTGTACATGTGCGTAATGTTTGTACACATAAATACGAAACCAGACAACTGGTTTTATAAAAACGTGTGTGTGTCTTTTAAATGCCCTGTATTAACATTATTATTTGCTTTTTATATGAACTGAACAATCTAATTGTTTAAAAAATTTTTATGAAAAGCATTTAAAAATATTTAAAAAAAACATATTAAAATTTCTTAGAATTTTTTTTTACCGATTTTGGCCTATACAGGCTAGGTTATAGTAAATAAATATATAAATGAAATGATATAAAAATACAGTCATTTTATTGATTTTATAAATAACCATCTCAGAACGTATTTATGCTTAATTTCAATTTCTTTAACTGAAATTAATTATTTATTTTAGGTTGAATTATTTTAATCAATATTTGCGATTTAATTAAAAATCTTATTTATAATTTTTTTTTAATATTTAAAAAGAATCTGAAAAACTGAAAGTATGAATATTTGGCTTTAATTCGGCACTTAATTTGTTAAAATTAAAAAAATTCAACTTATGCTTTGATTTGTTTCAATTAGTTTCTTAAAGTTTGTAAATTTCTCTACGGTCTCATCACCACATTCGATAGCTAGTCATCATATCGCATATTTCGTTACGTGTCGAGTAAGCAAATTATCTGTTATGATATCTATCGAATCGTTTTTTTGTTGATATTGTAATAATAAATCTAATATTAAAAAAAAAGAAAAAAAAAATTAAAAGTGTACCATGAATTTAGATAGCAATTGTGCCCGAAGAATTTTTGTAAAATGAAAAAAAAATTAAAGGGAGTTCTTTAATAATATTTTATTTAGTGATATATGTGTGTATGTATTTAAATATAAGCTTATAAACTTAAAAATAAATAAAACTTAAGTTTAAAAAAATTTTTGTAGACCGGGCTAGTTAAAAAACTAATTTGTTTTACTTACGACAGCTACTTTGCTATCGAATACATAAGATCCAAGACCCGTTACCGAAAGCCATCGTCTCAAATAACGATGCATTTTACTAGACATCGAGTGCCATGATACCAAAATGAAAAATTTCGATCAAATTGACTCGATATCGAATGCGGTGATTAGACCTCTGATTAAGCTGCACAACCAAACCAAAAAAATTTTTTTTTTCATCATTAATTGTAGTTGAGAGAAACATAAAAAAATACGAACACGTGTATCTGCGTTTAGAAAATTTATATCTGGGTACATGTCAAAATGGGGATTGAAGTTTACGTCTTTTTTCAAATTTTAATTACAAATCAGTCTAGGTACTCGTAGCTTATGAAATGTTCAGCAAACTTTCGTTTCAATAGAACGCATAAACTAAAGAGCTGGAGGATTGAAATGTAGTACAAGAATATTGATTGTGAAATTTTAGTATTCGCCTTTGATGAAAATTTAACTCTTTATCAGCAGCAATAAGTAAAAAATTTAAATATAATATATTAAAGTTTTAATTCGTACTTATTTCGAGCTGATGCAAAAACTTTCTACAAAACTGAATTTCAGGAGTGTGTTTATATAACAGAAATATTTTGCATTAAATTTAACTACAAGTCACTAACAAAAGAAAGCTGAAGATATAATATGTGTTAATAAAAAGAAAACGGAGACTTTAATTAGTTTTAGTTTTAACTAATTTCTCTTCTGTTAATATTGTTAGTTTTATAAGGACCTTAAAAATGTACAGAAATTTTAATGAAATATTCATTTTCATTTTAAATTCTTGACTCTTTTAATAATGTCATTATTCATATTGAATTAATTATCCTGACTAACTTTAGTAGAATCAAACAAAACTTTCATTGTTAGAGTTTGTTTTTTTCAACATATAATATTTTTCTTTTATTCTTGTTATAATATGGCTTTTAGTTGTTAGCTTGTTTTGTATATTTTATAATTGGCATTAGTTTACAATTTGATGGTTTGTGGTTAAATTACAATTAATTTTCATTTAAGCTTTAATTAAATTTTTATATTTACCATCAGCTTGAATCAAAAACAAAAAAATATTTGTTTTACAGTCAATAGCAAAGTGTGTACATCACTTTTAGGGTTAATTTGAGTATACCGAACACTAGCAATATAAATGTAATTATTATGAGTAACCCAGCAAATAATTAGAGAGATTTTGTATGAGTGAATATTTTTACTTTAATTAAAATGCGCTTCTTTGTAAGCACATATACATTGTTGCAAAATAGCGGGTAACTACACGAGAAAATGCTAAAAATTTGTGTCAGATATACATATATTTTTTAGAGCTTTCAACACTACAAGTTTTAAATACAACAATGATATACCTTCGCTTACAGTAGTGTATACACGAATGCACTATTGTAAAGCTGATGTAAAATTTTTAAAAATTTACATGGAGTTACGATGACTTTAATATGATTTTAATTAAATTGTTAATTCCTTTTCCATTTCATTATAATTTAATTATTAAAATATATTTTCTTTGCTAAAATTTTGCTTAAAAAAATAACAACTTGTTTGTAAAACAACTCGTACTTACTCAGCATGTAATAATTGAAATAAATTGATTAAAACACTAAATGGGTTTTATGTTTTTTTTATTTAAAATTTTTTTTTTATTTAGTTCAGTAAAAGTCATGATTTATAAAAACTAAAAGATTAAAAATAATAATAATTTCTGTATGCAGTTTTGAATTAAAAAAAATTTTTATCACTCGGATGTTTTTATTTTTCAACTCTTTTTTTTATATATAATTTTTCGTAAAGTTATTCAATTGTTAAATTTTGCTTGTAGTATAACTAATTGAACATTTGTTTTTGTTAGGAAATAATATACGCTTGAATACATAATTAGGTTTGTAATCCTTTATATTTATTTAATATTTTTGTTTTTTGTATACAATTTAAAATGTAAATAATATTTTAATTGACGAGTAATTGGTTACACCATTAAAATTTTAGACTCTATGACAATTGCTTTTTTTAAAACTCTTTAAATTTATAAAAAACTGAACAAATATACCTTTAAACAGCTAATTTACGATAGCAACATATAAAAGCAATCGAGTGATTGAGCTAATAAGCTTGAAACACATAGCTATCATCAAATTGTCTGACATTATATAGCATAAATTTTTTTTTATTGCAAACGTATTTGAAATACTAATAAGGAATAAGACATAACAAAAAAGAGAAAAATATTTAATGAAATATTTAGGAGATACACCATTTTTCATAAAATCATATGTTATAAAAAAAAACTTCATGAAAAAATATGACTGCTGTGAGCAACCCCTCATAACTTAATGTGCTATTGCAAATTTGAGTCCATTGATTTCTTTAGACAAAATATTAAACATAGTTGAAAAGTCTTATTGTTTTAGGACTTTTTTGTTTAAATAACAACAACATTTTTTTTACTTATCATAAAATAATACAATTTTAAGACTTTATGACTGATACAACACTACTGTGAGTCCCCCAATTGTTTTTAAAGTGTAATATGCCTCTTGGACAACTTTATTCAACTGATTTAGTTTCGACCAACAGCAAAATATCAAATTATGTTTGATACCGGTGCTACAGCAAGACCGTACAATTTCACAAAATGATCAAATCACTGACGTGTTTTGGCCGCTTTATAGAAAAATTTAGATCTAAATTAAGGCAACTTGATATCGATCTAAATTTGAATAGTTTTGAAATGGAAATTTCAATCGATATCAAGTGCCATAATTTGGCATCTAGAGTTTTTATTGTTCTCTGCCATTTCTGCTTACAAATTATGACGGTCAAATGTGTGTAAAATTTTGTATGCAAGACAAAAAACTCATTCACTTAAATGTCTGCTATTTATAGACCAATCAGTCTGAATTGCAACAACAACTGGGTTAAATTTAATTAGGCCACTCACCGCAAATTAAATATTTCAAAAATCTTTAGCGATGGAGATTAAGCTTTAGCTGCGAGAATTACAGTATATGGCTGCTGAACAATTTCATTCAGAAAAACCTATTTAAAAAATATTAAAATTAAAATATTCAACCTTATTATGACTGTCATTCTCTTAGTCGAATTCATGACAAGCTAATATAAAACACATGGCCGGCGTTACCACATATGCTTGCCTACCAACAATGGCTCCAGTAATAAAACCTATTATGTGCCTACATTATGATTTTATAGCAGCTAATTTGTAGTAAAAATATCATTATTGAATAATAAAAATATTTTATGTTATAGAATTTAAATTATTGAGCTTTTAATTGAATTAAATTTTAATATGCAAAAAATAGTTTAACTTTCAATTTGTTCATTTAGCAAAATCAACTTGTAATAAAACACAATTTATTTTTTTTTACTGTTACAAAAAGTGATTGTACACTAGTTGACATCTTTGATGGCAATTGTAAATTCATTGAACAGATTGAAGTCTTTCACTTGAAATTTCTCATGGCATTGAAATTAAAGGGAGATGAAATATTTGTAAGGAAAGAAAAGTAGGGTGGTGATTTAATTTATCCTCTGGTTGTTAGCTACCTCTTCTTTTTCTCTTTTTCTTTCTTACATAAATTTTTCTTCTAAATAATTTAATGCTGTAAATGATATTTAAATAATAAATTAACTAAATTATAAAAATTCAAAAATTCTTAAAGAACATATAAAGAACATATACCATTAAATTCATAACAACTGTGTTGTTTTAATCGGCCCTCTTCTGTAAATCGAAAAGCGAGAAATTTCTATAAGCTAAAAAGTGATTATTTGGTGGTTGCAAAATACTCGTTTTGATATCATTAAAATTTAAGTTGCAATAATTTTAGTAAATTATTCGATCTTATAAATTTATTATTATTTAATATTAATCAAGCTTAAGATATCAAAAATAAATTTATCTAAAGAAGACTTTCAAAAGAAAATCGAAATATTTTAAAATTTAAGTTACAATTTGTATTATTTAATATTAATCAAGCTTAAGATCTTAAAAAACTGTTTTTATTTAAATTTTCCGATATTTCGACTTTCTTATTTTAAAACCAACACAATTTCTGGAATTAAGCACAAATAAAGATTAATATTTTGTTGATCTTAAGCTTGATTAATATTAAATAATAATAAATTTATAAGATTAAATAATTGAATAAAATTGTTACAATTATTATTTAAACGTCAAAGTCAAGTTTTTGTGTTATAAAATTAGCAGCTATTGTTTTCTATGGTTGGAAAGTGTTTTTTGTGTGTGATTTCCTTAAAAATTTTGATAAAAATTTTGCTAAAAATTTGATTTTATTCAGCGATTGAAACTGAAGCGAAAATTCAAAGAATTTTCAAAAAAATATTTTTTATAATATTTTTAAACTTAAATGTATGAAAGTTTATGTAATTTTTCTAAAATAAATTAAAAAGGCTTGAAATTTTTTGTGTTAATTGGTTCTTTTATAGTCATTTAAACTCATTTTTTACACAAATAACCCATACGATTTACTTTCGGCAAGTTTGTTTTTTTAGTTTTAGAACGAAAAAAATTACACTATGCAACACTTTTTTTTACCCTTTGTGGTGGTGGTTGCTGTTTTAAACTATTCATAATATTTATTTATTTCAGTAAAACATATAGAAAAATTTTAACTTTTTCAATATTTAAGAAGGAGCCACTAGATGCAGTTTTTTCTGGTTAGTTTGTTTTACGCTTTTTTCTCCTAGCCTATAGCTACAATTGTGTCAAAGACAAGAAAACAAAATTCCAATTAATTTGCGAGATAGAGTACAAAGGGTACAACGTTGTCATTTTAGCCTTTTTAAGGCTAGATTAAACCTTTTTTCTCATATTTAGCCTCGATATTTATGATTTAGCCTCTAGCTTTTTTCCTATTCTTTTTTTGTTGTTAAAAATAGATTAAAATATCCTTTTCCTGGAAAAAATTAAAAAAATCATACATAAGCAAGCTAAGGTTGAAGAAAATTTCTGAGCAGAAATGAGTTTGTTCTGTAAACTTCAAACTTGATTAAATTTTTATTTTGTCTGAATAATTTTGAATTGACTTTAAAATTTTTCAGAAAAAAATCACATTATTTGTATAAAAAAAATTTTGGGGGATAAAATTATAACCATATTAATTATTTAAATATGCTCGACAAAAGTTTGATATGTAAATTGATCGAATGAAAAGAGTGAAGAAAAGTGTTGCACTTCTGTTTTCTATTAATGCACTTTTTTCTTTGCGTGTACTTCATATTGAAGCTTTATATTTCAAGACACATTTTTCGAAATGGTTTAATTATGCTGCAGAAAACTATCATTAATTGGTCAATTTAGTATTCAGTTATCTAGTACTATCGTTAAGTAATGCTAAGGTCACTCGCTTTTTAGTACGATAAATCAAGTTAAATATCAGAATAAAAATTGCATTGAAATCAAGAAACTAAGGTAAAAGTTAAAAAATAATTCAATTCGCTTATAAGTATTTGAATCTATGTGGAGGATGACCTTTTTTCTTTTGTTTTTAATATTTTATATTCTCTTCTGGGTTTTATTATAAAAATCATAATTATGTTTTTAATAAAAAATATATTTTGAATTTTAAGCTGTAGTTTTTTAACTTGTTCTAGTCTTTTTTTGGCTAATTTAGCTCTTGACAATACAATTCGAACGGTAGCTGAACTAGCAAAAACCCACTCTGGAGTTTTATTACTTTTAGGGCCATTATTAAAACTAAGCGATAACTAAAAGTGGGATGTTAACGAACAGATAAATGCTTTTTGGTTATTACAAACATAGTTTAAGTAAAAAGTCTATAATAAGCTAAAGGTAGGTTTGTATTGCTCATAACTTTTAACGTGAACTTCAAGCCATATTTTCGATTTTAGATATGGCAACCTCAGCATCCATAGACATCGAATAATTTTTTTTTAAAACACAAAAATAAAATAACAACTACTAAAATAAAATTTTAAAAGTAAAGAATTTCTTAGTTACTTGAAAAATAATCGTCAAAAAAAGGCATGCCGTTGCCATTATGTATATATAGCAACGAAAAGTAATCGGTATTCACATCAGTGGTGCCACACAACAAATATTATAATATTTATCTTATTGAGAACTTGTAATAATGGAAAAAAGTTATTGGTCACTTTATCAGTTACTTTAACTAAAGTTAACTATAGCTATCTGAAACCTTATAAGTAAGTTGTAATAATGGCCCTTAGAGAAATTCCATACGAGAAATAGTTTGCACTGGATTTGCACTGTGTTATTTGAAGTCGGCTTAAAGGACACCCAAAAATGTGAATACGTTTTAATACGGCTTACAGAACAAGGCCGATACCTTTTTTTTTATTAGAAAATGCTTAAATTTCATTTAATTAGTTGTAAAGTACTGCTTTTAACTCTTATTAAAAATTGATACGCATAATTTGTTTTTTTATTATTTCAATAAAATTTTTATTTAATTTTTATTGTTTCACTTGATATGTGTAAGTGTGTGTTTTTTATTTTTTTCTGTTTTAAATATTACATAATAATTAGCTCTTTATTAACATAATTGTATGTTTGAGTGTATATGTATGTGTGTGTATTGTTAGCACAAACTTATAAAACGGATGTTCAAATACAGTTTTTTTTTATTAAAAAAAGAATAAATAAATAAGTCATAAATACCCTAGCATATTTAATGGTGCTTACTAATTGCAAAACATGCACTGTTATTCTCTGCACAAAAATGTATGTGAAAAAAATAAATAAATAAAAAATAAAATGGAATTAAAGGGAAGGGGAGGGAATTGATTGAAAGATAAACAGACTTTTAATTGATGTGTGTGTGAATGTTTTCAGTATGGTTATATTTCATATTTATAAATAATGTTGATGTAATAAACAAGAATAAAGATGAGTTATGATCATGTTAATGTGGTGTTATATATTTTCTTGATTTTAATCACTATTTTTTAACTGTGGCTGTGTGTGTCTGAGCTTTTATCTGTTTATTTTTTTTAAGTATTTGACATTCTTTTATGCTCTTAAAATTATTAAAATACTGTATAATTTTTATAATTATTATAAATATATTTTATAATTTTTTATTGTAAATTTAAATTTTACTACACTCTATGCTCTTTTTCTTTTATATATAGATATATGTATTTATATAATATGTGTTTTTTTTCAATTACTGATTACTTTATATGTATTTAAATTAAAATTATATTTTTTTATATAAATTTATAAATAAATTTGTATGTTGTGAGTGTTTGTGTTTTTATAATTTATAGTTCTTTACTGGAGTTTATGTTTTTGTTTTAACTATTTATTGTTTAACGTAACTAAAATTGTTCTCATGTTTAAAGTAAAAACAAGCTTTTCTTTTATTTTAATTCTTTTTTTTTTATTTGTAAAAATGCCACATGAAACTGTGCGTGTCAAAAATAATTTTCCATTATTTTATTTATTTTTCTTTTCATTATTTCACTGTCATTAAACATAAAAAAAATGTTGTATTGTATGTTTTTAATATATAAAAACAAATATTATCAGCATTTTAATCAAAAATTTAATTGTGTTGAATTGAACGCTTAAATTTATATTAACTTGCCAGTTTTTTTTATGCAAAGTTGTTATATCAAAACTGTTATTGTTTTTGTTAATTTTAATTGCTAGTTACGTTCGATTTGGGTTGTCAATTATCGAAATAAACAGCTAGTACCCTATAGTGTAAAACTATAATATGTATTTTTAGTTTTTAAATAAAATTTTGTTTATTGCCAAACTAATAAAATCAAAATTAAATAATTTTTTTTTTAATTTTGTGGCTTAATTTTTAAATGTTTTTCTTGTTTTACGTTGTATAAAAAATGTTAAAAAGCAAGTGAAGTGATTGATATTCGTAAGGGCATAATTTATGCAAACTTGCTCTGAGATTACACTACGCGAGATAAGCAACAATTTCACTCGTGCCCTACTACGCAAGGAGAAGAAACAAAGTCTACAAGACTGCTAGATGGAAATAGGGTTATACAGCAGTCAAAGAGACTCATTAACCCTAAGAGCATTAGGTCAGAGGTTTGTTTTAAAACTCAGTAGGAACGATATTCAACTCTACCTTGAGCTACTTACGGGCCATTGTAAGCTTAACTATCACATAAGTAAAATTGGTGTTTTACTTTTACTTTTGTCGTTTCTGTCGGGACGGACAGGAAACGTCGGAGCATGTTCTGTGCTAGTGCGTGGCGGTTGCAAGATGCCGAGTTAGCTGCTGAGACAGTAGAACACTGGTGTCAGAAGACCTAAGCATGATTAGTGTTATAGAAATTACGGAAATTAAAGGTCGTGGTACGATTATAGCTTATTATGATATTAACAATACACATTTTATTTATTTTTAATAACTAAACTTTTTTTTTCAAGATTTTTGATTTGAAGCCCTGTAGGGTAAAAACAGTCAAAATTCTTTTTGTATTTATTTTAAAAAAATGTCTATTAATTTATTCATTTGAACCACAGAACAATAAAACCAGGTAACTTCAAAAATACAAAAATAACAACATTACAAAAAGACCATATATTTTGTTATTGCTTTTGAGGCTCCTCTTGACAAAAATTATTTCCGGTGGTTGATATTAAGAAGTGTGCTAGAGTGAAACATAAATGTGATCTCTCTTTAACACATTGATATCTCTAAATTTTTGCCAGAACGAGCTTCAATAATGCATGATTCAGCTGGCGTCTAAGTGTCAGTCACCTGGGTTTCTTACACCATGATTTGAACAAACATTTTTATTTTGTGAATGTAAAATTTTTGTGCCATTTGCTTTAATTTATGTGTGTTGTTTTCTTGTTTTAAATTTAATACAAGTACGTAGTTTCATAAATCAGCTTTTATGTTCAATCCTTTTAAGTTGATATGTAAGTAGCTGTGTATATGTGCTTCCATGTGATTGTTTTGAAGTATTATTATTTTTTAAATTTCTCTTTATCAATATTTACAAGTCTGAAACATGTCGTTACTTTATTGTTGTCTTTATTTATTTATGCAGGCTTGACACTATAATACAAGTATTAAGATTTTTATTGGATTTTGTCAGCTGTTTTTATAAACGTTTATAGAATTTTTAAAAAATGGTGGGAGCCATACGCCTGTCAAATTTCTATCTGTATTTTTTTGATGAATTGTTTATGCAGTATTATACTTTTTCATTTGATTTAAATTTTTGACAAGTCGTTTTACTCAGTATTGCAGTGTACAATCGAATTTAACTTGATTTACATTTTTATATTTGCCAATAAATATTGAAACCTTTAGCATATTCTACTATAACATGTGCTAATGTTAGTGCTGATTGATTATTGCTTAAAATGAATTTGTTCAAGCAGTTTAAATTTTTCTTATACAGTATAATTAAAACCACACGTTTGTTGACTGAAATTTCATTTCATTTCGTAATCAGTTTGTTTCTCTAATAACATTTCTTTTTTATTAAATATGAATATTGTATTGACATATTTTTGATACCAGCATAAATGTGATTGTATTTATAAACAAAACCGATACTCTGATACTGAATTTTAATGATAATTTAGTAAAAAAAAATCTACGTAAATTAAACAGCAACATGCAAGTGATAATAAAAAAAATTGATTTACCAATTCCAAATAAACAAATTTCATTTTAGTTGAATTTATTGTATTTTAGAAAATTTTTAAAAAAATATTTAATAAGTACTTAAATAGCGACATATATATTTACACCCTACTAGAGCTTATTTTTTTATATCGTAAGCTGAATAATGAATTTTTTAAAACTAAAAGTATATTTAGTGTATTTTATTTGGAATATTTTTTTTTATTTGTAAAGGTACAATAGATATGTTTAATAAAATTTTGTATTATACGCTGGCATAATTGTTATATATGAATTTTTTGGTATACAGGCGCATATTTTAGGGGGAGAAATAGAGAAAAGGCCACAGTCACAAAAAAAAACATTTATTAAGCAAATTTTCTAAGAGAATTTTTTATAAAAGTATTTGTCCTTATGCTGGCGATACACATTCATGGTCAATGCAATTTTGGTGTAAAATTACGGCAACCTTGTAGTGAATGTATTCATTTTTGTTGATTAATCATAAGCCTTTAACTTTTATTGAACTTGAAAATATATAACCCGCATAATATAAATTTTCAGCTATAAAATTTTCCACCTGTTTTATCGGCATCCACGTCTGATATATCTAATTGAATATCTTATTGCTTTAGCCATATGAAATGTAAAATAAAATTGTTTCAAATTAATATAAATTAAAATTATTTTCCTTGAGAAAGACATACGAAGACGTATCGAAATATTGGAAATTAATTTAATAATAATTAAAATATATAAAAAGACCTAAAAGCTTAATAAATTAAAAAATTTAATAAAATACTCATTTTTATCCAGTAAAGGTGTTCAATAATTGCTACAGATGGTCTGGCATGGCCTGAATATGGTTTTTATGCTTAGATTATTATTTTTTTTAAATTTATTAAGAAAAATTTTGTGTAGCTTTTAATGAAATGAAAATGTGAGTTTCAATAGATATTTTGATTGTTGTTGATTATGATTGCTTTAAACTAATGACGCGTTAAGTGTTTTAATCTGTCAAAAATTCGAAATAACGCAGCGGCAACGCTGAGCAATTTAATTCTGACACTCGTCTTTTAGTGAAGTTGGCTGCAAAGCAATTGTTTTTTTTTTTTGTTGACCAGTATTGATATGTTAACAATTTTTTTTTTAGTATAGTGTTTTTAAGTTTATTTTTGTTTGTCTTTAGTGGGTTTTATTAAACAAGCCAGCGCTTTTATTTAGGGATAAAGCTTTAATATAAATATAGGACCCTAAAAAAATGCTTCGCTTGCCGCTGCAATTTAGGTTGGACTGTTATCTCTTAGCGCTGCATAGCCAATATTAGTCGCTTCGGTTAACACGGTTTACTTTTTTTATCTTAACTTTTACATCCCACTTTTAAGTACTTGATGCACTTTTGGTTCCTCAGATGCAGTTAATCCATTCCACTCCGCTACATCAATTGCAATATTGGTGATCTAGAATGATAGAAATACAAGATTACGTTTTACGTAGATGACGCAGATTGTCCATTACTTCAGCACAAAAAAAATTTTTCTCCCTCTTTCTCTTTCTTATTTAGCTGTAAATTATTAGCCAATAGCAACATATCGCATGACGTCAGTTCTGCTATATGCACAAAAAAAATTTTAATTTGACGCATGAGATGGCTTAATTTTATATTTCTATCATTCTTGGGGGTGACCATCTCTTTTCTGCAAGGAAATTTCAAATACTCTTTTTTATCTGCTGGGCAAATTTAAAAAAAAAAATTTAATTTGTATATTAATGAGAAAAATTCTGTTTCCCAATAAATTTAACTAAAATTGTGTATATACAATTTCTATACTGAAAGAAGAATACCATGTGTTTTTATAACTCCCTAGATCAGACCAAGTATAAAGAATTTATAAGATACATGACTAAATTTTAATGTTTTCTTATTAAAATTTTAAAACTCATAAGAAGTTATTTTCTCAAAATGCTTTTTTTTCAGTTCTCAAAAACTTTTAATTCCTCCAGATAAGAGACACATAACAAGTAAATCATTTGCCTTTCTTAAGGAGTTCATAGTGGCCTTAAGTACATCTTCATTTGAAAATTATGATCAGTATCTTGGTTTGATTGTGTGTTATTTTTTGTTTTTTTCTATCATTTGGTTTCCTGTTTTTTTTTTCTTTTTCTAAATAAAGTTAAAACTTTTATTAATTTTGGTATATTGTAGGTATATCATACAAACTTATGCATAAATTCAATAACATCTAAGCAGACAGAGATCATTATATTTATATATTTTTTTAGTTGTATTAATTAAAGCCTAATTTATAATAAATAAATGTTACTTTAATCGTTTCATTTCATATAGAGAATTTTTTAGTTTTCTGTGTAAATTAGAAAGTGATTAATATTATTATTGTTATTGTAAATGTACTTACAAACAAATTGTCGTTAATTTGATTTTTATTTTAAATTTATTTTACAATTTTTTTTTTTTTTGGTTTCTACTAAAAAAGAATTACGTAATACACCATACCACAGCATACCACCAAACAATTTAAAAAAGTCATATTTTTTTGTATTTATTTTCGTTTTCACTGATATTAATTAATTACATTTAGTAAAAAGAAAGCGCACAAAAAAGTAAAATTATTGTATTTTTAGTTCATAATTAATTGATAATTATTGTTTTAAAGGGAGGGGTTTGTTTTGTTAAAATTTTTATTTTTGTCAAGTTTAAGGCAACGGATAGTGATTTAGTTCAAAGTCTTTTTGATGATCCGTTAAGGATTTCTTTGAAGTTTCCAAACGTCTGTCAGTGATGGCTACAAATGGTAAACGCTGCTTACGTCCGGTTGTAAAGCCAGCACCCACTAAACGGGGTGAGGCATCGACTACTCGATGGTAAATGAAAGAGTTTGTAACCGAAGAGTATGAAGGTGTAGATGAAGAGGGATTATTGCTACTGCTATTGCTACTGCTACTGCTGATTTGCATTTTAGCTGCATCCGGTAATATTGTAGTTGTATGTAATACTGATTGCTGTTGCTGTTGTTTATTGTAATCATTTGGTATATTGGCTGAATAGCGGCCATTTATTGTTTTTGTTATAGCTGGTGCTTTGTTATAAGCCACAAAGCCTCCAGCATTAATAAAGTTATTATTGTTCATATTGTCATTGTTGTTGTTGTTATTATTATTACTTATGTATGCTACAGGTACCCTGCGGTATTCAGAGCCAGAACTGGGTGCAAATTGTGCACTACGTGATCTGGGACGATTCATATAACCACCTGCTATAGACGGATAGGAGGGTAATTTATGTAGAGCTGATTTTTTTGTTGCTCTAGAATTTGCTGTTGGTGGTGATGTTGATGTTATTAACTTTTCCATTTGCCAATTTGTTATTTGTGAATTTCCTGCTGGCATATTTGCTGATTTAGTTTCAATTTCCTTTTGCCAAATTTCTCTTTCTGCCTTTAAATCATTGTTAGCTACATCATCATTATCATCGTCATGTTGTGCATTGCGAGTGCTGAATTCATTCTCCTGTTCGTTTGACTCCAATGAAACACTAACATCTTCATCTGGTAAATGATTTTCAGTATGAGAATATTGCTGTGCTGTTATTTCATCTTCATCTGCATTGCCATGCACAAATGGATAAGGTGGTGGTAAATTTGTTGTAGTTGATGTTCTTTGTTGGGCAAATAAATCATGTATTTGACGTTGCCGTTGATGATAACGCTTACGTTTCTCTTTAAGATAATCATCATCAATGCGCACTGACATGCTACCAACGTTTGAGTCACGTGGTCCGGGTTGTAGCTTAGAACCCGACCATCTTAACTGTTGCGGTGATTTAGTAGGTGGTGCAATGGTGCCCTCCAGCAAATCCAATAATTGTTTGTTGCGTCTATTAAACTTACGTATATAAGGTGGTAAATTATCATCCTTATTGTTCTCATTCTCTTCAAAATAATCATCATTGTCATATTCGTAATCTGGATAGTTTTCTGATTGTTTTTCTCGCATTTGTTCTTCATGCAATTGTGATTGAACTCTGGCTAAATGTGGCCACTTGGCATAGTAGCGATCAAAGTCTTTGATATCTGTGATCTGATGACCCATTTCTCCTATGCCATTACCACTCACATATTGCTTTCTTGATGGTGGTGGCATGGGTGTTGTGGGGGTAGTTAAACGTTTGGGTATCATTTTACGCTGATAGGCATGATGACGGGATTGTTTGACAACTTGATGATGATGGGTTGGATTATCTTGTGCCAGCTGCTGCTGCTGTTGTGGTTGATGATGATGATGATGTTGTTGATGATAGTGGTGATTACGTGTTTGAACATGATGTTGAGGTCTACTATAGTGATGATAGGGCGTATAACCTCCTCTAGAACGTCCCACTCCAATACCACTCCGTTCCGATGCTGCTGCTACTGTTTTCTTATTACCATTTCTTAATACAGGACTTAACTTTCTATACCAATCATTAGTATCAATTCTCTCCCCTTTGGTTATGAATCTAACTTCATTAGCTCTTTCGCTGTCATCATCAGGTGTTTCTACAAAATAATTAATTTGACCTTCATAGAATGGTTTGCCAGTAGACTCTTGTAGTTTTTCCAATTTCTTTATATCTTCCTTACTATCCTTTTCTTCAGGCGCTTTCAGTACAAATATGGGAGCCGGCGGTATTAATGCTTTAATTTTCTCCAGCTTTAATTTCTTAGCATGTTTGTCCTTTAAAACATTTAAAGCGACCACATCATCTTCTGCCATATTTGCTTTAGCTACAGTTTTTGTTGGATTTTGCTCTTGTGCAGTAGGAGTGCGACTGGTTGTGGTTGTCAACATCATTATCTGTGAATAGCGTAGATAATCTTTGTATTTCTTTTTATGGGTTTTATGACCGTAATGTTTGTTGTTGCGTCTCAGAGATTTTTCCTTTTCAAATGCTGTTTTCTTTCTGGCTTCATGCACTGATTCTGTAGTTCATTGTAATAGTTGTTGTTGTTTGTTGAATATGGGGTGTTGAAGTAAATTTTTTATCGCATTATCGTGTTGCAATTAAAGTTGAAAATGCAGGAACAAAAAAAGTAGCCAAAAGAAAAAAGAGAACGAAAATGAAATATGAAATACAGTTATCTAGCAAGATAGAGTTTTACATGTTAAACTTTTGTGTTAGATTACACTTTTTAATAAAATAAATTGCAAAAAATTATTTTAAAAAAATTCTGTTTTTTTTTTTTTAAATAAAATTTTATTTACATTGTAAATTCACAGATCTATTGATTCAAATATTTTTAACACTGAAAGAGACACTCATAGAGTAACAGAAATAAATGAAAACATGGATTTTTTTTATAATTAAAAGTTGAGCCTATAATTTCTGTTTTGTAGCTTTCAAGAATGAAAGCTTCATATAAAATCGTCATTTATTAGGCATCGGTTTTTTGATCTATTAAGCGATCAAAAAGCTTGTCACCATTTTCTTTGTGCCTTCAACTTTTTTTCTATTTTCAGAGACGACAAAGAAACTTAATTGATACAATAATATTTAAACTGGTGATTCAGAACTGCTTGTTACAAAATGTTTCAATAAAATTCTAAGTTTTTGTTATGTTTTGCTTAAAAAGCAAACTTTCAATAGAATTTTCCCTTGTGAATGTGAAATAGCAAAACGTTTATTTTTGGCTATAACTATTGTGAATTCTGTTGATATAGTGTCAGTTTTAGGAATTTTTTTAACCATTTCCATTTAATGTTTTTTTGGGGTTTTTTCTTTTGGTATTTCTCTTGCTCTCATGTACATACTGGTAGGGCTATATGGTTTTTGTTTTCTTTATTTGAAATGTGTTTAAGGGTTTTGTTGTCATTTAATGCTGATTACAGCAAATTCTATTTAACATTCAAAATCATTGTGACTTGGAAGGGAAGCGGCTTCTCATCCTTTTACACTCATACATCTGCATTGTGGTTTTGGATATTTTATGGCTCAGTTGTACATTATTCTGCCACCACCATTCAACTATTTTATAACAGCAGTTGACATTTTATTGTCATTGACAATAAAGGTTTTCATACACACACATGTGTGAGTATATATCTTTTGCAGTTTCATTGTACAATTGTAAATCATACACATTAGAATTATTTGCTTCTATTGTTATTGTCGTATAGTCGCACATCCTTTATAACAATTTACTTAGTGGCAGCAATAATTATTTTCTTTGCTGTTGCTGTTGAGATGTCATATTCTTTTACAGGAAGAGGAGATTCTAAATACAATGATTAAAAGTTTGAGCTATAAAAATATCAAATGTTTTCAATTTAATAGTTTTGAAATTTACAATTGAGCTGGAATGGTTGTAGTTGATTACTAATTTAAAATGATTGATACCCATTCCACGTACTTAAGATTTAAAGAAACTGTTTACTATTACAAACTAAACAAGCAACAAAACTCAATTGAATTTGAATTCTAGGCAACAATTTAATCAAAACCTAACACGTACAAAATATATTACTTTTATAATTTGGCAGCTTCAGTTGATTATTTGGCAAATACCTTTGAAGTGTTTGAATAGGGAATGAAAAAAAATTTCGCTTGGAGTTAAAACACCCCTGTTAGTTTTCTGTGTTATGAAACAGACAAATATAAATACAGAGAATTCCTGACACATCTTGCATTTGATTATGATGCTGCTGATAATAGTGTGTGTTTGTTTACACGGTTTTATTTGTACAAAATAAATTAAACCAAAAGCAAAAAAACTAGTTAAAACTAACTTACATGTATCAATTAGAAGGCATGATTTATCAAATTTCTAATTTAAGCAGAAGTTGTTAAAGTGGGGACAAATGCGGAATGTTATTAAAGTCTATCATACCTTAGCAACATTAATTGAAAATCATAAATAAAAGTTCTTTCTGACTAACAATCCAACCTAAATTGGAGCGGCAAGCAGAGCGTTTTTTAGCACCATCTTTTTACAATAGTGTTAATCATCTTCTTTAATAAGATCCACTAAAAACAAAGAAAAATAGAGTTAAAAACGTTAAATTCTAAAAAAAAAATTAGCTAACAAGTCATTACTAGTCAAAAAAAAAATTATTTTGCTGCCAACTTCACTACAAAATACAACTTCATAGTCAAAATTGTATTTTCTAATTGCTCAGCGTTGCCGCAGCGCTATTTCGGTATGCTTCTGTATGTATGGCCATGAGAATTTTTGACAGATAAAAGTGCTTGCCATGCCAGTTTAGGTATAACTGTAAGACTTAGAATGTATGCTTACTGCTTAAAAGGTCGTTTGTTAGATTTCTATTTAAATAGAGGCTGTTTACTGCAGACAAGTTTAAAATTTTCATATTTAGATCTATGATTTAATAGTCCTAACTTAGTCGGGAATTCAAATTGTCATGGGATTCATGACTGGGTATTGAAACACTTGACAAATATGGGGATTATTTGAAATAACTTATGTAACAATTCATAGCTACACATTGTTGCTTTTTTCTCATCAACCACAAATAAGCAACTCTGAAACTATTATTTTATGAAACCTTTCATAAAATGAGAAATTCGTACAGTAGTGCCATTCACTACTTTTAAAGAAAACTGTTTAGTTAAAAATAGTTAACAATAAACTTAAAGAACTTGTGATTCAGTAAAATAGTTAACTGTCACCTGTGTCGTTAAATAATAGCCAGAATTTTGTGTGGTGTTTATTTAACGGAAAAATAAAAATAAATAAAGAAAATATAATAAATAAGCCAGTTTTGGTTGTTGTACATAATATTTGTAGCCACGGTATTCATATCAGTAACGAATTTTTAACTCTTAAAGTTAACCAAAAATTATAGTCTGTTTTGAAATCTCTAACAAATTAACGCAATAGGTACTCACTAATTGCAACATGAGATAAAATGTCTCTTCTGACATTGTTCCCGTTGTTAACTCTAATTATAATTGTAGGGTAATTCACTGAGATAATATTTTTGGTTGTGAAAACCAAAATGTCTTTCTTTCAAAAATTTATTTTGACACTTGATTTTTTTATTTTTATTATTAGAAAACTAAGATCGAATTGTTACATTTTAAAATCGAATAAAAGTGTTAGAAAATTTAGTTCTTTTTGAAAATAGCAAAACTGGCTTTAAACTGATTTTACATTTTAGAGTAAAAATAGCGTGGTATAAATCCGTGGTAATGTGGAAAAACCACTTATGTCGTACTAAGCCATTTTACTTTTACAAGACTGCTGGAAGGCTGAAGAGGGCATGCTGTTGTCAAAGAGACTACACAGACTTAGCTATCATATGTGGTATAAAAAACAACGTTATTTCTCCGGGTTGGACAAGAAAGATCAGAGCGGTGGCAAGATGCAGAATGACTTGCTTACACACAGAAAACAACTTCGGTTGTGAGAACTAAATTTGTTTCCAAGCAAAAACTTAGTTGTGATAATCAAATATTTTAGTTGTAACAACCAGAATTTGATAGACAAGTTCAATATTTAGTTCTCTCAAAAATATGTCAAGCTGTAATACCGATTTTCTATTGTTGCGATTAAAAAATTCGATTATCGCAACTGAATTTTTTATTGGCAAAAAATTTAGTTGTCACAATCGAAGCTGTTTTCTTAGTAGAGCTGGTGGGATCCTCTTCCCAGGAGACCTAAGCATGATTAATCTAACAGCAATTACAGGATTCGTTATTTTAGTAAGAAACTGGGCTGCATAATAAATCGTAAAGGTCATGGTGCGATTGTGGCCCATGGTGATAATAATAATAATAAGTCATAGTAGAGGACTTCAGTTACAGAAGAATTAAAAAATTTTTTTATGAAATTATTTCAATTCTGGAAAAGAGTATTGGTTTCATCACAATCTTGCTAATTGGGGAATATATCGTCCCTGCATCGACTTAAGCTAAGTATTTTGAGTTTATTCTTTGGTTATCCCAAGATATTTGTATGTTGACATGCGCTTATGCATTGCAGAGCAAGGTACTACCAGACAAATACGTAAACAATCAAACACATTAAAGATTGGATTTTGTACTGTTTTTTTTTTGCATCGCAGTACAGAGTAACCCTCCTGTCCCTCTAGATTGAAACAATGGGAAACATTTTGTGGCTTTGCTCAAGGGCGAAAAATTTAAAATGAGCAGCGGAATACTGGCCACAGAAAACCTAGATAAAATTAATGTTACAGCATTATAGAATATAGTGACAGTAGCAGTTATGTACAATTTTAATTCATGCTCTTTATCAAATAAATTATTTTGTGTGAGTGTATTTCAGTAAGTAAATAGCCAACGGTCCATAATCAAAGTCACAAAAAAGTAGGCTTTAATTAAGAGCTGCTGACTTTTGTTCATGAGAATTTTATGAATTTAAATATCTTTTAAATTTTTATATTCTCTAAAATAATTTGAAATAGTTTTTCATATAAATTTAAACAAAATATTCAAGTGCTACTCTTTCATCTTTCTGTTTCTTTAAACAATTTTCAGATTTATTTTTTTAAACTACTAAATGAAGAATAAAATCCTGTAGTCAGTCTATTGAAATGATTGATTTATTGTTAATAAATGCAACTACAAGAAATACACAAGTACGCTTTTGTTAGCAAACATTACTTTTGATGATTGATATTTCAATTGATTTGTATCAAAAAGTAATAACAATAATTTATATTTGCTTTTAGATATATTCATTACACACAATAGCAAATAAAATAAAATGCGACAGATAAAATAACCATAACATTCCATAATGTCAAAATCAAAATAAAATACTGGGTATGAGTTTGAGTGAAAAAGAAGTTTAATACTTATACCAACCTCTGTCATTATTATCAGCGTAGAAACTTAAATCCTTGGGGTTCGATTCTCCTGATGAGTGATGGTGATGCTGCTGCGGCTGCTGGTGGTGTTTACTGTGATAATCTGAAGCAGTTGTTGAGTTTTCTTTTAAAATGTCGTAATATTTTTTCTTGAAATTTTCTTCTTGCGATGATACTTTTGCCACAACATCCGCATGATTTTCTTCGTTGCTAATTTGGGATTTTAGTTGTTGTTGCTCTTGTTCATCTTCTTCGGTAAGTCTGCTGTGTCTGTTGGTGGCATCATCTAAACGTGCAGCACCATTGTGCCTTTTCATTTTACGTGGTATGAAAATATTTTCAAAATTATTTTTGCCATCATTGTCATTGTTGTCATTTTTGTTGCTGCCATTATTGCTGTGGCCTGTTGTTTTTAAAATATTTGGATTTTCGTTATCTTCAATATCACCAATGGCGTCTTGTTTAGATTGTTCTTTTTGTTGTTGTTGCAATAATAGTTTTTGTCGTTCTTCTAATAAATGTTTATGAAATATTTCATAATCATTAATATTTCTATTATTTCTATTGTCATTAATATAATCGTCTGTATCTTTATTTTTATCATTCTCACTCTGACTGACAATTTTTTCATTCAAGTGTTGGTTATGGTTATTAAATGTTCCTTTGATTGTTATTGTCTTTAGGTTAAGTATTTGTTCTTTCTGCTGCTGTTCTTTTTGCTTTTGTTCATGCATACTTTTAAATTTTTCATACTCAGCGCTTCCGTCATCATCGTCATCTTCATCCAGTTCAAATTTATCCTCATCCACTTCAGTATCTTCATCATAATCATCATCGTCAACATTGTAGGGATTATTAAAAAGTTTTTCTTCTACATCACCATACGCGCTATATTGATTCGAATTGTCAATATTATTTTCGTATTTCATTTCTTGTTTTCTTCTATCTTTGTTTTTATTGTCGTTGTTGTTTTTTAATAGCTGACTTTTTTCAAATATTCCTTTTTTATTGGAAGTTTTTTTTAAGTTTTTCCTGTTCTTATCTCTTTCAGTTTTTCTCTCCATTATCACCGTATCATATTCTGCACTGTCATTTCTCTTATTGTTGCTGATTCTATTATTATTGTTGCTAGTTTTGTTGTCATCACTTCGTTCACTGGACCTTTGTGACTCAAGTATCTAAAAGTTCATATAAAAAATAAGAAGCAACTCAATGAAAAATGAAATTTTATTTGTCTTTGCTTCGATTAGAAAAAGGCCTAAGGTGAAATTGTAAAATTTAGTACAGTATTCAGTAGCTAACAAGGCTACAAAAAAGTAATAAAAAGTTTGCTTGTTGACTCGTTTTTTTTTAAGTAAAAAAGTTTTAAATGACTGAAATTATGAGCTTTAAAAATACAGGAAATTTATTGAATTTTACAGAATTTATTTAATAAAACTTCAACTCTTTCATTCAAGAGAACTACGAGTATTATTTTTTATAATTTAATATAAAAACGTTTATTCATTTCTGTGAAATTAAAAATAATTTCAAATATTTTACTTTGGGACCTTTTCGGCTTACACTACCTTTACATAGATTAAAAGTTTATTCGATTATTCAGGGAAAATAAAAATTGTTGTCTTTATTTAGAGGAAGTCATAAAAATCATTGATTATAAACCTTCGGTCCCATATTTCTTTAAACTTGAAAAAGAACGAAAGAGAAGGAAAAAGAGATGAATATAGGAAAAAAATTATTAAGGCAAGTTGGAGTAACTTGAAATTTGTTTGAAAAATAGATTTCTAGTTTGTTTGAATAGAAAACTTGAGCCAATATTAAATTTGATTACGTGTTTACATTTAATTTGTGTTATTTGTTTTAAATTAGAGTTCCATACATTGAAGGGAGTGTTTTCAATTATTGCAGCAATTTTTAAAATAAAAGAGACTGGGGGATTTGGCAAATTCTAAAAACAAATTCTAGTTGTACTTGACAGCACCTACCAGAAAAATAATATCACTTTCCAGATTTTTGCACTTATATCACTATCAAATATAACAGCTAATATTTTACTCAGTCGTAACTCGGTTGGATTAACTACAACAGCTTATTGTAGGCTTAGTTTAAAGAGTCTGCTAGTTTAGAGTTTCCCTCAAAGCTATTTTTCTTGGGTACAAATTTGCTTATTTCTAAGTTATTCAACACTTTACTTGTGAAATATTATATTTCAAAGTAAGAAAATTTTTTAAATTTCCAGCGAAAAATTCTTAGTCGTCAAAGGGTTAAAAAAAGGTATGGAAATAAATACTTTCACTTGTATTCCACGTTAAAAAAGTTCTAAATTTCATATTAAATTTGATTTTAAGAAATTCAAATTAATTAATCCAGCTAACATATTTTAAAGTTGTTCAACAAAAAGGCATCTAATCCCTACTGAATCAAATTACGCAGGAAAAAGTTTTTATATTGAATTCTAAAAAACCTACTTCGTTGGTACACCTTTTATGCAAAATGTAATGTGTTGTTGTGTTATAATGACAAGAGAAACTGTTTTATAAGTTTTCACACACAATAAAATTTTTATTTTCTTTTGCGATCTCTATACATGATTAATTTCTATTTTAATTGTAGCTATACGTTGGTAGAGCAAATGTCAATCATTAATATTGATTAATATTGATGGAATTACATTGTGTGTGATGAAATATTTATTTTTTTTTTTTATTTTTTTATCATTTAAAACTTAAAAATAAAATGATTATTTGCTGCTATTTTAAAGAAAAAATTCAAAGTAAACAAAAATCAAAATCAAATTAAAAGATAAAAGACAGAAGTATCATACCGCATAGAATGCTACTTCTCTCATAACGCTACGATGCCACTAATAAATGTAGTTTATACTTGGTGATTTTCTATTATGATTGTTCAAGCTAGTTGAACAATAAAATTTTTTTTAATTATTATTATTATTGAATTATTACTGTGAGGGAAAATTAATTTGTAAAATTTCCCATCTTTTTTATCTTACTACAAATCTACAATTTATGAATAATGCTGTTGTTAAGTTGGTCAAATCAAAGAATATTGTAATTTTTAAAAGTATTTTTTCCTTATCCTTCAAACCTAAAGGTTTAATTAATTCTTACCAAATTTTATATTGAAGTTCAAATTTATATTGAAGTAAACTTTAATTCATCAACTTTATCTATAAATTTTATAATATTTTACCCCAAATTTGACATTCAGTATGATAGAAATTCATCAAGTATAGACACTGGGTTACTAGCTTTGAATATATTTAGAAATACACAGGGCTTCCTTTTTTCCATAATCTCTAGTAATTTTTTTCTTTTTATGCCATGAATAAGGATTTCTGTGGAGAGTTAAATTTTAATTATTATGATAAGCCAGCTTTAGGTTACATTAAACAGCTTTTTGAAAAAAAGATGGAGTTCACGTAGTTCCAAAACTAATTCATGTTACATTTGATAGTTATTTAAATTCCTTTTTATTACATTTTTAATTTAAATAATTAAAAATATTTTTCAATTATTCATAGAAGTTGAATTTGATATTAAATTTTTATTTAAAGTCGGCACACACAGAAACCAAAATCACTTATGAGAACTGAATTTGTCAACAGTCAAAAATTCAATCGCAATAATCTAATATTTTATTTAAAAAAATCAAAATTCAATAATGTAGTCCAAAATTTAGTTTTCTCAACAATATGATCGAATTTTTATTGACATAACTAAAAAATTCAACTATTATAACTAGTGACGAATTCAGTTGTCAAAACCGAAATTGTTTTCAAAGTACAGTTATTTCTTTAGTACACACAGAAAATAAAAGTTTAGACATGATGACTCGAATTCCAAAATATACTGCTTACTATTAAATAAGTGTCTAAAAAGACTAGGACGAACAATTTAAAATTTTATTATATGGACGCACTGAGTATATCAGGGTGATTTCTTTTTATTTATTTATTTTTTAATTTAATTTTCTAACGTTTTGTTCATGCATAATATCATATTTGATATATATTTCTACAATAATCTAAGTTCAGAAATATATGTCAGGCGTGTGCACCGTTAAAACATATATTTTTGTATATGGACAAGGAACCTATTAATATTTGAATATTTTTGTAAAAATATTAAAAGGTTTGTTGTATGCATTAGGAACTTTAACTTTTATAAATTCAAATTAAGTATGAGAATTTATATTTCAATTTCAACAAATATTAAAGAGAAATTAGATCTTTATTTCTTCACGGTTATAAAAGGATAGATACAATTTTCTCGGTTTATAATTTTTAACACTAGGAAAATATTTACAATTGTAGATTTGTGGTAAGAGAAATAGAAAAGGTGGGAACTTTTACAAACAAATTTGATTTTACAATTTAATAATAATTCAGTAATAATTCTAGTAATAATTCAATAATCATAACGACTTTTTATTAAATACAATTAATGTCCAATTAGTTTGGATAATAGTATTTTTGGCTTTTTCCCCCCAATCACTGTTAACCCAACTAAAAAATTCAATTATCACAACTTATAATTCAGTTATGATATTAATTCAATTCCTAAAAACAATGTTATTTTCTGTGCATAGAGTTTTTCCTTAAAGTTCTTTAGTGCTCATATTAAATTTATTTGTTTTTATTAAAATTTTTATTTAAGAAAAATATAATAATTCAAGCAAACTAACCAAAGCCCCTAAAGTCTCTAAAGTCATAAATATACAATATATTTATGACTATTAGAAAGGAATTTCTTTTTACGTGCGATATGAATGCATATGTGTATGTATATTATTTTCTTTTTTAAGGACACCAAGTAAGTTTATGTATACATACATAACACACATTTCATTTTATATTTATAACACTCAAATAAAGAAATGTATGAACTTATTCACATTGAATATAATAGAATTGAATGGATATAGAGAATGAATGCATGAGATAATTGAATGCTACCAGCAAGTGTCTTTTATGGTACAAATACAAATAATTTCAATAGAATTGTTAACCCGGTTTTGCAATTGAAAAGCAAAAAAAAAAAAAAAAAAAAAAATTATCTAAAATAGAAACAAACAAAAAAAAACTAGTTCGGCTAAGCCGAGTCTTCTACACTCTTCATTGCAGCAGCTAAATATTCATATTTTTAATTTTTCAGCAATATTTATAAAAAAAATTGTTTTTTTTAAATTATTAAAATAATTTTTTTGAACACCTATTTTTGCGTTAATCTTAAACTTATATTCTTTGAAAGTGGTATAAGTCCACTTAAAAAAAATATGAATTAATGTAAATTTTAGTAAGATATAGACACTTTTATCACTGACTCATGTTAAATATTAAATAATAAAAAAAAATATTTACAAACAAATACTAAAGAATTATGAAATATCGAATAAAGAATTTCAAATTAATGCAAAAGTACCCAAAACCAATCTCTCAATAAGACTTCTGTATCCTTAGACAAGCGACCAAGTTAATTTGCATTAAAATCTCATTATTACAAATTAGTGATGGCAGTTTCTGCATTAAGTAAATAGCTGTTTGTTTGTGGACAAATATTGTGTGAAATAATATTTCGGTGGCATGTTTCGCCCACAATTCAAATATCTACATATTTCTTTCGGACCTCACACTTCTCTTCTTTCCAATGGAAATCTACAATCTGAGAAAATGCGCTGTGATTGTAATATTTGTTTTTTTTTTTTAACAACATTAAAATAACTCACTTTTGCTGAATTTGAATTAATTTTAATTTAAAAAATACAAAAACTTTTAACTACAGCTGACTGATTGTCGACTTTATTGAGATATTGAAAAAGCTAAATTAAGTATAAGTTCAGTTTGATTTTAAGTATTTACGTTAAAGCTAATTCACATTGAAATGGAGATAATTCACAAGTTAATTTGAGTTAAGAATGCTAATAAAAATTAATAAATTAAATTAATTACGTTTGTATAAGACCGACAGCCTGGTTTCGTTTTTGTGTGTACAAGCATTACGCACATGTACAGCTTAAAAATTTCCATAAATAAAGAAGAAATTAATAAAAACCTAAAATTTTGATTAAAAATTTCCATAAATAACGAAGAAATTAATAAAAACCTAAAATTTTGATTAAAAATTTCCATAAATAAAGGAGAAATTAATAAAAACCTAAAATTTTGATTGTATTTTTGGCCTGTTATTTTAGACAAAATATGTAAGGAACGCACTCAGAAAAATATTAAAAAAAAATAGAGGTAGTTGCAGTTCAGAGCTCATAGCTCAGCCATTTATGTACCAATTGAACTGAATATAAAAAATACAAATCTGAAAACGGAAACTTTTAACAAATTGACATACTAAACTTTTCTGTAGATCTTCTAATGACTTTAGAAAGCTGATTTAAATATACGCATGAACAGACGAACATTCATTATTTTATAAGGATCCAGAATATATATATCTCATAGGGTGGCATGGTGTGTACGCTGTAGAAGTTACACACGGAATGGCAAATTTAAATATATCCTTTTCAGCTTTTGTGAAGGGTATAACAAGCACATTTACTAGTATGTTTGTATGTACTCCTAATATGGCCACAAATCAGAGATCCGCAACAGCTTAAATTAAGATTTGTGTTATTGAGTAAGAGAAAACTTCAGCTTATACACAGTATGTATATGAAATAAAATCGTATAATAATTTTAGTTTTTAAACCTGTGAGGATAAAACAAAACAAGTAGTGGAATATTGTTTAAAGTAAGGATGGAGTTTTTAATCTACCTAATCATATGAAATAGATTCTCTGCCCATCTACTAAATAAAATAAGGCAATACCGCAACTCTTGCTATTTGAATGCTTACTCATATTTATGACGATTTCTCTGCCCCAAATAAATACTTATAAGTTTGTAACAAGTGTTTTAAAATAATAAATAAAAAATTTCTCATAATAAAATGAATTATTTTTTAGTTTACAAACGTATGTAAGATTTAAATGTTTATATGAATGAAACAGTTTTGTATTCATTTTACATCAAGGCAAGATTGAAAAGTTCTTTTAATAAAATTAAAAACTTTTGCATTTGCTAGCAACTATCTTTTATGCCATTTTAGTTCGTATTACTTTTGTGTGTAAGTTTTATTTTTATTTTATTTTATTTCTCACATATAAAAAAGGAAAGAAAATTTTTTAAATTAACAACTGAAATGCTAAAAGTGCTTAAATCAGTTATAAAAGTTTAATTTTCATAACGCATTCTTAAACTTAAATTTTGTTTTGCTAGACTAATTTTTTAAAATTATTTTTATAAAAAATAATGACTACGGAAGTCTTCATAATATTTTTTAATAATTTATTGTGAGTGTGAAATTAATTTGAATCCTTAAAGAAAAATACAAAGTATTGTCATTTCGACAGCAAACGCTGAATCAAAAAAGATTACTAGGCAGCCTTTTATTTTTTTAATTAATAAAAAACTTATTTACTTTAATTTTTTTCCTTAAAAATATAATAGCAAAACTGAGGAGAAGGTGGCCAAAAAAGTGACCAAGAAGTCTTTAATGAAAACTATTATTATTACTAATTTTTGCAGTTGTGTTCTTTTTTTATTTAGTGTGCGATATGTTCGTACATTCATAAAAACATACACAAGTTTGAGATTATAAACTAAAAACAAAGAAATAACCTTATAATACTTACAATATCAGCATCTGAATCTGTATCTGTAGAGTCATCATAAGGCAGGTTGACATCAATAACATCACCACCATCTGCATTCAGAATACCTGTGACCGCTGTACTTTCACCTGCATACTTTTGTTGCAAAATTGGTTCTGATTGTTGCTTTTGCTGTTGTTGTTCTTGTTGTTGTTTATGTTGCTTCTCTTGCCTCTGTTGTAAATCTTGTTGTTGCTGTTGTTTATCTATTATTTCTTGTAGATGCTGTTGGTCAATAATGTCCTCAGGTATTGAGGTCTCATCTTGCATATTGAAATCTGCAATAATAAAAACAACAAAAGAGATGATAAACTACTCAAACAAAAATTATACAAGTTTGTTTAAATGTTTGTAGTTATTTGTTGGTTTTGTGGTCTGTCTCTTGCATAAAATGAAATTGTATAGAAAACCAACTAGACAATTTAGAAAAATATTTTTAGTTTCTGTTATATATTTCCTTGGTTTTTTTAATTAAAAATTTTGTATTCAATAATAGCACTTAAAATCTGTTGTGTTTATAGTTTGTGGCCTGTATCTCTAGACCAGAATATTAAAAATTTATTTAGAATGGTATTTATTGATGTGTGAACGATTGAATGGTTTATGATTATTCTGCTTAAATTTTGGAAACTAATAAAATTGTTATGAAAAAATTAAAAGAATTTGGTTAAAAACCTATAAATAGTACGCATGAATACCTTGTGAATTTTGCCTTTTGTGTCCTTTTTTTCTTAACATAAACATAAAATAGTAAAAGAAACATCTCCAACAATATTTTAATTCATTTTATTTTAAATACCCTAAAAAAATGTGTATTGTTGTTCATAATAAACACTTAAATTATATTCCCAATGTAATTCCAATTCTTAATTGTCTAGAGATTAAGGAAAAATAATAATGACTAGTAAAATTAAAAAAGAAAATACAATAATATAATTCCTTCCACTTTACTTTACTTAAATTACAAAAGAAAATATAAAGAAATAAATAAATATTTACAATATACAAAGTGAGAAAAAAATACTTTTTATAAATTATTTTCATACATTTACACATTAATAAAAACCATTTCAGTAATTATCCTTAAGGGTATTTTATTAAAAAAAAAGAGGAGGAAATAAGAATTTTTGAAATCATAATGGAATGAAAAAATAAACATGTAAAGGAAACATTTTATAATAAAATTCCCACAAGCAGTCATAAACAATGTGTATGATTTTCATATAAGAACTTCTACAATTAACAGGGATGAGCAAAATGAAAGCACAATCACTTGGTAAATAAAATTTGGGCAATAAAAAAAATTTAAAAAATTTATTAAGAATTTGATTTGGAAAACACTTTTATTCAAAGTGTCTAATAATAAGAAATCATTGTTACAGTTCAATTGTAATTTTATATGAAATATCGTGTTAAGATATTATTTTTTAATGAATATAAATTAAGTAAAAGTCAGTCAATGAACAACAAGTAAAGTTTTTGATCAGTTTAATTGAAAATGTTTTCCAAAGTATTTTGAAGTTCGGATTTCAAGTTTTCACTTTGTTTTCTTAAATTGAATTTAATTTCCGTGATACTCCATTACTTCCTAAGTTCAAGAAGTGTTATATTTGTTTACAAAGAAAATCCAAAATTTAATTTAGGTCGTATCTACTAAAGGGCTGCACAAGCATACTTGAAAGCCACACATCACTACAAACATATGTACTATTTTATAATAAAAAGTGCTTCTAAGCTATTTCAAGAATGCTTTGGCAGCCTTTTAGTATCTACATCGTTTTTAAATTGGATTCCTAGTTTTAAATATATCTTAGAAGTTGTGACGAAAAAAAGATGTTTTTTAAGCAAGATTTTGAAATTTATAATAATTTTTTTTTTGTAAAATTAAGCAGAATAAATATCAAAACTTAAGTTTCCTTTTTAAGCCTTTTGATCACTGAGAAACGTTATTTTATCTTTTTTTTTTAACAAAACTGAAGTATGTTTTTTAAGTCTTTTGATCGCAGCGCAATCAAAAGTTCATATTCTAGTGGCGTTTTCTATTCTAAAAAATATTTTGCCTTTAAATTATGTAATATTTTAAATAGGTTACCTGAAACGCCACAAAATACATTTTTCATGCAACATTTAATGCTTATGTAAATTTAGCGTTGTTTTTTGTTTCACGCTTTTAAAGCGATTAGCAAAATCTGATTAAGTTAACAGTACTGATAAGCATTTGACACAGAAAAAACTGAAATAAAATAAAAATAAAATTTGTTTTAAAAGTGACCAATAATGGATTTTTTTCACAGAATATCTTAAAAAAGAATATGTTGAATCTCCTTTTTCATATAAATACAAATTAAATAAATTGCTTAATTGTATAAACAAGTATTTGACACGGTTCACTTATAAATTGAATGAAAAATATGTAAAATTTTTGCATCAACTCATTTTCTTGCATAAGAAAGTATATTGTTGAAAAATAAAATTGTTTTCTATGAAAATTGCAGAGTTTTTTTAATTTCTTTTAATCTTATTGCCAATTAACCGATTCCACCATATTGTACAGAAAATTTGAAAGCCTTGTAGATTGATGGGTAGCATGCTAACCTATCAATCTGGGGGTCATAGGTTCGATTCTTACCAAAACCCTGTGAGTCGATGGTCAAAGTTACCAGTGCTCATTAACAAATTTAATCTTAGAATTAATTTCTAATACTAAATAATAATAATAATAAATATATTGTTGCAAAAATTCTGAGAATGTTGAAAACAAAGTTTGAAATAAAAAAGCAGTTTATGGGCCGAATAAAGAAAAGTGACAGAAGAAGAAATTTTACTTTTAAAAAGAATTTAAAAATAGAGCAAATAAATTGCGTAATGATATGTGTGTTCCAACAAAAGTAAGTTCAATTTTACATAGAGAATATTTTTTAATACTTTTAGTAAAAGGTGATTTTATAAGAACTATTGGAAATTTAAAAAAAAAAAAAACACATAAAATTCAGAAAAATGCATGAAATATTTATTTGGATCGATAGTTGGGTCGATATAATTTAATGTTTGAAGATTATTTCATGCAAATGTTGGCCGCGGCTGCGCCTCAAATGGTCCATCCGCTTAGTCCAATTTTGGCATACTCTTTCCAACATTTCGGCCGGTATCTCACGAATAATGTTGGCAATGTTGGCTTCCAGTGCGTCAATCGAAGCGGGCTTGTCCCTATAGACATTAGCCTTAACATAGCCCCACAAAAAATAGTCTAGAGGCGTTAAATCGCACGATCTGGGCGGCCAATTGACTGGTCCCAAGCGTGAAATAAACTGTTCACCGAACTCGCCTCTCAATTGGTCCATTGTTTCGCGTGCTGTGTGGCATGTGGCACCGTCTTGTTGAAACCACATGTCATGCAAGTCAAGCTCTTCCATTTTGGGCTAAAAAAAGTTTGTTATCATCGCACGGTAGCGCTCACCATTCACAGTAACGTTGTGATTCGCATCATCTTTGAAGAAATACCAAACGGTTGTTTTTTGTGGATGCATTGGTAGCTCTTGCAATGCTTCTGGCTGCTCTTCACTCCAAATACGGCAGTTTTGCTTGTTCACGTATCCATTCAACCAGAAATGAGCCTCGTCGCTGAACACAATTCTTCGATAAAAAAGTGGATCTTCATCTAACTTTTCAAGAGCCCATTCACCAAAAATTTGGCGTTGTGGTAGGTCGTTTGGCTTCAATTCTTGCACCAGTTGTATCTTATAAGGCTTCACACCCAAATCCTTCCGCAAAATTTTTCACGTAGTGGAGTAACAGAGGCCCAATTGCTGCGAACGGCGCCGAATCAATAATTCACGGTCATCACCAACACTGGCCGATACGGCTGCGATATTTTCTTCAGTTCGCACTCTACGTAAGCGTGTTGGTGGTTTAATATCCAACAATGTAAATTTGGTGCGAAATTTTGTTACAATTGCCCGAATAGAAGCCTCAGTAGGTCGATTAAACTGACCATAAAATGGAAGAAGCGCGCGATGAACTTTCTTAACAGAGCACGCATTTTGGTAATAAAATTCAATAATTTGCAAGCGTTGTTCGTTTGTAAGACGATTCATGATTAAATTATAGACCAAACTGAAGATGTTTGACAGTGACACAAGATACAAAACGTGCGTGAGCTGTCAAAACTAGTGTTGCCAAAAAGATAATAGCAAAAAAATCACTCTTTATAACATGTAAAAGTTTTCTGTAAATTTTTTAAATGCAAAGTCTTGGTAGTATATATTTTTCTTTTTGTTTTTGAACTAAATTTTTGGGCAATTGAAAAAAATATTTATAATTATGTATTGAGTTTAAAAATATTTTTAACTGTAGTCCAGACGTTTCAGTAATCCGGACAAAGGGTGAAACAATATACATATGTCCGAATTAACGAGGGTCTACTGTAATTTCAATTTTTTTTATTATAAATTTTTTCTAATAGAATAAAAATTTCAATAAACTATTTTTATGCTCTTGCTTCCACGTAAACATAATTTAATATATTTTGAGCTTATGGGAGTCTTTTTTTAAATATTTTTTATCTTTGTATCATAAAAGAATATTTACCCCCTTTAAGGTTCGTAGGAACTCTTGAACCTCTAGTGTTTATAAAAAATTTATGTACATGCGATATTTGTATTATTTCTTTTCTATCAACATTGACTCAAATTTAAAAGTGTTTGCATTAAGATTTCACCCAAACTCAAATTATAAGAAAAGAAAATGTGTAAATCTGCTCATAACAATCAGTCATTTGTGACTGGCTAAACACACATATTAAAATACGGTCGCTTAGTGTGAAAATTCTTAGAATATATTTTCCATACTGTGTAAGTGATATGAAAAAAAAAATTTATAAATATAATAATAATTTTATAAAAAGAGAAAATTTTTGTACACAGAGAAAATTATTGTTATAATAAGAAAGATATTTTTTTTAAATTGATGTTTTCACAAATACGATTTAATTTTTAGGATGGAAATTTAAAAAAATTCCAATAAAATTTTTTAAAAACGAAAATATTTTAAATAAATTTACCTTATTGAAATCGTTCTGATGTTACAATTTTCTGTGCATTTAGTGGATAAACCATTTAGGAAGCCTTTGCTATATTTTAAAATTTATTATTTACAAAGCATATTTTGATGACATCATAATCTTTTTATTTGTTTTATATTATATCACTGTTTTTGTATAACATATTATGGTAATTGGTTGTATATTACTATTGAGTATTAACTTAATTTGCCGTTAAGAATTTAAAAATAAAAAAATTTAAATTAGAGCGAATAACACAGTTACCAAATATGAGCTTTATAATATAATATTTTAGCCAAAAGTTGAAAATATGTAAAAATTTCAAGTTTTAAAAAAATACGAACAACGTATTTGAAAAATATTTTTTTTGTGAAAATATGTAGGAGATTAATATATAGTAAAAATAAAAATTAACAATACAAGCATGTATAAAAAAAAATCAGTATAATTAAACTTATCGAGCTTAAATACTTCTTTTGACACATTGCTTTTCTCCTTCTTATTCTCTTTCTCTACAGGTTTCTATTGAAACAAATCTGCTAAGCCAAATTATCTGTGAAAATATAAAAAAAAATTAAAAGAATAAAGGTATACAGTTTTTGTAAAGCTGCTTACACTTTCTCGTGAATAAAATCAGTAATTATTGATGGATTTTGATGGTATAAAGTTTAATTTACTTGTAATATATGCGGTTTTGATAAGTATTTTGCTCTCTCTATATTTTGAATATTTTTTAAAATCAAAAATATCATAATTGTACTAAAATATTATAAAAAAAAATTAAAGACAATGGCCCATAATCATAGTCACACTAAAGTCCGTATTTTTTTAAAAAACAATTTAAAGTTCATGACATTCGTTATAACAAAAGTTAGCTCTTAATAAAAACCTACTATTTATAAGAGAATCAAAGAGCTCAATACTCCAATGAGCAACTGTGCGTAAAAGACGAAAAGAAAAGCAACGCGGTGTTGAATAAAAGAAAGAAGAGAAGTGAAAAGCCAAGAAGTGTGTGAGGTGTGGCAAGCGAACGCAAACAATTAAAAACTGAATAATAGTTCTAATAATAATAAATAAAATGTAGTAATAAATAAAATAGATGAAATAATTTTTTTTTATCACTTTTACTACTTTTTGTGACTATGTTTATGGCCCAATATATTTTAAAATTTTTTAAGATATTTCGTAACAAAATCGTATAAGTCGTTTTAAAGTTATGATAAGATATGTGAAGCAGCCTCTGTAAAAATCCATTAATTTCAAGAAAAAACTTATCCATAGAATTTTAAAATGTTGATGATATTTAAAGTTAGGCAAATAAGCATTAAAATTTAGGTCATTGAATATGTCCAACAACTCTAAAATTTACTACTACCACTAAAGAAAAAAATATTATAGTCACTGGAATTTGTTAAAAAAAAATAATTGCTGTACAAAAAGAGTTTGTTTTAAAAATTTTTCAAGCACCCCCAAAATCTTGAATTACTGATAAAAAAAAACTGTTTTTCGTATCTTTATATCAACTGATTTTCAGTTTCTTAACTCAACAGCAGCTGCCAGAAAAGTAATATCACTTCCTTGGTATTTTTTTTTATCGCACAGTGTTATTATTCTGTTGAAGATCTCTTTAAGAAAAATTTAAATTTTAGGGTGTATCTGCTTGTGCAAAAATAACGTTTTACTTTTAGTTAAAATTAAAACCGAGCTTGATATTTTTAAATTATATTCAATTCAATTTCTCATGCACCCTCTTATTCCAAAAAATTAATATAGACTTTCAAGTCAACGTTATCGAAATTTTTCATATAATGTGTTTTATAAATTTTACTCTAAACTTTTCGTAAATTTTCGAATAAGAATGGTAGTATATTATTTTTATTTAAACATGTGTATTTAAATATAATAGATTTTTGAATTTAAAATTCTGTTTGTAGTAAATTGTTGACAACCTTGTATCTCTTAATACCTAAATTACCATCGGACAACACAAGTTTTATAGAAAGCATTATAACTGAGAGCTTTTAAACATATAAAAGTATTTTGATTAGAAATTCACTAAATGCACATAAGCAAAACATAATCCTAATTGTTTAATATGCATACACCACATACGAATAAACATTCATGAAAGTCTGTAACACTTGCTACTTGTACTAATTCCAAATATGCAAGTCATTTTCTCTCACTTCAGAAAATGTAACTCCTTCCGTAACTACTAAATAAGAAACAACTAAATAAGAAAAAAAAATAATAATATTTTGAAACTGATTGCTTTCATTAACATGACTTCAAAGTAAAGCAATTTTGGGTTTTTAAAACTTTTAAAATTTTTTTTAAATGAAAAAAAAAGTGTTTTGTGAATTGATTAATTTAAATTACAAAAATCATTTTTTGATTTTAAAAATGTCCAGATTTTTAGAACAGAATGAAAAATATTGTAGAAATTTAAATACATAATTTTTGTATTTAATTTATGCTACTTAGCGTATGAGTACTAACATTTCATCAAAAAATATTACTCATACAAAGCGGTTGTTTTAATTCTCACACCAAACAACAATTAATAAACTCAACCGGATTTTGGGTTTTATTTTTAAATTTCAATTCCTTTTTTTATATTCATGTTGCTAAAGGAACCTCATTAAAAAGTCATTTTTTTAACAACATCCTAATTAAAATATTTTATATCTTACAAAGGAAGAGCTTTAGTCTCCATAAAATATGCATGTATATGTAGGTATGTGTGTGTACAACACAAAACTGTAACAACGGCAAGCATTATGATCCTTTTACAAAAGTTAGTTTTCGTGCTACCATTACATGAAAAGCAAGGCATGAATAAAAAGCGCAAAAAAATTAGGTTATAAATTTTTTGATGCGCCAGCATGAAAAAATATAAAAACAGCAAATAAAAGTTACTTGAAGTTATTATAAAAATGCAGAAAAAACTATTGTTGCAAAGTAAAAAAAAAAAACTAAATAAAATGATACAACAGGTAAAACATAAAAAAAATTAAACGAACTTAATGTTTTTTATTTATTCATTTTTTTTAGAAAAAGGTAAAACAGCTCAGCAGGTTTTACATAGAGTAAAGCTAAACTGTTGCCTTTTATTTTTATGGCTAAAATATTTTATTTTAGAAATTCTGTTAAATTTCAATTTAGTTGTAAAGGCTTGAGTATGAAACGCTACTAAAATAAAATTAAAACTTTTTTAAGTGCGTAATCAGTTCAAATTTTTTTTAATTTTAAATCGTTATTTATATAACATAATAAAATTATCTGGAATCAAAAACTTTAACAAAACACCAGTCTGTTATGGTATTTAAATCGAATTATGTTGCTTGGCTAAATGCATTATTTTCCAAAATACTCTAATAGAAAACATTTGAATACCAATTGACTAAATGAGAATTGAGCCAATTGCAAAAAGGAGTAAAATTTGCATTTTTAGAATTATAAAAATGCAAAAAACAGACAACAACTCCATAATATTCAAACAATATATAATTTTGGTTTAATTCCCACATTAATTGTTTGAAAAAAAATTATTTTTTTTTACACTGATTAGCAGGAAGATGAAATGTTTCGTTGACTTTTTGGTAGCCAATAATTGTAGCGTTAATATGGGTAGGACATTCATTTTGTCACAACAAATTTACACAATTTTTGGTTATTTATATGCAAATCAAAATAAATGTGTTTGCTATGCAAATGTAAAACAAATATACACAAGTAGGTACAGTATCGCCATTACACTAAGGCAATAATACGTTGGCGGCATGAATAGTACATGACCGAACGCAACATAATTATAAAACCAAAGTCCTACATCTAACACGAAGCAGTGGAAATTAATATTCAATGACAAAATTGAAGTTAATTTGTAAGCAAAAATTTTCAAAAATAATCTGTTTTTTTAAATATTTTTCTGCATTAATTTTTTGGATAAACTTATTTGCCCTTTGAAATATTTTCACCTAATACCAAAATGCTAATGATTTTGCAGTACAGCAACAAAGCAAAATAAGCATAATTGCCTGTCTAAATGATGTATTAATCCACCCGTCTGTACAAGCCAATTTGAAATACAATAGACTACTGGACACTAGAACAAAGCACAGTTTCTAGTGTACTTTTTACAGTAGACCAAAAAGTTCTGTGCAAAAATTTCGCAACAGAATAAGCAATGACACTTTTTGAATTTTTGTGTGTCAATAAGCAAAAACACGTTAATTTAGTTCGGCAATTCTAAAACTAACAGAAAAATAAATTTCCATAAATCCCAGTACTGTTGTTCTCAAGGAAATGTTTAAACACTTCCAGAAAGCTTATAGCCTACACATTAAATTCCTTTTTGATTTCGGTCATTTTCATGGGCAACATCGGGAATGGTATCTAAGCAAAATAGGGAAAGGTAAAAATCTCTTAATGTAACAGCACTGGGGTATATGGAATTTTAAAAAATAGTCGAAAGTAACTTCTAAGTATTTTAGAGGTAGATTGCAAATCTAAACGACCACCTCTTTAAAATGATATATAACCCATTCCACAATCTTTATTGGTTCGTTGGAAAGTTGCTAAAATCAATTAGAGAAACAGCACTGGGGTATATGGAAAAAAATAATACAAAGTATATTACCGACGAAATTTAAAAAAAAAAAAAAAAAAAATTCTAAATAATCCAAATTTAATTTTTTGTAAAGGGTATAATAAAGCTATTATTATATTTAAAAAAAATTTTTTTTTATAGCAAAACTCCATTACATAATTTGCTTTCAGTTATAAAGAAAAATAAATAAATGTATGTGTAATTTGTTTACTCTGCGATGTCTTCTTTGGTTTTTTTTTATTATCTCATGCGTAAAAGTGTCAGCATATACTTTAAGAATAATAAAGGCAATTTTAACATCAGCATTAAAAATAAGTTTATTTTTACATGAAATCTCAGCATGTTTCTTTTCTTATTTTTGAAATTTAAAAAAACGTTGTTAGGGAAAACCACTTAATAAATATTTATAAACGAGAAATAGAAATTTATTTATAGTTGTGATCAAAATGATAGAAACTGAGTTTCTTTAAAATTTTGTTAGCTACAATACGTATTACTAAAGGTTTTTTTTTTTAAGTTTCTTCTTTCAATACTTTTGTGTATATTAAGTAAACTATCAAATTTTATTATTTCCTGGAGAAAAATCAGGATTTTCGATTTCGAATAAATTTAAATTAAATTTTAAGTTTTTGTATATAATAATTTGAAAATTTCGTTACAAGTTACTTAATATCAAGTGTGGTGATTTGGTTATTGTAGAAATAAAATAATTTTGTAAGATATGTTGGATTAGACCATAATAGACATATAAATGACATACAGCTACGACCGATGTAAGCATACGGAGAGCACGCACTTAAACATCTAAGCATTGAACTTACACACATACACATGGGTATGTTTTTCTTTAGCATTTATCTACTGTTTTAGTTTTTACGAGAAAAATGTGTAAAGATAAATTTTTGTCAAAATACGTGTAACCACTACTTTTTGGCAAAAATTTTTTTAAAATATATAAATTTATATGTAGACTAGCCGACCCGGCAAAGGTTGTTTTGCCTTCAAATTCTATTTATAATGAAAAATAATTAAAAAGAGAAGAAAAATATAATTGTGGTTATGCCAAATATATAATAAAAAAAATTAGCCGAATCGTTCCAGCCATTCTGCGATTTGAGAAAAATTTTAAAAGGGGCCGTGGTCTATTTTTATTTTCATATAAACCTTTATAGGGTTGTTCTGAAAATATAAAGAAAAAATTAGCCAAATGGGTCTAGAAGTTTTTCGATTTTAGAAAAAATTTTAAAAGTAGGCGTGGTCTATTTAAATTTACTTAAAAAATTAAGTTGGGTTTTAATGAAAATATAAAATTTTTGTATATTCGATCTTCCTACTCTACGAAATCGTAAAGTAAAGTACCGTGCAAGACCTGGTAAAAAGAAGTAGTAGATAAATAAGCCAGATCCCGACTGCAGCGCCACGTGCCAGGCGGATTTGTGACACTAAACCTTTCAAGGCGTAACCCAAAGGCATACACAAAAATTCAGTTAAATCGGTGTAGTCGTTTAGGAAGAGTACAATGTCAAATACACGTGCAGTTCAGATTTATATCTTAAGATGATATAGTGGTTATGTTCATTTAGACAAATATTTGTTTAATGTGACCGTAGCTTAAATAACAACCAAGAAGAAACATCATTTAACAGAAGAAGAGAAAGAATGGCACTCTGTTTTGGAAAAGAAAAGAAATGTGTTTTATATATTTACTTTCCAGATCAGATATACAAACTATTGGAACTACATGTGGTTGATGTTTAGCTGATTAATTTTTGGAAATAAAAATTCAGTCAGCATAAATCAATAGCACTCACTGTCATTGCAGATACTTGCTTATTTCGAAAGGAATACTTTAAAGCGTGTAAGCCTTATTAAACATTCAAGTCTAGTAGATACACAGAGCCTCGTTATTGGCTTGAAAATTATCTCGCTTTAAAAACGGAAAATTTCGCTTGTTTAAGAAGACATTTGGCCACAAATGAGTTTCATCACTAAGCACAACTATTGGAAACAAATTCTTACATTCGGCAAGTTTCAATTGAATCCATTCAGCAAAATTTTCGTTTCACTTCAGTTTTTTTCACAATCTGTATCTTATAGGAACGTTAGCTAACATCCTTATGTAAAATTTTAGATAGCCAAAGTCAATCAGTTGAAAACAACAACAATTACAAATCGACAATTCAGCGTCTTCTTCGCTAAAGTAGCAGTTATCTTTTTGGTAAGCATATTTCTTTGACTTGGTGGTTTTGAATCAAGTGAAAAAACGATAATTTACTGCATGCATTGCTTACTTACTTGACCGATTATTTTAATTGTGAAATGAACGCTAGGGAATTTATTTATTTAGTTCAATGACTACTTTGTTTTTATTTCTTGTGTGAGTGTTAAATTTTTTTTTGGTTCCAGAGTTCAAATGGTTATCCACGAATTAACCAGAACTTGGGAGTAATCCACTTAAGATAGGAGTAGTTTCCTTGAAATGATCCACTTAGTACTTCTTGTACTTCGTTAACAATTTTTAAATTTTCCTTGAGAATAGCAAAGCAAAAAAAATCATATTTTGTGTAATTAAAAATATTTTTTCATATCTATTAAATATATATAAAAAGAATATTATTTAAAGTTATTTTCTATGCATGTTTTATTGTATAGAAATATCCTTCAAATTTAATTACAAATGTTTTTATCATCACTGCTTTTGTCAAGAGAAGCGAGTTGCATGTTTAAAGGTATACAAAAATGAAAACACTACGTTACCAACGTATTTCTAAATCTAATTACATACGCACATACACACCTGTACTTGCATGTGTTAAAATATGATATATTTGTATGTGCCTGTTTGTTAACTAAGAATGTATAAAAGTTACTTTTCACAAATATCTCTATAATATGTTCATGAATAAGAATGAGCTCATGCTCATTTTTTATACGCATGTATGTACATATAAGTCGTACTTATTTATTTTATTTTTTTATTTTGATAACGAATCTACTTAGTATGCATAAACATATTTTTGGCCTTGGGCCATTTTTGTTACAAGATATATTAAAGAGACAAAAAGAAATATAAATAAAAAATTTAAATGAAATAATAAATAAATAAAAATATGTGTATAGTATCATCTACACATAAAAAGTTTCCCAATAAGAGTTCACTTTTTTGTTTCATCGACAGTGTCAGAGGTAGCTCCATCTTGCTGAAACCACATGTCGTTCAGATTCGTTCCGGCCACTTGAGGCTATGATTCCGTACCGAATGCCGTGCACAGTCGCCGCAATTTAGGTCTCAAGATGTTGGTAACCCCAAATTCGATAATTTTGTGTATTCACGACGCAATTTTTCGAAAAATTTTGTGAATTGCCGCTCTGGGTGCCCCCAGCGTAGTATGCTAACCTATCAATCTGGAAATCGCAGGTTCGATTACTAATGTCATCCTGTATGTTTTATGCAAACAAACAAAAAAGCTAGCGGACTTGTGTTGTTAAAAAAATAAAACTTACATAGAAAAAAAATTATTAACCAATTAAAAATTTTAATAAATATATTTGTTAAATCAATTAAATTTTTAATTGAATCAGTTATATATTTAATTAATTTTATATATTTTTCAGTTTAATTAAATATTTAATTGACTCAATTAAAAATTAAATTAATTAAATATTTAATTGACTCAATTAAAAAATTCATTGATTTAACAAATTTTTTAATAAAAATTTTTAATTGGTTCTTAATTTTTTTTCAGTGTATATAGTAACTTGAGTCAGAGTTTCTCAGTTAGTTGTGTATATGTCATATCATATTTCATATTTAATCAGAACATGTCGTCTTTAGTATCACATAAAAAGTCTAAATTTCTGTACAAAACACGTGCTTTTATTTTAAATTGAAAAAATCATTCTTATTGAGACACCCATTTAGATAAACAGAACGTAAATTCTATTTATTATACAAATTCGAATACTTTTTTTCTTGCATTGAAATTCAAAAACAAATAATATTTATTATTTTGAACGTTGTGTAAAAGGTTTTAATCTAGAGCATTTTTTTTCGATTTCATGTGGAAACAACCGTAAAATCATTAATTACCACTTTACTGCATTTATCATTAAAAATGTTTACATAATAATTTTTAGTTTATATTAAGGCTGTAGAAGAAATTTCTATCATGATATAGAAATTTATTTTGAAATTTTCTATTATTAATTTGTAGCTTTAAGACTTCATGGCAAATGACAGAAAGCAATACTCATACATACTCTAGAAGTAAAATAACATGTACATAAATGTTTACGTATGAGCAATTTTTGTTTTTACAAATCTTTCAATATCAATCATACGTCTAGCTGTAGTGCAACATGTGTCAGGATGAACGTTATAAGAAACATTATTAATCATTAGAGATTTGATTTGATGTAAATAAACAGAATTATAAATGTTATGTGAAAGAAAAGTGAGAGAAGAATAATCGCAACAAGTCTATGAATGAAATTTTAATTTAATGAAATTTTTCATGCAATAAATTAAAAGCCAGCCAGTTGGCGTGATAATTTATCTTTTCTCTTTTGATTGATTATTTATTTGGCATCAGTGCTTTAATCCACTTTTTAATAACCCAGAAGTAGCACCAGTTAATTTAATTTTAATACCTTCAATTATGATACGTTTTAGCTTGCTTACATTAGAATTTAGATTTTTAACGAATATTTTACAACGCAATATTTGCTTTTAATTTATGTTGAACTTGTTTTTTTTTAAGAATTCAATCTTTTTAATGAACTTATAAATTAAAGAAAATAATGTAAGTATAAATACTAATGAAGCAAGTTAAAAAAATATTAATGTCATGAACTTGTAACGGTACGTTTTATTTTGCTACTGTGTAAGTCAGCAGCGGCAGAAAGGTCGTATATGAAAAATTAAATTATCGTGCTATTTCCACTATATGGTAATTTCGTGTTGCGGATGGAATTCACTGTTGTACATCTTATAAGCATTCGAAATCCGCGTTGCTAGAAAAAATAAGCTAAATTTGCATTAAAAAAATTAAAAAAAGCTAGGTTAGGTTAGGTTAGGTTAACAGGTCGCCCGAAAGAAATAAAACAGAGCTGGGCTCACTTGGGTCCTCTGACGTGGTCCCTTTGTGATAGCTAAATCACTCACAAAAAAAAAAAAAAAAAAAAAAAGCTAGGAAAAAGTTAAAAAACTATCGCTTAAAATTCAAAATAATAATTATGATTATTATAAAAAACCAAAAAGAGAACATACAATAACAAAAACTAAAGAAAAAAAGGTCGTTTTAAACATGCTTTCCTTTTTTGGTCATAATTTGCTGTTTTTAAAAAAAATTACAGAAAACAAAAAAAGGCTATTAAGGTAGTTTTGAATATGAAAAAAGGCTAAGAAAAAAGCTAGAGGCTAAATTATAAATTTCAAAACTAAATGCGAGAAAAAAGGCTAAATCTAGCCTAAAAAAGACTAAAATGGCAACGCTAAAGTATTTTAAAATAATCCTTCTACCAAATAAGCAGCTCTTATCTTATGGCAAGCTGCCAACCACAAAAAAAAACTGGTATTTTTTCTAAAGAATCTCTAAAAATTGAACAAGCATAAATTCAAAATTTTATTGTTTCTCAAGCATTTATTTTATTATTTATTTGTAACTAAAAATCCACTATTTAACAGATACTTTCCTTAACATATTTTATATAGAGCCTATGCCCTAAAAAATTGTTTTAGTTTAACAACTAAAAAATTCATACGCTTACACACAACTTTAGTGAAACTAGTGAGGGAAAACAAAAGCTTAGGCAATAGTAAAACTTAAAAAGCACTAATTAGAAAATTTTTCAGAATATGTTAAAAAAGACTTAAAAAAGTAACAAAAGCATTGTTAGTCCACTTTGTTGTTTGGGGCAGTTCTAATTTTCGAAAAATTCTAATTTCATAAGTTTTTTTTTTTTTTTTTATAATAAAAAGCAATATAAAAGTGAATCTTTGTCAATCTTTTCTTAGTTGCTAATGACAAAATATTCTTTTGGAAGTTATTTATCATTTATAAAAAAGAACAAGACCTTAAGCATACACGTATCAAACTACACTCGAACATTTTTCTGCAGATGAGTGTTGAAAAAAGTCACTCACTAATGAATAATAAACAAAAGATAAAAACGCTCAAAAATTAGAACTAACGGTTCTAAATTCAGAGCAAGCAATCTGTTAAAAACGTGGGTTTTAATTTCCGAATAATTCAAATTTGTAAGAGCTCTAATTTACTAGGGTCTACTATATAAATAAAATCCTTAACTTTTCCTTGACATTAATACCTGCATAACCCCTTAATTTATTCCCAATTTAGGGGTAACAAATAAAATCCTATGTTATAGATTTTTCCTATCAAGTGATTTTTGTTATTTTAAAATTTTATAACGCAGGATCTTACATGCTACATATCCAAAAAAAAAAAAAAAATTAGCTTTTGAAAGGATTTTAATAATATATATATGGCTCATTTTATCTACAACATATGTAGGTATCAACATTAAGAACACAATGCAAGGTTTTGGTTATTTACAATTTTTAAGAAATATTTTTTTTTAATTTATTTAAAAAATTTCTTTTTTTGACAAAATTTTCTTAATATCTCTGATCTACAAGACTGGTAAAAAATCCTTAATCACATAACTTAAAGGTTATTGTATTGCCGATAGTAAAGGAAATTTAATCAGAGAGACAGTTCTCGAATTATTACAAATTATATAGCGCAACCTCCGCTTTTTTCTTTATAATGGTAAATCTGGAGCTTACTAGTATAGCAAGCACCACAAAAATACTTTAATCTTGAAGGCCTGTGCAATTTTTAAATTCTCATATTTTTTTTTTTTTTGGATTTACCGAATCTATTAATATTTGTGGCACAAAACTAAAAATCATAAAAGCTGGTGCTATACCTCTTGTTGTTTTTGGAGTAGTTCTATATTTGAGCAAACATTTGTTGATTTTATACTCCCAATTCTTGTATTTAAATCTTAAGAGCTAATTAATTTTTCTCTAAGAAAGCTTTCACCGTCTTATAAAAAGACTTAACATAAATCTGTACATATGTATCAATAAATAACAGCAGTACCAAAAAATGCTTAGTTCAATACTAAACTTGAGTTCACAAACAAGAACTCTTAATTGTGATTTCTGTGGTCTTGTAGGAAATAGTTAAAATTACAGAAGACTCGGTTGTGAAGCACCTGGTAAACATGAAAACGCCAGCTTCAAAATATTCATATGAAACAACTAATGGTAATCCTAATAATGTGATTTATTATTGTAATAGAATTTGTATAAATTGTAGGCCAACCAAATAATTATGCTGTTTGCTTAAATGTGAATAAAATTTTTAATTAAACAATAGAGAAAGGACATTTTTATATCATATATACATATGTATTTATGCTTGTATATTTAATTATAATTCTGTATAAATATTTCTGTTGGTGTATAAAAATTGTGCATGCTATTTGACCATTGATCAAGCTATGTGTGCTGTGGCCTTTTTTTTTAATACATTAATAATAAATTTATCTCTCCAAGGTCTCTGCTAAAATTTAATTTCTTTATTCACGCACAAACTCCAGTATACATATTTATTTTGTCTTTTATATGAAAGCAATAAAATGTTTAATTTTTTTTTTAATAATATACAAAACGCAAAATTTAATATAAATACACACACATATAAACAAGTATATTATATGAATAAGGATCATTAAATTGTTGACATTCTATTGCTAAAGCAGGGAAAACACATCATATAAAATACCACCGATATTAAAAAAAAAACAAAAAACAAATATAAGTTGAGCACATAAAACACACATTTATCAGATTTTGTGACTTGTCAACAAATGACTCTGACATTTTGTTATTATAAATATACAATTTTATGAAAAATTTTATATGCACGAACGTATTTGTGCTTTGTGTGAATGTTTTCTTTATTAATAAAATATGATTTATTTTATATGATGTGAGTTTGGTTTGTAGAACAGTTTTGACCATGAGAATTTTATAAATTATATTTTCTGAAACTTATAAAGTTATAATTTATTTGTTTAAATTAAAAATGTTTTGTAAAGCAAGTTTTCTACAAAAAAAAATTTATTTCTTTAAAAAAGATATGTACGTAAAAATGTATAAATGTGTGATGCTTCTTTAATTTTATGTTTATTTACTTATAATATTAAGAAATGTTAAAAAATGTTCAATTATAGTATGTATGAGTGTGTGTATTGTTACACCATCCTTTAATTCCATTAAGTGTATTAATTTTTAAATTGCTTAATACCTAGGCCAATAACCTCTAATATTTGCTAAACCATTTGTAACACATGCTCTTATTTAAGCAATAAAGAACCAACTTAATTATTAGGACATACTGGTATGTGTGGCATTTTATTTATTTTAAGCACAATGTATAAGATACATAAATGACATTGTGTGATAGAAACAAACTTTAATTCTATTGAGTTTAATAATAAAAATAAAATTTTACCAAAAATTTTCCACTACACTTAAGATTAAATCAATATCTGAGCTGTTAAGAAAATGAGTTAGTAGTAATTTTGCTAAGATTTCGCCTATATCTTACAAAAACTACTTTAACCGTACTATATACAAAAAACAGTTAATTCAGTTATATATATAAATAAAAAAAGAGTCCAAAAATAAAAGGATTTTAAAGAAAAATAAAAATTTTTTTTTTTTTTTGTCTTAAAAATAAAATTTTATGAACACATGGCGATGCTGAAGAACTGTTAAATAGTTATAAACATACCCGTTAATTCAATATAAAGCATAAAATCCCCAAAAATCTTAAGCAATTTACGTTTTATTAAATATTTGACTTGAAGCCCCACACTGGTCCATAAAAAAGTGGTATTGTAAAAATAACAGCTCCATTTGTTACAAAATATTAATTAGAAATAATTATTACTTTTTAAAACATTTTTAATTTTATTCTGATTGCATTTGTCGTACCTTAGTTTGTTTTTATTTTCTTTTAGTATAATTTAGTAATATTAGATGTTTTTTCTGAGTGTCACCTCGTTCAGTCGTTATATTTAGAGTCAATATAAAATTTCAGAGAAATCCTTGTACAAATAGATTTTTCTTTGTTAAAAAATATATGCAAATAAATACAGCCATTCATTCACTTTATAAAGTGTCTTATTTTTTGCTAGCATAATAATAAGAGGTGCGAACCAAATTGGTAAATAAAATATTTCAAAGCATAATTTCAGTACGGGGACACATCTTTTTAGACAGTTTTAAGTGAAAATCGTTGAAAAGTGGACTTACAAATGGGTGTGGCCAGTCTAAATGTACCAAATTGCAGGCAAATCCGTTGGAAAGCAAAAATTTATTATTTAAATTCGCTACCGAAAAATTTTTAACAAGTAGAAAAACAGCTGAAACGAACATCGGTTGTATTAAGCTTTGAAAAAATACGTTGGAATCAAAACATTTTCATGAAATTAAATGAACAAAAATTTGTGTCAAATCGGACAAAAATCAAAACCGACTTATGACTGGATTTTATGACATCTGAAAACTACTTATTACCGTTGGAGACAAATCAAATTTGTTATTAAACTAAATTTGACAATTAATTATAGACACAGTAGTCATAATGTGTCATATGTTTAAAAAAAATATGGCTGCTGTGAGCAAAACCCCATAATATAAAATATTATTTATTTCAAGTTTAAGTCACTGTGTAAACACAGTAGAAAAAGTCGCATTATTTTGAGACTTTTTTGCTTGAAGTAAATAACAATTTTTTTTTAATTATTATACAAAAATACGACTTAATGACTGACCCAAATATTATTATTTTGAAATGCAGAAAAATGTAATTAATTGCTGGACCGCTTTATTTTTTTTAATAAATGACGAGAAACATTTTCATTTGTTTTTGGTCTAATTATTTATGGACAAATTATTAAAATGACAACACAGTTGTAAATTAACATGTCAACTTAACTTCAGAATTTTTATAACATTTTGCAAAAGTATGCCTGACGCATAATTATAACGGTTTTTTTTTTAGAAAGTTAATCTTTTTGATTGCATCTGGTTTCTTTTCTTTTTTTTTTCAAAGTTTTAGTAAAATAATATAAATTTTGTTTCTTATTTGGGATTAATATTTACAATTAATTATATAAGACTTCTGTTATGTAAGATAGATTTAAAATATTTTTTTTGTGAACAGATAAAACTTTACTTTCTCTACAAATTTTTTACTAAATTAAGGTTATTGCTATCAAGTTTTTCTTAATTAAGTGAACAAACTTAAAGTGGATTTAAGTAGAAATAAGTATTATTCTTAAGGTTCATACACAAATAAAAACTTATAAAAAAAAGCAAAAGTCTTTCTAAAGTAAACTAAAAAGAAAGTTAAAGGGAAACGCCACTAATACTTGTTTTATGACATTTTTCTTGCTTGTTGTTGGGTAAATACTTATTTTGTTTATACTGATGTAAACCCAATTTAATTTGTTTTTTAAGATTATTCTCGACACTTAATCTTGATACACTGTCACACCTACACTTACAAAGTAACACATAAAACGTATTGAACATAAAATATTGTACCGTTGAGAGGTTTTATAATATTTTCTTGACCAATAAAATTCTATTTTACAGCTTCCCACACAATTTGAAAATAAAGAATTTATTACTATAGATTAAATAGAAAAAAAAAGAGAGAAGGAGAGAAAAAAAGTCCTTTGTCAGGATACTAATGTAATAAAAAATAATATCGCTGAAATTTAAGACAAAATTATATGGAGTGCGGGCAAAAGTAATGAATGGCTTAAGTTCAAAAGTTCATCTTGCTTGAAAAACTATTGAAATAAAGAAATTTTATTAAAAAAAAATTTCTTTCTTTTATTTAACTTTAAGGAAAACAATTTAATACATCTTTAACATAGTGACTTTATTTATTTATTTGTTTTTTAACGTTAAATAATTTTTCAAAGAGTTAAGGTAGCTAAAAAATATTTAAAAAAATATATAAATATATTTAAATTGATGAAGATTTGTAATCAAATAAAAATAAGTAATTGATTATAAAAAATTTCATACAGACAAAGTTCTGTTTTATAAAATATATTAATAACTTTGACTTAACTCTTAGACAATAAAATTTACAACAAAACAATTCTTAGCTAATCTTTTTTTTTAAAATAATTTTTAGAAATTTAATAAACCTAAGGAACTAATGGCAAATGAAAATGCCTTTTGCTTTGCTTAAAAACTAACAGTTCACTAAATCAATAAACATTTTTTGATTACCTCTTATGGCAACCTACAGCCTAGGGACTTCAAAAAGTGGATTTCAATGACTTGATGGACAGACAGATAGAAATCGCTAAGTCGACTATGTTTTTAATAAAAATCAAAAATATGTATATTTTATAGGGTTTCCTATGTACGGTGTAGAAATTGCAAACAGAATCAAAAACTTATATTTACATTTCTTAATTACAGTGAATAGTATAAAGCAAATAGAATCTTATTTATTAAACTCTTTTTAATTTAAGAGCCATTTACTTTTATTTTTTGGTTAAGTAAGCAGCACAACAAATTCTGGCTTTCATTTGAATACACAGCCGACTGTTAAAAATTTTACTGAATCACAAGTTCTTTAATTTTAGGATTAACTAATTTTAAGCAAATATTTTCCTTTAAAATTTAATAGTAAATTAATTGAAAATTAATAAAAATATTTTGGAAAATTTGTTAGTATTGATTTATTATTTTTATTAACATAAATAAGTCAACATAATCTTTTTGCTAATAACAGTAGCTCTACTGTTTATATCTTTTTAAATATTTAGGAGAAAAATTACGAGTATTATTTTGTATTTAGTAACCAATTACAACAAATCCTTTTAATACACACAAAATTTTAAAATAATTTTATTTACAATTTAATTAAAAATATGCTAATTATTAAAGTTCACACCAGAACAGGAACAACAAATTAATGTAAAGATAAAATTACAAAAGCCCTGCTGTTAAATAAAAATAATAATATTAAACAAAGCATAACGAAAAGTTTCCATACAAATAATAACGTATTTCAAAGGGCTAAATCTAAAAATAATTGTATAGAAATGCAAACTCTGGTGTAATCACAAAAGGGGGCCTGTAACAAAGTTGCAAAACATGTATGTATGAAACTCAGATAGTTAAACTTAACTAGTCAGCTACCTTTAGTTATATCATTTACAAGAAGGAGTAGTTACCAAATGAAAATCATGTTTTAGGCCTCTATTGTACTCTTATTACAACAACATTGTTTTGCATTGTTTTTTTTCCTGCTTCTGTTGCTTAAATTAAATTCAATACACAATATTTTTACATATAAAACATTTGGTTTTTTATTCATGTTTGCTTATGGAATTGAACACTCAACGGGTACCTGTACATAAATTTTTGATGTTGCCTGAGCTTGGAAAACAATAAAATTTTGTTGTACCTGCTGCTTTGTTTGCTTTTACCTTTTGTGCTTATTATGTTTGTAAATATATACAATACGTTCAGAAGATTTTCTTTTATTTTGAAAAAAAAAGTGTGTTGTACAGAGAGTCTATGGTCATTGTCTCAGGAAGTTACACAACAACAATAACAACAATATTGTAGCTTACACATATACTTTTGTATGTGATCATCAAAAAGTGCCAACAACTAAAATACCGGTTACCAACTCCTTTTTCAATAATGAATACAAGTAAAATTTATATAATTTTAAGGTGCAGTGTTTGGTTTATTGCGTGTATATTTTTGCGAAAATGTTTATACTTTGGCTTTAATATTTCATCGTTTATATAGAGAACAGTGGTGTGTAATTGTTAAATAAAATGTTAGTGGTAGATATAAAAGAACCTATTCTAAGTTTCTAATTTCATCGCGCTTTAAAGTTCGGTTTTTATTTTGATTTTTCAATAGTCCCATAATATTGTTAGCACAATTAAAAAGTATGATAATATCGCAATACAATTTGAAATATGACCATCTGCAGGAAAAATTAATATTATTAAGCTAAGTGATTGCAAATTAAGTGTAAATACTGAATATTAACATACGTACAGCATTTCAATTTGATGACACAAATTTATCCGAAAGCGTCGCTTTAGCTATCCAGTGTCTGAGAGTAATTAAAATTTTTTTTTATATATAAAAATTTACATACTTGGCTGACTTTCAATATAGAACTGTTATGGAACTATTGAAAGTAAAGATACTAAATAATACAGTTATGCACATACATAAATACAGCTGAACTAAAATTTTTTGTAACAAACTTCCATTCTGGATCAAAAAAATAAAACAAAAAACAAAGTTTCTTGCTTAATTCGTTAGTATCAAACAACACAAAATTCGTTCGTGAAGTTTGTAGCTTAAGTCTTTTGATTAGACTTAGAAAGCAAAAAAATTTTAAAGTTTGTTGCTTGAGTCTTTTATTAAATGAATTTTTATGTGTTTTATTTACATTTTGACTTTTCGGAACACAAATGTCTTTAAATTGCAATTAATCATTCAACTTATTTTATTTTTCTACAACCGATTAATTAAAAAAAAAAAAAAAAAAATTACAATAAGCACTCAATGAACATTGGCTCGTGTGAGCAAATAAATTAAAATAGTGGATTTCACGTTTCAGTGTAAAGTAGCTAGTTTCGAGTGTATAAATATAGAAATAAAATAAATATAAAAATTTTTTTAACTTCCAACAACAAAATGCACTGTACTACTATGATCTACAATTGTATAGAACAGTTGTCGCTAAATGGTGCCAATATTTAGTTTGCTATTTACTTTTTAAGAGCTGAAAAAAATTATCTACTTGAAAAATGATCCTGTAAGCGTCACAGCTATTTACATTTTATTAGTTTACAACTATTAAATAAAAGTCGCTCACGCTTTGTAGGTAAAATTTTCCCGTAAATATATACTAAGTGTAACACTACAAAGTGTGAAAACCATTAAAGTAAATAAAATAAGGGCATGACAATAATGAAAAATCAGTTTTTTACAATTTGAGAGTATAATGAACAAATCAAGAAAGAATAAAAAAATTATATAGTTCCTATTGTCAGTTATCGAAGGAAGTGAGTGCATAAAAAAATTAATATTTTTGCAAATTATTTCAATTTAAAACTTCTTAAACACAACAATTAAAAGCCGTTTTCTCTAACAAAACTTGTCTGCCTAAGGCAAAAATGTATCAAAAATGGTGGAATAAAAATTCTACCTAAAATCTTAAAAAGACCATAGCATATGTCTACTTTTAATAAAATACTCACTACTTATGTTTTTCTAATTAACAACACAGAAATAACAGGCGAACAATTTTAATTACTTGCCATGGTGACTGGTATTTATATGCTTGTCTCAGTTATTATATGCCCACTGTGATATAATATTGATTGGGTATACTTTTAACCATCAAGTAGTCTATGTACATGAAAGCGTACGTGTAGCTTAAATGGTTCTGCAAATACAGTTTTGTATCTCTACGTACGTTTTATTTACAATGCACGTAAATCTTTGTCAAACCTGTTTTATGTGTTACAAAGCATATCCCACAGTGTGTATATATATATGTGTGTGTTTCTGTTAGTGTTTGTATATGTAGGTATGTGGTTTTTGTATGGTATAGACCTGTGGCTCTAAGGCACATTTACCTCCGTCTGTGTTTGTTTTTCTGAGTCTGGTCGATAGTTTTTATCGGAAATTTGTGTAGCACGCATGTGGTAGTCGTATTTGTATCCATGGACTTTCATGTGTGCATTACCATGTAAATAATAATGAATTGTCTGCTTCATGGCAGTCATCTAGTAATTTTTAAATGTTTAAATTTTGTTGTAATAAGTATCTATTACTAGGATGTGGTTGAGTTTAATAGTAATAGCATGTACTGAAAGATAAACATTCCAGAATGTGCTAATTCAAATTAGTGCAGGGCTTCCTGGTTATCGTACACACATAAATCTACAGTTGTGTGTATTAAATTAGATTTAAAAATGGTAATGAATCAAAAAATAATGCAAAACATTCAAATTTATGGCAAATATTTACTGTAAAATATAAATTTGGATTTTATTTAAAAAATAGCTTCAATAATAATAAATTAAATATATTTTTTTTTATAAATTTCTTTATAAACTATACCTTGATTAACGCTTCTTTTTTAAAGCGCTGTTTCACTGTAGTGCTCTTTTGATTGAAAAAAATGTTTTAAAGAAAAAAATTATCAAAATATTTGGACCATAATCTAAGGATAAACCAAAAGTCCTTAAAAGATTTAAGTGAACATAATCCGAATTTTGAAAGGAGTAGCACTTTATCACCTTACAAGAAAGTTTTAAAAGAAAAAAGAAAACTATTAAGGCAAGGAAACTTAAGCTATGGTCACATCAAACAAATATTTGTCGAAATAAACATAACCACTGTGTCATGTGTTTCCAAGAAATATTCCCTTAGATTAGTGTAGTATTTTATTATAATACAACATACTCGCTTTATTAGATATATTATTCGAATTGATTTTATGTAATAAAAGTCATGTTAGACTATAAAAATAATTGCCAAAAAGTAGTCGACAAGTATTTGTGTAATGTGACCGTATCTTTAGACACATAATTAAATATGAATTTATGGCTTTATTTTGTGATATATGTTAAATATTCTTTGTTTTTAATCGAAATTGTTTTGTTATTTTTAATTCTAGTTTATTTTTATTATAAAATTATTTTCCTTGAGAAAGACACACGAAGGCGTGTCGAAATATTGGAATTTAATTTAATAATAAATACAAATATATAAAAAGACCTAAAAGCTTAAAAAATATTTATTTATTTACTTTCAGATAAAAAGGTCATATAATCAATATTTATATAAAATTTTCAGAAACGCAAAATGAGCACAGGTATACCTGTACTTACAAATTGACTGAAATTTTTTTTATTGCAATATTAAAAATATTAATTATTAAGAATAATTTATAAACTTGTTAAAATCGTTTGCATTAAAATGCAAATTTTTTATTTTTCTCAAATATTTAATTAATGAAAAAACCTTAAGTTTCTTCAAATTATTAAGTGTAAATAATATTTAAAATTTAAAATTAAAAAATTTTTTTTGTTTAGTTAATATTTTATTACACAAAATTTCCTTGGAAATTTGCATCACAAACTTTTAGTTAATACGAAAAAATATTTTTTTGTATAAATTTGTCAGTAATTTCATATTAATCTTATAATAAAAATTTTAATTTTATTAAGAGAAACGTTATTTAAATTGTTTACTAAATGATTTGATAGAAGAATAACAAAAAACTTTTAATATAAATGAGTTTGTTACTTTAGCAAAGCAAGATAAATAAAAAATAAATTGCAAAGACCTTGAATATCAGAAACAATTTAATTTAAAATTTTTTACTTTTAAATAGTAAAAGAATAATTCATTTTATTTTTATTTATTAAAAAAAAAATACAACATTTCATTACACAAAGTTTCATTGATTCATTTAAATTTTTGTTGTCATAGAATCAAATTAGAGAATTGTTATAGGAAATAAACCAAGAAGCAGAAAACAGTTAGTTTTTTTCTTTTATTTGTTCGATATTACAAAAAGTGCTAAAAAATAATAGAAACTTTGTTAAAAGAGTTAGAATACAATTTTAATTTTACTGCTATTATTACACTATACAACAAAATCAATTTTTTTTTAATAATAATAAGGTTCTGATCACTGGTAGAGCACATCAAAAACCAGTACAGTATGTGAAATTGAGGTTTAAAGAGTTTTAAATTTTTTTTTTTTTTTAATTTTAATTATGAATCGAACTTGATAACCATGAGAGTTTTCCATTTTAGTTAAATAAAATGTTTAGCAAACTTATGTAAAACAATACCAGAAATATTTTTGTGGAACATTTTAACATTATAACTCTTCAATTAATCGAACTTTTTTGACTACTAATTAAAAATATGTTAAATTTGTAGCAAAAATTTTCCTCTTAAAATTCTACTGTAAGTCCCTAAACAGGATATGATGAAATAAAAAATAAGATAATCGTTTTTGCTGGCCCATGATGATAAGTCAGTTATCTGTTATCTGAAAAAATTTGGTATTTTAATCTAATTAAAAACTTATTTATTTTTCAAGCAAATAAAACGTTTCATTAAGAATTCATGAATTAAATAAATGTTAATTCATTTAATGAAATATCCGGTGAAGTCATAGAATCCAAGTCCCTTTCGCTTTTTATTGGAGTACAAAATAAGAAATAACGATAACAAAATAGCTCTTTTCATTTATTTTAATAGAGATTGTTTTAATATTATACTATTGAACTTATAATTGCAAAACGATATATTCCGAATGCCATAATTTGCTCCCAGACTAACTCATAAAAGCATGTAAAACTTAGCTGGCATTTACAAATTATTTTAAGTTAAATTAAATTGTAAATTGAATTATGCAATAACAATATATTTTATTTAAAGAACTAAAAAATGTACATTAATAAAAACAAATACCCAAACATTTAGTTAGTAATCTAATTAAATTTACATTAATTAAATTATGCATAAAAAAACCTCACCAGTAAACTAAAAGTAGTGACGTTATAGAAAGCTTTTCTTAAAAAAATTAATTTTCTTGTAGGACGATTAACAAAATGTTTAGAAAGGCCTGCTGAATGATTGTCTGTCAAAACAATTAACTAAAAATTCTTAAATATTTTAAAGTATATTTTAATACGTTTTCCAAGGCTTGCACATACATATACACATGTTTACTATGTGTATATTCATGAGTTGCTAACAAGAAACATTTGAGCCTTGAGAGTTTATAGCTGTTGGGAATAAAACAAAACAATAACAATACATAAGAGTTTTCAGCTTTACTATACACAAACACATTTAAATATGTAAATACATACATATGTATGTTCTATGTATACATACATCAATTTGTAGGCATTCAAGCAATCAAAATGTCAAAATCATGAAAGTCAAGGAGAAGCAAAAGTCTTTTCGTGAACCGACTGCCTTCAATACACTTTTTTATGCTTTTTGAATTTGTTTAATTTTTCTTTTAAATTAATGTTTCTATTCATTTGAAGTTAGACAATAAAATAAAAATATTAAATAACAATTAAATTAAAATTTAAACATTTTGTTCATTTAGGAATTGCCACAGCCAATTAATGGGTCTTTTCCCTTTGAATTTTAGTAAATTAAAATCGTGTTCCCATACTTTAACATTAATCTAGTAATAATCAATAGCTTTCAGATATTCTACCGACGATATTGCTAAGATATTTATTGCTGGTGTACTCTAGGGCTTATTAAACAATTAATTTCACATATAATATTTACTCTTAAGTGTCGAATAGATTTGCTACTTTTTACAAAGCTCTCTTAAATTTACGTTACAAGTTTTGCTACAAGCTTAGCATGATTTAAAAAAAAAAAATTGGTGGTATACATATGTACGTGCTTCCAACAGTGATTTTGTCATAACGATGGAAGCTTTATGGCTTTCCAAAGCAACATCTTTAGCTTCTTAAAGTATTTAATACTTTACAACTAGTATGTGTAAAAAAAATGTTTCAAATTTGTCTAAACTGCACGTAGCACCTTTTTGCGTTACTTGCTTCATGTCAAAATAAGTAAAAAAAAAATCAAACGAAAAGAACATAAAAATGAAAATTGCTTTACAGTAATTGTATCGTAACTGCCAGACATTATAAATATATATTTTTTATATTATATTATAAATAAATAAAAGCAGAGAAGAAAAAAAGACAACAACAGCACAGTTCAAGGTAAATTTTACACAAGACACAGAGAAGCACGCACACGCATGAAAACATATACATGCACACACTAACATACTAATATGCAGTTATATACAACCACCAGCACTAGCTTAATCCGTTAAAAATTAATTTACACCTCATAATTTATTTTATTAAAACCCGCTAACGGGCTCACAAGCATGTGTTTTAACAAGGGAATTGAACTTGCCATGGGTCGAAAAACTGCTGGTATAACATTTACATATGTATGGACTGGTATACACATACGTCAGACTTTAATAAATTTTAAAGAAAAAATATTTTTTTTAAATTAGAAAATTAATTTTTATTAAAAAAAATAATTTATTTCATTAAATAAAAATATGCGTAAATCTTTAATGAATGTCATCAGAATAGCTGGGTTTTTTTTAAATCTTTGTCTTACCTATTTATCAACACCACTTCCAATGGCACTTTTTCTTGTATGACAGACATTTAGTACCACTCTACTATTTACAGTATATTTTTTCTGCTTTGCGCACTCTTGTTGTTCAGTTGGTGACTAACATTTTATTATAACGTTACAATAATAACATGGTTGACAAATAATAATGAAAAAAAAGTTTGTAATAAAAAAACAAAAAATAAAAATGCAAACAATCACAGAAAATTGAAAACAAAGTGAAAGAGGAGTGAATTGGAAACGTACTTTTCAAAAAACTGTCTCTGTCATTGTTTTACCAACCAAATTGTTATACCGCTTTTTCTACATTAACTTAAGAGCATGAAATTTTTCTTTTTCCATTAATTTTTTTACAAAAAAGTTTGCAAAACGTTTTTGCCATCAATTATTTTATTTGATTTAACTTATCTTGTTTTACTAAATACTCACTAATTTCAGAATTAGGTAAAATTAATAAGGGCCATTATTACAACTTACTTATATAGGCTCAGATAGCTATAATTAACTTTAGTTAAAGTAATTGATAAAGTGATGAATAACTCTTTTCCATTATTACAAGTTCTCAATAAGATAAATATTATAATATTTGTTGTGTGGCACCACTACTGTGAATACCGATTACTTTTCATTGCTATAAATATATAATGCCAACGGCATGCCTTTTTTTGACGATTATTTTTCAAATAACTAAGAAATTCTTTACTTTTAAAATTTTATTTCAATATTTGCTATTTTAATGTGTAATTGTATTGTTTAATTTTTGATTATTAATAATAAAATTATTTTATATCTATAGATGCTGAGGTTGCCATATCTAAAATCAAAAATATGGCAACTTGAAGTTCAAGTTAAAAGTTATTAGCAACACAACCCTATCTTTAGCTTATCATACACATTTTACTTAAAGTATGTTTGTAATAACCAAAAAGCATTTATCTGTTCGATAACGTCCTACTTTTAGTTATCGTTTAGTTGTAATAATGGCCCTTAGAGATTGAATTTTGGATACTATAGTGCTTTAATATTTTAATGTTTCAAGTTATAGTCTAATTAAAATCTCATTTCCAGGCTCTTCGTTCCGTTCACAAACGAAAGCGAAAGAAAATTAATCAATCATTATATATTATAAAAAGTCCTTACTATCTTTTGACCTGTCGTGCGCTTGCCTTTACGTTTTTTAAAGTTAAACATCTCAATATATCATGTTGCCACAACAACTGCTATATAAATTAAATATAAATATTTATGTAGTGTGAAAATTGCAAACTATTAGACATAATTTTCAACCTGTCCCTAAATTAATAACTATTGTATTTCCAGTACATTTTAATTAATCGAAAACGAATACCAGCACTCTGGAAAATTTTATAGTGTGGATAATAAATTTTAGAGCCCAACATAATTATAATCAAAGAATTTCATACACTTTAAATATAAAAATATGCGCATAAAACATACGCTTAAAAATAAAAATATATGCATTAAAATATGCAGTAATGCCCTTATTGTTTCAATTCAGGTACATAAATAATCGGAAAATTACTTTTTTATAAATTTCTTTTAGATTGGGTGAGCGATTCAAACGGTAAACTCTGAAAATTAAATGTTTTGAACTCGAACGCAAATATGTTGCGTGTTACAAGAATATTCTACAAGAACAGTGGTCCAATTGATATGCCATTTTATTGACATCGTTGATAAAATATCAAAGCATAGAAGAAAGTTTCTATCAGGTTCTTAAGGGCATTGTGAAAAATGTGATAGAAACTTTCTTACACATGGATCGAATGAATGTCAAAATGAGTGATAGACACTAAGTCTATCACACATTTCGGGTAGTATATGTTGCCAGGCAATGCTTTCGTTTGCAATATCATCAATTATTTATTACGTAAAATTAACAAAGTAAAGTGCCTTTTTCATTTTACAAACGGTCAAATCGTCTAGAAAATTTATGTTGAAATAAGCTTTGATCGATTTCTATATTAAAACAGCCAAAGAATTAATAAAAAAGTAAAATAATAATTTTCCGTGTTGGCTGTTTTGATGAATTTCAGAATCGAAAATTGTTCAAAAGTATTTATCTCTCAACAAAATTGTGAAGTAGTGAACTAGAATGACAAAATAAATGCATGCATAAATATGTATGTACGAGTATTTACACTTTTCAAATACATTCATACTTCAAGTAGATACAAAACAAAGAAGATGAATATGGTACACTAAAATACTGCTAAATTCGTAATTTTTTATTGGGGAAATTCTTAACACGTTTTAAGTAGATGAATACAAAAACTACGCATTTATAATAAAATATGTTAAAAATATGCAATAACAAATTAATGCTATTTTTTATTAAATTTCTCGAGTCCGGAAAAGTACTTAATCAGAAACGATTTTAAGTTACTGAGTAAAAACATGCATTTGCATGAAAATGTTTGCCCTGATAATTAGCACCAAAAAATATTAAAAATTACTAAAAAAAATAAAAATTTATTTTAATAAATAATTTTTTTAATTAATTAATTAAAAATCAGCAAGCGAAATATTATTATAAGACTGACGGATTAAGACTTATAACTATTAAGCTCAAAATTAGGGAATAGTTGGAAAGGGAATCGCACTAATTATGGTTGGCAACCAAGAAAACATATGTCTGTCTTGCTGGGCATTGCAGAATATTGAAACGCTGGGTATATATAAAAATCAGTCTTAATAACCTCTTTGGGTTATGTAGCGAAGACGAAGAGACAAAAAAACATTTATGGTGCTACTTAATGCATCACTAAATGCAATCGTCTTATATAGCGGACAGAATTGACAAGAAAGTCTTACATTTGTAGTGAATACTAGACATATTTAGGAAGTATTTTTAACAAGAGAGAAGTATTACCATAAGTCTATTCTGGTCGTAGTACCAACGTGAGTGAGATCTACCATAAATTAATAGGTAGCAGAAGTAATAAAAACAATTTATACATACAAATTCACTTGCTCCAAACGGAAAAAAGTCAACAATTAATCAATAATTTTCTGAAGCAAAATTAAAATATAAAGGAATGAAAATAATGGCGAACAAAAAAAAAACAAAAACATTTCAAATACATATTTCCGTTTATTACAAATGGCAACAGCACCGTAGACAACCACGATATTATTGATAGCAAACAGTAGTATAATTTTGCCTCTTCCCCCCTCTTTACGGCAATTTTCTTTTTGTATATGTGTGGCACTTTAGTTGTGTTAATGGAAATAAATAATTGATAGAAAAAGAGAAAGAAAGAGATTGTCATAACGTAAAATGCTGACAACACAACACGGCTATTAAGTTATTAAAATGATGAAACTGTTTTTTTTTTATATTTTATTTTCAATATAGCTTTATGATAAAATCATAAAGGCTGTCTGCTTTTATAAAAACAACTTTATAGCATCTATACGTTAGAATTTAATAAAAAAAAAAATAGCCAGAGTAATAAATGGAACAGAACAATTTTAAACATTTAGTTAAATCACACATAAATTCATGGTTAGATGCTTGATAGATGAACTAAATATAGATTTCTTGTTTGTGATATTATTTTGATGATAAATAATATACTAAATAATTTTTCCCGGTCACATCCGGCATGGTCTTTTATTACGTGAGTCGGTATTCTCAGAGTATAGAGAGTGTATGTATCAACTTTTAGAAAAGTCCAAGTAAATACAGCCATTTTCTACTTTAAAAAGCTTAACCTTAAAGTAAGTACATGAACAGTTGTGACTGAAAATCTTTGAAAAGTTGGCATAAAAATAGGTGTGACGGCTTCAGTCGTTAGAGTATAGAGACTACATGTACCAAATTTTAGACAACAAAAATTTGCACAAGCATACCAATAGAAAATTAACTCTGAGTTAATTTTTTGTGTAGCTTATTACTTGATTGTTCACTTATAATAAAGCCAAATATTTTATTTAGTGAGAATTTGCTATTTCTCGAAGAGCTAATAAAAATTCTTTCCTAACTCCCTATGAAGAAAAAAGTAAAGCCAAACAGTCACAAAATACATTTTCTGAGAATTAAACATGAAAACCATAAAAATTATATTTTTGAATGGATTCATAATTGTCATTCTACACATTAACACAATTTTTTCTTAATGAAGTCATATACTGTGTGCTGTTTTTGACGGAATTGGAGACATATAATAATCTTATGTTGTGTTAAGTTTCTGGATATGAAAACCATTATGGCGATAAGCTGGCCATCTGATTAGCCTATAAAAGCAACATAGTATGTTCATAGAACCACAACCCTACTTTGGTATTTCTTGATTGGAAAATAAATAAGATTTTTTGATTTCGTTTTAGAAAATCTAAAAAAGTTCCAAAAGAGCTGTTTGGCTAACTATGAACATGCCTACAGATCTTGCAACATCCTATCTAAACCAGTTAGACTTTTTCACGTTCAGTATATCCACTTGAAGGACACTATAGCCATCATAAACACAGTGTAAGAGTTGTATACCTATTCCCTGCAATAAACTTTACAGCTTATACGACTTTTCACTCCAGTTTACAGGTGAAAATTAAAGTTAAATTGGCCAATGTTGGAGCTGGATGTACCAGATCAGAACAAAAATCAGTATCAAGCTTTTAACAGTCTAATGCAGACAGCCCAGTTGTAGTTCATTGCTTAGAGGCTCTCAAGGACTATTACGGAAATAAACAATAATTCCCATGCAATCAGATCTTTAAACTCTGCAGAGTTATTATTATTAAGGGCTAAAATAGCACTGCGACCTTTGACATCTATTGTGCAACCCAGTTCTCATAATTGCTTTAATATTAATCATGCCTAGATCTTCTGGGACTAATTCCCTACTATTTTACCAAATTATTCTGCGTTTTGACACCGCTGGACACTTGCAGAGAACATATTCCGAAGTTTCTTGTACTTCCCGACAGAAACAGAGAAGACGTTCTGTACCACACCTATTTTACTCATGTGATTATTAAGCTTACAGTGTCCCGTAAATAGCTCAACGTAGAGTTTTATGTCATTTCTGCTGAGCATGAAAAGGTCTGCAGAGATATGTTTCTTCCATAGCAATCCATTTTTGGGTAAAATATTACGACGTAAGAACTAAATTTAAAATGGATTCATACATCTGTAACAACATATTAAACAAAACTGTAAGCCAAACATCTTTAGACGAATTTTGTAAACAACAGTAACTTTTCTAACTCTATTCTGTACATTAGTCTAGTTGGTGTAGTCGAAATTCGGTTATCACAAAGAATTGGTTTTTACTACTTTTGTGAATACCTACAAATGTATGTTTTTGAATAAATTTTTAAAAACTATAATATATTTATTTATATCCAATTTGAGTAAAAAATAATTCAAGTACTAGAATGTTACTGAAATCTAAGCCTTATGACTATTTCAATATGAGTTGCAATAACTTTCCTATGAAGAATAGGCTTTCAGTAAAGGAGCTCATTGAATTTTTTTATTACAGTTACTTAATACATTTTGGACGATAATCTTATCATAAAGAGAAAAAGAATTATATAAAATAATTTATAATATATTACTCGCATTTAAAAGAAAACTGAAAAGCACATATTACCAGTAAATACTTGCAAAGTCCTTAAAAATGTTTATCCTATTTGAAACTAAAAACTTAAGACAATTTAACAAAAAAAAAAAAAAAAAAATTACCTAAACTGAAGCTAAAAATATATAAAATTTATAACAAATTTTTTTTTTTTAAAATAGAAAAAAGACCTACAGGAAACATAACAGTAAATCTATGTAACTGAAAGCAATCGTAAGTTATCACATATTAAAATGAATACCATTCCCAATAATAAAAACAAATACTAAATAAAATATGAACAACATTTTTTATTCAGTTAAAAAAAAAAAAGAAACTAACTTTATAATAAAGAAGTAACCATGACGTCGATTAAATCCATTTTATTGTAACAAATAAAATTTTATTTTGAGTAAATAATATAAAAGACTGTTTTGGCTGCTATATTATTTATAGAAATCAGTAAGTCTTAAGAACATAAAAAGGAGGTTTTGTGACAGCTACAAAAGAGAGAGCAATCGTTTTTATGGTATGCCAATTCAATTCAATAAGAAAAAAAATCATAGTTTAAGGTGGTTTTGAAAGTATCGTAAAAAATAAAACAAGTCTCTCAAACGGACATTAATCATCAACTTAAAAACTTAGCTTGGAGAAAAAAAGCTTAGAAATTATATTGGTATTCACGATAGTGCTTACAATCAGTGCAAACGATACAAATGAATGCAAAATGCCTCGGTTTGATCAATACACTAACTCATTTGTATTTTTTTATCTATTTGCACTAAAAAAATACTTTCAGCAAATTCCAGTAACACATATATTAATGACAGATAAAGTTAACGTTTCCAATTTTTATTTGCAATATTGATTATGGTATTTGCCAACTAAGAATTTGGTAAATTAAAAAAAGGACACTCATGATCTAGTTCAATATTCTCAGCAATTTTTAAATATATAAATTTGTACTAAGGGCATCGGTAACTACAATAAAACATGAGAATATTAAAAATTCTTAATACCATTACTATTATTTATTTATGAAACATAAATATATGCCTGCAATAAATAAAATTTATTTAAAGTTTTTTAAAAATTTAACAAAATATTAATCTTTATTAGTGCTTAATTCCAGAGTTGTGTTGGGTTAGTTTAAATTTATTGTTTTTCTCATGAGTTATTTATTCAGTACAATAAGTACCGAAGGGGATATCATATCTATATGGACCATTTCATCAGATGTTACTCTGATTCCTCAGTAGATTACTCCCAACGTTTCTTGCAAACATTAGAATCTTTATATAGAAAAAGCCATTGACTAAATAAGAATTATTTGCCAATTGTTGCAAAAAGATTCAAATATTCAAACAAAAAACTCAGTAAATTATAAATTTCCCAACCAACATATTAATATTGAAAGCTATTCTATTTTTATTCTTCTCTTTTAAAAATTATTCACCCTTAATTTTTATCGTTTCTAGTAAGTTTGAATATTGATGACTGTGGATACTTATTTGGTATTATTTAATGACGTTTGTTATCAATATTGCTGTGTGTTTTTTCATTAAATTTGAAGTTTTAAACAAACTATGACAGCTGTTAGAAAATACCAAACTATAAGTTAATTTATGTAGACGACGACAAAAACTAATGTTGCTTTAAAATTGATGACGATGTTGCCGACACTAAATGGAATCAGAGTGATTATTTTAATATTTTTCTCAACTGATTTGGTTTGTTGGGTATGTTAAATTTTCTTTTTACTAGGGTTTAAATTGTTTTTAAAATAAAAATAAAAACCAACCCCATAACAAGTAGATAAAAAGAGAAAATCAGCTAAAGTTACTTTTTGTAAAGAAAAGTGAATTAAAATCGATAAGAATCAACTAGCCACCAGAACAAGATTAAAAAAAATATATATAAAATAAAGTCATATTTTGTTTAAACAGAGTTTTAACGATTTTGTGTGTTGAGAGCAAAGTAATAAATTAATTATACGTAGTACATGTAGTACATATCCCTAGAGGAAGAGATTTATGTTTCTCTACATAAAATGGATACTTTGAAGGAAATAATTTGTTAAAACTAAGAAGCCCAGCAAAAGGAAATAAAAGGAAAGTGGAATAAGCAATAAAAAAGTTACTAAAGTTTTATTTACATTATTTTCTTTAAATTTAAAAATTAAAACTGCTCTTGTTCAAGTCATAAATTATAGATTATATGTTATTATTTGTACCAGAAAAAATACAAGAAAAAAAAAAGTGCTGAGTTTAAACGAAAAACAACTGTAAAATAAGTGTAATATAATAAGAAGCGGAATTATAGCTTAAAAACGAATTTAAATTTTTATGAGGCCATAAAGCAACTTAACGAACTTTTGCTTGTTTTGTTGGTGTCGCTGTTATGGCTGGTGCAAGTTTATGCACTCCCTCTTTCTTAACCTTGCGGCAACTGTGTGTGTGTGTGCTCTTATATCCACTCTGCTGTTTTGAGATTTTTATTTATGGTTGACTGTTAAGTAGAACTTATAACAGTTAAACAAGTTTATTCCTTTAAGAAATTATGTAAAATTTTAATAAGTTTTTAACAATGCTTTTTCTTCTTAGTGCTTTTTTTTAATTTTTAAATTATTTGAAAAAGTTTTTATCAAAAGTCATGCATTTTAAAGATTTTTACTTCAATATTTTAATTTTAAAAATACGTGTTAGTATTTTGCTATTAAAAGATAAAAGCCTGTTTTACGATGTTATTCTAAAAATCTTTTGTTATTTATGTGGAGAAGATTTTTTAAAAATATTGGCCCATAATCATAGTCAGAAAAAAAGTATACTTTAAAAAGTATACTTTAAGAGTTCTTAAGTATATTTTGCTTTATTATGTACTTTAGGTCTACTATAGACAAGCTAAAATGTATTTTTTAGCGAAAAAGTCGATTTCAAATTTAAAAAATACTAAAGTTGTTTTTAAATAATTTAGAAGCAGAAAATCAAACAAACAAAATAAAAAAAAATTCTGTCATAAATAAAAATAAAATTAAGTAAAACTTCCAAATAAATTATAAAAAAAAATTTTTTTATAAGCAAATTAAAAAATGTTTGCATTGCAAAACGTCTACAGACCTTTTGAAATTCTCGAGGACTTATATCATAAAATAAATTTAAAATATACAAATAACGATTTTTAAAAAAATTTAATTTACTTTTCAGTTTTATTTATTTTTCTTGTCACTTTTTTATATTTTGCTGTATATTGTATACAAATGGTAGTTGAAATATTTGTGATACCCTGTTAAAGTTGATTCAACTTAAAACCTACTTTTGTTTTGTCTATAGTACTAAAATTTTTAGTAACAGCTTTTAATTTTTAGATTGTTTTTAAAAAGAACCGACTTTATTGTTGGACTATGATTATGAGCCATTATTTTTAAAATAATTTATCAATTATTTTTTTAATATTAGGAATAGTAGGGTTAATATATGAGTAAATTTTGTTCAATAAATTCTCTTAAGCTACAGTTGTATTACACAAATATTTGTCATAATAAGCATAACCACAATTTTTGGTAATAATTGAAGGATTCAGAGTCATCAGTCATATTATTTTATGATAATTTAAAAAATTTATTTTGTTCTAAAATAATAAGACTTTTTCTACTGTGTTTAATATTTTGTCATAATATAAAAACTGAAAGGTAGTGGATTACATCCAATTTTCTTTTTATATTTTCCATTATCTCACCAGTTTTAGTTATCAAAAATTGGGTAGTCAAAATGCTTTATTTTTTATTTTCAATCAGCTGCTTATTTTCTAAATTTTTATTAATTTTCCGTTCGGGTACTTTTTTTGTATAAAAGCTTTTCTTCAGAGCATTTACTCAGTTACTAAAGTTTAATACAAAAGTAGTTGAATGAACCTAATTTCTACACAAAACTCCTGTCACTTTTATATGAAACCAAATACGACAAAAATATATAGTAAAAAGGTTTTTCTTAAAAAAAAAAATGTACAAGAACCAAATGACTTACATACGAGTATATGAAATTTTTTTTCTTCACGAGTTTTTACAGAAAACTGCAAAAAAGTTGAGTAGTGAACGTAAAAAAAGGAAAAAACTATTATAATTTAATCATTCTAAGTTAAATGTGGTGATATTTCTTAATTTTTTTTTATGATTCAGAGAAGGCCGAGTAAAAATGTATAAATTTAATGCATTTAATATATAAAGTATATAATAAGTATATATATAATAAATATTTAAAAAATATATAAAATATTTTTCGTGAGCTTAATTTTCACTTAAATTTTTTGATTTAAAATGTGTACACACAGTTCATTTTCTTACACTTATGTAGCCCATTTTTTTAAAGTTAGAGTTATTTGCAACACTTTTTGATTTGTTTCCTATCGAATTAGAAACTCTTGCACTATCGACATTTTATTTGACAGACGCTTTAGCTTTTGATTTGAATATAAAGAAAAATTTTATTTATTTTTATTATTTTATTTAGCAGTTTCGGCAAAAATAATTTGTCTCTATCAGTTTAATCAGATAAACAGAAATAAAAAGTTTTTTTATGCTTAAAAAAGAACATAAACAACATTTTTATTTATAAAAAAAAAAAAATTAAGTATTTATTATCCCCTTATACTAAAGAAATTGATACAGACTTTTAAACTTAACGAAAAATTTATATGAATACTTTCTATTACGTTTACTTAAAATTATAAGCTAATTTTTTGATGAGAAAGTTAATCTTTTTTATACACTAACCTAAATTATTGCGGCAAGCGCTTTTTATCTGTCACAAATTCTCATACTCATAAAAATGTATGAAGCAAACCATAGTAATGCAACGGCAGCGCTGACCAGTTGTAAAATTAAATTTTTAAAGTGCATTTAGTAGAGAGTGAAGTTGGCTGCAGCTCTTATTTAGTATTGTCAACATATAAGCTGGCCGTTAAAAATTACAACTCTTGTCTTCATAATTTAGGTTAACCTGTTAGTTCTTAATTAAAACTTTTTTGGATTTACAAAAAACATACATTTTCATGATTATTTTATTTAAGTCTATGTGAACTATTTTAATTATTCAATTTAATTTTTTTTTAATTTAATATAAACAAAAAAAAGTTCGTTCTGTAAGCTGAGCAGAAGTTCAAAGACCGTCATTTAATATTTATGAAACCAAATATGTATTTGTAAAATACTGAAGAAATTAAACAATTTTTTTCTTAAAAATGCTAAAATTTCTCTGAAAGCATAACATTGATTTCCATAGCACTTCCGGTGGTTATTAAGTTTTTTATACGTACGAGTACAATAAAATCTTGAATGTATTCTTAAAATCTTATGTATATTTTATTATCAAAATAAACACGATTTCTGCACGCATTTTACCAACTTGCATCCTTATTTTGTAGCCACACACTCTACAAACTAGTACTTTCTTATTCACAACAACATCAATACTCTTACCAGCGACTGGCTATGAAAGAAGAAAATAATAAAAGACCGCCTTTTGTGTTTGCTTTTGTTATAAATATTAATGAGAGAAATGGCGAAAATAAAAAACACATGTTGAACTCTTTATTCTCATACTTGAGACTTTTATGTGTTAGTTTTTCTTACAATTTATTTTTATGGCCGTATTGAGATTCTTAAAAAAATAAAAACTTATGTTTTCTTAAATCTCTGTTTGTTGTTAAAAAAGCAATAATAAAAATTTTATTTAAAATAAGTTTAAATAAAAACAAAAAGAAAAATATATTAAAAATATTTTCACAATTAAATAATTTTAATAAAATTATGCAGTGCAAAAATTTTTAGTCATTGAAGGCAAAACTCCTTCTCATTTCGAATTCCTTGAAGGTTTTTTTTATTCGGATTTTATAACCACAAAATTGAATGCAAATTTAATTTAATTATAGCTTTTATAAATTTCAATTTACTTTTAAATGAAAATTTTCATATTGTTTCTTCTAGAAACTTATTTTTTTTTTCATTTATTATAAAATTAAAATTTGTTTTTAGAAACTAAAAACTTGAATCGATTTTAATTAAAAATGGGTTTTAATTGAAAAATATTTCATTTTACCTGAAACATCAAAAATATTTATAAGGCAAGTATTATTCATTCCGAGAAGCTTTGGTTTGTGTAAATACTTTTATAGCAAACAAACATACAAAGAGATATAATATAAGCATAAATAAAGAACAAACCAACACAAAAGATTTTTTATAATAAAAATGAATTTTTTGCAGTAATTTACTACATGCTATTTACTGCATTACATATGAAATTTAATTAAATATTTTAAATAAAAATGTTGTAAAAGAGAAAAGCAAAACTAAATAGACTAACTAGATTATTGATAGAGTTAGGCACACTATTGCAGGTGAACAAGGTAAATTGAAGAATCTTTTTCGGTGTCTGTAACAGGCAAACAATTTCTTTAATTGCTTAACGTAGTAATAGACAGATATCAATTACAAAGCAAAAACTCCGCTTTAATTTTTTGTACCAAGAAAACGCCAAACGCCATGAAATTCCTGTATAATCGGAAATCATTCCAAAGCATTGAGGTTTCTTAAACTAGCCCCTCAATGGCTTAGGTAGGCTACCTATAAAATGTGCTTGAAAAAGTGACGAATACACATAAAGAAGTTTAAAACCTGTCACTGTCTATCGATTCTAATCCTAATCTGTTAGTAATAGTGATGATTACAAATTTTTAAAACTAATTTTTTTTTTTATATTAACACGTTCACTCAAATGTGATGTTTAATACTGATCAAAATTTTGATTTACATCTAAAGGTACTGACTCACTATTCTACTTAGTACAATCTGTCTAAAAACCCATGTGTGCTAAAAAAATATGATAGTGTGTATTGAACAAGCAGACTTTTTGACAGGTCTGTCCGATTTTTTAATGTTATGAAAATTTTCATAAAATAAATTTTATCTGTGCGATCAGAGTTGCATTTTCTATGTTCAAGGCAGAAAAATAGCAACAATACCAAGCTTGTGTTTTGTTTATACAAACATTTAAGTTATTTTTCATTGTACATATTTGTGAAAAAAAGATATTTTGCGGCAAAGAAGAAAATGAATACTTTTAAAAGTATTAAGGTGAGTAAACATATGTTTTTGCATCTTTTTTTGTATAATAATGTGGCATAAAGTTCGCCATTTTAAAGCGATTTCTTCAAGTAGAACAGAATTCTGTCACACATTATTTTGAAATAATCGTACGATCGTGTAGGATAGTCAGTCAGTACCTTAAATACATAGTCAAGTCGATTAAGCCATGTCCATCTATTTGTCTATGTAGTCATTGAAAGAAACTTTTTGCAGTCCCTACATAATTTATTTATTTATTTAACGTCTATGGATTTGAAATGTTTACTGACTATGAAATAATTACAATAAAATTAATTTTTAATTTTAAGTTTAATTGTAAGTTACAGAAAAATTAGGCATATCGATTTGTCAATTGTTGCTGTCGTTAACTTGATATTGACTTTGTGAATTTGGCTATTATAGTGAAGTGCATATAAGATTCGGCACTATGGAGTTTAGATTGGATTCGTTTTGGTTCCACAAGGTGCCCTCATAGGAGAAAAACAGAAGAGGTCTCACTTGAGTCATCTGATATTTACCTTGTGGGTTACCTTTATAAGAAGAAGACGAAAGAAAGATGTCAGTGGAAAGATGTTAAAGAGATAGGAAATAGAGAAATAAAGTGAGATGTGTTCAAAATTAATTTTGGACTGTTACTAGCTCTATGAAAAGTAGAGTCACTCTGCTGAAGTCAAACATTATCCTAGGTCAGATTATCAAAAGCTTTTTAACATTTTGCTGTCGCCTAAAAGGACATTTTCTGCAGCGTGTGGAAAAATATGTACCAATAATAGTACCATTTTAAAATCCACTTACCAGAGTTACTCTCTACGCATATTTAGCCTGATTGACAAATTCAGTATCAAATTGCAGTTTCTCTAAGGTTTAAAATTAAAAATATGTAAAATGTGATTTATTTAGCACTGTAAAAGTTTATATGTGACTTTATTTAGCTGGCTTTTAGAGGTACTAGTATTTGGATCAGCTTACATTTAAAATATTTCACATCTCAAAAAAACTATGTGTGAAAGCTGATAGTTCGCAACAAATTCGTATTAGATTATTAAGAAATATTTTGTATACTATTTGCTTTTACTACTTCTAAGCTTTTTTCCCTTTTCAAATTGAGGTCAATTTATAGTTTGTACAAACTAAAAAAAACAAAGTTTTGTTTGTTATTCAACCACTTTTCTGCTCTATTTAGTGTTTTAATATTTAATATAATTTTTCCTTTTATTTTCTCTTTAATTGTACTAACCTCAGCAGTGATTTTCATAAGTTTTTATTTTCTCTAGTTTGCTGCATGTTTTTGCTATTTAGTGTTGATTATTTTAATTTATTGTTATTGCTTTTAATTTTTCTATACATTTGTTGTGCCACGTTTTTTTTCTCTTTTTCTTTTCTCCCATAATTTTTTTATTTTTTGGGTTTTTCATGTTGGCTTTTTCATGTTGATTTTATTGTAGAAATGTTTTAAATAGCTTAACACCTTTTTGTCTTTAAAATTGGGCAAAGAAAGGAAAATATAATAAAATTTAGAAGTCGGTATTATTATGACTGCTGGTTTGATTTTGGATTCAATTGTGTCATGCAGCATAAGAAAATCATCAGTTTTTTATCATGCCTTGAATATAATTAAACCAAATGCTGTGCACGATTTTTAGGCTAAAAACTACTCTAAAAATTAAATTATTTCTTTTTAAGTTTGACTAGCTAAAGCCAAAACTCCGCTCTTTCAATAATAAAATATTAGGCAGTAATATAAAATAAACAACAACAATTAAAAAAGTAAGCTAAAATTATGTAAATAGCATTAGGCAATGTTCAACTCCTGTTATTAACAAGAATTAAATTTGAAAAATAAAATTAATTAAAAAAAATATTTTTCTGGGTAACTTAAAAAAATTTTTAAGTTAAACTCAATCTCTATTTTAAATAAAATAAAAGAAAAAAAAAATCAGAAAACCACAATTGCTGTAGCTTTTAATTAAAATATCACAAGCAAATTCCCAAAAGTTACATATTGGCTTCAAAGCAATTTCCATTTTAATTTTAATTCTAATTTTTTCTTCATTTTGTTTTGTTTGTATGCTTGCATTCAGTCTTGATAGCAATCCCAGCATAAGCCAATACAATAATAAAAAAATGCAATTTGCTGGTGTAATAAAGTTGTCAAAATTTCTTTTGCATTTTGTGTAGAAAACTTAGTTTCTTATTACTACTCTCTATGATGCAGTTTTGGGAAAATACCAGCACAATGTATTTTACGAGTATTTTCTACTAGTAAATGTTTGTTAGCATTTAAGTTTTATTTACTTTTGCAGCTTGATTCCAATAATTGGATTGAAGTAAAAGTTTTTAAATATGAAATAATTAAATTAATTTTTTAAGTTTGGTTTTATTTAATAAAACAAATTATTAATTACACTGTACAACACCATAATAAAATAACAAAGTTGAATATAGTAAAGTGGATCAAAAAAGGACATATGTATGTTCTTTCTGAAAGTTTACGTCAAAATGGAGCTTAAGATACCTAGTTTTTTCAAATTTAAATTGTGAATTGTGAAAGCACCTATGCGACAATATTCTTTAAATATATAAGGGAGGGGCGTCTCAGTTAGAATACACTTTTTTTATTTTAAAAATAAAATACGTATTTTTTGAGAGCGTAGTGATTTTCTTTATTGGATTCTAAAGAGGACATGTTCCGACCAAGTATAGAGTAAAATATCTGATCCGGCAATTCTGCTTTAAATCAATGCCAATTTTTTAAAAAAGTTATATTCTCCAATGAAGCGCATTTCTATGTAAATATCTTAGTGAATACACGAAGGTGTTAAATTTGGGGTTCCGGAAATCCCCTTGCAATCCACGAGAAATAAGTGCATCTACAACAAGCAACTGTCTGGTATGGATTTTGGTTAGGCCTTACATTTTGAAGATGAGGTTGAAATCGTTGTGACAGAAACATGAGAACTTAGTTGTTGTGTACTCTACTGGGCGATAGCGGCACTATTATTAATGAATTTATTTATATTCTTAAGAGAAAACGGATATATTTTAAGTGAAAAAAATAATATTTTCTTGGGGTTGCTTACTTGGGTTTTTGTAATTCTTTGTCATATACCATATAATCATTTTTGTTTCCAAACGTGTGTAAAAGCTCTATTGAGTACAAGCTCTCTCTTTATTTTAAGGATTCAAACCAAAAAAAAAAAAAAAATTGCTAAAATGTTCTAAATCGATTCTGCTACTTAAAAGGATCCAGAGTATATATGCTTTATAAGGTACCCCATGTACGGTATAGAAATTACACACATAATAACAAATGTATATATACCCTTTTCACTTTTTTGTGAAGGGTATAAAAATGCATTGTGAGAAAAAGATTTAAACAGCTGAAAATGACAGCATGGAGTAATTTATCGTATCTAATACCGAATAAAATTCATCAAAATTTAGTTTTCTTTGTATATAAAACAATTTGATACAACAATAGAAAACTATTAACGATTGATATGCTATTAGGGGATTAACTTCATCTCTTTACATAATTCGTGACATGACTTGTTCTACAACTAATCAATATTGGACCAGCGAATGAAAGTTTGTAGTTTTAGTTTTATTATTTTAAATATTTCTTTATTAATTTATTTTGTAAAAAAACAAATAAGGGATTCAACCAGTATATAAAGTCATTTGTTTTAAAAATAATAACATGAAAAAATATCCGGAAAAATAAAACTGCTGTGAAAAACCCCTTTGGAACTTAGTGTGCTATTTTAAAATTTTAGTCTATTGAGTACTTATGACAAAATATTAAACACAGTATAAAAAGTTTTATTATTTGATGACTTTTTGTTTGAATAACAAAAAAGGTTTTTAAATAACCATAAAATATTATCTTCCTTATCCAAAAAAACTAACGTAGACTTTAAAGTCAACGTTATCGAAATTTTTCATATAATTTTTTCATAAATTTTACTTTGAAGTCTACGTCAACTTTTTTTTGGATAAGAGCATATGACTTTAAGACTTTGCGACTGATAGGAAACTACTGTAAATCCCATAAAAGCAAGTAATTGAATTTCTTGTGTAGATATTTTTTTCATGCTCATTGATATTATAGTTATGCCCATAATAAGTTCTATTTTCACAAGTGACAGTATATTTTAAATTAGTCATGGCATGTTTTTAAGGAACAGCTGGTCCAGAGATGTTACTCAATCTTACGTGCGGTGTTTTGACCTCTTTATTAAAAACAGAACTTATAAACTATTTTTAAAAATTTTTTTATACTTCTTTTATCATTTTCTTAAGAATATTTATACCAAGCTTGTTTTTATTCATAAAATCCAGCAACGGCAGCAACAGCAAAAAATTAAAGTTGTAATTTTTGTTTACCCTTTTCAAAATATAAAAGCGTAAATAAAGCTTTTCAAAACTTTATGAAGTAAATTTGTTCTTTCTTAAAATCTACATCAACAATTTTTTTCTTGGAATTTAACTACTTTGTAATCAGAAAATTTTCCGCATTTTTTCTTTTTTATTATTTCAATTTTTGTTTATTTATTTCTTTTTCTTAAAAATTTTTTATCTCTAACTTTGCAGTCTTTACATTCGAGGATTTATTTCTGACGGCTACATAGAGAGGAATTATTGAAGGAAAGAAAAATGTGCTCAAAGTTATGGTTTGTGCTGTACAAAAAGTTTTCTTTTCTTTTTTAAAATGAGTTGATTTTTCTTTAGTTGAATTTTTCTTTTCTTAAAAAGTGACAAATGACAAAAGTGTTAAATGGACATTGTGTTCTTTTCACAAAATAATAAAACGCTTTTTTTTTGAAACTTTATTTGAATTTTGGTATTAAATTATAAAGTTATAAAACTATTTCAAAAGTTTATTTTATTTATTTTAATTAAAATAATTCAAAGTGTCAATTATTAATTTTTTTTAAATATTATTATTTTAAAAAAATAAAGAAAAAAACCAGTGATTTAAAAAAAATATTATGAAAAATATTCATAAATATTTTCTAAGACTAAAATTAACGTAGGCTTTAAAATCAATTTTATTGAAATTTTTCATATAATTTTTTTATAAATTTTATTTTAAAGTCTACGTCAATTTTTTTCTTTGTGGATAAGAGGATTAGGGTTTTTCATATAAACTTCCGTAAATTTTTAAATTAAGTTTGTTTAAATTTCTTTAAAAAGAGAAAAAATTTCAATTAATTCTGAAATAATTTTAATAAGATTAACTGCTGCATTTAATAACAATTTTAAAAATCTATTATCCACAATTCTTTAAATTATATGAACATACGAAATCAATTGCTGTACGTCATTTTGTAAAATTTATGTTAACTGAAACTATTTTTACAATGACCGGATAATAATAATACCTATCACAAAATCCATTTTCTCATGATAAAAAATTACTTATTGGTGCTGACGCGGTCAGAAATTCGCAGTATCAGTCGAAATGACCTCTATAGGTTATGTAACGAAGACGAAGAGACAGCATATAATAGTATAATTTTTATAAGTATTCACTACTTAGGACCTACGTTGCCAGGGGCTACAAAAAATATATGCTATATTTCCCAAAAAAAAAAAAAAAAAAAAAAAAAAAAAAAAAAAAAAAAACGTTAGGAAAGGTTAAATCATAAGCTAAAAAAAAAGTTAAAAAGCTGCAGCTTCAAATTGGAAACTGTCAGAGTTATTTATTACTTAAAGAATCTTAATTGTAATTTTTATAAAAAAAAAAAAAAACATAAAAAAAAGTCGTTTTCACCATGGCTTTAAATACTTATAAGCGAATTCAATTATTGTTCAGTTCCAATGTTAAAAAATAATATTAAAAATTCCTTTAAGTAATAATTAATTTTTTTTTGATTTTTAATGCGATTTCTATTCTGATATTTCGCTTGCTTTTTCGTACCCAAAAGCGAGCAACCTCAGCAATACTAAACGGTAGTACTAGATTACTAAATACTAAATGGAACAATGAATTAATCAGTTAGGAATAAAGTGCATTTTTATTTAACAAGTTAGAAGCAAAATACTTTTCTTTACTTATGAAATTACCTTCGTTCTTTATCAACTTACATATCAAAGTTTTATCGAAAATATTACTTTAGCTAATTTGGTTTCAGTCTCAGTGATTTGTTTTCACGAAAGGGTATATTGAAAAAAAAGGCTAGAGGAAAAAAGAAAGAAACTAAATGCGAAAAAAAGGCTAAATCTAAAATAAAATGGCAACGCTGATCATGTTTCCTTAAAATTAATTTTTCAAACCGTTATCTAAAGGTGATCCACGTAAAACAATCTACTCGTTTATACCCTTAATTCACATCATTTCATTCTTTCACTTGGCCACCAATCAAATAAATACATTTAATGGCAAATATGTTTTTTTATACTCTTTACCAAAAACATAACGGTGTATAAAAAAGGTATATGAAACACAACAATAAAATTAGGAAAAAAGTTAAAAATGGCGCTATGACTTCACACACGAATGTTTTTCCTTGCATGTGTTTTTGTTTTGAAAAAAAAATTGAGCTAAGACAACACATTTGCTAGAGAGTAAGCGCTATACAGAGAGTGGAAGAACAACAACATTGAATTAGGTAGTCTATATATTTTTAATAAGAGAGAAATTGTAAAAGTGAGACAAAGTGATGTTATAGAGCATATTATTGAATTAGATCTCCCACAAGCCAGTTGAAACAAAAAGTGGACTACAAAAAATTGCAAAAATGGTTGTTTGTCTAAAAATATATTTCTCTTTTAAAATACTTATAAAAAGATGGTGAAGCACCGTTAATTAAAAGTTACTGGTTTAGTATAGGATTTAGCACATCATTATAATTTTTTTTAACCAATAAAGAGTTGTTATGGGAATTAATATATTTAATTTTATCTTTTGATGTTCGTGTTTAGCTAAAAGTAGTTGTATTTCAAAAACCATAAGTAGAGTAAACTAGAAAAAAATTGTTATTATCTAATAATAGTAACTATGACCACCGCTGTCAGGAGCTAGGAAAAATAAGCTAAATTAGCTTAAAAGGCTAGAAAAAGCTAAATTACTCACAAAAAAAAAAAAAAAAAAAAAAAAATAGGAAAAAATTGAAAATAATAATTATGATTTTTATAAAACAATTTTTCGCCAAAAATTGCCATGAACTACCACTTTGCTTTTTTTTTTTTAAAAATATGACAAAAATTTTTTTTGCATAATCCGCAAAAAAAAAAATTTGCTAAAACTAACAAAGGCTATTTAAGGCTACTTTGAAAATGAGAAAATTCTAGGAAAAAATCTAAAAGCTAAGTCGTAAATAAAAAGCTAAATCTAGCCTAAAAATTGCTAAAATTTCAACGCTGCTTAGGACATCAATGCGGAACAATTATCAAATTAATGACCATTACAACAAGTTAACGATAGTTAATTTTATAAGTCAAATATCTAGCTAAATTAAAAATTTCTATGAGTTAAATAGTTAATAATGTGTCCTTAGCTACATATAAAATTTCTAACAAAAAACTTGTTATTTGTCCCACAAATTACTAACATTCACTATCAAGAGTTGTAATAACGGATCTAAGGCTTTGAATTATTAATGAATACTAGACTTAGGGAGTACTTGTAACATGAGAATAGTGTTGCTGACAATAAGTCTATTCTGGCCATAGTGACCAAGTTACTTGTTCTCAATGCCAATTGTCATTCTAATTACCCAAGATTGTTTTGTTGAATATTTTATTATCCCAATCCAACTATTTAGACTAATGTTTTTAGGTTAGCTTAGTCAGACGTAATAAATAGGTAAACAAATTTAAATTAAAGACAATCTGAAATTTTAATTTGTTGCATTCGATATCAAAATAAAATTTAAAGTTTCCTTTTTTTGTCTGAAATAATTGAGAAATTTTACAACTCATTGCTCCGGAATAGAAAGCAACACTTTCACAAATATTATTTAAGCCTTAAAGTAATTTTGAAAATTTAAATTTATTGGGCCATAATCGTAGTCACAAAAAAGTAGACTTCTATTAAGAAGAAGAACTTACGTTTCTGCAAAAGAATTTTATGGACTTAAAATCGTTAGTAAAAAGATACAAGCTATGGTTATGAGACTGGTCTCACCCGACAAGTTCCTTTATTATGTAAGTCGGTATCTTTAGAGATATAAAAAGGGTATGTACCAATTTTGATAGAAATTTGTTTGAAAATCGAATTTAAGTTCATATAAATACAGTCATTCACTACTTTATTAAGTGGCGCCTTTGCCAGCATTAGCAGAGACACCAACTAAAGTAATAAATAAACTATTTCAAAGCAAAATTTCAAAAGTCGTAAAATATTCGTATCTGGTCTAAAAGTATTTATATGAAGACCTTTGTTAGAGTATAGAGGTTATACGCGTCATATATCAGACAAATTTGTTTTAAAACAAAAAATTGTATTACCAACAAAAAAATAAACAAAATTGAATTTTATTTATATAAATAGATTTATTTCATAAATTTTTTACTTAAATATTGCTGTTTTGGGCTTGCTGTTATGATGTTGTCAATCAATGAGTTATAACCGGTGTACGCTTGTGTTTTATGTGAGGCACAACAAATTAAGTTACTTTTATTCAATCGATCAAAAATGCCAGAGTTTTAAGTTTCTTTTACTTTTAATAATTTAAAATGATGATTGTGTGACGACATTACTCATAAAATCATGAATAAATTTATGTTCGTTGTATGATTAAAAGCTGAACATCTCCTTTGTGTTTGACATGACGTATTTCAAAAAATAAAATGGAAGTATTCAACAAACAATGTGGAGAGGACATTGTAGGCTCACCAATGAATCTATCGTTCAGTCTACTATGAAAAAAATCAGTGTCAACTCTTATTTTTAAAGAGTTAAAAAAAACCTTTTTCAATAACTTTTAAACAATAACCCATTTATCCAAAAAAATTAACGCAGACTTTAAAGTCAACGCTATCGAAATTTTTCATATAATTTTTTCATAAATTTTACTTTAAAGTCTACGTTAACTTTTTTTGGATAAGAGCATAAGACTGGTAAAAATATTTTTAACACAATGTAAAAGTTATTTCAATCACCGTCCTTACATACTTTTGTAAGTTTAACCAATGACCCAGTACTCACGTTATTGCAAATTTTATGGCGTAACGGTCCTGTTTTACATAAAAATTTATTATTTTCTGCTGTTAGTGTTTTAATAAAATATTTAACTAGTTGCACCTTTATATTATTGTTATGTAGGAGATAGTTATTATAATATCAAAATATTTAAATATAAACTATTTTCGAATTTAGTTAAAACTAACTATGTAAAACATAGAAAATTGTTATCTTAAAGGACTTTAATTTTATTTTCAAATTTTTTTTTTTTTTTGTAACCCAGAAAGGAACAGGTTTAATAATTTTAAGTAAATTTCTGCAATGACACCTTCATACGCTCCTTTCGACACAGAGTTTTGGTGTGCTTTTAAACTGCTATTTACTAACGAATAAATTAAGGCAAAACTCATGTTACAACAGCTACTTAAAAAAATGTATGTCAGACATATGCAGACTTAAAGCAATCAACTACACTCATGTGTCTACAAGGCAAAATGCTTAAAATTTTTCTGCATATACCTGCATACATTAAGTTTTTTTTTTTTTTTTTTTTTTGGAAAGAAAAAGTTTCTATTTTCTAACATGCAACAAAAGACAAACATTCCTGCATGCATGCAAATGTAAATATGCCATGTATGTGTATATGTACGACTCAAACACGTACTCATACACACCCACATGCATACATATACACTTCAAAGAAAATAAAATTTTAAGCCCAGTAGTTTTGTTAGTAAGTATTGAGTTCTTTTAAATTATGTGTTAATAAAGAACAATCACTTAAGTCGATTTAAGTAAAAATGCACTTGTTGTCGCAATGAACTTCATATCTTAATTACTATGGTTCAGATGTTTTAAGGCGATATATTCTATAATTAACGAGATGATAATGAAAGCTAGAATCGAAATAGTTTTGTAAGAAATGCTTTAAGGCCTCTAACGTTGTAGTATTCTAACATTACTTAATAGAACAAAAGCGGTTTCTTCATATTGCCACAGCATTAAGTATTCGATATAGAATAATTTTCAATCAAAATATTAATGTGCTGTTTTTATAACACAAGGTTCGATTATCTAAAAAAATTAAATGAAAATCATTTAATATTTTAAATACTTTTCATATAAGATTTTCAGAAAAGTCGATCCTTTGTGTTTTAAAAACAGCACATAAACTCCTATACTGATTTTATATAGTTGCTTTTCATTAAAAATGAAATTAATTTAAGAAGATATCCTTTTTAAAATGTTACAATTCTTTTCACCCAATATCTTTGATTTTCTTAATAAATATTAACAATGTGAAGTAAATAATAATTTAATAATGGTGAGCAGTGTCGTCTCCCTAAATTTTGAAGAAATTTTTTGTTTCTTTAAAACTAAAAAGTAAAATATTACCATTTCAGAAAGCAACTTCAATTGTGAAAAGTTAAAAAATCAATATTGAAAATTTTCAATTGAAATGAACAAAATTTGGTTAGACGACCCAAAACTTAGTTCTTTTAATTATATTTATGTTTTAAATATTAAAAAATAATAATTATCACAACTGGAGTTTTAAATAATAAAAAAAAAATGATTCTCACAACTGAGGTTGTTTCCTCAAAGTAGATTGAGCTTTTAAAATCGCTGAATTATTAAAACGAATAAATTGAATTTGAAAAAAGCTGATATTTTAATAAAAGATAAGTAGGTTAAAATATATTATATTAACGTTAATTTTTCAGAGAAAATAACTTCGATTGTGAGCACTAAATTTGTTAAAATTCAGTCGATAGTTCAGATTTTAATTCTTTATAACTGAAAATTTATTTAAAGGAATTAAACTAAGGACTGTATAATTGAATAATTATATCTACAACTTGAAAATTTGCTTATCATCAAAGCAAGGAAATTCGTGCACTTAAAAAAACAAAATCCAAATATGCATTAATGCTCTTATGAAAAATATATTCTTATCATATATTCTTAAGACTTACAATCTTATCCAAAAAACTTAACGCAGATTTTAAAGTCAACGTTATCGAAATTTTTCAAAAGTTTTACATTAAAGTCTATTTAATTTATTTTTGGATAAGAGCATTGTTTATTAAAGGTTTAAGTTCAGGTACATAAATAATCGGAAAATTACCTTTTCAAAAATACTTTTATAAATTTCGTTCAGATCGAGTAAACGATTCAACTGGTACAGAAACCTTAACGTTGAGGTGCAATATATACTGCTTAATATATTTGCAAAATATTTTATTTATATATTTTAATGGAAGTGTTTTCTAAAAAATATGGTATTAACCATTGCTGGCCAAGCTCGTGACAGTGAGCGATCTCGCTTGTCAAACGTTGCAAGATAATGATAATTCTTCCGTTTAGCGTTTACAATATCATCTATTAAATATTTCATAAAATATTAGTAAATTTATATTGAAATTAATACATAAAAAAACCAGTGCTTTCAAAACAAACACAAAATTAAAAAAATAGTTGACATATGAGTGATTTTTTTTATTTGTGAAATACTTTACAATTATTAAAACGTGATTACTTTTGATTATAAAAAATATAAAAATGAATACATCTTGTGCACAAAAAATATGCATTTATAACAAAATATGCAAAAATATGCATTTATACACAATGACCAAAACTAAGCAATAACAAATTGATGACAATTTTTAACAAATAAATTGTCGAATTTGGAAAATACTTGATCAGAAACAATTTCAAGTTACTGAGTAAAAACATGCATTTGCATGAAAATCCTTGTCCTAATTATTAGTATTGAGTTCTTGCTTTTTAACCAATTTAGTTGTCACAATCGAAGTTGTTATCTACATATAGAAACATTTGCTCTTACATTCTAAATTTTTTGCTTAATAAACTGATTACAAATGATGAGTAAACTATAGTAACTAAGAAAAAATATATGTATCTAAAGAATTCAAATTTAAAATTTTCATTCCCGAGATGTACAACTTTAGTAAATTTTACTGTAAAATTGAAACTACAAAAAAAAAAAAAAAAAAAAAAACTTAAAACACTCTATGTTCTTTTTTTATTATTCAATTTATTTTGCATGCACATCTCAGTTTAATGTAAGTAGACTAAATAAGGATGTATGTAAATATGTTCTTGTGCATGGGTATTCATGTCTATGCTCCTACATCATTATAACACATGAGATGGATGTATATTTAAATTCATGTACAATATTCAACCTAATTTTTTACAAAAAAATGTTCAACTTAAAGTTTTCATAGAAAAAAACAAACATTTTTTTTCTTCTACATGGCTGCTTGTTGTAGTTCTCGTGCATTAAATAAAATGTAAATTAGTTGATTCCAACTGTGCGATAAAATACACGCAACAAATAAAATATAAAAAGGAACTTTATACAGATTTTGTTTGTACTTTTTTTTTTAAACAAAACTAAATACTAAATAAAACATATTACAAGCATACAAACAAATATACTTTTGTTTAAAGTTTAATTATAGCTTTTTCTATTACATATAAATTACAAAAAAAAAAAAAAAATTAATTAAAATATTTTTCACAAAAAAAAAAAAAAATACTTTGTGTCTGGTCATACAGACCGTAAATTAAAAAAAAAAACTTGTTGTAAATTAAATTTGTGTATGTTCTTTTGGCATTAAAACTGCGACAAGAAATGAAAAGTTTTTTTTTTTGTTTTCCTTTTTAACATAAAAAGTAATTGTGTATTTATAACTTTTCAAAAGTTTAATGAACTTTATGGCAAATTTTCTTCTCAAAAATATATAATTTTCTTTTAAAAAAGTTAACTGAAAACCTTGTAAATTATGAGTTAATTTGGGTAGTTTAGTAAAAATAAAATGCTAAAACAACTAATATTCTTAATAGTTTACTGTAAAGAAAAACTGTTTATTTTTACAAAGTAATATGAGCCAAAATAACCCATTCAGTAATAATGATCTCATTTGTAACGACACACATTTCATTAACTAATTTAAGGCTAAGGGTAATAATTTGGCTATAAATTGCATCAATTGTTGGTGTACTTTTTTTTAATGGTTTTAAAAATTATCAATGTGGTCAACATAAAAAAAAAATTCCATAGTATTTTGCATTAATTCTCTATTAACTAAAGAGTATTTTTTACGGAAATATTACTGTTTTTTTTTTCAAGTAACTTAAGCTTTTAGTTTACAATCACATTAAAAATTATGACTATTTAATATACTTTATTTCATACAGTTACGGAGGTTGCAAAAAAATAAATTTTTTTTAAGATTTTCTGTAATGAAACGCTGACAAAGATTCCACCAGTAATCATTTATTATCTGTTTGTCTCACCTCAATTGGTATGAATATCTTGGAAAACCGACAGTATCATAACATCATATATCGAGTGGTCGAAAATAGGCGTTATCATACAAAAATTAAATTTATCTCATGAGTCTCAATTGAATAAATGTAATTAGTTAATTAAAGTTTCAAGGTTTTATGTCTGTGAAATTTTATATTACTTTTACTATTTTAAAGCCTCTTCTAGTATTTGTACAGGCTTTCTAATAGAACTCATTATTCAAGTTTCACTAAAAAACACTTACAACAAAAATGTCATCACTAAATATTTCGGTAACTAGCCAGTTAAACAATTTTGTTTCGAATCTACTTCGAATACGCAAGCATTTATCCCAGTTGCGACTAATTTTTAAAATCGTGAAGTTTTTTTTAATTTACCACCAAAGCTGGGTTATGTATAAAAAATCTGGTTTTACTAACAAGTTATCTTTGCTATAACGATATGTCGCATACGATAAATATATTTAGATGAACATAGTGTTGCATTTAAGCGTACATATCTGTTTTATAATTCTATAATACGAGTACTATAACCGAAATTTATTTGAATTTGAACTGTAACAACCAAACGTAAAACTGTATTACTTTGGTGCACAGAAACCTTAACTTTGAAGTAAAATAACTAAAAAACAACTTAATATTTTATTATATATTTTTATAGAAGTCTTTTCTAAAGAAAAATTTAAAAAAATTTTTATTTTCCCACATGGTATTAATCATTTTTGTCCTAGCTCGTGACAGTGTGCTTACCATACAAATGGCTGTATTAAATTCTAGACTTGGGCATAATCGTTCATTTCACTGAATCGTTCAGATTTTTGAAATCACTTAAATGATCTAGGTCATTTTAATCGTTCATCGGTCATTTCGGACACTGTACGATGACTTTTGATTTTCGTTCATCGTTCTTTTCGTACACTGTAAGGCGACAAACTTATGACTTTCATTCATTGCATTTTTTGTTCATCTTAATACCTTTATAATGATATATTATTACAACTGATTATTGATTTTAAGCATATGTGATTTTAATTAACTAGCAATTGTTTATGTTTAAGTCTGCAATAAAATTTTTGCTGCATATTAATTAAAACAAATTTTAGATATTTTAATCTTAAACAGTAAGTCAGTGAAAGATGAACGAAATAATTTAAAAAAAATTGAAACGTTCGAATAGTTCATATGACAGACATGAACGCCACAAGCCTATTAAATTCAAGATTAGATTTTTTTACACTTGTCCATTGTTGCAAAAGACACAATACAATTTTGTTACACAAAATTATTAATTAATGACTTCTGTAAATTGTAAAGATATGTTTGCCACCAATAAAAGACTGTCGGATCATTTAATCTATCTCTTCTTTTCGTACTCATTATTTTAATTAAATGTTAAATAAAACTTTTACTACGTTTTAAAATTTCATAATACGCACGCACCGTCACCTTAAAAAAAAAAAAAAAAAAAAAAAAAAAAAAAACATCAAAATACATTAAAGCATTTTTTTTAGAAAATTGTTGGACATTTGTTGGATAGTGTAATCTACATAAATAAAATAAGTTTTGTATTTCTGTTTTTTTTATTTGTTTGTAAGTTAAGCAAACGTTTGCTTTCCAGTTGATTACTCTGAAAGTTGATACATTTAATCCAAAAAAGGTAGCCATATAATTTTATTCGGGCTACGCCCACTTTTACACGTATTAAAACAATTTAGATAGAATGCCAATAGCTTATAATACTAAAATAATAAAAAAGTGAATTTTTTTCAGTTTCATTTGGGTAAATAGTTGTATTTCTTAAACACTTACAGCCAAATTCATAAAAAATATTTTTGTTTAATAAGGGCTTATTAAGCACACTTTCTATGGGAAATTTTGTTTAATAAGCGCTTATTAAACAAAAATATTTTTTATGAATTTGACTGTTATTATATATTTCTTATCATCTTGGTTTATAAAACAAAAGTTTGATACTTAATGCGATAATAATGTAATAATCAGACTCATTTTTATTACGCAAAATTAATGCAGTCATAAAATACATTATTTAATTATAAATTTTGACATTAAATAAAAACCAATTATTTTTCTTTCTTTTTGTGACAGCGTTATCTTCAATTTAACAAATTATTTTACCTTAGAACTGTTTGCTAAAAATAATTGTTTATAATGGTATTATTTACATTAAAGTTATGACTCACATTTTCATTTTAAAAATTTTATGAAAAGTAATTGTTATAACATTTTAAAAATACAAAAAAAAAAAGAAAAAAAAAAAAGCATTTAAAAACTTTGTCTGGCAGGTGCCACAACAGTTTGAAAAATTTTCTGTGTCTTTTAATTTTTAAACTGTTATTTTTCATTTGTTTTTATTTTCATTTAAAAGAGAAAGTCTTATTATTTTCACAATTTTCGGAATATACTTATAAACAACAAACAAAATATTTAAGGTAAAATGGAAATATATATTTACTTTCTCCTTCTCTCTCTCTATGTCCTTCTTTCTTTCTCTCCACATAGAACATCAATTTAACTCAAGCAACTTTATATTCTGTTTCTTTTTTAATATCATAATTTTTTTTAGCATTTTTAGGTACTTGACAGTTTCTATACTACAGCAAATACATAAATATAAAAATAAAAACGTAAGAAAAGGGAATGTGAAAGTATGCTTAATGGTTTGCAATGCTGTTCTGCAGCTCTTCAATATTTTGTGGTCGTTTTATTTTTAAAGGTCATATTTAATTTTAATAACACTTTCACATCAAATAATATTGTTGCCAAGAAATGTTAATTGCACTTTAAATATTAAATTGTTTATATTTGTTATTCACAATATTATTTTTATAATACCGGTGGCAATATGGAAAAACTGATTATGTCTTATAATTTAAAAACTCTAAAAATTTTGCTTAAAACATATTTGGATTTTTGCCAACGGTATTGTTTTTAGTGCCATCTCGTGAATTGTGGAATATGTCGCCCCCTCATAATAAAGTTATTGAGTTAATTGCAACAACAAGTCAATTTTTACCTAGTCAACTTAACCAATTTTTGCTTGTTAGCACAAATATATTAAGGTTCAATAAAAACATAAAAAATTATTATACTTATACCGTTGCTCCATATCTTAAAACCTTAATTTAGATGTAGACGTTTCAGCAAAAGCTTTAATTAGCTACACTGTAAAATAATTCTTTATTTTTCAACTAATGATAAAGTTTTATTTAATTAAATGGAATTGTTTCTTTGAATTAATGAAATATTTCATTAGTGAGATGAAATGTAGCCATTGGTTGAGAAGTAAGGAAAGTTTTCATTGTAGATGTAAATGGCAAAATTGTTCAACAAAATTGGGTTTTAAGTGGTTTTCAATATAAAAGAAATGTTTTTCATAAAACTTAACTGTAAGTCTCGGTAACCGGCGCAGTAATATTAATGCTTTACTATATGATCCGGCAAACGTTGAAAAATAAGTTGGGTTACGCCGAACATATAATAAAAAAAGTAGTCAAATGGTTCCAGCCGTTCTCCGATTTGAAAAAAATTTAAAAAGTAGATGTAGTAATGGGCGTGGCAAATTTTTCTTTTCATTAAAATATAAGTATTTTTATGCCGAATATCTACTTACTCTAAGAAATCGTACTCATGGGGCAAAGAACCGTGTAAGACCGAGTAAGAACAGGCAGTAGATAAATAAGCCAGATATCGACTGCAACGCCACCTGCAAGCCGTAACCCAGAGGCATACACAGAAATTCAGATAAATCGGACGAGCCGTTTAGGAAGAGTACAATGTCATTTTATATATAATATTAAGATTTTGTTTTTTAAAAAAATACTCGTATATATTTCAAACATGGCCGAAGGTATATAAGATGGAAAATGCGCCATTTTAGGTGGGGACTGCTAAAGATTTTTAGCTAAACAGCCAGAAAAACGAGAATTTAAATACATACCACACACACGTAAACAATTATATTCAAAATCAAATTATTAAAAACAAATTTAATTAAAATTTTTTTCTTTATAAAAAAAAAACGATGTATTAATAACATACTGGTCGCTTAGTTCCGCAAGGGACTCAAAAGAAGCTGTAGATAAAATATCTATTAATAAAATGTTGACAGAGACTTTGGGTACTCTAAAGTTAATTTATTATAATTCATACTCTGAAGAAACACAAACTACTATATGAAAATTATTTAAGCCAACTAAATAATATTATTTATGAACACTCATTGCGAGTGGTATCTAAAAGTCACCACAGGCTTTTTTCTAAAAGAATAAGAAAATAATTTATTTTATGGCTGTGCTGGTTTCTTTTTAGTCATATAAATAGAAATATATTTCCATAAACAAATTAGAACACGTTACTTGAAAGTAAAAGCAAGGCAAAAATACAAACAATAACTAAATTAATGGGTTAAAGGACTCATTAAATACTGAAATCTTATTGTTATTACACATTGAAGAATAATAGTAAGAATATAAAATTCCGGTTTTAAGAAATAAAAAATTAGCCACTTATAAACACACACATGTAAGGAGGTATCAAAAAGTATTTATGACTTGTTGTATAAACTAAAACACTTTAAATTAAAGAAACTAAACAGTAACAACAATTTACTAGCAGGTCAAGAACAACTTGATAATAACTTGCAAACACTTTAATTTATAAAACGAGTAAATTTCTTTTTAAGTCTTGAAATGAATATTTTTCTTTGTATTCAGGTGGTAGAAAAATTTACACCTAATTCTCTTTTTACACGAATTTGATTTAACACAAGTTAAAAAGAAAAAACAAATTCTCTTTTTACACGAATTGTATTGTTTTAACACGATTTTTACGAGATGACAATTCAGAAATAATTTCACATGATGATGAACAAAATTATATTGGCGATGGCACTATTATTCCTTTTTTCCAAATTTAAAATACTATATTTTTTATAATATAATTAATGAATTAAAATGTGTAAGCACCAAATAAATGAAATGAATTCTAACAATAATTTCTTAATAATTTTCTTTTTACACGAATTTTTTTTAAACGAATTTTCTTGGAATGTATGTATCGTGTTAAAAGTTATTAAAAAACTCTGTTTATATGTGACCTTCACGCCTCAAATAATCAAGTTGTATAAATATAAAAATTATTTGACTAAAAATATGTTGAATTGTCAAAAAAAAAAAAAAAAACTATTCGAGAATAATTTTTTGAAAATATGCAAACAGCAGATAGAACTTAAAATAAAGGCAAATATTTTTCGATCCAAAGGATCTTTTGTACAGCCAAAAACCCAGAGTCAAGGCAGAAATCGAAACTGCGTCCCTCACTTTCAGAACACATTTTGAAGCTTATGGTGGACATTCCAGCATGACAATGTGGGTTGATGTCTACGTGATCAAAATGTTAATATGCTTGATTGGCACATTTACTCGTCGGACCTTAACATCTTTGCAAATATTTATGGATGGCTATCTCGTAAAGTGTTTGCTTTTGGAAAGCAGTAAAATGGTATTATTCTATAGCAAACAATCTCTAAAAATGGAGTCTCTAAAAAATGGCTTTAAAATTTACATAAAATGTAAATAAAATTAAAAATAATATGACTATTTTATTAAGCTTGAGGTCCTATTTTTCAAAAATTTATTTTTATATCGCTATAAATATTAATAAAATATATTTACAGGAAAAAGGTCAAATAAAACTTACTAATAAAATTAAAAATTTTTATTGAAAACTGTTGTTTTATAGAAAAAGTTAAGTCAATGACAATTTTTTGAAAAAAGTCATCTTTTCGATGGAGCTCATTACTATCTGAATGGCTTCATGAATATAAAAAAATTTTATAATTTAAGACTCAGAAAATTCTCATGCAATTTATTAGAAAAAAAGTCACTCACAACGAGCAATTGTTTAGTGTGGATTTGAATATATCGGAATAGAAATCGCATTAAAAATCAAAAAATTACTTTTTACTTGGAGGAATTTTAATATAATTTTTAACATTGAAGTTGAAAAATAATTGAATTCGCTTATAAGCATTTAAAACCAGGCAGAAAAGACCTTTTTTTCTTTTATTTTTTTTTTATAACAATTTTAATTATGATTCTTAATGCAAAAAAGAATTAAGAAAATTTAGAATTTTAAGTTGTAGCTTTTTAACTTTTTTCTAGCTTATTTTTTTCGGCTTGATTTAGTAATTTCTAGCGTTTTTTTTTAGGGAAATATAGCTTATTTTTTTCTAGCTCCTGGCAATGCTGCCTCTAACCAAGATACTTTTTTATATAACAAAATTACAAAATATTAAAGACCAAGCAAAATGTGTGGCTTGCATTAGTTTGTTCTACAAAAGTTTCATAATTATAATTAAATGCAGCTAATTATTGGTAGAAACTAATAATTTTCTTTTTAATATTTTTTTTTTTATTATAATGGCCCAGTAACAGACTTTCATTACGAAACGTTGTAATGGAACCTTGTATAAAGAAGTGCAAAAAACAAAAAAAAAAAAACAGAACAAAAAATAAAATTGTTGAAAATTGTTTCCTATACTTTTTATAACTTTCCTATAGAAAACAATAAAAGAAAAACTTAAAGTTCGTTTCTTTTTTTATTTTATTTCGTATTGGTGGCACCATAGTTTGTTATTTCATTTAACCTTTGCATGTTGACATTTCAACCTTCTAATATTCTAATGGCTTCAAGGTCAGTTATGTTTGAAATTAATGTTTGCTATCAGGGTAAATGGAATTGCTTGTGTGTGAGTACATTCATATGTATATTTGGTAAATGACTTTGGATTTGTACTTACTTAGCTTATGTTATACGAGTATACCGCGTGTATGAAAGTTAGTGAAGCATGACTTTTTAGCGGATACTTTATTGGTGCCATTGAAGGTTAAGTACTTAATGTTTAGTGGTTTGTTTAGTGGGTTGGTTGATAATTTACTTGTGCTGTTGACTATTAAATGGGAGTGTCTTGCTACAAACAAATTAACTTAAAACTAAACAACCTTGCTTGTGTATATTTTATTAAAAAGTAAATAGACTGCAGAAATGAATAATGCCAACACTGTATTTAATTATTTAAACACATTTCTTTAAACAGAATTTAATGCATTTTATCTTAATGGAAAATAAATAACATAACCTTAATGAAATGATTAAGTCATACAAGTCATGTATTTATCTCCATAAAATTTTTTTGTTTTTAATTTATTTTATATTTTACAAATAATAATTAAAAAAAAATAATAAACTTTTTTTAATTTATTTTTTTTATCATTTTATTTAATCACTTTTTAACAGCGTTGCCAGTTTAGCCTTTTTGTCTAATATTTAGCTTCAAAGTTTTTGATTTCGGATTCAGTTTTTTTTGGTGCGGAATTTGTAGGACTATGAACCATGCTTAATATAAGAAACAGCATTGAAATTTAAATATTAAATTCTTTGCTTTGCTTTCGATTAGGAAAACGGTGAAATGACTATGAATTTAATAGTAATTACATAAAATTAGTAGAATATAATTCAGATAATAATACATTTTTATTAAAATTTTAGAATTAAAATACTATTTTCGGGCTGTCAAATTTCGGTCTGTCAAATTTCTGTTTTTGTTATTATACCAGCTGGTATCGTCCTATTAGTTTTATGAATTAGAATAGTTAGAACAAAAATAGTATATACACCATTTTTTAAAAAGTCTTTATAATTATATTTGTTATAAAAAAAAAAAATTTTTTTAATGTTAAGTTAAATTTTTTTTTTAAATTTTTTTATTGCTTTTAAAGCAAATTTATTATTGTATCATTCCCAGCCACTAGCAATGCTGATTCCAAGTATTTAAATTTCTTATTATAATTTATACAGTACGAGAATTTATTATTTGAGCTTGCCCTTATCACTAAAGCGACTGTCATCAACTGTAAAAGTTAATTAAATATCAACACTACTACGTTGCTGTTCCTTAGTAACACTGCTGCTACTACAACTGACCAAATCCTTTTAATTCAAAGCATGACATTAAACCAAGGTTTTTACCCTTCCTTGAATTCTATTTCGTTGATACTGTAAGAAGACTTTAGTTTTCTTAATTAATTATTTTTCAACGTTCCGCTATGTTAATGAAATATTTTTTTAACAACACAAATCCACGAAGCTTCTTGGCTTGTCTGCAGAAAGCAGTCAGAGTCTAGACAGGAATCGAATCTGTGACCCCCACATAGGTAGGTTATTACGTTACCTACTAAATTTAAGGGGGCACCCATAAATTTTCATTTATTTTATTTAAATAATTTTATTAACTGCAACGTAAATATTTATTTTATGAATTCACTTTATTTATAAGATATTTCGTTGAATCAATAAATTTTTTTAATAAAATCGTTTTATTAGCAGCTTTATGTACATTTCCCTATCTGTGTATTATTTGTTTAAGAATTTCATGTACAATGAAATTCATTTCCAATTAGAATTTCATTATTTCAATAGCTTTACTAAATGGCAAATAAACTGTCTCTTTATAAAAAAATAATTGAAAATAAATATATAAATTTATCTCTTTAGTTACTTTATTTGTAATTCTTTTTTTCTTTCTTCCCTAAATAAGGACAAAAAATTGAAGCTTTAATAAGAAATAAAAACAATAGCATCATTATTATCCTCATCATGTGGTTTTCTTTTTTAAATCAATTAAATAATAAATTTACTTTTGTTTTATTATTTTTGTTTTTATAATTGAAAGAATAATTCCTTATCCAGCAGTATGACATTCTGATTAGAAAAAGCATTTTTATTGTTAAATAATTTACTTTAAATATTTATAATTTTTCTTTTAAAATTTATGCTTTTAAGCTTAAGCTCTGATTATACATTTTTGTCTTTATTACAAATTCAATATTGCGAAAAAGCAGCAAACTTTTGTCGTTAGACCTTAAGCATAAAAAATATCAGGTAAACTTAAAAATAAATATCCTAATTTAATATAAATTAAATCATATGAATTAGTATTGGCGCATTGCAGCCTTAAAAAATGTAACACAAAATCGAACCAGTGATTCTGGTAGAGGGAATCAAAAAAATTTATACATCTATTATTTTGAAAGCTTACGTTTGGCGCAATGTCAAATTGCGTTTGTTTTTCTCGTTTTTAAACCCTCCAATGTAAGTAAAAAGGGTATATATAAGTTTGTAATTCCGTTTGTAATTTTTGCACTCAAATTTGGATAACAGGGTAAATTTAACTACATAGTTTTAAATTTGTATAGTGAATTGTAGTAACTAAAGTTGCTGTTTTTTTCTAAAAGTTTTTTTGGAATTTAAATTAAATAATTTATAATTAAAAAAAAGATCGGGCACGGTAAAAAAAAAACGATTGATAACAGAAGAAAAACACCTTATTTTTTTGAGATTCATTTAACAAGTAAAGTATGTATTTATTTTAGCAAGTACTTAAACAGCTATTGGAAGTCTGCTGAACGCAATTTCCAGCAATCCCGTTAGACTTAATAAATTTAATTTTACAATTTAAGGTAGTATTAAGGTAGTTCTAATTTACATGTCATTGTTAATTGCTTATTTATTTATTTTGTGTTATTATTATTATTATTGGTATTTTGAATTAGGGCGTAACACATGCTAGTCCTCTATTATAGTTATAAAAAATATTCAGCAAAATGTACATAAAACATGAGGACTATTTTTAGTTAACGTTTTAACCCTCTAACTCTTCAATTCATGGAACTTTTTTTTACTAATAATTAAATTAGTACAAAAAACACCCATAATTTGAAGAGTTAGAATGTTTAAATCTTCTAAAAAATATTTCTCGTGAATTTCTACTTTAAACACACCATTGATTAAAATTGACCTTAATCGTTTTTTTTTTAACTAAAGATGGCCCAAAAGTCACTCTACAAAAGGAAATTGTAGATTCAATATTAATAAAAAAATGACAGAGACTTTGCTTAGACAGAGATTATATTTCTCATTTGCATCAAATGCTGTTTACTTTTATTTAAAACTAGCTGACGCGGCACTTATTATTTTGCTTACAAGTTTAATTTATATTGAAATCTTTAAAAATATTTAAAAAAATATTAAAAAAAAGAACGTAGTTTTCAACGATAATGCAATAAGTTTGTTTTATTAACTTTTTTTAAATTATATATTTTTTTTAAAATTTTTATAAACGAAAATACACACATAAAAGAAACAATTAAATACAGAACAAAGCAATGTTTTTATAAATATATTTTTATATCGATATTTCGCTCCAACTTTATAGTTATGTACATATATCCTGAAGAAGCTACGCAAGTTGGAGCGAAATATCTATATAAAAATAAGATCTCAAGGTTAATAAAGTAGCCATATTAATTTATGCTCATATCCAAAAAAAGTTGACGTAGACTTTAAAGTAAAATTTTTTTAAAAAATTATATGAAAAATTTCGATAACTTTGACTTTAAAGTCTCTGTTAATTTTTTTTGGATAAGGGGGTTAGTCTTTTATTTTCCAAAAAAAAAAAAAAAAAAAAAAAAAGATTCTTGCCTACGTCTTTTAGTTTTACAAACACAAAACTCATTAGTGAATTAGTGAATTTTTAATGAAATGAATCTTAAAATTCTTAGTTTACATTCAGACTTGCAGAAATACAAAACTTTTTAATTCACAATTAATAACTCAACTTATTTTATTTTTCGTCAACCGATTAATTTGGTCCATAATTCAACAATTACGTGTCAATGAACAGGTGCATGTGAGAGAAAATAAATTAAAATATAAATAAATTCAGAACATGGCAATAATGACAAATCATTTGTTTACAGCTTGAACAAAACAAAAAAATAATAAAAAAAATTATGAAATTATTATTTTCAGTTATCGTGGAGAGGGCATAAAACTACTTAAATTTGAAAATTCCTCAATAAATGAAAAATAATTGCAGATATCCTACATGAAGTTAGCTAAGAGCTTAAAAAAAATTTGGCGTGACTAATTTTCCCCCTAAAATATATAACGAATCTCTCTAGACGTCCTTGGGGGCAGCCATTCTCAAGTTATGCCATTACCAACGAACGACATATGTTTTTTATTTACATAGATTAATATTAAGGATATGTTAAGTATATGTTTTTGTATGCATATTGGTATCATTATTTTATATTTATGGTCTATTAACTAATTTTAGAAAATGTTTTATCTCAAGCTCTTAACTCATACTCCAAATGCTACTGCAAGTGTTATATACTCTTGTGTACTCATTATACGAGGATTCGTGGAAAACCATTATTGTTTGTTATACAACAAGGCTGTTACCACATAAATTACACCACTAATATTTTGTTCTGTTTCAAACAGGAATAAATAGATAAATAGAAAAAAAAAAATAAATAAGAGTTTGCGTTCCACATAAATTCTTTGCAATATAGATAATTTGCATAATTTAATTAACTATAAATATTTAGCGATTGACCCTATTTGTATAAGTATAATAAAGTTATACAATTAATATCTCTCCTATAACTATCTCTTTTATTAACACTTTCGTAATAAATAAAAATTTTTAGGTACCATAATCTGTTGAGTGTTGCAGCATTCAATTGAACTTAATATTATACTGCCAGAGTTCATTGATGTGGCTTTAATTGACAAGTTGAGAAATAAGCACAAACGCTGTAATAAATTTTAATTTGTTTATTTGTTTTATCAAGCAACAACGCATATACTTTCTATTTACTTTAATTTAATTAAATTTTTATTTTCACAAAAATGGTGGTATGACATGTAACAATATAATATCAAGAGGTCATTGGTTTTCTGTTTCAACTTGTGAAATAAAAATTTAGAAAAAAATTGCAAATCAAAAAATATTTTTTCGGGATAAATTTTTTTTAGCAAAAAAAAAAAAAATAATAAATACAAATAACAACACAGGTCAACAGGGGTAATTACGAAAGTAGTACAGGTTTTTTTCTAGCATCTCTAGTTTTTGAATTTCCAAGACATTTTAAAGCATAGATGGGCACAATTTAAATTATATTCAATAGTGTTAGTGAGCGAGAAATAAATTGTAAGAAAGCAACATTGCAAGCATGATGACAAACATTTGGTTTGTGGTATTAACATTGGGTTTGAAAATTTTCTACATTTATATTTTATCAGAGTTTCGTAATAGTAATAAGTGTTTTAAATGTGAAAAATTTAACCTATTGCGTTGCTTTGAAAAAAGTTTTTCGTAGCAAAGCATCATAAGTCTTTTCATAGCATATTCAATCTCTATTTTAAATACCTGGTATATTACCAAATGCAGTATTTACCAAGAAATATTTTTCACAAAGCATTATTTGAGAATTTTAAATTGAAACCAACATGCTTACTGGGTTAGTGTAAAAAACAATAACATAGACAACTAAATTAATGAGCGTAAGCACATGAATTTGTTGTTTTCACCAAGGTGTATGCAAATTTGAATTCTGCAAAATTGTATTATAAAATTGTGTTGTCCCTTTGACTCAATGGACCAATTATCAAGGTAAATTCGGCAGTGTCGAGTCTAATATACCCTTCACTATATTCATGTTTTTCACTTTCCACATTTTTTTAAACAAAAAAAAGAAAAATTATATAATTAAAACTTCTAGCTTATTAAGCTTGATGTCATACTATAAAAATTTATTTATTTATTATTTAAGCGAAATATCGTTATAAAAATAATTTTTTATAATTCAAATTCAATCTTAAAAAGCTAGCCGTTTCAATAAAAATAGGGTCAAATAAACTTACAATTAAAAAATTTTTTCTAAACAAGCACTCAATTTTTAAATTATGAAAAGAAAAAATTCTAAAAGATATCCAATAGAAATGTAAAATACATTTAATTTCATTTTATTTTGCAAACATAATTTAAGCCAAATATATATTAATGAATATTTATTGTCAATAAAGAACTTAAAATTAACGGTAAAAACTTAAAAATTCCTTTTCATTAAGATCTCTGTATTCGTTTTACGAGTATTACAATCAAAGCATTTATATGATACTTATCCCTTTCAGTCCCAAGGAATTTCAAAGTTGTATATGGTAATTCGTCCTAAAATAACGTGAAAATGTATTTTTTTTTGTTCATACAAAACTCATATCCTTAAAAACAGAATATACACATATATATGCCTGAGGATTTCACTTGGAAAAAATATATATATATAAAAAATAGAAATTTTTACATAAATTTCTCTCTTCAAAAAACATAAATTTTACCTAGACGCTTGTGTAGCCGGGGAAGGAAAGGGATATACATACTCACGTTTGTATAAAACTGATTGACTGGTTTCGTGTTTGTGTGCAGAAAAATCTACGCACATATAAAGCTTAAAAATTTAAACAAAAAAAAAACTAAAAATTCGGTTGTATTTTTTAAATTTTTCTTGGCAATTTGTTTACCGATAGCTCTGATTTTTAGTCAAAAAGTAGGTAATTGCGGTTTTTGATAGCTTCGCCATTTATGTCCGATCTGACTGAATTTTAAAAACAAGTGGTATGCTAAGCTTTTCTGTACGTTGACTACTTGTGAAAGTTGAATACAACTACTACACAGACAGACAGATACGCTTATTCGACTCTGCTATTTATAAGGATCCAGAATATATATACTTTATGGGGCACCCCATGTACGCTGTAGAAATTACAAACGGAATCACAAACTCATATATTCATTTCTACTTAGAGTGAAGGGTTTAAAAAAGATCTGCTCTTAAGTTCAGACAGCCATGACTTGACGGGACAGTAGTTCTAATCATGCTAATTGTTATTTTTGTATGGTAAACATTACATGCATAAGCTCTGCTATAAGTAGTCATACCTGTCTCTTAGGTCCGTTATACAATTTTATCAGCCATCAGCACCAGCTTATTAAAGTTATTTTATTGAATTGGTAAGAGATTTTTTTCTTTCTTAATTTTGAAATGTCATTCTAAAAAACAGTATTTACTCAAAAAAAATTTTTTTCTTGGAAATAATAAATTAGGACACAATTTTCAATTACTTAACGATATGTAGTCTAATCTAGTCTGTAACATAAGCATCAAGCTACACTATTTACATTCTCATTTGAATCGATTTTCTAAAATTTTCTGGGTATCACCAAGATATTCGTACAATGAAAGCACGTTACCAAAGGAGATGGGCCATACATATCAAGGCTGATTACTGCTGGCAACATTGTTGTGATCGAAAACAGACATCTTATTAAATTAAATCTTATAAAAAAGAATTTTTTTCATCAAAAACTATAATTACAAATTAGAAGAAATCAGTGTGGTTTGCGTAATCAGCACACTTTAATTAATTGAAAAAGAATTCTCTGGAAAATTTGTCAGCATTGACCAGTGTAAAAATATAACGATTTTTTAAATAAAATTGGTAATTCTTATAGTACAGTAAACAAGTTTGTTAAAAATTATTGTTTCATTTAAAAGTTATTTTTTAGCTTTTGCAAATTTAAGGCATCAAAATATCAATTGCATTTATACAAAAGTGTTTTAAATATCAAAGCGTTTACTGCCAGCAACTATAACTGAATATTGCATAAAAACATTTTTGCATTTTATATGAGTTATGAAATGCCACAACAACATACAGTTAGTAAAATGAGAAATATTGTTTGTAACTGTGTTCATGTAAATAACAAACATATTCACAGTAAATTGGCTATGTTTGGCACACACCACTACTCTATAAAATTAAAAAAAAAAAATAAAATAAATAAATAACCAGACAAAAAGATCAGCATCAACATGTTCATTTATGTGTCATGTATCTACTAAATAGTAACTACTTGTGTATTTCTATTATTTTATTTCAATATTTTTTACTAGTTTTTATTATTTTTAACAATTGTATCCTTCGGCTAAACAAAAGCTAACATAACATGACAATTTCCATAGATATTTTTATTTTAGCAAAGTTTTGCTTGCAATGTGGTTGGTCAAATGTTAAACACTTGTTTTTCTATTTCTATGACACTAGGCTCCAAAAAGAAAAAAAAATGGACTATAAATAAAACATGCAAATAAATACAGTTATAAATAAAACAGTAAAATATTTTTGAATATAATCTTTATATTTATACTTCCTTTTAAATTTTGCAACATTTGAAAATGTTTTTGGTACAAAGTGTTTAAGAAAATTCTTATTTCCTTAAACCAGACTTTTCTTTTCGAGAATATTTCACTTTTAATGTTGCATATAAAAGCTCATAGTTAAGATTCTACTGTTTTGCTAAGTCAGCAACTAAAATAAGTAAATGTGTGCATAGATGTAGTGGCATACTGCATGATGGATTGTGATCTGAATACGACATATGCTGTTACTTTTTTTTTATTCTGTTCAAATATGATTTATGCTAAAATACATATGGCTTTCTACCATTGAAATGTATTTATTTATTTTTTTTTTGTTTACATGTTCAAAAATATTGTTTATTTTTTTTTCTTGTTCCTGTTTATTTGTTAGTTTCGCAAAACTGAAATTTTAACTTTTGATGTAAAAACGACAAAAGTTTTAAAATTTACTGATTTATATATGTATTTTATATCAGTTTTCCTTTCATTCTCACACCCACACAAGTGCATATGCAGTCGTGGGAATATTTTTTTCTAATGTGCCGTTTATAGAAAACCAACAATTGAATCGTCTACAAAATTTGTATAAAAGTGACTGAAAAAGTTTTTAAAAAATTGAATTCATTTTCTATGAAGGGTTATTATTTCTACAAGGATTATTATAAGTTAACAATAGTTAAAGTTTGGTATTTGAAGGTCACAAAACCAGCTTTGGCTTACAATTTGAACTAACAAACATAGCTAAGATAAACTATCAGCTTGTATTTTATCTCCTAATTTTGGCTTGAAAATCTAGCCTGAAATTTATTACTTCTACTTCCTAATCCTACACTAACCCATGCGTTAAAGCTTATTAAATATAAATACAGGTTGAAATTTTATTTAAAAAGCAGTAGAAATTTATACAAATATGTATGCGGATACAATACATTTGGCATTCACATTAGAGAAACTTAGCCTTAGCTGGTAATATTTTAAACGAAATTTGCATTTAATGGATGCCTTATGGCATTTTATATCCTCAAAAAACATTTTGCTTTTAAATTATGTAATATTTTAAGCAGGTTGCCTTTTTTATGGTTTCACTAAAACAAAAATACATTTTTATGAAACATTTAACTCTAATGTATATTTAGCGTTTTATAAGTTTAACAATATTTCATATATTACAAATGAAATAGTTGACACAGTTTTAAAAAATGGCAGTATCTTACCCTCCTTTATAAAATGCGAGTAAAATATATAAATTTTTTGCATCTTTTATATGCAACATGCTAAGAACAAAATGCGATTTTCATTTTATCTGTTATATTTTTTCTCAATAAAACGCAAAAATTCTCGAATGGCAGAATGTATGCAACATTTTCGTTAGAAAAGAAAACGCCTTTAGTAAAAGTGCACTTTTGGAATATTGTGTAATTTTTTTTTGTGCAAGTGGTAGCTCTGAAAGTTAACAGCTTTCAAATATATTTATTTCGATTATTAAAAATGGAGCAATTTACGAAGGAAAAAGGTCATCTTCTCCAATGAAGTGCATTTCCATATGAATGGCTTCGTGAAGACGCACAATTGTCTAATTTGGGGGCTTAGAAAATTTTCATATAGCTTATGAGAAACAAATGCACTAGCAACGATCAACTTTCTGGTCCGGATTCTGGTCAGGGCTTAATTTTTTTTTGCAAATTGCGTTGATTGTGAACGGTATTCATTATAGGAAATGATATCGGAAACCGTATCAATATATTATTAAATTTCGTTTCAATTGATAAAAAAGTTTTTATTTCAAAATTTTTTTTTTATCAATAATATTTTACACTAAACGCTGTATTGCTTTGAGAAATTTTAATTAGAGGTAAACAAATCCCTATAAATAAATTTAATTTGACTGACTAAGCTTAAAAAAAATCCAGCTTTTATTTCTGAAAAGAAAGTTTTTGAAAATTTTTTTTAATGAAATGTAAGAATTTGTGCTTTGAAAGGGCGATTATCTATCTTTAGGTCTATAGAGTGATAATTATAAATTTACTGCATTTAAATATTTAAATAATTTCGTTTTTCTTTCCCTGTAATGTCTTTATTAATTAACATCATTTTCTTAATTTATTTTAAACTTACCATTCAGATATGAAATGAAATCCGTGTTTCTTGTTTTCTCTATCTCACGTTTTGCCACGTTGTGTACTGCAGCAGTGCGACGTAGATAGTTCGCCGCAGCTGCAGCAGCGTATAATGTTATGCCATCATGTGGCGTTATATGTTTGTATTGCTGTGACCTCTGCTCCTGCTGTTGTTGTTGTTGTTGTTGATATTGATTTTGTTCTATCTTACTAGCAAAAGCATATTGCTCCTGTTGTGGTATTATTAAAACAACTGCCACAAGTAGATTAAACAACCAAACGCAGTTAATGTCACACATTGTCCATTTCACAAACGCACAGTGACACGTATCAAATTAAAATTTTCACTTTATTTATATAAACACTAGTTTGTATGCTTTATTTTAATTTTTTTTCTCTATAAGTATGTTTACTTTTTTTTTAAATATTTATAAATCAGCGAGGTTAAAGTGCTAAAAAAAAAAAAATAAAAAGAGCATGACATGGTAACTGTGACCACAAATAAACCGACAACACATTTACTAGGTTTAACTTTAGGAAAATTGTTTATTAAAAAAAAAAAAAAAAAAAAAAAAAAAACAATATCCAATATGTATTTAGTTACTTAAGGGTTTGATTGATTACTTTAAAAATAGCAAATCTTGAGTTTATTTAATTAAAAAAAAAATAAAAATTAAGTTTTCCAACTTGTTATTTTTAGGTTTGCGCTTTAGCCAACAGTCTGTTTGTAAATTTTTGTTTATTAATGCTTACAACTTAACTACTTCTTATTATTTTTCTTTTAAATTCTTCAACTTGCTAATTAAAAAAATATTCACATATTTTTTTACAATTTACAGTTTTTCTGTATTGCGCATTCCTTTTTTTTATTGTTGCTATTTTAATTTTAAGGGCCATTTACTTTCTAGTACATTCACAGTAGGCCACTCTTCAAATATAAAAAAAAAAAAAATTATTTGATTAATGAAAACATATTAATTCAATCTATTCTCCATCTTCCTTATCAATAAAATAAATTTTTTATTTGTTCGCTATACAGAGCGGACTTTTTTCTATGCTAGTACATGTACAGATAATCTTTATATTCTCAAGACGGTTACCACATAGTTTTTGACCAGCCAAGCCCCCTTTACGCCTACTTTTTACATAAGTCAATTTAAATTGTTTTTTAATGATTAAAATATTATTTTTAAGCATATTTCTCTGAAATTTGCTACATATGTTCTGTATACTTCAAGCAGGGTTGCTATTAACTTATGTAAATACCATGGCCATTTTTACAAATTTTTTTTTAAATAAATGAAATGGTTTGTTAATAATGAAAATCCAATTTTTCTATAATTTGATAAATTTTCATTTACTTCTGGGTCAACCTAGCCCATTTTTATTATTACTTTTTAACAAAATTTGTATATTTCTATTATAAACACTGAACAAGCTATTGCTTGTCTAATAGGATCTTTTAGTTCATTAAATCCACTCGGACTTAATTAATTTAAAGTTGAAAAGGCAGTTATACTTCTACAAAATATTGATTTTCCAAAACTTGGTAATGGTAAAAGAGTTTTCGTGAGAAAGCTCTGATCAAATGCTTTAGAAGCAACTATTTTGATTAAAATAAGAGTGGTACTAAATGTTTTCTTGTATTAAGAAAACAGTTGATTCAAATAAGGTGCCCTTTTTAATTTTAAAAGACTTAAATCTTTAGTACGTCTTGCATTTGCTATGCTAAGACAATTATTAAAGTTCTAGGATAATCTTTTAAAGTAGCCCATATTACATTTTTTTCTTATGGGCATTATGTGCCGTCTGATTCATTGTTGGGGGTCAGTACAATATTTTCCTTTATGCATCAGAAAGAAAAACTTTAAATGTTTTAAATCCACAGGTTTCAGAATAAGTAAAATTCATCAGGCTAAAATTAATTATGGAATATTGAATTTTATATCAGAATGCTAAAAACGACTTGAATGCTGTTTATTTTGGTTTATTTTTTGATTTGACCAATACAGCAGAGTTAAGGCTTCCAAAATATCAGTTATCTTGTCCTCAATTTGCGGCTTCGCAAAAGCTAATTTATTTTACTGATAATGTTGCCTACATTGACTATTAATGGTTTTTTATTGATTTTTTTTTATGTCTAATTGTGGTTTTAAAATTAAATTGAATTTAAAAGGTGTTTTTTAATCGTTCAAATTCATAAAAAATATTTTTGTTTAATAAGACCTTATTAAGTAAACTCTCTATGAGATATTCTTTTAATAAGGAATTTGGCTGTTAATATTTAATTTTAATATTCAATGAGCCATAATCACAATAGTAATAAGAATTTTTAGATTTAACGTAATTTTTAAAAACCATCGACTTTATTACAACTAAGATTAAAATCAAATATACATTGACTGTAAAATCCGATTTTTGAAAATTTACATCTAGGCCTTCATTAATTTGAGTTAACGTTTTTTTTTAATTTTATTGTGAATCGGTGTAAGTAATAATGCTAGTCCTGTATTTTATTTATGCTAAACAAGTTTATATTAAACATTAAAATTAATCTTTTAACCCTCTAACTTTTCAATTAAAAAAAATAAAATAGAGGCTAAAAATGTTCTACATAAATATTCCTGGTAAATTTATACCATAAATCTCTTAATAAAACTAAAAATAAATTTAAGGATTAATTTGTTCTTATATAAAGATGGAGCAGAAACGTTGTACAAAGCTGATTTTCAAGTGTTTTTTTATATAAAAGAAATATTTTGCATTTAATATCTTTAGCATATAATGCCTATTACAAAAAAAGGTGACTGAGACTTTAGGTACTTTAAAAAAATTTATTTATTACATAATGCGAAGACTTAAGCTACGTCGCATTAAACAAATATTTGTCAAAGTAGGCGTAACCTCTAAAGATATATGCGCTTAGAATAATTTTTTATGGAAATATATCATACTTGCATTATTATATTATTTGTATTAATTTATGTAATACAATTCATATTGGACTATAAAAATATTTGCTAAAAAGTAGTGCTTACTCTTATTTCGCAAAATATTTATGTAATGACAGCTTTAGGCAGTCAAGTTTCGTTACCAAAAATTTTTTTGAACAAATCGCTGAAATTGACTTAAGTAAAAATTGACTTGTTGTCATAATTAACTAAAGAACGTTATTATTGTAGTTCAGGAATTAGCTATTACAATTTTTAATAAGTTTTAGTCTTTTGTATTTGATCTTGACTATCGTTCAAGTTCGAGTCATGTTGAAGGTTAATTACTTTCAATTTCTTTTAGATAAGAAAGCCGTCATGTGCTGATCAAACCAATGTTTTAGAGTTAAATTAACTTAAGTTTGCAAGCTTGTCTTTTGGATTTGAAGAAAAAGATGTCTTCCATATTATCAAAAAATTTCATAAAAAAATTTTTTTTCTTGCATTTGACAAAAAATTGTGCATAAATCTATTACAATTTAAAAAAATTGATTTGCATACTTCAATCGTATCGAAATTACATATTATACAACAGTTTGCTCGATATCGAAAGCATCAAGTAGACCTTAAATTTCAAACAGATTGCTGTGCATTTTTATGTATAAAATTCCCTTTGCATAAGAATACCTCCACGTAGATAAAAAGAGTGGCCAAGACCGGAAGAAACCGGGGTAACAACAGATAGTTTACATATAAAACTTGTTGCTTGCCTTTACTAAATATATTTAAAAATCTAATTTTACATTTTTTGAATTAACTTCTGTATTTTTTGCTTGGATGCTTAAAATCTTAATTTTTATTTTAATGTTCTTTTTAATTTTTCAACCCAATGTGCAAATATTTTAATTCTATTTTATTTTATTTAAAATGTCTCAGCACACACACACGCTTAAAATAAGAAGGTAAATTAATTTCAAAAATTAAAAAAAAATATAATAATTTTAATGACACGCAAAAGTAAGAAAGAAAACAATTACCACGCACTGATTCTTTATTGTGTGTAAAATATTGCCAGGATGATTTGATTTACATAAGCGGGCATGATTTTTCAAGCACTCAGAGCATTTGTTAATTTTGAACAAAACTTTTTAAAATCACTTCAGAATTTATGATTTTCATTATTAACATTTTGAAATTTTCAATTGACTCTTTCACTTACATTCTTAAATTTTTTTAATTTCCAATAAATTACATTTTTATTAATATTTTATTGTGGTTCTTTATTTAATTATTGTAATTTTTTATGACTCTTGCTTAGTATATTTTTATTTTTGTTATAAATAATCCTTTGTTTATTATTATTATAATTATTTTTTTTGTTAGATATTTTATAATTAATTTCTTGGCGTTTCAGAGTTCTTTTTTTTAGCTCATTCTATTACCGTGTTTAAATACCAACTAACTGTAAAACCATCTATAACATTATTAATATATACAAATGATGAGTAGGTATAGTGTGAACTGAACATTGTACATGTATGAGCTGAGCCGAGCTGAGCTGAGCAGAGTTGAATTGTAGGATAGCCGCTACTTTCTTTAGATATCCTTCCAATTTTTCTTCAACAATTTCCATTTTACTCCTGCAAATACCAACACTTGTATAAGCAAATGCACGTACAGCACACATATAAAACAAAATATTTTGTAATGTCAACAGAGAAATAATTGTGAAATTTATTTTGTGAAATAAAAAAAATAAGAAACAAGTTTTGTAAGTTTTCTTGAATGAATTTCCAACGTCTGCGCAGTAGCTGAGAATGTTTGGAATGTTGGTTTTATGTGCTCTCTTCCCAACGTAGGTGTCATTCATATACCTATAACAGTTTTTGTTATTTGTTAAGTGTTAGTGCCGTCGTGACATCCAAACTGTGGCCAAGAAATTGATGAGTTTTACTTTTTATTTTCTTTATTAAAAAATGCCTTTCTGATATTGATATAAATTACGTTTTTTGTTAGTAAGAAAAAATAACAACAAAAATATAAAAGGCCAACACAAATTGAAACTTGCAGATTCAACAGATTTGAATTTGTTGTAGCAAGTATTTTTCTTATGTTGCTGTTAATATATATCACGATATTGTTTGTGGCAACATATTTGTAGTGGGTGTTTAAGCACTACTTTTTTCAATTTTCCATTTTGTGTGGGATACATAATTCTTCTTGATTTTTTTAACTTTCTTGCTACTATTTTTAGCTTTATGTTGGCGTTATTTGAGGGAATTTTCTTTATTATTATTTTATTGGAAAGGATTTCAATTATATAAGAGTCATTAAGTGACACTTGTTGTTTTGAACAAAAAAAAAAAATATAAAACGTTAAAGGGAAAATTTTATTTTTTACATAAGGCCTAAATATTTTAATTTGTTAATAAATATTTTAATTTCTATAACAAAGCACGTTTTAGTTTTGTGAAAAATGTTAATAAATTCATTGACTTCATTATTTTATGAAAGTACTGAACTCTCGGCACTATAAGTAAGAGATTTAAAAAATTTTACAAAAGAAAATTGACGATTATTTCAAGCTATCAAAGAAGTACCTAATTGTTTTTTTAAGAACTTTCAAATTGGTGTAACGGTGACATCTTTAATTACATTTGTATTTTACAGTATGAAAAACAATCAACTTAAAGACAAACTGCAACAAATACATGACAACAATAAAAAAAAAATACAATTTTATATGATAATAAAAGACAAGAATATAGTTGGAACACAATTACTTCTATGACATTTCCCTTTTAAGCTTCTTTCGATCACATCTGGGACAAGGCTACGAGTTTAATCGTTCATTCGATTAGTGCAATTTTTGAGAAAAGTCTGCATTTGAAGTGATTTGTCAGCATAACCCAATATACCTAATATAACTCCTTAAAAACTAATCCAGAGATGTTAAAAATAATGAAAGTATTAAGAAAGAAATCAATATGTCAATAAATCTATTTTGAAATTAATCAATTTTTAAAATGCAAGTTTTATCATCTTGTTGGAACCAAATATCGTTGATGTTAGCTGATTAATTTTTGTTTAAAAAAATTCAGTCAGCATGGCTTTATATCACTCACTATTCAGCGTAACTGCAGAAAGAAATAAAAATCGATGATATTGCCAACGTGTAAATCGCACCAAATAGTCTTCTTTAATAAATATTGTTACGTTTTTACTATTTATAAAAACGTTTAGTTTATTAAGGTTCGTTATTGTAAAATAAAACACACTTTTCTCGACACTTATTATAGGCAAACACTTTTCTTAAAACCGTAACAAAGAAAATTTATTGCTTAGTACACGCCTTGTTTACTATTTAAAGTCTCAACTAAAAGTCAATCAGCTTTATATAAATTTTAAGCTAAGCCTAGAATCTCCTGGATTTATCAAGTAACAAAAACAAAACTGACACACAAGCATTACATTCACAAATGCTGCAACAAATTGTTATGCATACATACATAAATACAGTTTCTTATGAAAAATAACAGTGGGACAACAGCATTATTTTTTGTAACAATTTAATGGTGATTCATTAATGACTTGAAGATTGTCTTTTCTCCAAATACGGCAATTGTACTTTTTAATACAATTTTTTCTTTTAAAGTGCTCTTTAAACTTTGCATTGAAATTTATTTTCTTTCAAAGTAAGTTTCCAGAAACTGAAAGCGCTGTTTTATTGAAGAGACATGATAGCACCGTTTAACATTTTCAGCTACCAAACAATAATTTTAGATATTGATAGTTCTCATGCCGATGAAAACACCCTTTTCTATGAATTAAAAAAACTCTGATGGTGGTAATTCCCAAATACATTTATTATATTTTTTTCTTATTAACACTAAATTATTTTTTATGGGTGTATCTTGTTTAGGTTCATTTGATGACTAAAAGTTGCTTGCAATTTTTAAACTTTGCTTTAGGTGCGACTCGCAAAAAAAGTAAGAACTTACAACACTGCATAACATTGTCTCATAATCATAAATATTTCTTTTTTCATATCTTTTTGAATTACACAATGAAGAGGATAAGAAAGGAGTGCCTATAGTAATAACTTATTGCCCAGACAAACGATACTCCTTTATCTTTGAAAAAAAAATACTTTTTGTTAATTCACTTAAATTTTAAGATATTAAAAACAAAAAAATAAATTTCTTTTTTATTTAGATTTTCATTTCAAATTTGTTCTTAAACTAAATGCAAACATTTCATTAGTGGCAAAATTAATTCTAATATTTTAATTAGTGTACAAGCCTTAAAACTGTTAATTTACCAAATACACACATGTTGCTTTAAAAATTAAAAGAAAAGCACAAATACTTACATAAAATTTTAATATTTATTGTGTAAAACTTTTCAAATTACTTATTCTGTTGACTGCCCATTTGGTATATTTTAATATGTATTGAATGAAAACTTTTATACACATAAACTCTTGCAGAGATTTTGTTAGTTAGTAAAACAAAAATGAAAAAAAAAAAACTAAAGTTTCACCAGCATATCGTTTATATAGTTTTTATTGCATACAAAGTTAGTCAAGTGTTCTACAGGATCCTCCTATACTATAGAATAAATATTTTGCGTTAACACAAAATGTCACTGAAAGCCTCTTTGATAGATTGATGTTATTTACGCCCAGGTACTGACCTTATCTTAACTATAATGCACTGAAAATAAAGTAGGGATTTTCAAAAAAACTGTTATTTTTCGTAATAAAAAATACGATTTCATAGAGGTCTTTGCAGTGTTTGATTTAAAAAAAAAATAATAAAATTAAAAAAAAATAAAATTTTAAATACTGATAATATTAGAGGGTACACTTGTTTCAGCATTTTAAAATTTTGATCTGGCCCTATGTCAAAAAAAGATTTAAAGTTTCCCGAAATTTTTTTAAAATTCTAATTGTGCATTTCCTGCATTAACGTATTGACTTCTTCCCAGATAACCTGGGCCAGTGCAGCCCTGAAGAAGGCTAACATTTTCACCAAGAAATGTTTAAAAAAATAAAATAAAAATTATTTCAGAATATTGTTAGTCACTTCAACGGGATACTGATGTTGCTAAGTTAAAAATAAAAACTTCCCAGCAAAAATTTTTTAAGTGAAATGGAAAAATTTTTTTTAATAAAATCTTTAATAACTCATACAATTTTTAACAGATTTAGGAAAAACAAAAGTTTTGTTTTACTCATTTTTAAAAATTAATTAAAGAATTTGAATGGTTTCTTTATAAAATACTGTGTAAAAACGTTTCCAAAAATAAGTAAATGGCCAAAAAAAAAAAAAAAAAAAAAAAGTGTGTTTGGTTGAGAAATACTCACAAATGTCATTCAAACGGCCTCAATACTTTCTTTCGAAATCCTCTGAGAAACTTAAAATCGGTTGATATTCACCTAAAGTACTAATTTTATGTGCATGTTGGTACAAAAAACCTGTTTTTTATCCGTAACTCAAGATTTTAGTGGGTTTGGCAAATTTCAAAAACATATTCTTGTTGTACTCGACAACACCTACCAGAAAAATAATATCACTTCCCAAGTATTTTTTTTTTGACGCACAATGTAATCTTTGGACCATAAAAAACTATAAACAGAAGCATACCTCCAGAATAATTTTAGGGTTTTCGCAGCTTCTGTTGGCAATAGCATTTGACAAGAAATTTTATTAGACAAGTACAATATGTCTATTAAAAAACACTTTAAAAACAACAGTAAACATTTTCATATAAATAGTAAAAATATGTTTGATATTGAAAAAGTCATAAAATGAAATAGAAAAGAGCGATAAGAAATAATATAAATTATGAAATAACTTCAATTTAAATTTTCCAAATTCACAGATTCTTAGTTAGAAATATAAATACAAATGATCATGACACCTTCAGTTTTGTAACTAGTTACAGTTTCAGTTGAAATAATCAACAACTTTAGATGTAAAAAAGCTTTGAACTAATAAACAATTAAGTTGATTTTTCATTAATTAAAAATTTAGTCTAGGAACATAAACAAAATGTTTACAATTTTTATTTATTTAAATTTTCTTTAGATTATATAAGTCACTGGAAAACATTTCCTAGAAAGAAATTATTTTATATAGGATGTATAAGCGAAATCAATGTGCTAGAATTATATATTTTAAATTTTAAGAATTTTCTTAAAAATTTAACCAAAACAAATTTTTTAGGTCTTCAAACTCCTAAAGATTTTGTAATACGTAGCAAAAAAAAAAAACAAATCCTCTTTAAACCCCCTATAGTATATGCTTCATATGATGTGATAGAAAATTTACAAAAACAACGAAAGTTCATCTATAAGAGTTTTGTGCCTCATCGGCTTAATAACGTGCAATAAAAATGGACTGCATAGAATTGGAAAGGAGTGGACTATTTTTTCATTCATATAAATAAAGCTGTACATACATATTTACAAGCATACATTCAAACACAAGCGCTGCTGAGTTGTACTTCTGTACTTTTTTAATTTGTTTTTTTTCCTTTCGTACTCGTATTTTGGCTAGAAAATAATAAGTAAAATTGAAAAAGTTTCAATGGTATACACACACCGCCAACAAAATAAATAAATAAACAAACAAAAACAAGTACATAAACTAAGGAGGACCACATAAAATCCATTAAAACAGTCGACACGCTTCCTGAAAGGTCAATGCATTTTTTATTACAACAAATGTTACCACCATCATTTCTACCACCAACACTAGTACTCGTAGGTACTGTGTTGTGAGTACTACAAACTTCTAAAACTCTTACAACAATTTGCTTGTGTATAAAATATTGTATTGTATTTTAGAGTATAAAATTGTATAGTGGCAGAAACACAAGCAGTAACTACAATTAGAGTAACAGTTCGTATTGCTATAGCATTTACATTTTTAATAACATTGTGTTTGAACACTGTACTAAGTGTGAGTTAGTGGGTGTTCTATGCTTTAGATACATATGCAGACTATTATCATAGAACTTTTGTAGAACGAATGTAGTATGTAAAGTGGAACGCAAGGACTTTTACACACTTTTAAGTTTGCTATAACATTAATTTAGAAAATATAAAATAAGTACGTACAACCAACTTTATATGCCTACCACATGCACAAAATGCATTTAGAGCTCAAAACCACATACACAAACTTATTTAAAGGGAACGGTTTTCGGCAAGTATGTGTGCGAGTATTGGTTATGATAAAAAACATGCGAACCAACTTTTGCTAAATGTTGAAAGTAGTGGAAAAAAAAAATAAAACACAAAAATAATAAAACTTATTGTCAACGGTTTCATATTTCCTGTACAATGGACGCGTTTTCAGTTCATTTGCAAACACACCCATTTCAAGCACTCAAAAAAAAAAAAAAAAAAGAAGCCCCACACATATTTACAAACATACACTAACTAACCAGTAGCGTTGTTTAAATGAGAGAAAAAAATACATTCACACTTCACCATAATAATTTTTTTTAAAAAGTTATGAACTCAAAATGACTTAAAAGCACCGGAAATGAAACGGATGCCATGTTTGTGAACTTCAAATGAATGTGTTGTTATAAAAATTACAATAAAAGCAAAATAAAGCAACAACATATAATATTGTTAGCATTATTACTTTTTTTTCAATTGGATTTACCCAACAAAAACAACTTAGTTATAAGTTGCGGTTAAGCTTTTCCTCGCTTGTGTTGTAATGTCAGCAAAATAACAAATGTACTCATCAAAATTTGTTTTAAATTTTTTTATTTTTTTGGTTCTTGCTAAAACCAAATATGTATATATAGTCAGCTTAATGTAGAAGAGTTATAACTGGATTTGTTTTTATCACATTTTGCAGTCATTTTTTTTATCACAATTGAAAATATAATGTCTTTTATACATAAAACAGGATTTTACTGTTATCATTATACACCACTTTTATATTCAGCCTGCGATATATTACATATATTATAGAATTTATAAATAATTTTCAAAAATGTGCTACACATGTTTAATATATATCTTTGGCACATGAATATAAATTATTTCTTATTTTGTATTTTAATTTAAAAGTTTATGTTGGCAACCGCTCACTTTAACTACGGCATTGAAAATCATACATTTTATTATAAATTATTTAAAAACAAAAATAGAAATCTAAAAAAACCTTTGAATAATCTTCAAAGAAAGTTTGCTATTTGTTCTTAAATCAACAATTATGTGTGCGAATCGATCATTAGCAATAATTTGTGATGTTTGACTTCAATTTGAAAGTGCTACAATAACAAGGTGGTTGTTAAAAGAAGTTTTTACTTTATATTTAAGTTACGAGTACTTAACCCTAGAATATCATCCTTATTTTTTGTACACTAACGTCATCCTTTGTCATTTTGACTACGACCTATTTCAAGGAACTATAAAATACACCATGAGCGAAAATATATACCAAAATAGATTTATTATTCATATTTATTTCTTTTTTAATCAATAAATAAAGAAATTTATATAATTTTTTCAATTCTTAAATGTAAAATTAACATTGCCAAATCCGTTTTTCAATTGGCATTTTTTTTTAAACGAAGGATTATATAACATAAAAGCTTTACAATACGACATATCATCCTTCGTCATTTTGACTATGGCAAGAAATTAAAATCGAAAAAAAAAAAACACTTACAAAACGCACAGTTCGCTGCACGTCTTTGTCCACCAACAGCTTGTTAGCGACCAGCGCTATACGAAAAATAAGATCAAAACAAAAGGAAAAAACAGGTTTTAATTCAAAAATAAGATCGGGCGTCATTATTTTGACGTTCTAGCGCTAAAAAAATGTTTGACTTCTGCCAAATATTGGAATTACATCAAGTAGGTTTACTCTGGTGCAGAAATCCAAAATACTTAATGTTAAATGAGAATTTTGGCAAACCGTATTTAAAAGATGTAATTAGTATCTGATAGAGTACCAGAGGATCATATTTTATTTAGTTTTGCAAAATTTTATTTATAATAACTGATATACAGTCAAGTCTACCATAACCCATTTTATTCGTCCCGCGTTATATGGAATCCTTGTTATGGAAATAATTGAAAATTAGATATGCGTTCTATGGAGCCCCATTTTGACAAACATATAAACAAGGTAAATAAGATTAATCAATATCGTCAATGAAAGCCGCATTATAAGAAATTTAGAATTTATTTAAATTAATAAATTCGTACCGCTTGCATCGAATCTCAGAAATTAAAAATTTTAAATAAAACAGATCAAAACGTTAAACTATGGCTTTTATATAACTTCAAACAGCCGCCAACAACAACACAAAGTTTCAATATAAATCTCCTACAAAACCTTTGATCTTATTTTAATGAAAACTCCGAGAACATGATATTTCCTCCAAAACAAAATTGACAACAGTATTAGAAGAACAATAGTACATGTAAGATATAATTTAATGGAATCATTTACTAGACATCTGGCTTCAGTTCTGGCTAACAATTTATACCATAAAAAATATTAAAATAATTTTTTTTCTTAGATCAATCAAACTGTGAACAAAAGTTAAAAAAAAAATCCTTAAAATGCCATAAAAAATATAGTGAATAGAAAGTTGTTGTTGTTTTTTTTACTGCAAGTATCATACGACTTTATTACTAAAAGAAATCTATCTAATACTTTCCATATTATTAATCTATAGGAAACAAAATTTTTCCAAAAAAAAAAATTTAAGCATAATATTTTTTTAAGTAATTGTATTTTTCACACTGTACATAATTTTTGTGAGCATAAAAACGAATTTTTGTCTGTTAAAAGGAGTATGAAAAAGAAATATGATCAGCATGTTTTGAATTTTCGGGATAATAAAGTGTAAAAATACTGTTTTCTAGCTTTGATTCAAAACAACGTCATTATTATTGTTTAATATTTTTTAAAAGAGAATCATTCACTCATTTGATTATATGTATTCGGGTAGAAACAAAGACCTAAAAAACAAACAAAAAATAATAATAATCTGCTCTAGTGTGCTGTAAACCATGTCAACGTGGCAAATTTGTTCCTCCAAATAATAAAAATTCCCCCATAAATTGAAATACATGAAAAATTCTAAAATATAAATAAATTTTGTTTTTATTAATGAAATTCTCTTAAATAATAAAGAACCTCATGAAGCTAAAATTAATTTTTTAAATAAAGAATAATTTTACAACACAGACGTATGATTAATATAACGTGTACCTAATTTAGGTGAACACAATAAATATTAATCATACGTCACATAGCATTTTCTGGTAAGCAAGAAAGTTAAGTTCCTCAACTAATATACCCTGCAGTGCAAGTAAAAAAGATTTGTGATTCCGTTTGTAATTTCTACCCCGTATATAGATAATATATATTTTAAATCCTTATTTATAGCTGTAACGATTTACCTATGTTTGTCTGTCGTTGAAATCAACTTTCTGAAGTCTCTACGCAACGTACGGAAAAGTTTAGCACATCAATCTATAAGATGTTGCTGTCTTTAGGTTGCTATTGAAACTTAGGCTGAGTTATCCAAAATTAGCTATGAGCTCTGTGCAAGTACTTCTATTTTTAGCCATTTTTCTGAGTATTTTGTCTAAAAAAAAACCAACAAAAATGTGGTACGCACTTTTATCAGAAATATTAGTCATTATGACTAACGTGCAAAAAAATTGCCAAGAAAAATCAAAAATACTACCGATATTTTAGATTTTTATTAATTTGTGCCTTGTTTTTTTTTTTTTAATTTTGAAGCTGTACATGTGCATAATGTTTGTGCACACAAATACGAAACCAGTCTTTTTAATGTCTTCTATGTGAAAGAACTATAAATAGAAAAATCTTGTAGCAAAAGAGATGGTACAAAGGATTTTTTGGGTTTTTTAATTTCTCTATTTGAAATTAACTGCCAGGCTTACTATTTTTGAAAAGCGAAAGCAAAAGCCAATCACTCATTTTCTACTGAAAACGCAGCTCACTAACTTTTGACTTATCGTTCGCTTGGGCTTACGTTCCATACCGCAAGCTTTTTAATTTTTTTAACAACAACAGTTTTATAAATGCAGTTGCAAAGAAAACCCGATGTAAACTATAAATGTACTTAAAAAACAACAATATGATACACTACTTACACTCTCAACGAAAAGAAGCAGAAATAACCCAACAAACCATATGACTTGAAAATATTATTAAAATAAACTTACAAGCATAAGCCTTATGATTGAAAAATGTTTTAGAAAATATTGAAAAAATATAGCGTAACAATTGTAGAATAATCAAAACGGCATCCTTATAATTAAACTTATTTGTGTAAGCTTACTATAAGCTTACTCTTATAAGTGTAAAATAAGCTTACGAAAATAATGTTATTTTTAATTTCAAAATTGTGAAATAAGAATGCATTGATTAAATAAAATTTTTAAGATTTTTTTATTGTTATATTGGTACAATTTGCTACGAAAGGAAAGATCGTTCTGGTGTTCTTAATAAACTGGTCATCTCTAGTTCGAATTGATACATCAGCATCTATCTATAAAATATAGATAATAATTGTTTTCTTTAGTAAAAATTAACTTACTTTTTATTACAATTTTTATGCTTAGATTTCGCACATTTTTGAGTCCATCATAGTTGTTCTTTACCAATTATTTGCCTGCATATTTTTACAAAACGCAAAGAACTTACAAAAAAATCGAATTTTTCGCTATTTTCGTGCTAAGTTTCTGCAGCTGAAATTGAATTGTATTTTGAAATAAACTTTTTTTAAAGATTTATATATTACTTTGCAGATTTTGTGTTATATTTACATATAAATTTTTATTAAAATTAATTTATTTTATTTTTATTGAATTTGTGATATTTGACACAATTTACTTTAGAAAAAGTTATGTGTGATAAACATTTCTAAAGCGTTATTGAAAAATGTTTGAGAATTTATATTTTGTGAACATTATTTTAAATGATATTAAGAAAAGCTTACTATTTACTATTTTCATAAGCTTATCCTCCAGTTGTATTGTTTTCGATTGCTATATGGTTTGTTGGGAAAAATATATCACACACCCATTCACAAAATACAAATAATTAAAAAGAAAATTTTATGTTTCTTAAAAAAAAAATTAATATTAGATTAAAAAATTTTTTTAAATCTAATTTTAGTGATTTCTGTTGGGTTTGTAAGAACAAATATTCTAACGACACCATGCAAACAAGTGAGTGATTTTGGCATTTGTATTCATAAGAAGAGAAAACATATTTTTTAGTAAGCCACACTTTCATATAGAAATGCTTACGTTATTGTTCGAGTTTCTTTTCATAAGAATTGTGGTATAAAATATTTTTAGGAATTTGTCGTCATAAGGACCTTGGCTGTAAATATTTATTTAAATACTTTTGGTTTGAAAAATTTTTGGAAATATTTTAATTTAAATTAAATTTATTGGGTGTCTGCAAAACATTTTATTGCCTTTAAAAATGAGGTTTTCAGAAAGGATTTTTTCTTATAACTTCTTAATTTTAGTTGCTTGAACTGAAATTAAATATTTATTTTAAGTTTAACAAAAAATGAGTACTTGAAGAAAATTATTTTAATCAATATTTGTCATTTATTTTTTTTTATTTTATTTTATTTATTTATTTATTTTTTTTTTGATATATAAGAAGAATGTTGAAAGTGAGTGAGTTTTATAATACAGTCGAATTTAATTTTTTTTAAATATTTTCATGTCAATGAAAGTTGTTCATCTTCTCATTGTTGATTGTCAAATGTGTTTTCGTTCTGTTAATTGGTAAGGATGTATTTAATACTAATTAAATGAAGGAGTGATAGTTAATGAGTGCTAGGCAAACTTAAACCAGACTAAAAATGTTGACTGGTTTTTAGGCGATAGATAAAGTATTTTAGGCCGACTAAAATGGTGCGTCAGTGGGCTTCCATGCAACATTTACTTTTTGGCAGCATGCACTTAAGACGACAAGCAAGTTTTACATCATATTGAAAACTGTAAAAAAAATAGAAAATTCTCCGAATAATATTATCACTACATAGTATAAAAAAAAGTCGCTTTCTCTATGCCTATATCCCTATGTATGCTTAAATCTTTAAAACTACGCAACGGATTTTGTTCCGGTTTTTTTTTTAATAGATAGAGTGATTGAAGAGAAAGGTTTATATGTATAATCTTGGAAGGCTTAATGTCACAAATCCGCCCGGCAGGTAGCGCTTTAGTCGGTATTTGGCTTATTTGCCTACTACCTGTTTTTACCCGGCAAGACAACGTTTGCCGGGTCAATTAGTTAATATTTAATTATTTGTTAGGTCCTTTAAAAAAAGCGTGACTTTTTCTAATTTATGTTAAATGAATATTTTATTCAATTGATATTTTATTTTTTTTTTAATTTATATGAAATGGAATCTTATTTGAATTTAGTTATTACGGAGAATCATGAACATTTTCTTAATAGTATAAACAAATATTTAAAGCCTGTTCAGGTGAGTGCTAATGAAGGCGTCTTCTTGAGTACATTTGTATAAATAGAAAACAAAAACAATATTCTAAAATTTATTTTTGTTTTCTATACAAATTTTGGAAAGAAGTTATCGTTGGAATTGAGGTAAGTAGGCCGTTAGTCTATTCTATTAATAGCATTTAAGATAAAATTATATGGAAATCAGCTGTGCACATTTTTGTTTTTGGTTTATTTATTGAGATAAGAGTATTGATTTTGTTTTATATAAAGGCTTTCAATAAAATGTTATGTATGCATGTGGGTGTTTGTGTGTATGTGTGCACATATGTGCTATAATTTAAATATTATTGGTGGTATATTTAAATATTTGCATATTGCATTTAGTTTGCTAAAAATTTTTGAGGTTTAATTAAAATTTACCAACCAACTATGAATGCATGTACGCCTACTATAGTATTTATTACATGATATGTTTAAATTACAAATTTTATAAATTTTGTTTACACTTTTTTTTAATTCAAATTATATTACACTTTATTTCTATTTTCATGCCCGTATATATGGTGGTAATTATTTGTGCTTTATTAATTAAATTTCAACAAATCTTTCTAACTAATTAAATTAATGCGGTATTTTTTAATTATTTTATAATTACATCGAATAAAAGTATTTTAATTATTGTATAGTAAAATATGTACTCTTTACATAACATTAAAAATTTAAAGTAACAAATGACTTGGGGCTATATTTTGCAGTGATGAAAAATACAGTGAAAGTCAAAGTTAAATTTAATTAATGGCTGCCAAAGCTTGCAAGTCACTACGATTTATTTTAAAGTATTTTTATTTTATTTTTAGTTTTTTTTAAGTTAGTTTATTTTACAATTAGTTCATTATTTTATTTAAATTCTTAAAATTAAATAAATTTGCTTGTACTCTCTACTGTTCTTCTAACAATTAAAATTTTTACTAATTTTACTAATTTTCTATTCTTTTATTCTCTATTCTGTTATCTAATTAGTCAATTATAGTCGACTCTTTTTTATATCCTACATCAATTTATTTGCTCAAATATTAATATGAATTGCATTTTTAGTATCTACTAATTACTAATAAAAATTTTTTCCTTTCAAGATATGTTCTGGTACCTAGTGATTTTTAATTTTTCAGTTAACGAGAAGAAAAACAAATTTATGTTGTGGGCTCTTTCTATTATTTACACAAAAATTCAATCAAGTTGTTTAAGAAATTTATAAAAAACACACAATTTTTTTTAGTTACTTTCATACAAAATTTCTAGACAATTCGAGTGCTTTTGCTATACAAACAGTAAATAAAAAAAAAATTAAGTTCTTGTCAACGTTGCCAGAAGTAAAAAATTTTATTAAATTTACTTGAAATTAGACTAGAAAAAGCTAAATCACGCACAAAATATCTTTAAAGAAATAGAACTCAAAATTAAATTTTTTTTTAATTTTTTATAACAAATAGTAATTATTATAAAGATCCTTAATAGGACATAAAATAACAAAAATTACAAAAAGGAAAGTCATTTTAAAACATGGTCGTAAATGAGTTATTATTTTTCATTATTTTGCTATAACTCTATTCTTAAAGTACTAGAAGGTTATCTTACTAGAAATACTGCTAATTTTTATATTTTTATACCCTCCACAAAAAGTGAAAAAGATATATCTTATTTTGTAATTCCGTGTTTAATTTCTACAGAGTGCACACTGTACTTCCCTATAAAGCATATATATTCGGGATCCTTTTAGATTAAGAAATGTTCCTTTGTCCGGGTGGATATTGAAATCAACTTTCTAAAGTCAATAAAATATCTACTGAAAAGTTTATAATAGTATGCCAATTTGCTTGAAGTTCCTGTCTCTGTTAATTAAATTCAGCCCAATCGGTTTATAAATTTCTCAGTTATGAGCTCTGAACTGCAACAACCTCTATTTTCTTGACCATTTTAGTAGTAGTTTTATTAGAAATGACAGTTATAATATCTGTGAAAAAAATGAGACTAATCAGTCTAAAATTAGCTGAGAAAAATCAAAAATACATTTTCATTCATTTTTTTATGGAAATGTGAGCACAAATGCAAATCCAGGCGATCAGTCTTATATAAACGTATGTGTATTTTGGGTATTCTGGTTATATTCAAGTGGATTCTTAATTTTGTTGAGAAATTATTACCAAATTTTTAAAATACTTATGAATGCATATTAGGTCAGCTATGAATAAAGTAAAAAATAATTAATTATTTCAGTAAATGAAATCAATCAATATTTTGCAACTTTTATTTATTCACGTACTTTGACATTTAATGAAAAACTTTTGCATTAAATTTACTTTTCACTTTGTTTGCTTTTAATGTGCTATAAGCAACTGTTGTGTAAATTTATAATTTTTTATTTTGAGTTATTGAAACAAACAAGTGCAAATTAAAGTAAAGTTGGCTATTTATCGTAAACAAGTGATAGTTTAAATATCAATAATAAAATATTTTGCTCACATTTTAAACAAATTAAAATTTCAAGAACATTAAATCATACGGAATGGCAAATGAAAGTAAATAAATGGATTTTGCCAACAAATTATGTCAGTTGGAAAAATTAATATTTATTTTTCCAAATGCCAAGCAAAATTATATTTTTTTTTTAAATTTTAATTTGCATGTTTTCTCTATCTTTAAATTTTTGATTTTAAGCTCAGTTGCTTTATATTACTGCAGTTAAAGCAGTAAAATTTTGTTTAAGTCTTAATGAAGAATTTGTATGCGTTGTCAACTTTTGAATTTAAAAACGCACCGAAATGAAAAACCGGTATTTTTTTTCAAAAAGCTCTTTAATTTTAACAAGCATGAATCCAAAAATTCTTTTTACAGACCGACATATTTCCAGCAAATTATTATCACATGAGATATTCAAAACCTTTCAATTAAATAAACCAAAAGCAATTTTTGACGAAATAATTAAAAAAAACTCAATATGTAGTCTTGCCTTTAATCATTAAAATTTTTTTTTTGTTAATTACACACAAACCTAGAGCCACTGACTAGTAAAAAAATAGGTACTAAATCTAAAATAACACTAACTTGAAAAATTTCCTTGTGGAAAATGTTAAAAGCGCTAAAAATAATGCTGTTGTCACTCAGTTGACAGCACTGCTTAATAAATCGTTTAAGAAAATCTAAAAAAAAAAAACATTTTGGTCTTTAACCACAATAGGCTTAATTTCTAACCTGCCCGTAAACTCAAGGCTGGAGCTGTTAAAATAAACCAGATACCAAATAACCGGATTCGGTAACGAGCAACTAGTAGCGACATATTAAATTTTTTTCTTAAAATTACTATAGTTTTCATGCATTATCGAATGCGGCGATTGGCCGCTGTATATTTTTCGTAATTAGCACAATTTAATTAATCGAAAACGAATACAATCTGGAAAATTTTTCTGTGTTGGCCAATATACTTAATGAGTAATATTTTTGATATTAATAAAAAAAAGTCTTTCTTAAAAAGACAAAAAAAAGGTTTTTTTTTATAAATATTACTTTTTATTAATTCAAAAAGCACTACGTTTAAATTTAGAATGAAGTTTATGTTTGTACATATAACTAGTGAAGATATAATCTTTTTTAAATTAAAAAAAAAATTGAATTCACGGCCTCATTTCTATAAATGGAATTTTAAATATATTCAGCCGAATAAATTCAATGTTTCTTATGGCTTCCATTTATCTTATGGCTAATTTACTTGACAGACTATTTAAAAATATTTTCAATGTATGAAAACTAGTTCAACATATTTTATTAACGCTTAATTAAATTAAAAATCTATTAAATAGAATTCCTAGACACCTACATCCACAAACTTAATGAAAATTTAATACATGCCTCCTCAAAAAAATTTCCATGCCACATAATAATTTGAAGCTTTTCCCACTTTAATAAAGTTTAATTTGCAGAAAAAAATCAATATAGAAAAATGTAAATCTTCAATAAAATGAAATGCTTGAATGCATTTTTTGCTTTGCAATTATTTGTCATACAAATTTGTAACAGTATCCGTTTTATGCACTTGACTTTACCAAAACCCTGTCCAACCACCAACCACTACGCCAATAATAAAATCTAAGAAAAAAAGTAAAACTCAAGAGAGAAAAGTTATATGTACATGAATGCAAACTTGTAGGTACATATACATATATTTATCGCTACATATTATCAAGACTAAAACGTCATCTGCATTAAGACCTTAAAGCAAAATTCAAAATGAATAAAAGATCTGAGAGAACCACCAACCAAAACTACAACGAAATAAAACAAAAAGAAAAAATAAAAAAATAAAAAAAAAATTATAAAATATTTTTCCACTAACTGTTTGTATATTAAACCTTCCAGCAGTTTCATTTGTAGAAAAAATATAAAGAGAAAAAATAAAATGATAATCGAAAATGCTAAAAACGTTAAAGTGATGTCGATTTTTCGGATGGTAAAGTGTCATAAGTTCTTAACATTACAACATGCATACCAAGCAAGAACCACAATAAAACTTGGTTTTAACTGACTAACGTTTGCACAGCATACTGTGGCATCAAGTGTTACCAAACACTACTAGAGCAGACGAATGGTTAGATTTTGTTTTTTATTTTCATTGTAAAAGTCAAAATGTGAGCGTCATCTACTTATTTTTACAGCAATCAACACCGTTATAATCATCAGCATCATCAAAATAATCATTTATTTTTTTTAATGCGGAAAAAGTGCTGAAGTGGTACAATTGAAAAATAATTGAAACATTAAAGTGGATTAAAATGGAAATTAAAAATGAAAACTATTATAAACTACTGCAGAATTTGCTTTAAATAGAAAAAACATGCTACAGTAAGAAAAAATAACAGAATTAAAAAAAAAACTTCAGCTGGGAAAACTTTTTTTTATTTCAAAATGTCAAAATGTGTTTTTATTTTCAAAATTTATGTTCGTTCACTTCAGTTCTTGCCAAAGTTTTATGTGTTAGTAGCAGCCTCAGTTTCTTTAATTAAATATTTTTCTTGGAATTTGAAATTAACTGAAAATGATTTTTTCAACCTAACTAAATGATTTTACTCGCTTAATATGTTTCTCAATACGAGTAGCTCTAACTACATGTATTAAGCCATTAAAGAAATGAAACGGAAAAATCTGCTAAATAACTAATGACACAATGCATATTTTTTTCAGGTTTACTATGAATAACCTTCTCTCTTCTGTTTTGTTATCGCTTAATTTTATTGCCTTTGGCATTAAAAACATCTAAACAATCCTGCTATAAAGAAAAAAAAAATAATACAAAACCCAAAAATGGAAAACTCTTTTCCAAAAAAAAAAACTTGTTAGTTATTTTTAAGGCATTTTTGTTTATTTAGGTATTGGGTTTTTGTGCAGGCGAAAACATTTTTTTCTTCTTTAATTCCCCAAATTTTTTTCTGTTTTCATTCAATTTATTTTTTTTAACGTTCTGTGCTAGTGGTGAAAAATTTTGCTTTAACAAGAATTTTTTTAGCTAATATAAAAACAAAAAAAAAGTTTTTTAATCAATTAAGAAGCCCTTGAAAAATTTGCTGAATAAATGAATGAGTTGTAAATTGAAAATTATTAATAAAGTCGATCACGTACAATACCAGTAAAAATGCATTAAAGCACTAAATGTGATGAGAGCAAATCAATATTTAGGTTAGGTTGCGCAGGGCGCCCAAATAAGAAAGAGAAGCTGGGCTCATTTGGGTCTTCTGATGTGGTTCCTTTGTGATAAATGTATGGGTTACTTTAGTACTTAATTGTTTTAAATTTATTCACATAATGTACTCTTTTACAGTACTTTTCGCTTATTCGCTTGAGTTGCACTCAATTTGATGACTATACACGCAAAGAAAAAAGATGGTTGAATATGACCACAGCAAACATAGTTTGTTTTTCAAAAAATATTATTATTAATTTGGAGCATTTAAACATTATTATGATTACGATAAACATCTTTTTAACCATAAAATTTTTACCGTCATAGATCAACTATATCATTATCATATTATTTTTAATAAAATTTTAACTGAAACCATAAATATGTTTATAGCAAATATAATAATAAGAAAATATTGTTAAAAGTAACTTTTTTTCTATATTGTCTCTTCCGAAACAATATAAATAAAACAAAAACTTAATCATTCAAACTCAACTGAGTTTAAAGCTGAAGGGCGATTTAATGCTTCTTAACTAAACACGCCAAAGTTCAAATCCTGGTAGCGTCAAATAAAATTGAAAAAAAAATATTCTACCCCGCTGTGTTATGTAGTAAATAAATAGAAATTAATTGAAACGAAAAAGTCAATGGAATAAAAAAAATTTATAATAAATTTTTTTAATTCATATTAAACATTTTTTAATATTTATATGAAATATGTATGTATGTATTTAAAAAAAATAATAAAAAAATTAATATAAACAATTTTAGCCCTGACCGGGGGTTGCACTGCAACTCTGCAGTTGAAAGGTATTTTTAATATCTTATATGGTTAAAAGCAATCATAAATCTAACCATACTATGTATCCACCAGAAAATAGTTGCGGCAACTATATTTTTTCTTTGCGTGTATTGATAATGCAACTACAATGTAAACATTTTCTATGCAACTTTTACATAGCGGTAAAAAATGCAGTAGTGACTATAACCGTAAGTATTGTATTTATATGTAATTGAAACAGGCAATTATTTTTTAATTGAAAGCTTTAATTATAAATATTTAATTTAATATGAATATATAAATATTTCGCCGTTGTCTTAATGTAATAGACAATTCAATATTAAAGACATAAAATATATATTTTTTCAGTATTTCTAAAAATTTTTAACAGAATCCCCAGCTTTATTAAAATTGCTTTTACGTAGTGCTGATAGTATCATAAAAATAAATTAGCATTTGAACATATTTTTATTTGACTTAAACGAGAGCATTGCTATTTTAATTTTTTTAAGAATAAATTAAGCCCAATACGGTTAGCTATCCAATGCAAGAGAAATCAAGTCAATATATTGAAAACTTGGCAAGTTATGACCAAAAAGGTAACGAGTTCTACTAAAAAGTGGCCGGAAAGAGGCAGTAGTAGAACTGCTTACCTTTTGATCATAACTCACCTACTTTTCAAGATATCGACTTGATTTCTATTGCGTTATATAGCTAAACGTACTGGCTTTAATACGAATTTTGTTTTTTGAAGATAGTGCAAAAAAAATATTTTTGGCAAAAAAAACCATGGACTACCCCCTTTGCTTTTTTTTGAAAAAATGATAAAAAAATTGTCTTCACTATCCACCAGAAAAAAAATTCTTATTGAGGCTAATAATGTTGGCTTTCCAACACAAGAGAAATCAAGTCAATATATTGAAAACTTGGCAAGTTATGACCAAAAAGGTAACGAGTTCTACTAAAAAGTGGCCGGAAAGAGGCAGTAGTAGAACTGCTTACCTTTTGTTCATAACTTACCTACTTTTCTAGATATTGCCTTGATTTCTATTGCGTTTTATAGCTAATCGTACTGGCTTTAATACGAATTTTGTTTTTTGAAGATAGTGCAAAAAAAATATTTTTGGCAAAAAAAACCATGGACTACCCCCTTTGCTTTTTTTGAAAAAATGATAAAAAAAATTGTCTTGCACTATCCACCAGAAAATAATATCTAATTGAGGCTAATAGGGTTGGCTTTCCAACACAAGAGAAATCAAGTCAATATATTGAAAACTTGGCAAGTTATGACCAAAAAGGTAACGAGTTCTACTAAAAAGTGGCCGGAAAGAGGCAGTAGTAGAACTGCTTACCTTTTTGTTCATAACTTACCTACTTTTCTAGATATTGCCTTGATTTCTATTGCGTTTTATAGCTAATCGTACTGGCTTTAATACGAATTTTGTTTTTTGAAGATAGTGCAAAAAAAATATTTTTGGCAAAAAAAAACCATGGACTACCCCTTTTGCTTTTTTTGAAAAAATTATAAAAAAATTGTCTTGCACTATCCACCAGAAAAAAATTTCTAATTGAGGGTAATAGGGTTGGCTTTCCAACACAAGAGAAATCAAGTCAATATATTGAAAACTTGGCAAGTTATGACCAAAAAGGTAACGAGTTCTACTAAAAAGTGGCCGGAAAGAGGCAGTAGTAGAACTGCTTACCTTTTTGTTCATAACTTACCTACTTTTCTAGATATTGCCTTGATTTCTATTGCGTTTTATAGCTAATCGTACTGGCTTTAATACGAATTTTGTTTTTTGAAGATAGTGCAAAAAAAATATTTTTGGCAAAAAAAAGCCATGGACTACCCCCTTTGCTTTTTTTGAAAAAATTATAAAAAAATTGTCTTGCACTATCCACCAGAAAAAAATTTCTAATTGAGGCTAATAGGGTTGGCTTTCCAACACAAGAGAAATCAAGTCAATATATTGAAAACTTGGCAAGTTATGACCAAAAAGGTAACGAGTTCTACTAAAAAGTGGCCGGAAAGAGGCAGTAGTAGAACTGCTTACCTTTTTGTTCATAACTTACCTACTTTTCTAGATATTGCCTTGATTTCTATTGCGTTTTATAGCTAATCGTACTGGCTTTAATACGAATTTTGTTTTTTGAAGATAGTGCAAAAAAAATATTTTTGGCAAAAAAAAACCATGGACTACCCCCTTTGCTTTTTTTGAAAAAATGATCAAAAAATTGTCTTGCACTATCCACTAGAAAAAAATTTCTAATTGAGGCTTATAGGGTTGGCTTTCCAACACAAGAGAAATCAAGTCAATATATTGAAAACTTGGCAAGTTATGACCAAAAAGGTAACGAGTTCTACTAAAAAGTGGCCGGAAAGAGGCAGTAGTAGAACTGCTTACCTTTTTGTTCATAACTTACCTACTTTTCTAGATATTGCCTTGATTTCTATTGCGTTTTATAGCTAATCGTACTGGCTTTAATACGAATTTTGTTTTTTGAAGATAGTGCAAAAAAAAATATTTTTGGCAAAAAAAACCATGGACTACCCCCTTTGCTTTTTTTGAAAAAATTATAAAAAAATTGTCTTGCACTATCCACCAGAAAAAAATTTCTAATTGAGGCTAATAGAGTTGGCTTTCCAACACAAGAAAAATCAAGTCAAGATATTGAAAACTTGGCAAGTTATGACCAAAAAGGTAACGAGTTCTACTAAAAAGTGGCCGGAAAGAGGCAGTAGTAGAACTGCTTACCTTTTTGTTCATAACTTACCTACTTTTCTAGATATTGCCTTGATTTCTATTGCGTTTTATAGCTAATCGTACTGGCTTTAATACGAATTTTGTTTTTTGAAGATAGTGCAAAAAAATATTTTTGGCAAAAAAAAAACCATGGACTACCCCCTTTGCTTTTTTTGAAAAAATTATAAAAAAATTGTCTTGCACTATCCACCAGAAAAAAATTTCTAATTGAGGCTAATAGAGTTGGCTTTCCAACACAAGAAAAATCAAGTCAATATATTGAAAACTTGGCAAGTTATGACCAAAAAGGTAACGAGTTCTACTAAAAAGTGGCCGGAAAGAGGCAGTAGTAGAACTGCTTACCTTTTTGTTCATAACTTACCTACTTTTCTAGATATTGCCTTGATTTCTATTGCGTTTTATAGCTAATCGTACTGGCTTTAATACGAATTTTGTTTTTTGAAGATAGTGCAAAAAAAATATTTTTGGCAAAAAAAAAACCATGGACTACCCCCTTTGCTTTTTTTGAAAAAATGATCAAAAAATTGTCTTGCACTATCCACCAGAAAAAAATTTCTAATTGAGGCTAATAGGGTTGGCTTTCCAATACAAGAGAAATCAAGTCAATATATTGAAAACTTGGCAAGTTATGACCAAAAAGGTAACGAGTTCTACTAAAAAGTGGCCGGAAAGAGGCAGTAGTAGAACTGCTTACCTTTTTGTTCATAACTTACCTACTTTTCTAGATGTTGCCTTGATTTCTATTGCGTTTTATAGCTAATCGTACTGGCTTTAATACGAATTTTGTTTTTCGAAGATAGTGCAAAAAAAATATTTTTGGTAAAAAAAAAACCATGGACTACCCCCTTTGCTTTTTTTGAAAAAATGATCAAAAAATTGTCTTGCACTATCCACCAGAAAAAAAATTCTAATTGAGGCTAATAGGGTTGGCTTTCCAATACAAGAGAAATCAAGTCAATATATTGAAAACTTGGCAAGTTATGACCAAAAAGGTAACGAGTTCTACTAAAAAGTGGCCGGAAAGAGGCAGTAGTAGAACTGCTTACCTTTTTGTTCATAACTTACCTACTTTTCTAGATATTGCCTTGATTTCTATTGCGTTTTATAGCTAATCGTACTGGCTTTAATACGAATTTTGTTTTTTGAAGATAGTGCAAAAAAAATATTTTTGGCAAAAAAAAACCATGGACTACCCCCTTTGCTTTTTTTTGAAAAAATGATAAAAAATTGTCTTGCACTATCCACTAGAAAAAAATTTCTAATTGAGGCTAATAGGGTTGGCTTTCCAACACAAGAGAAATCAAGTCAATATATTGAAAACTTGGCAAGTTATGACCAAAAAGGTAACGAGTTCTACTAAAAAGTGGCCGGAAAGAGGCAGTAGTAGAACTGCTTACCTTTTTGTTCATAACTTACCTACTTTTTTAGATATTGCCTTGATTTCTATTGCGTTTTATAGCTAATCGTACTGGCTTTAATACGAATTTTGTTTTTTGAAGATAGTGCAAAAAAAATATTTTTGGCAAAAAAAAACCATGGACTACCCCCTTTGCTTTTTTTTTGAAAAAATTATAAAAAAATTGTCTTGCACTATCCACTAGAAAAAAATTTCTAATTGAGGCTAATAGGGTTGGCTTTCCAACACAAGAGAAATCAAGTCAATATATTGAAAACTTGGCAAGTTATGACCAAAAAGGTAACGAGTTCTACTAAAAAGTGGCCGGAAAGAGGCAGTAGTAGAACTGCTTACCTTTTTGTTCATAACTTACCTACTTTTCTAGATATTGCCTTGATTTCTATTGCGTTTTATAGCTAATCGTACTGGCTTTAATACGAATTTTGTTTTTTGAAGATAGTGCAAAAAAAATATTTTTGGCAAAAAAAAACCATGGACTACCCCCTTTGCTTTTTTTTGAAAAAATTATAAAAAAATTGTCTTGCACTATCCACCAGAAAAAAATTTCTAATTGAGGCTAATAGGGTTGGCTTTCCAACACAAGAGAAATCAAGTCAATATATTGAAAACTTGGCAAGTTATGACCAAAAAGGTAACGAGTTCTACTAAAAAGTGGCCGGAAAGAGGCAGTAGTAGAACTGCTTACCTTTTTGTTCATAACTTACCTACTTTTCTAGATATTGCCTTGATTTCTATTGCGTTTTATAGCTAATCGTACTGGCTTTAATACGAATTTTGTTTTTTGAAGATAGTGCAAAAAAATATTTTTGGCAAAAAAAAACCATGGACTACCCCCTTTGCTTTTTTTGAAAAAATTATAAAAAAATTGTCTTGCACTATCCACCAGAAAAAAATTTCTAATTGAGGCTAATAGAGTTGGCTTTCCAACACAAGAAAAATCAAGTCAATATATTGAAAACTTGGCAAGTTATGACCAAAAAGGTAACGAGTTCTACTAAAAAGTGGCCGGAAAGAGGCAGTAGTAGAACTGCTTACCTTTTTGTTCATAACTTACCTACTTTTCTAGATATTGCCTTGATTTCTATTGCGTTTTATAGCTAATCGTACTGGCTTTAATACGAATTTTGTTTTTTGAAGATAGTGCAAAAAAATATTTTTGGCAAAAAAAAACCATGGACTACCCCCTTTGCTTTTTTTGAAAAAATTATAAAAAAATTGTCTTGCACTATCCACCAGAAAAAAATTTCTAATTGAGGCTAATAGAGTTGGCTTTCCAACACAAGAGAAATCAAGTCAATATATTGAAAACTTGGCAAGTTATGACCAAAAAGGTAACGAGTTCTACTAAAAAGTGGCCGGAAAGAGGCAGTAGTAGAACTGCTTACCTTTTTGTTCATAACTTACCTACTTTTCTAGATATTGCCTTGATTTCTATTGCGTTTTATAGCTAATCGTACTGGCTTTAATACGAATTTTGTTTTTTGAAGATAGTGCAAAAAAATATTTTTGGCAAAAAAAAACCATGGACTACCCCCTTTGCTTTTTTTGAAAAAATTATAAAAAAATTGTCTTGCACTATCCACCAGAAAAAAATTTCTAATTGAGGCTAATAGAGTTGGCTTTCCAACACAAGAAAAATCAAGTCAATATATTGAAAACTTGGCAAGTTATGACCAAAAAGGTAACGAGTTCTACTAAAAAGTGGCCGGAAAGAGGCAGTAGTAGAACTGCTTACCTTTTTGTTCATAACTTACCTACTTTTCTAGATATTGCCTTGATTTCTATTGCATTTTATAGCTAATCGTACTGGCTTTAATATTAATTTTGTTTTTTGAAGATAGTGCAAAACAAATATTTTTGGCAAAAAAAAACCATGGACTACCCCCTTTGCTTTTTTTTGAAAAAATGATAAAAAAATTGTCTTGCACTATCCACTAGAAAAAAATTTCTAATTGAGGCTAATAGGGTTGGCTTTCCAACACAAGAGAAATCAAGTCAATATATTGAAAACTTGGCAAGTTATGACCAAAAAGGTAACGAGTTCTACTAAAAAGTGGCCGGAAAGAGGCAGTAGTAAAACTGCTTACCTTTTTGTTCATAACTTACCTACTTTTCTAGATATTGCCTTCATTTCTATTGCGTTTTATAGCTAATCGTACTGGCTTTAATACGAATTTTGTTTTTTGAAGATAGTGCAAAAAAATATTTTTGGCAAAAAAAAACCATGGACTACCCCCTTTGCTTTTTTTTGAAAAATTGATAAAAAAATTGTCTTGCACTATCCACTAGAAAAAAATTTCCAATTGAGGCTAATAGGGTTGGCTTTCCAACACAAGAGAAATCAAGTCAATATATTGAAAACTTGGCAAGTTATGACCAAAAAGGTAACGAGTTCTACTAAAAAGTGGCCGGAAAGAGGCAGTAGTAAAACTGCTTACCTTTTTGTTCATAACTTACCTACTTTTCTAGATATTGCCTTGATTTCTATTGCGTTTTATAGCTAATCGTACTGGCTTTAATACGAATTTTGTTTTTTGAAGATAGTGCAAAAAAATATTTTTGGCAAAAAAAAACCATGGACTACCCCCTTTGCTTTTTTTTGAAAAATTGATAAAAAAATTGTCTTGCACTATCCACTAGAAAAAAATTTCCAATTGAGGCTAATAGGGTTGGCTTTCCAACACAAGAGAAATCAAGTCAATATATTGAAAACTTGGCAAGTTATGACCAAAAAGGTAACGAGTTCTACTAAAAAGTGGCCGGAAAGAGGCAGTAGTAAAACTGCTTACCTTTTTGTTCATAACTTACCTACTTTTCTAGATATTGCCTTCATTTCTATTGCGTTTTATAGCTAATCGTACTGGCTTTAATACGAATTTTGTTTTTTGAAGATAGTGCAAAAAAATATTTTTGGCAAAAAAAAACCATGGACTACCCCCTTTGCTTTTTTTTGAAAAATTGATAAAAAAATTGTCTTGCACTATCCACTAGAAAAAAATTTCCAATTGAGGCTAATAGGGTTGGCTTTCCAACACAAGAGAAATCAAGTCAATATATTGAAAACTTGGCAAGTTATGACCAAAAAGGTAACGAGTTCTACTAAAAAGTGGCCGGAAAGAGGCAGTAGTAGAACTGCTTACCTTTTTGTTCATAACTTACCTACTTTTCTAGATATTGCCTTCATTTCTATTGCGTTTTATAGCTAATCGTACTGGCTTTAATACAAATTTTGTTTTTTGAAGATAGTGCAAAAAAAATATTTTTGGCAAAAAAAAACCATGGACTACCCCCTTTGCTTTTTTTGAAAAAATGATAAAAAAATTGTCTTGCACTATCCACCAGAAAAAAATTTCTAATTTAGGCTAATAGGGTTGGCTTTCCAACACAAGAGAAATCAAGTCAATATATTGAAAACTTGGCAAGTTATGACCAAAAAGGTAACGAGTTCTACTAAAAAGTGGCCGGAAAGAGGCAGTAGTAAAACTGCTTACCTTTTTGTTCATAACTTACCTACTTTTCTAGATATTGCCTTGATTTCTATTGCGTTTTATAGCTAATCGTACTGGCTTTAATACGAATTTTGTTTTTTGAAGATAGTGCAAAAAAATATTTTTGGCAAAAAAAAACCATGGACTACCCCCTTTGCTTTTTTTTGAAAAATTGATAAAAAAATTGTCTTGCACTATCCACTAGAAAAAAATTTCCAATTGAGGCTAATAGGGTTGGCTTTCCAACACAAGAGAAATCAAGTCAATATATTGAAAACTTGGCAAGTTATGACCAAAAAGGTAACGAGTTCTACTAAAAAGTGGCCGGAAAGAGGCAGTAGTAAAACTGCTTACCTTTTTGTTCATAACTTACCTACTTTTCTAGATATTGCCTTCATTTCTATTGCGTTTTATAGCTAATCGTACTGGCTTTAATACGAATTTTGTTTTTTGAAGATAGTGCAAAAAAAATATTTTTGGCAAAAAAAAAACCATGGACTACCCCCTTTGCTTTTTTTGAAAAAATGATAAAAAAAATTGTCTTGCACTATCCACCAGAAAAAAATTTCTAATTGAGGCTAATAGGGTTGGCTTTCCAACATAAGAGAAATCAAGTCAATATATTGAAAACTTGGCAAGTTATGACCAAAAAGGTAACGAGTTCTACTAAAAAGTTGCCGGAAAGAGGCAGTAGTAGAACTGCTTACCTTTTTGTTCATAACTTACCTACTTTTCTAGATATTGCCTTGATTTCTATTGCGTTTTATAGCTAATCGTACTGGCTTTAATACGAATTTTGTTTTTTGAAGATAGTGCAAAAAAAATATTTTTGGCAAAAAAAAACCATGGACTACCCCCTTTGCTTTTTTTGAAAAAAGGATAAAAAAATTGTCTTGCACTATCCACCAGAAAAAAATTTCTAATTGAGGCTAATAGGGTTGGCTTTCCAACGCAAGAGAAATCAAGTCAATATATTGAAAACTTGGCAAGTTATGACCAAAAAGGTAACGAGTTCTACTAAAAAGTGGCCGGAAAGAGGCAGTAGTAGAACTGCTTACCTTTTTGTTCATAACTTACCTACTTTTCTAGATATTGCCTTGATTTCTATTGCGTTTTATAGCTAATCGTACTGGCTTTAATACGAATTTTGTTTTATGAAGATAGTGCAAAAAAAATATTTTTGGCAAAAAAAAACCATGGACTACCCCCTTTGCTTTTTTTGAAAAAAGGATAAAAAAATTGTCTTGCACTATCCACCAGAAAAAAATTTCTAATTGAGGCTAATAGGGTTGGCTTTCCAACGCAAGAGAAATCAAGTCAATATATTGAAAACTTGGCAAGTTATGACCAAAAAGGTAACGAGTTCTACTAAAAAGTGGCCGGAAAGAGGCAGTAGTAGAACTGCTTACCTTTTTGTTCATAACTTACCTACTTTTCTAGATATTGCCTTGATTTCTATTGCGTTTTATAGCTAATCGTACTGGCTTTAATACGAATTTTGTTTTTTGAAGATAGTGCAAAAAAAATATTTTTGGCAAAAAAAAACCATGGACTACCCCCTTTGCTTTTTTTTGAAAAAATTATAAAAAAATTGTCTTGCACTATCCACTAGAAAAAAATTTCTAATTGAGGCTAATAGGGTTGGCTTTCCAACACAAGAAAAATCAAGTCAATATATTGAAAACTTGGCAACTTATGACCAAAAAGGTAACGAGTTCTACTAAAAAGTGGCCGGAAAGAGGCAGTAGTAGAACTGCTTACCTTTTTGTTCATAACTTACCTACTTTTCTAGATATTGCCTTGATTTCTATTGCGTTTTATAGCTAATCGTACTGGCTTTAATACGAATTTTGTTTTTTGAAGATAGTGCAAAAAAAATATTTTTGGCAAAAAAAAACCATGGACTACCCCCTTTGCTTTTTTTTGAAAAAATTATAAAAAAATTGTCTTGCACTATCCACTAGAAAAAAATTTCTAATTGAGGCTAATAGGGTTGGCTTTCCAACACAAGAAAAATCAAGTCAATATATTGAAAACTTGGCAAGTTATGACCAAAAAGGTAACGAGTTCTACTAAAAAGTGGCCGGAAAGAGGCAGTAGTAGAACTGCTTACCTTTTTGTTCATAACTTACCTACTTTTCTAGATATTGCCTTGATTTCTATTGCGTTTTATAGCTAATCGTACTGGCTTTAATACGAATTTTGTTTTTTGAAGATAGTGCAAAAAAAATATTTTTGGCAAAAAAAAACCATGGACTACCCCCTTTGCTTTTTTTTGAAAAAATTATAAAAAAATTGTCTTGCACTATCCACTAGAAAAAAATTTCTAATTGAGGCTAATAGGGTTGGCTTTCCAACACAAGAGAAATCAAGTCAATATATTGAAAACTTGGCAAGTTATGACCAAAAAGGTAACGAGTTCTACTAAAAAGTGGCCGGAAAGAGGCAGTAGTAGAACTGCTTACCTTTTTGTTCATAACTTACCTACTTTTCTAGATATTGCCTTGATTTCTATTGCGTTTTATAGCTAATCGTACTGGCTTTAATACGAATTTTGTTTTTTGAAGATAGTGCAAAAAAAATATTTTTGGCAAAAAAAAACCATGGACTACCCCCTTTGCTTTTTTTTGAAAAAATTATAAAAAAATTGTCTTGCACTATCCACTAGAAAAAAATTTCTAATTGAGGCTAATAGGGTTGGCTTTCCAACACAAGAGAAATCAAGTCAATATATTGAAAACTTGGCAAGTTATGACCAAAAAGGTAACGAGTTCTACTAAAAAGTGGCCGGAAAGAGGCAGTAGTAGAACTGCTTACCTTTTTGTTAATAACTTACCTACTTTTCTAGATATTGCCTTGATTTCTATTGCGTTTTATAGCTAATCGTACTGGCTTTAATACGAATTTTGTTTTTTGAAGATAGTGCAAAAAAAATATTTTTGGCAAAAAAAAACCATGGACTACCCCCTTTGCTTTTTTTTGAAAAAATGATAAAAAAATTGTCTTGCACTATCCACCAGAAAAAAATTTCTAATTGAGGCTAATAGAGTTGGCTTTCCAACACAAGAAAAATCAAGTCAATATATTGAAAACTTGGCAAGTTATGACCAAAAAGGTAACGAGTTCTACTAAAAAGTGGCCGGAAAGAGGCAGTAGTAGAACTGCTTACCTTTTTGTTCATAACTTACCTACTTTTCTAGATATTGCCTTGATTTCTATTGCGTTTTATAGCTAATCGTACTGGCTTTAATACGAATTTTGTTTTTTGAAGATTGTGCAAAAAAAATATTTTTGGCAAAAAAAAACCATGGACTACCCCCTTTGCTTTTTTTGAAAAAATTATAAAAAAATTGTCTTGCACTATCCACCAGAAAAAAATTTCTAATTGAGGCTAATAGGGTTGGCTTTCCAACACAAGAGAAATCAAGTCAATATATTGAAAACTTGGCAAGTTATGACCAAAAAGGTAACGAGTTCTACTAAAGAGGCAGTAGTAGAACTGCTTACCTTTTTGTTCATAACTTACCTACTTTTCTAGATATTGCCTTGATTTCTATTGCGTTTTATAGCTAATCGTACTGGCTTTAATACGAATTTTGTTTTTTGAAGATAGTGCAAAAAAAATATTTTTGGCAAAAAAAAACCATGGACTACCCCCTTTGCTTTTTTTGAAAAAATTATAAAAAAATTGTCTTGCACTATCCACCAGAAAAAACTTTCTAATTGAGGCTAATAGGGTTGGCTTTCCAACACAAGAGAAATCAAGTCAATATATTGAAAACTTGGCAAGTTATGACCAAAAAGGTAACGAGTTCTACTAAAAAGTGGCCGGAAAGAGGCAGTAGTAGAACTGCTTACCTTTTTGTTCATAACTTACCTACTTTTCTAGATATTGCCTTGATTTCTATTGCGTTTTATAGCTAATCGTACTGGCTTTAATACGAATTTTGTTTTTTGAAGATAGTGCAAAAAAAATATTTTTGGCAAAAAAAAACCATGGACTACCCCCTTTGCTTTTTTTTGAAAAAATGATAAAAAAATTGTCTTGCACTATCCACTAGAAAAAAATTTCTAATTGAGGCTAATAGGGTTGGCTTTCCAACACAAGAGAAATCAAGTCAATATATTGAAAACTTGGCAAGTTATGACCAAAAAGGTAACGAGTTCTACTAAAAAGTGGCCGGAAAGAGGCAGTAGTAGAACTGCTTACCTTTTTGTTCATAACTTACCTACTTTTCTAGATATTGCCTTGATTTCTATTGCGTTTTATAGCTAATCGTACTGGCTTTAATACGAATTTTGTTTTTTGAAGATAGTGCAAAAAAAATATTTTTGGCAAAAAAAAACCATGGACTACCCCCTTTGCTTTTTTTGAAAAAATGATAAAAAAATTGTCTTGCACTATCCACCAGAAAAAAATTTCTAATTGAGGCTAATAGGGTTGGCTTTCCAACACAAGAGAAATCAAGTCAATATATTGAAAACTTGGCAAGTTATGACCAAAAAGGTAACGAGTTCTACTAAAAAGTGGCCGGAAAGAGGCAGTAGTAGAACTGCTTACCTTTTTGTTCATAACTTACCTACTTTTCTAGATATTGCCTTGATTTCTATTGCGTTTTATAGCTAATCGTACTGGCTTTAATACGAATTTTGTTTTTTGAAGATAGTGCAAAAAAAATATTTTTGGCAAAAAAAAACCATGGACTACCCCCTTTGCTTTTTTTTGAAAAAATGATAAAAAAATTGTCTTGCACTATCCACTAGAAAAAAATTTCTAATTGAGGCTAATAGGGTTGGCTTTCCAACACAAGAGAAATCAAGTCAATATATTGAAAACTTGGCAAGTTATGACCAAAAAGGTAACGAGTTCTACTAAAAAGTGGCCGGAAAGAGGCAGTAGTAGAACTGCTTACCTTTTTGTTCATAACTTACCTACTTTTCTAGATATTGCCTTGATTTCTATTGCGTTTTATAGCTAATCGTACTGGCTTTAATACGAATTTTGTTTTTTGAAGATAGTGCAAAAAAAATATTTTTGGCAAAAAAAAACCATGGACTACCCCCTTTGCTTTTTTTTGAAAAAATGATAAAAAAATTGTCTTGCACTATCCACTAGAAAAAAATTTCTAATTGAGGCTAATAGGGTTGGCTTTCCAACACAAGAGAAATCAAGTCAATATATTGAAAACTTGGCAAGTTATGACCAAAAAGGTAACGAGTTCTACTAAAAAGTGGCCGGAAAGAGGCAGTAGTAGAACTGCTTACCTTTTTGTTCATAACTTACCTACTTTTCTAGATATTGCCTTGATTTCTATTGCGTTTTATAGCTAATCGTACTGGCTTTAATACGAATTTTGTTTTTTGAAGATAGTGCAAAAAAAATATTTTTGGCAAAAAAAAGCCATGGACTACCCCCTTTGCTTTTTTTGAAAAAATTATAAAAAAATTGTCTTGCACTATCCACCAGAAAAAAATTTCTAATTGAGGCTAATAGGGTTGGCTTTCCAACACAAGAGAAATCAAGTCAATATATTGAAAACTTGGCAAGTTATGACCAAAAAGGTAACGAGTTCTACTAAAAAGTGGCCGGAAAGAGGCAGTAGTAGAACTGCTTACCTTTTTGTTCATAACTTACCTACTTTTCTAGATATTGCCTTGATTTCTATTGCGTTTTATAGCTAATCGTACTGGCTTTAATACGAATTTTGTTTTTTGAAGATAGTGCAAAAAAAATATTTTTTGTAAAAAAAAACCATGGACTACCCCCTTTGCTTTTTTTTGAAAAAATGTAAACTTGGCAAGTTATGACCAAAAGGGTAACGAGTTCTACTAAAAAGTGGCCGGAAAGAGGCAGTAGTAGAACTGCTTACCTTTTTGTTCATAACTTACCTACTTTTCTAGATATTGCCTTGATTTCTATTGCGTTTTATAGCTAATCGTACTGGCTTTAATACGAATTTTGTTTTTTGAAGATAGTGCAAAAAAAATATTTTTGGCAAAAAAAAGCCATGGACTACCCCCTTTGCTTTTTTTGAAAAAATTATAAAAAAATTGTCTTGCACTATCCACCAGAAAAAAATTTCTAATTGAGGCTAATAGGGTTGGCTTTCCAACACAAGAGAAATCAAGTCAATATATTGAAAACTTGGCAAGTTATGACCAAAAAGGTAACGAGTTCTACTAAAAAGTGGCCGGAAAGAGGCAGTAGTAGAACTGCTTACCTTTTTGTTCATAACTTACCTACTTTTCTAGATATTGCCTTGATTTCTATTGCGTTTTATAGCTAATCGTACTGGCTTTAATACGAATTTTGTTTTTTGAAGATAGTGCAAAAAAAATATTTTTGGCAAAAAAAAGCCATGGACTACCCCCTTTGCTTTTTTTGAAAAAATTATAAAAAAATTGTCTTGCACTATCCACCAGAAAAAAATTTCTAATTGAGGCTAATAGGGTTGGCTTTCCAACACAAGAGAAATCAAGTCAATATATTGAAAACTTGGCAAGTTATGACCAAAAAGGTAACGAGTTCTACTAAAAAGTGGCCGGAAAGAGGCAGTAGTAGAACTGCTTACCTTTTTGTTCATAACTTACCTACTTTTCTAGATATTGCCTTGATTTCTATTGCGTTTTATAGCTAATCGTACTGGCTTTAATACGAATTTTGTTTTTTGAAGATAGTGCAAAAAAAATATTTTTGGCAAAAAAAAACCATGGACTACCCCCTTTGCTTTTTTTGAAAAAATGATCAAAAAATTGTCTTGCACTATCCACCAGAAAAAAATTTCTAATTGAGGCTAATAGGGTTGGCTTTCCAACACAAGAGAAATCAAGTCAATATATTGAAAACTTGGCAAGTTATGACCAAAAAGGTAACGAGTTCTACTAAAAAGTGGCCGGAAAGAGGCAGTAGTAGAACTGCTTACCTTTTTGTTCATAACTTACCTACTTTTCTAGATATTGCCTTGATTTCTATTGCGTTTTATAGCTAATCGTACTGGCTTTAATACGAATTTTGTTTTTTGAAGATAGTGCAAAAAAAATATTTTTGGCAAAAAAAAACCATGGACTACCCCCTTTGCTTTTTTTGAAAAAATGATCAAAAAATTGTCTTGCACTATCCACCAGAAAAAAATTTCTAATTGAGGCTAATAGGGTTGGCTTTCCAACACAAGAGAAATCAAGTCAATATATTGAAAACTTGGCAAGTTATGACCAAAAAGGTAACGAGTTCTACTAAAAAGTGGCCGGAAAGAGGCAGTAGTAGAGCTGCTTACCTTTTTGTTCATAACTTACCTACTTTTCTAGATATTGCCTTGATTTCTATTGCGTTTTATAGCTAATCGTACTGGCTTTAATACGAATTTTGTTTTTTGAAGATAGTGCAAAAAAAATATTTTTTGTAAAAAAAAACCATGGACTACCCCCTTTGCTTTTTTTTGAAAAAATGTAAACTTGGCAAGTTATGACCAAAAGGGTAACGAGTTCTACTAAAAAGTGGCCGGAAAGAGGCAGTAGTAGAACTGCTTACCTTTTTGTTCATAACTTACCTTTTTTTTCTAGATATTGCCTTGATTTCTATTGCGTTTTATAGCTAATCGTACTGGCTTTAATACGAATTTTGTTTTTTGAAGATAATGCAAAAAAAATATTTTTGGCAAAAAAAAGCCATGGACTACCCCCTTTGCTTTTTTTGAAAAAATTATAAAAAAATTGTCTTGCACTATCCACCAGAAAAAAATTTCTAATTGAGGCTAATAGGGTTGGCTTTCCAACACAAGAGAAATCAAGTCAATATATTGAAAACTTGGCAAGTTATGACCAAAAAGGTAACGAGTTCTACTAAAAAGTGGCCGGAAAGAGGCAGTAGTAGAACTGCTTACCTTTTTGTTCATAACTTACCTACTTTTCTAGATATTGCCTTGATTTCTATTGCGTTTTATAGCTAATCGTACTGGCTTTAATACGAATTTTGTTTTTTGAAGATAGTGCAAAAAAAATATTTTTTGTAAAAAAAAACCATGGACTACCCCCTTTGCTTTTTTTTGAAAAAATGTAAACTTGGCAAGTTATGACCAAAAGGGTAACGAGTTCTACTAAAAAGTGGCCGGAAAGAGGCAGTAGTAGAACTGCTTACCTTTTTGTTCATAACTTACCTTTTTTTTCTAGATATTGCCTTGATTTCTATTGCGTTTTATAGCTAATCGTACTGGCTTTAATACGAATTTTGTTTTTTGAAGATAGTGCAAAAAAAATATTTTTGGCAAAAAAAAGCCATGGACTACCCCCTTTGCTTTTTTTGAAAAAATTATAAAAAAATTGTCTTGCACTATCCACCAGAAAAAAATTTCTAATTGAGGCTAATAGGGTTGGCTTTCCAACACAAGAGAAATCAAGTCAATATATTGAAAACTTGGCAAGTTATGACCAAAAAGGTAACGAGTTCTACTAAAAAGTGGCCGGAAAGAGGCAGTAGTAGAACTGCTTACCTTTTTGTTCATAACTTACCTACTTTTCTAGATATTGCCTTGATTTCTATTGCGTTTTATAGCTAATCGTACTGGCTTTAATACGAATTTTGTTTTTTGAAGATAGTGCAAAAAAAATATTTTTGGCAAAAAAAAACCATGGACTACCCCCTTTGCTTTTTTTGAAAAAATGATCAAAAAATTGTCTTGCACTATCCACCAGAAAAAAATTTCTAATTGAGGCTAATAGGGTTGGCTTTCCAACACAATAGAAATCAAGTCAATATATTGAAAACTTGGCAAGTTATGACCAAAAAGGTAACGAGTTCTACTAAAAAGTGGCCGGAAAGAGGCAGTAGTAGAACTGCTTACCTTTTTGTTCATAACTTACCTACTTTTCTAGATATTGCCTTGATTTCTATTGCGTTTTATAGCTAATCGTACTGGCTTTAATACGAATTTTGTTTTTTGAAGATAGTGCAAAAAAAATATTTTTTGTAAAAAAAAACCATGGACTACCCCCTTTGCTTTTTTTTGAAAAAATGTAAACTTGGCAAGTTATGACCAAAAGGGTAACGAGTTCTACTAAAAAGTGGCCGGAAAGAGGCAGTAGTAGAACTGCTTACCTTTTTGTTCATAACTTACCTTTTTTTTCTAGATATTGCCTTGATTTCTATTGCGTTTTATAGCTAATCGTACTGGCTTTAATACGAATTTTGTTTTTTGAAGATAGTGCAAAAAAAATATTTTTGGCAAAAAAAAGCCATGGACTACCCCCTTTGCTTTTTTTGAAAAAATTATAAAAAAATTTTCTTGCACTATCCACCAGAAAGAAATTTATAATTGAGGCTAATAGGGTTGGCTTTCCAACACAAGAGAAATCAAGTCAATATATTGAAAACTTGGCAAGTTATGACCAAAAAGGTAACGAGTTCTACTAAAAAGTGGCCGGAAAGAGGCAGTAGTAGAACTGCTTACCTTTTTGTTCATAACTTACCTACTTTTCTAGATATTGCCTTGATTTCTATTGCGTTTTATAGCTAATCGTACTGGCTTTAATACGAATTTTGTTTTTTGAAGATAGTGCAAAAAAAATATTTTTGGCAAAAAAAAACCATGGACTACCCCCTTTGCTTTTTTTGAAAAAATGATCAAAAAATTGTCTTGCACTATCCACCAGAAAAAAATTTCTAATTGAGGCTAATAGGGTTGGCTTTCCAACACAAGAGAAATCAAGTCAATATATTGAAAACTTGGCAAGTTATGACCAAAAAGGTAACGAGTTCTACTAAAAAGTGGCCGGAAAGAGGCAGTAGTAGAACTGCTTACCTTTTTGTTCATAACTTACCTTTTTTTTCTAGATATTGCCTTGATTTCTATTGCGTTTTATAGCTAATCGTACTGGCTTTAAAAAGAAATTTGTTTTTTGAAGATAGTGCAAAAAAAATATTTTTGGCAAAAAAAAACCATGGACTACCCCCTTTGCTTTTTTGAAAAAATTATAAAAAAATTGTCTTGCACTATCCACCAGAAAAAAATTTCTAATTGAGGCTAATAGAATTGGCTTTCCAACACAAGAGAAATCAAGTCAATATATTGAAAACTTGGCAAGCTATGACCAAAAAGGTAACGAGTTCTACTAAAAAGTGGCCGGAAAGAGGCAGTAGTAGAACTGCTTACCTTTTTGTTCATAACTTACCTACTTTTCTAGATATTGCCTTGATTTCTATTGCGTTTTATAGCTAATCGTACTGGCTTTAATACGAATTTTGTTTTTTGAAGATAGTGCAAAAAAAATATTTTTGGCAAAAAAAAACCATGGACTACCCCCTTTGCTTTTTTTGAAAAAATGATAAAAAAAATTGTCTTGCACTATCCACCAGAAAAAAATTTCTAATTGAGGCTAATAGAATTGGGTTTTCAACACAAGAGAAATCAAGTCAATATATTGAAAACTTGGCAAGTTATGACCAAAAAGGTAACGAGTTCTACTAAAAAGTGGCCGGAAAGAGGCAGTAGTAGAACTGCTTACCTTTTTGTTCATAACTTACCTACTTTTCTAGATATTGCCTTGATTTCTATTGCGTTTTATAGCTAATCGTACTGGCTTTAATACGAATTTTGTTTTTTGAAGATAGTGCAAAAAAAATATTTTTGGCAAAAAAAACCATGGACTACCCCCTTTGCTTTTTTTGAAAAAATTATAAAAAAATTGTCTTGCACTATCCACCAGAAAAAAATTTCTAATTGAGGCTAATAGAGTTGGCTTTCCAACTCATGAAAAATCAAGTCAATATATTGAAAACTTGGCAAGTTATGACCAAAAAGGTAACGAGTTCTACTAAAAAGTGGCCGGAAAGAGGCAGTAGTAGAACTGCTTACCTTTTTGTTCATAACTTACCTACTTTTCTAGATATTGCCTTGATTTCTATTGCGTTTTATAGCTAATCGTACTGGCTTTAATACGAATTTTGTTTTTTGAAGATAGTGCAAAAAAAATATTTTTTGTAAAAAAAAACCATGGACTACCCCCTTTGCTTTTTTGAAAAAATTATAAAAAAATTGTCTTGCACTATCCACCAGAAAAAAATTTCTAATTGAGGCTAATAGGGTTGGCTTTCCAACACAAGAGAAATCAAGTCAATATATTGAAAACTTGGCAAGTTATGACCAAAAAGGTAACGAGTTCTACTAAAAAGTGGCCGGAAAGAGGCAGTAGTAGAACTGCTTACCTTTTTGTTCATAACTTACCTACTTTTCTAGATATTGCCTTGATTTCTATTGCGTTTTATAGCTAATCGTACTGGCTTTAATAAGAATTTTGTTTTTTGAAGATAGTGCAAAAAAAATATTTTTGGCAAAAAAAACCATGGACTACCCCTTTTGCTTTTTTTTGAAAAAATGTAAGCTTGGCAAGTTATGACCAAAAGGGTAACGAGTTCTACTAAAAAGTGGCCGGAAAGAGGCAGTAGTAGAACTGCTTACCTTTTTGTTCATAACTTACCTTTTTTTTCTAGATATTGCCTTGATTTCTATTGCGTTTTATAGCTAATCGTACTGGCTTTAAAAAGAAATTTGTTTTTTGAAGATAGTGCAAAAAAAATATTTTTGGCAAAAAAAAACCATGGACTACCCCCTTTGCTTTTTTTGAAAAAATTATAAAAAAATTGTCTTGCACTATCCACCAGAAAAAAATTTCTAATTGAGGCTAATACGGTTGGCTTTCCAACACAAGAGAAATCAAGTCAATATATTGAAAACTTGGCAAGTTATGACCAAAAAGGTAACGAGTTCTACTAAAAAGTGGCCGGAAAGAGGCAGTAGTAGAACTGCTTACCTTTTTGTTCATAACTTACCTACTTTTCTAGATATTGCCTTGATTTCTATTGCGTTTTATAGCTAATCGTACTGGCTTTAATACGAATTTTGTTTTTTGAAGATAGTGCAAAAAAAATATTTTTGGCAAAAAAAAAACCATGGACTACCCCCTTTGCTTTTTTTTAAAAAATTATAAAAAAATTGTCTTGCACTATCGACCAGAAAAAAATTTCTAATTGAGGCTAATAGGGTTGGCTTTCCAACACAAGAGAAATCAAGTCAATATATTGAAAACTTGGCAAGTTATGACCAAAAAGGTAACGAGTTCTACTAAAAAGTGGCCGGAAAGAGGCAGTAGTAGAACTGCTTACCTTTTTGTTCATAACTTACCTACTTTTCTAGATATTGCCTTGATTTCTATTGCGTTTTATAGCTAATCGTACTGGCTTTAATACGAATTTTGTTTTTTGAAGATAGTGCAAAAAAAATATTTTTTGTAAAAAAAAACCATGGACTACCCCCTTTGCTTTTTTTGAAAAAATTATAAAAAAATTGTCTTGCACTATCCACCAGAAAAAAATTTCTAATTGAGGCTAATAGGGTTGGCTTTCCAACACAAGAGAAATCAAGTCAATATATTGAAAACTTGGCAAGTTATGACCAAAAAGGTAACGAGTTCTACTAAAAAGTGGCCGGAAAGAGGCAGTAGTAGAACTGCTTACCTTTTTGTTCATAACTTACCTACTTTTCTAGATATTGCCTTGATTTCTATTGCGTTTTATAGCTAATCGTACTGGCTTTAATACGAATTTTGTTTTTTGAAGATAGTGCAAAAAAAATATTTTTGGCAAAAAAAAAAACCATGGACTACCCCCTTTGCTTTTTTTTAAAAAATTATAAAAAAATTGTCTTGCACTATCGACCAGAAAAAAATTTCTAATTGAGGCTAATAGGGTTGGCTTTCCAACACAAGAGAAATCAAGTCAATATATTGAAAACTTGGCAAGTTATGACCAAAAAGGTAACGAGTTCTACTAAAAAGTGGCCGGAAAGAAGCAGTAGTAGAACTGCTTACCTTTTTGTTCATAACTTACCTACTTTTCTAGATATTGCCTTGATTTCTATTGAGTTTTATAGCTAATCGTACTGGCTTTAATACGAATTTTATTTTTTGAAGATAGTGCAAAAAAAATATTTTTTGTAAAAAAAAACCATGGACTACCCCCTTTGCTTTTTTTGAAAAAATTATAAAAAAATTGTCTTGCACTATCGACCAGAAAAAAATTTCTAATTGAGGCTAATAGGGTTGGCTTTCCAACACAAGAGAAATCAAGTCAATAAATTGAAAACTTGGCAAGTTATGACCAAAAAGGTAACGAGTTCTACTAAAAAGTGGCCGGAAAGAGGCAGTAGTAGAACTGCTTACCTTTTTGTTCATAACTTACCTACTTTTATAGATATTGCCTTGATTTCTATTGCGTTTTATAGCTAATCGTACTGGCTTTAATACGAATTTTGTTTTTTGAAGATAGTGCAAAAAAATATTTTTGGCAAAAAAAAACCATGGACTACCCCCTTTGCTTTTTTTGAAAAAATTATAAAAAAATTGTCTTGCACTATCCACCAGAAAAAAATTTCTAATTGAGGCTAATAGGGTTGGCTTTCCAACACAAGAGAAATCAAGTCAATAAATTGAAAACTTGGCAAGTTATGACCAAAAAGGTAACGAGTTCTACTAAAAAGTGGCCGGAAAGAGGCAGTAGTAGAACTGCTTACCTTTTTGTTCATAACTTACCTACTTTTATAGATATTGCCTTGATTTCTATTGCGTTTTATAGCTAATCGTACTGGCTTTAATACGAATTTTGTTTTTTGAAGATAGTGCAAAAAAAATATTTTTGGCAAAAAAAACCATGGACTACCCCCTTTGCTTTTTTTGAAAAAATTATAAAAAAATTGTCTTGCACTATCCACCAGAAAAAAATTTCTAATTGAGGCTAATAGGGTTGGCTTTCCAACACAAGAGAAATCAAGTCAATATATTGAAAACTTGGCAAGTTATGACCAAAAAGGTAACGAGTTCTACTAAAAAGTGGCCGGAAAGAGGCAGTAGTAGAACTGCTTACCTTTTTGTTCATAACTTACCTACTTTTATAGATATTGCCTTGATTTCTATTGCGTTTTATAGCTAATCGTACTGGCTTTAATACGAATTTTGTTTTTTGAAGATAGTGCAAAAAAAATATTTTTGGCAAAAAAAAAAAACCATGGACTACCCCCTTTGCTTTTTTTGAAAAAATTATAAAAAAATTGTCTTGCACTATCCACCAGAAAAAAATTTCTAATTGAGGCTAATAGGGTTGGCTTTCCAACACAAGAGAAATCAAGTCAATATATTGAAAACTTGGCAAGTTATGACCAAAAAGGTAACGAGTTCTACTAAAAAGTGGCCGGAAAGAGGCAGTAGTAGAACTGCTTACCTTTTTGTTCATAACTTACCTACTTTTCTAGATATTGCCTTGATTTCTATTGCGTTTTATAGCTAATCGTACTGGCTTTAATACGAATTTTGTTTTTTGAAGATAGTGCAAAAAAAATATTTTTGGCAAAAAAAAAACCATGGACTACCCCCTTTGCTTTTTTTGAAAAAATTATAAAAAAATTGTCTTGCACTATCCACTAGAAAAAAATTTCTAATTGAGGCTAATAGGGTTGGCTTTCCAACACAAGAGAAATCAAGTCAATAAATTAAAAACTTGGCAAGTTATGACCAAAAAGGTAACGAGTTCTACTAAAAAGTGGCCGGAAAGAAGCAGTAGTAGAACTGCTTACATTTTTGTTCATAACTTACCTACTTTTCTAGATATTGCCTTGATTTCTATTGCGTTTTATAGCTAATCGTACTGGCTTTAATACGAATTTTGTTTTTTGAAGATAGTGCAAAAAAAATATTTTTGGCAAAAAAAAAACCATGGACTACCCCCTTTGCTTTTTTTGAAAAAATTATAAAAAAATTGTCTTGCACTATCCACCAGAAAAAAATTTCTAATTGAGGCTAATAGGGTTGGCTTTCCAACGCAAGAGAAATCAAGTCAATATATTGAAAACTTGGCAAGTTATGACCAAAAAGGTAACGAGTTCTACTAAAAAGTGGCCGGAAAGAAGCAGTAGTAGAACTGCTTACCTTTTTGTTCATAACTTACCTACTTTTCTAGATATTGCCTTGATTTCTATTGCGTTTTATAGCTAATCGTACTGGCTTTAATACGAATTTTGTTTTTTGAAGATAGTGCAAAAAAAATATTTTTGGCAAAAAAAAACCATGGACTACCCCCTTTGCTTTTTTTGAAAAAATTATAAAAAAATTGTCTTGCACTATCGACCAGAAAAAAATTTCTAATTGAGGCTAATAGGGTTGGCTTTCCAACGCAAGAGAAATCAAGTCAATATATTGAAAACTTGGCAAGTTATGACCAAAAAGGTAACGAGTTCTACTAAAAAGTGGCCGGAAAGAAGCAGTAGTAGAACTGCTTACCTTTTTGTTCATAACTTACCTACTTTTCTAGATATTGCCTTGATTTCTATTGCGTTTTATAGCTAATCGTACTGGCTTTAATACGAATTTTGTTTTTTGAAGATAGTGCAAAAAAAATATTTTTGGCAAAAAAAAAACCATGGACTACCCCCTTTGCTTTTTTTGAAAAAATTATAAAAAAATTGTCTTGCACTATCGACCAGAAAAAAATTTCTAATTGAGGCTAATAGGGTTGGCTTTCCAACACAAGAGAAATCAAGTCAATAAATTGAAAACTTGGCAAGTTATGACCAAAAAGGTAACGAGTTCTACTAAAAAGTGGCCGGAAAGAGGCAGTAGTAGAACAGCTTACCTTTTTGTTCATAACTTACCTACTTTTCTAGATATTGCCTTGATTTCTATTGCGTTTTATAGCTAATCGTACTGGCTTTAATACGAATTTTGTTTTTTGAAGATAGTGCAAAAAAAATATTTTTGGCAAAAAAAAACCATGGACTACCCCCTTTGCTTTTTTTGAAAAAATTATAAAAAAATTGTCTTGCACTATCGACCAGAAAAAAATTTCTAATTGAGGGTAATAGGGTTGGCTTTCCAACACAAGAGAAATCAAGTCAATATATTGAAAACTTGGCAAGTTATGACCAAAAAGGTAACGAGTTCTACTAAAAAGTGGCCGGAAAGAGGCAGTAGTAGAACTGCTTACCTTTTTGTTCATAACTTACCTACTTTTCTAGATATTGCCTTGATTTCTATTGCGTTTTATAGCTAATCGTACTGGCTTTAATACGAATTTTGTTTTTTGAAGATAGTGCAAAAAAAATATTTTTGGCAAAAAAAAAACCATGGACTACCCCCTTTGCTTTTTTTGAAAAAATTATAAAAAAATTGTCTTGCACTATCCACTAGAAAAAAATTTCTAATTGAGGCTAATAGGGTTGGCTTTCCAACACAAGAGAAATCAAGTCAATAAATTAAAAACTTGGCAAGTTATGACCAAAAAGGTAACGAGTTCTACTAAAAAGTGGCCGGAAAGAAGCAGTAGTAGAACTGCTTACATTTTTGTTCATAACTTACCTACTTTTCTAGATATTGCCTTGATTTCTATTGCGTTTTATAGCTAATCGTACTGGCTTTAATACGAATTTTGTTTTTTGAAGATAGTGCAAAAAAAATATTTTTGGCAAAAAAAAAACCATGGACTACCCCCTTTGCTTTTTTTGAAAAAATTATAAAAAAATTGTCTTGCACTATCCACCAGAAAAAAATTTCTAATTGAGGCTAATAGGGTTGGCTTTCCAACGCAAGAGAAATCAAGTCAATATATTGAAAACTTGGCAAGTTATGACCAAAAAGGTAACGAGTTCTACTAAAAAGTGGCCGGAAAGAAGCAGTAGTAGAACTGCTTACCTTTTTGTTCATAACTTACCTACTTTTCTAGATATTGCCTTGATTTCTATTGCGTTTTATAGCTAATCGTACTGGCTTTAATACGAATTTTGTTTTTTGAAGATAGTGCAAAAAAAATATTTTTGGCAAAAAAAAACCATGGACTACCCCCTTTGCTTTTTTTGAAAAAATTATAAAAAAATTGTCTTGCACTATCGACCAGAAAAAAATTTCTAATTGAGGCTAATAGGGTTGGCTTTCCAACGCAAGAGAAATCAAGTCAATATATTGAAAACTTGGCAAGTTATGACCAAAAAGGTAACGAGTTCTACTAAAAAGTGGCCGGAAAGAAGCAGTAGTAGAACTGCTTACCTTTTTGTTCATAACTTACCTACTTTTCTAGATATTGCCTTGATTTCTATTGCGTTTTATAGCTAATCGTACTGGCTTTAATACGAATTTTGTTTTTTGAAGATAGTGCAAAAAAAATATTTTTGGCAAAAAAAAAACCATGGACTACCCCCTTTGCTTTTTTTGAAAAAATTATAAAAAAATTGTCTTGCACTATCGACCAGAAAAAAATTTCTAATTGAGGCTAATAGGGTTGGCTTTCCAACACAAGAGAAATCAAGTCAATAAATTGAAAACTTGGCAAGTTATGACCAAAAAGGTAACGAGTTCTACTAAAAAGTGGCCGGAAAGAGGCAGTAGTAGAACAGCTTACCTTTTTGTTCATAACTTACCTACTTTTCTAGATATTGCCTTGATTTCTATTGCGTTTTATAGCTAATCGTACTGGCTTTAATACGAATTTTGTTTTTTGAAGATAGTGCAAAAAAAATATTTTTGGCAAAAAAAAACCATGGACTACCCCCTTTGCTTTTTTTGAAAAAATTATAAAAAAATTGTCTTGCACTATCGACCAGAAAAAAATTTCTAATTGAGGGTAATAGGGTTGGCTTTCCAACACAAGAGAAATCAAGTCAATATATTGAAAACTTGGCAAGTTATGACCAAAAAGGTAACGAGTTCTACTAAAAAGTGGCCGGAAAGAGGCAGTAGTAGAACTGCTTACCTTTTTGTTCATAACTTACCTACTTTTCTAGATATTGCCTTGATTTCTATTGCGTTTTATAGCTAATCGTACTGGCTTTAATACGAATTTTGTTTTTTGAAGATAGTGCAAAAAAAATATTTTTGGCAAAAAAAAACCATGGACTACCCCCTTTGCTTTTTTTGAAAAAATTATAAAAAAATTGTCTTGCACTATCCACCAGAAAAAAATTTCTAATTGAGGCTAATAGGGTTGGCTTTCCAACACAAGAGAAATCAAGTCAATATATTGAAAACTTGGCAAGTTATGACCAAAAAGGTAACGAGTTCTACTAAAAAGTGGCCGGAAAGAGGCAGTAGTAGAACTGCTTACCTTTTTGTTCATAACTTACCTACTTTTCTAGATATTGCCTTGATTTCTATTGCGTTTTATAGCTAATCGTACTGGCTTTAATACGAATTTTGTGTTTTGAAGATAGTGCAAAAAAAATATTTTTGGCAAAAAAAAACCATGGACTACCCCCTTTGCTTTTTTTGAAAAAATTATAAAAAAATTGTCTTGCACTATCGACCAGAAAAAAATTTCTAATTGAGGCTAATAGGGTTGGCTTTCCAACACAAGAGAAATCAAGTCAATAAATTGAAAACTTGGCAAGTTATGACCAAAAAGGTAACGAGTTCTACTAAAAAGTGGCCGGAAAGAGGCAGTAGTAGAACTGCTTACCTTTTTGTTCATAACTTACCTACTTTTCTAGATATTGCCTTGATTTCTATTGCGTTTTATAGCTAATCGTACTGGCTTTAATACGAATTTTGTTTTTTGAAGATAGTGCAAAAACAATATTTTTGGCAAAAAAAAACCATGGACTACCCCCTTTGCTTTTTTTTGAAAAAATGTAAACTTGGCAAGTTATGACCAAAAGGGTAACGAGTTCTACTAAAAAGTGGCCGGAAAGAAGCAGTAGTAGAACTGCTTACCTTTTTGTTCATAACTTACCTACTTTTCTAGATATTGCCTTGATTTCTATTGCGTTTTATAGCTAATCGTACTGGCTTTAATACGAATTTTGTTTTTTGAAGATAGTGCAAAAAAAATATTTTTGGCAAAAAAAAACCATGGACTACCCCCTTTGCTTTTTTTGAAAAAATTATAAAAAAATTGTCTTGCACTATCCACCAGAAAAAAATTTCTAATTGAGGCTAATAGGGTTGGCTTTCCAACACAAGAGAAATCAAGTCAATATATTTTAAACTTGGCAAGTTATGACCAAAAAGGTAACGAGTTCTACTAAAAAGTGGCCGGAAAGAGGCAGTAGTAGAACTGCTTACCTTTTTGTTCATAACTTACCTACTTTTCTAGATATTGCCTTGATTTCTATTGCGTTTTATAGCTAATCGTACTGGCTTTAATACGAATTTTGTTTTTTGAAGATAGTGCAAAAAAAATATTTTTGGCAAAAAAAAACCATGGACTACCCCCTTTGCTTTTTTTGAAAAAATTATAAAAAAATTGTCTTGCACTATCCACCAGAAAAAAATTTCTAATTGAGGCTAATAGAGTTGGCTTTCCAACACAAGAAAAATCAAGTCAATATATTGAAAACTTGGCAAGTTATGACCAAAAAGGTAACGAGTTCTACTAAAAAGTGGCCGGAAAGAGGCAGTAGTAGAACTGCTTACCTTTTTGTTCATAACTTACCTACTTTTCTAGATATTGCCTTGATTTCTATTGCGTTTTGTAGCTAATCGTACTGGCTTTAATACGAATTTTGTTTTTTGAAGATAGTGCAAAAAAAATATTTTTGGCAAAAAAAAACCATGGACTACCCCCTTTGCTTTTTTTGAAAAAATTATAAAAAAATTGTCTTGCACTATCCACCAGAAAAAAATTTCTAATTGAGGCTAATAGGGTTGGCTTTCCAACACAAGAAAAATCAAGTCAATAAATTGAAAACTTGGCAAGTTATGACCAAAAAGGTAACGAGTTCTACTAAAAAGTGGCCGGAAAGAGGCAGTAGTAGAACTGCTTACCTTTTTGTTCATAACTTACCTACTTTTCTAGATATTGCCTTGATTTCTATTGCGTTTTATAGCTAATCGTACTGGCTTTAATACGAATTTTGTTTTTTGAAGATAGTGCAAAAAAAATATTTTTGGCAAAAAAAAACCATGGACTACCCCCTTTGCTTTTTTTGAAAAAATTATAAAAAAATTGTCTTGCACTATCCACCAGAAAAAAATTTCTAATTGAGGCTAATAGGGTTGGCTTTCCAACACAAGAGAAATCAAGTCAATATATTGAAAACTTGGCAAGTTATGACCAAAAAGGTAACGAGTTCTACTAAAAAGTGGCCGGAAAGAGGCAGTAGTAGAACTGCTTACCTTTTTGTTCATAACTTACCTACTTTTCTAGATATTGCCTTGATTTCTATTGCGTTTTATAGCTAATCGTACTGGCTTTAATACGAATTTTGTTTTTTGAAGATAGTGCAAAAAAAATATTTTTGGCAAAAAAAAACCATGGACTACCCCCTTTGCTTTTTTTGAAAAAATTATAAAAAAATTGTCTTGCACTATCCACCAGAAAAAAATTTCTAATTGAGGCTAATAGAGTTGGCTTTCCAACACAAGAAAAATCAAGTCAATATATTGAAAACTTGGCAAGTTATGACCAAAAAGGTAACGAGTTCTACTAAAAAGTGGCCGGAAAGAGGCAGTAGTAGAACTGCTTACCTTTTTGTTCATAACTTACCTACTTTTCTAGATATTGCCTTGATTTCTATTCCGCTTTATAGCTAATCGTACTGGCTTTAATACGAATTTTGTTTTTTGAAGATAGTGCAAAAACAATATTTTTGGCAAAAAAAACCATGGACTACCCCCTTTGCTTTTTTTTGAAAAAATGTAAACTTGGCAAGTTATGACCAAAAGGGTAACGAGTTCTACTAAAAAGTGGCCGGAAAGAGGCAGTAGTAGAACTGCTTACCTTTTTGTTCATAACTTACCTACTTTTCTAGATATTGCCTTGATTTCTATTGCGTTTTATAGCTAATCGTACTGGCTTTAATACGAATTTTGTTTTTTGAAGATAGTGCAAAAAAAATATTTTTGGCAAAAAAAAAACCATGGACTACCCCCTTTGCTTTTTTTGAAAAAATTATAAAAAAATTGTCTTGCACTATCCACCAGAAAAAAATTTCTAATTGAGGCTAATAGGGTTGGCTTTCCAACACAAGAGAAATCAAGTCAATATATTGAAAACTTGGCAAGTTATGACCAAAAAGGTAACGAGTTCTACTAAAAAGTGGCCGGAAAGAGGCAGTAGTAGAACTGCTTACCTTTTTGTTCATAACTTACCTACTTTTCTAGATATTGCCTTGATTTCTATTCCGCTTTATAGCTAATCGTACTGGCTTTAATACGAATTTTGTTTTTTGAAGATAGTGCAAAAACAATATTTTTGGCAAAAAAAACCATGGACTACCCCCTTTGCTTTTTTTTGAAAAAATGTAAACTTGGCAAGTTATGACCAAAAGGGTAACGAGTTCTACTAAAAAGTGGCCGGAAAGAGGCAGTAGTAGAACTGCTTACCTTTTTGTTCATAACTTACCTACTTTTCTAGATATTGCCTTGATTTCTATTGCGTTTTATAGCTAATCGTACTGGCTTTAATACGAATTTTGTTTTTTGAAGATAGTGCAAAAAAAATATTTTTGGCAAAAAAAAACCATGGACTACCCCCTTTGCTTTTTTTGAAAAAATTATAAAAAAATTGTCTTGCACTATCCACCAGAAAAAAATTTCTAATTGAGACTAATAGGGTTGGCTTTCCAACACAAGAGAAATCAAGTCAATATATTGAAAACTTGGCAAGTTATGACCAAAAAGGTAACGAGTTCTACTAAAAAGTGGCCGGAAAGAGGCAGTAGTAGAACTGCTTACCTTTTTGTTCATAACTTACCTACTTTTCTAGATATTGCCTTGATTTCTATTGCGTTTTATAGCTAATCGTACTGGCTTTAATATTAATTTTGTTTTTTGAAGATAGTGCAAAAAAAATATTTTTGGCAAAAAAAAACCATGGACTACCCCCTTTGCTTTTTTTGAAAAAATTATAAAAAAATTGTCTTGCACTATCCACCAGAAAAAAATTTCTAATTGAGGCTAATAGAGTTAGCTTTCCAACACAAGAAACATCAAGTCAATATATTGAAAACTTGGCAAGTTATGACCAAAAAGGTAACGAGTTCTACTAAAAAGTGGCCGGAAAGAGGCAGTAGTAGAACTGCTTACCTTTTTGTTCATAACTTACCTACTTTTCTAGATATTGCCTTGATTTCTATTGCGTTTTATAGCTAATCGTACTGGCTTTAATATTAATTTTGTTTTTTGAAGATAGTGCAAAAAAAATATTTTTGGCAAAAAAAAACCATGGACTACCCCCTTTGCTTTTTTGAAAAAATTATAAAAAAATTGTCTTGCACTATCCACCAGAAAAAAATTTCTAATTGAGGCTAATAGAGTTGGCTTTCCAACACAAGAAACATCAAGTCAATATATTGAAAACTTGGCAAGTTATGACCAAAAAGGTAACGAGTTCTACTAAAAAGTGGCCGGAAAGAGGCAGTAGTAGAACTGCTTACCTTTTTGTTCATAACTTACCTACTTTTCTAGATATTGCCTTGATTTCTATTGCTTTTTATAGCAAATCGTACTGGCTTTAATACGAAGTTTGTTTTTTGAAGATAGTGCAAAAAAAATTTTTTTGGTAAAAAAAAACCATGGACTACCCCCTTTGCTTTTTTTGAAAAAATTATAAAAAAATTGTCTTGCACTATCCACCAGAAAAAAATTTCTAATTGAGGCTAATAGGGTTGGCTTTCCAACACAAGAGAAATCAAGTCAATATATTGAAAACTTGGCAAGTTATGACCAAAAAGGTAACGAGTTCTACTAAAAAGTGGCCGGAAAGAGGCAGTAGTAGAACTGCTTACCTTTTTGTTCATAACTTACCTACTTTTCTAGATATTGCCTTGATTTCTATTGCGTTTTATAGCTAATCGTACTGGCTTTAATACGAATTTTGTTTTTTGAAGATAGTGCAAAAAAAATATTTTTGGCAAAAAAAAACCATGGACTACCCCCTTTGCTTTTTTTGAAAAAATTATAAAAAAATTGTCTTGCACTATCCACCAGAAAAAAATTTCTAATTGAGGCTAATAGAGTTGGCTTTCCAACACAAGAAAAATCAAGTCAATATATTGAAAACTTGGCAAGTTATGACCAAAAAGGTAACGAGTTCTACTAAAAAGTGGCCGGAAAGAGGCAGTAGTAGAACTGCTTACCTTTTTGTTCATAACTTACCTACTTTTCTAGATATTGCCTTGATTTCTATTGCGTTTTATAGCTAATCGTACTGGTTTTAATACGAATTTTGTTTTTTGAAGATAGTGCAAAAAAAATATTTTTGGCAAAAAAAAACCATGGACTACCCCCTTTGCTTTTTTTGAAAAAATTATAAAAAAATTGTCTTGCACTATCCACCAGAAAAAAATTTCTAATTGAGGCTAATAGGGTTGGCTTTCCAACACAAGAGAAATCAAGTCAATATATTTTAAACTTGGCAAGTTATGACCAAAAAGGTAACGAGTTCTACTAAAAAGTGGCCGGAAAGAGGCAGTAGTAGAACTGCTTACCTTTTTGTTCATAACTTACCTACTTTTCTAGATATTGCCTTGATTTCTATTGCGTTTTATAGCTAATCGTACTGGCTTTAATACGAATTTTGTTTTTTGAAGATAGTGCAAAAAAAATATTTTTGGCAAAAAAAAAACCATGGACTACCCCCTTTGCTTTTTTTGAAAAAATTATAAAAAAATTGTCTTGCACTATCCACCAGAAAAAAATTTCTAATTGAGGCTAATAGAGTTGGCTTTCCAACACAAGAAAAATCAAGTCAATATATTGAAAACTTGGCAAGTTATGACCAAAAAGGTAACGTGTTCTACTAAAAAGTGGCCGGAAAGAGGCAATAGTAGAACTTCTTACCTTTTTGTTCATAACTTACCTACTTTTCTAGATATTGCCTTGATTTCTATTGCGTTTTATAGCTAATCGTACTGGCTTTAATACGAATTTTGTTTTTTGAAGATAGTGCAAAAAAAATATTTTTGGCAAAAAAAAACCATGGACTACCCCCTTTGCTTTTTTTGAAAAAATTATAAAAAAATTGTCTTGCACTATCCACCAGAAAAAAATTTCTAATTGAGGCTAATAGGGTTGGCTTTCCAACACAAGAGAAATCAAGTCAATATATTGAAAACTGGGCAAGTTATGACCAAAAAGGTAACGAGTTCTACTAAAAAGTGGCCGGAAAGAGGCAGTAGTAGAACTGCTTACCTTTTTGTTCATAACTTACCTACTTTTCTAGATATTGCCTTGATTTCTATTGCGTTTTATAGCTAATCGTACTGGCTTTAATACGAATTTTGTTTTTTGAAGATAGTGCAAAAAAAATATTTTTGGCAAAAAAAAAACCATGGACTACCCCCTTTGCTTTTTTTGAAAAAATTATAAAAAAATTGTCTTGCACTATCCACCAGAAAAAAATTTCTAATTGAGGCTAATAGGGTTGGCTTTCCTACACAAGAGAAATCAAGTCAATATATTTTAAACTTGGCAAGTTATGACCAAAAAGGTAACGAGTTCTACTAAAAAGTGGCCGGAAAGAGGCAGTAGTAGAACTGCTTACCTTTTTGTTCATAACTTACCTACTTTTCTAGATATTGCCTTGATTTCTATTGCGTTTTATAGCTAATCGTACTGGCTTTAATACGAATTTTGTTTTTTGAAGATAGTGCAAAAAAATATTTTTGGCAAAAAAAAACCATGGACTACCCCCTTTGCTTTTTTTGAAAAAATTATAAAAAAATTGTCTTGCACTATCCACCAGAAAAAAATTTCTAATTGAGGCTAATAGAGTTGGCTTTCCAAAACAAGAGAAATCAAGTCAATATATTGAAAACTTGGCAAGTTATGACCAAAAAGGTAACGAGTTCTACTAAAAAGCGGCCGGAAAGAGGCAGTAGTAGAACTGCTTACCTTTTTGTTCATAACTTACCTACTTTTCTAGATATTGCCTTGATTTCTATTGCGTTTTATAGCTAATCGTACTGGCTTTAATACGAATTTTGTTTTTTGAAGATAGTGCAAAAAAAATATTTTTGGCAAAAAAAAAACCATGGACTACCCCCTTTGCTTTTTTTGAAAAAATTATAAAAAAATTGTCTTGCACTATCCACCAGAAAAAAATTTCTAATTGAGGCTAATAGGGTTGGCTTTCCAACACAAGAGAAATCAAGTCAATATATTGAAAACTTGGCAAGTTATGACCAAAAAGGTAACGAGTTCTACTAAAAAGTGGCCGGAAAGAGGCAGTAGTAGAACTGCTTACCTTTTTGTTCATAACTTACCTACTTTTCTAGATATTGCCTTGATTTCTATTGCGTTTTATAGCTAATCGTACTGGCTTTAATACGAATTTTGTTTTTTGAAGATAGTGCAAAAAAAATATTTTTGGCAAAAAAAAAACCATGGACTACCCCCTTTGCTTTTTTTGAAAAAATTATAAAAAAATTGTCTTGCACTATCCACCAGAAAAAAATTTCTAATTGAGGCTAATAGGGTTGGCTTTTCAACACAAGAGAAATCAAGTCAATATATTGAAAACTTGGCAAGTTATGACCAAAAAGGTAACGAGTTCTACTAAAAAGTGGCCGGAAAGAGGCAGTAGTAGAACTGCTTACCTTTTTGTTCATAACTTACCTACTTTTCTAGATATTGCCTTGATTTCTATTGCGTTTTATAGCTAATCGTACTGGCTTTATTACGAATTTTGTTTTTTGAAGATAGTGCAAAAAAAATATTTTTGGCAAAAAAAACCATGGACTACCCCCTTTGCTTTTTTTGAAAAAATTATAAAAAAATTGTCTTGCACTATCCACCAGAAAAAAATTTCTAATTGAGTCTAATAGGGTTGACTTTCCAACACAAGAGAAATCAAGTCAATATATTGAAAACTTGGCAAGTTATGACCAAAAAGGTAACGAGTTCTACTAAAAAGTGGCCGGAAAGAGGCAGTAGTAGAACTGCTTACCTTTTTGTTCATAACTTACCTACTTTTCTAGATATTGCCTTGATTTCTATTGCGTTTTATAGCTAATCGTACTGGCTTTATTACGAATTTTGTTTTTTGAAGATAGTGCAAAAAAAATATTTTTGGCAAAAAAAAAACCATGGACTACCTCCTTTGCTTTTTTTGAAAAAATTATAAAAAAATTGTCTTGCACTATCCACCAGAAAAAAATTTCTAATTGAGGCTAATAGAGTTGGCTTTCCAACACAAGAAAAATCAAGTCAATATATTGAAAACTTGGCAAGTTATGACCAAAAAGGTAACGAGTTCTACTAAAAAGTGGCCGGAAAGAGGCAGTAGTAGAACTGCTTACCTTTTTGTTCATAACTTACCTACTTTTCTAGACATTGCCTTGATTTCTATTGCGTTTTATAGCTAATCGTACTGGCTTTAATACGAATTTTGTTTTTTGAAGATAGTGCAAAAAAAATATTTTTGGCAAAAAAAAACCATGGACTACCCCCTTTGCTTTTTTTGAAAAAATTATAAAAAAATTGTCTTGCACTATCCACCAGAAAAAAATTTCTAATTGAGTCTAATAGGGTTGGCTTTCCAACACAAGAGAAATCAAGTCAATATATTGAAAACTTGGCAAGTTATGACCAAAAAGGTAACGAGTTCTACTAAAAAGTGGCCGGAAAGAGGCAGTAGTAGAACTGCTTACCTTTTTGTTCATAACTTACGTACTTTTCTAGATATTGCCTTGATTTCTATTGCGTTTTATAGCTAATCGTAATGGCTTTATTACGAATTTTGTTTTTTGAAGATAGTGCAAAAAAAATATTTTTGGCAAAAAAAAAACCATGGACTACCTCCTTTGCTTTTTTTGAAAAAATTATAAAAAAATTGTCTTGCACTATCCACCAGAAAAAAATTTCTAATTGAGGCTAATAGAGTTGGCTTTCCAACACAAGAAAAATCAAGTCAATATATTGAAAACTTGGCAAGTTATGACCAAAAAGGTAACGAGTTCTACTAAAAAGTGGCCGGAAAGAGGCAGTAGTAGAACTGCTTACCTTTTTGTTCATAACTTACCTACTTTTCTAGACATTGCCTTGATTTCTATTGCGTTTTATAGCTAATCGTACTGGCTTTAATACGAATTTTGTTTTTTGAAGATAGTGCAAAAAAAATATTTTTGGCAAAAAAAAACCATGGACTACCCCCTTTGCTTTTTTTGAAAAAATTATAAAAAAATTGTCTTGCACTATCCACCAGAAAAAAATTTCTAATTGAGTCTAATAGGGTTGGCTTTCCAACACAAGAGAAATCAAGTCAATATATTGAAAACTTGGCAAGTTATGACCAAAAAGGTAACGAGTTCTACTAAAAAGTGGCCGGAAAGAGGCAGTAGTAGAACTGCTTACCTTTTTGTTCATAACTTACGTACTTTTCTAGATATTGCCTTGATTTCTATTGCGTTTTATAGCTAATCGTACTGGCTTTATTACGAATTTTGTTTTTTGAAGATAGTGCAAAAAAAATATTTTTGGCAAAAAAAAAACCATGGACTACCTCCTTTGCTTTTTTTGAAAAAATTATAAAAAAATTGTCTTGCACTATCCACCAGAAAAAAATTTCTAATTGAGTCTAATAGGGTTGGCTTTCCAACACAAGAGAAATCAAGTCAATATATTGAAAACTTGGCAAGTTATGACCAAAAAGGTAACGAGTTCTACTAAAAAGTGGCCGGAAAGAGGCAGTAGTAGAACTGCTTACCTTTTTGTTCATAACTTACCTACTTTTCTAGATATTGCCTTGATTTCTATTGCGTTTTATAGCTAATCGTACTGGCTTTAATACGAATTTTGTTTTTTGAAGATAGTGCAAAAAAAATATTTATGGCAAAAAAAAACCATGGACTACCCCCTTTGCTTTTTTTGAAAAAATTATAAAAAAATTGTCTTGCACTATCCACCAGAAAAAAATTTCTAATTGAGGCTAATAGAGTTGGCTTTCCAACACAAGAGAAATCAAGTCAATATATTGAAAACTTGGCAAGTTATGACCAAAAAGGTAACGAGTTCTACTAAAAAGTGGCCGGAAAGAGGCAGTAGTAGAACTGCTTACCTTTTTGTTCATAACTTACGTACTTTTCTAGATATTGCCTTGATTTCTATTGCGTTTTATAGCTAATCGTACTGGCTTTATTACGAATTTTGTTTTTTGAAGATAGTGCAAAAAAAATATTTTTGGCAAAAAAAAAACCATGGACTACCTCCTTTGCTTTTTTTGAAAAAATTATAAAAAAATTGTCTTGCACTATCCACCAGAAAAAAATTTCTAATTGAGGCTAATAGAGTTGGCTTTCCAACACAAGAGAAATCAAGTCAATATATTGAAAACTTGGCAAGTTATGACCAAAAAGGTAACGAGTTCTACTAAAAAGTGGCCGGAAAGAGGCAGTAGTAGAACTGCTTACCTTTTTGTTCATAACTTACCTACTTTTCTAGATATTGCCTTGATTTCTATTGCGTTTTATAGCTAATCGTACTGGCTTTAATACGAATTTTGTTTTTTGAAGATAGTGCAAAAAAAATATTTTTGGCAAAAAAAAACCATGGACTACCCCCTTTGCTTTTTTTGAAAAAATTATAAAAAAATTGTCTTGCACTATCCACCAGAAAAAAATTTCTAATTGAGGCTAATAGAGTTGGCTTTCAAACACAAGAAAAATCAAGTCAATATATTGAAAACTTGGCAAGTTATGACCAAAAAGGTAACGAGTTCTACTAAAAAGTGGCCGGAAAGAGGCAGTAATAGAACTGCTTACCTTTTTGTTCATAACTTACCTACTTTTCTAGATATTGCCTTGATTTCTATTGCGTTTTATAGCTAATCGTACTGGCTTTATTACGAATTTTGTTTTTTGAAGATAGTGCAAAAAAAATATTTTTGGCAAAAAAAAAACCATGGACTACCCCCTTTGCTTTTTTTGAAAAAATTATAAAAAAATTGTCTTGCACTATCCACCAGAAAAAAATTTCTAATTGAGGCTAATAGAGTTGGCTTTCGAACACAAGAAAAATCAAGTCAATATATTGAAAACTTGGCAAGTTATGACCAAAAAGGTAACGAGTTTTACTAAAAAGTGGCCGGAAAGAGGCAGTAGTAGAACTGCTTACCTTTTTGTTCATAACTTACCTACTTTTCTAGATATTGCCTTGATTTCTATTGCGTTTTATAGCTAATCGTACTGGCTTTAATACGAATTTTGTTTTTTGAAGATAGTGCAAAAAAAATATTTTTGGCAAAAAAAAACCATGGACTACCCCCTTTGCTTTTTTTGAAAAAATTATAAAAAAATTGTCTTGCACTATCCACCAGAAAAAAATTTCTAATTGAGGCTAATAGAGTTGGCTTTCCAACACAAGAAAAATCAAGTCAATATATTGAAAACTTGGCAAGTTATGACCAAAAAGGTAACGAGTTCTACTAAAAAGTGGCCGGAAAGACTCAGTAGTAGAACTGCTTACCTTTTTGTTCATAACTTACCTACTTTTCTAGACATTGCCTTGATTTCTATTGCGTTTTATAGCTAATCGTACTGGCTTTAATACGAATTTTGTTTTTTGAAGATAGTGCAAAAAAAATATTTTTGGCAAAAAAAAACCATGGACTACCCCCTTTGCTTTTTTTGAAAAAATTATAAAAAAATTGTCTTGCACTATCCACCAGAAAAAAATTTCTAATTGAGTCTAATAGGGTTGGCTTTCCAACACAAGAGAAATCAAGTCAATATATTGAAAACTTGGCAAGTTATGACCAAAAAGGTAACGAGTTCTACTAAAAAGTGGCCGGAAAGAGGCAGTAGTAGAACTGCTTACCTTTTTGTTCATAACTTACGTACTTTTCTAGATATTGCCTTGATTTCTATTGCGTTTTATAGCTAATCGTACTGGCTTTATTACGAATTTTGTTTTTTGAAGATAGTACAAAAAAAAAAAATTTTTGGCAAAAAAAAAACCATGGACTACCCCCTTTGCTTTTTTTGAAAAAATTATAAAAAAATTGTCTTGCACTATCCACCAGAAAAAAATTTCTAATTTAGGCTAATAGAGTTGGCTTTCGAACACAAGAAAAATCAAGTCAATATATTGAAAACTTGGCAAGTTATGACCAAAAAGGTAACGAGTTCTACTAAAAAGTGGCCGGAAAGAGGCAGTAGTAGAACTGCTTACCTTTTTGTTCATAACTTACCTACTTTTCTAGATATTGCCTTGATTTCTATTGCGTTTTATAGCTAATCGTACTGGCTTTAATACGAATTTTGTTTTTTGAAGATAGTGCAAAAAAAATATTTTTGGCAAAAAAAAACCATGGACTACCCCCTTTGCTTTTTTTGAAAAAATTATAAAAAAATTGTCTTGCACTATCCACCAGAAAAAAATTTCTAATTGAGGCTAATAGAGTTGGCTTTCCAACACAAGAAAAATCAAGTCAATATATTGAAAACTTGGCAAGTTATGACCAAAAAGGTAACGAGTTCTACTAAAAAGTGGCCGGAAAGACTCAGTAGTAGAACTGCTTACCTTTTTGTTCATAACTTACGTACTTTTCTAGATATTGCCTTGATTTCTATTGCGTTTTATAGCTAATCGTACTGGCTTTATTACGAATTTTGTTTTTTGAAGATAGTGCAAAAAAAATATTTTTGGCAAAAAAAAAACCATGGACTACCCCCTTTGCTTTTTTTGAAAAAATTATAAAAAAATTGTCTTGCACTATCCACCAGAAAAAAATTTCTAATTGAGGCTAATAGAGTTGGCTTTCGAACACAAGAAAAATCAAGTCAATATATTGAAAACTTGGCAAGTTATGACCAAAAAGGTAACGAGTTCTACTAAAAAGTGGCCGGAAAGAGGCAGTAGTAGAACTGCTTACCTTTTTGTTCATAACTTACCTACTTTTCTAGATATTGCCTTGATTTCTATTGCGTTTTATAGCTAATCGTACTGGCTTTAATACGAATTTTGTTTTTTGAAGATAGTGCAAAAAAAATATTTTTGGCAAAAAAAAACCATGGACTACCCCCTTTGCTTTTTTTGAAAAAATTATAAAAAAATTGTCTTGCACTATCCACCAGAAAAAAATTTCTAATTGAGGCTAATAGAGTTGGCTTTCCAACACAAGAAAAATCAAGTCAATATATTGAAAACTTGGCAAGTTATGACCAAAAAGGTAACGAGTTCTACTAAAAAGTGGCCGGAAAGAGGCAGTAGTAGAACTGCTTACCTTTTTGTTCATAACTTACCTACTTTTCTAGACATTGCCTTGATTTCTATTGCGTTTTATAGCTAATCGTACTGGCTTTAATACGAATTTTGTTTTTTGAAGATAGTGCAAAAAAAATATTTTTGGCAAAAAAAAACCATGGACTACCCCCTTTGCTTTTTTTGAAAAAATTATAAAAAAATTGTCTTGCACTATCCACCAGAAAAAAATTTCTAATTGAGGCTAATAGAGTTGGCTTTCCAACACAAGAAAAATCAAGTCAATATATTGAAAACTTGGCAAGTTATGACCAAAAAGGTAACGAGTTCTACTAAAAAGTGGCCGGAAAGAGGCAGTAGTAGAACTGCTTACCTTTTTGTTCATAACTTACCTACTTTTCTAGACATTGCCTTGATTTCTATTGCGTTTTATAGCTAATCGTACTGGCTTTAATACGAATTTTGTTTTTTGAAGATAGTGCAAAAAAAATATTTTTGGCAAAAAAAAACCATGGACTACCCCCTTTGCTTTTTTTGAAAAAATTATAAAAAAATTGTCTTGCACTATCCACCAGAAAAAAATTTCTAATTGAGGCTAATAGAGTTGGCTTTCCAACACAAGAAAAATCAAGTCAATATATTGAAAACTTGGCAAGTTATGACCAAAAAGGTAACGAGTTCTACTAAAAAGTGGCCGGAAAGAGGCAGTAGTAGAACTGCTTACCTTTTTGTTCATAACTTACCTACTTTTCCAGACATTGCCTTGATTTCTATTGCGTTTTATAGCTAATCGTACTGGCTTTAATACGAATTTTGTTTTTTGAAGATAGTGCAAAAAAAATATTTTTGGCAAAAAAAAACCATGGACTACCCCCTTTGCTTTTTTTGAAAAAATTATAAAAAAATTGTCTTGCACTATCCACCAGAAAAAAATTTCTAATTGAGGCTAATAGGGTTGGCTTTCCAATACAAGAGAAATCAAGTCAATATATTGAAAACTTGGCAAGTTATGCCCAAAAAGGTAACGAGTTCTACTAAAAAGTGGCCGGAAAGAGGCAGTAGTAGAACTGCTTACCTTTTTGTTCATAACTTACCTACTTTTCTAGATATTGCCTTGATTTCTATTGCGTTTTATAGCTAATCGTACTGGCTTTATTACGAATTTTGTTTTTTGAAGATAGTGCAAAAAAAATATTTTTGGCAAAAAAAAAACCATGGACTACCTCCTTTGCTTTTTTTGAAAAAATTATAAAAAAATTGTCTTGCACTATCCACCAGAAAAAAATTTCTAATTGAGGCTAATAGAGTTGGCTTTCCAACACAAGAAAAATCAAGTCAATATATTGAAAACTTGGCAAGTTATGACCAAAAAGGTAACGAGTTCTACTAAAAAGTGGCCGGAAAGAGGCAGTAGTAGAACTGCTTACCTTTTTGTTCATAACTTACCTACTTTTCTAGACATTGCCTTGATTTCTATTGCGTTTTATAGCTAATCGTACTGGCTTTAATACGAATTTTGTTTTTTGAAGATAGTGCAAAAAAAATATTTTTGGCAAAAAAAAACCATGGACTACCCCCTTTGCTTTTTTTGAAAAAATTATAAAAAAATTGTCTTGCACTATCCACCAGAAAAAAATTTCTAATTGAGGCTAATAGAGTTGGCTTTCCAACACAAGAAAAATCAAGTCAATATATTGAAAACTTGGCAAGTTATGACCAAAAAGGTAACGAGTTCTACTAAAAAGTGGCCGGAAAGAGGCAGTAGTAGAACTGCTTACCTTTTTGTTCATAACTTACCTACTTTTCCAGACATTGCCTTGATTTCTATTGCGTTTTATAGCTAATCGTACTGGCTTTAATACGAATTTTGTTTTTTGAAGATAGTGCAAAAAAAATATTTTTGGCAAAAAAAAACCATGGACTACCCCCTTTGCTTTTTTTGAAAAAATTATAAAAAAATTGTCTTGCACTATCCACCAGAAAAAAATTTCTAATTGAGGCTAATAGGGTTGGCTTTCCAATACAAGAGAAATCAAGTCAATATATTGAAAACTTGGCAAGTTATGCCCAAAAAGGTAACGAGTTCTACTAAAAAGTGGCCGGAAAGAGGCAGTAGTAGAACTGCTTACCTTTTTGTTCATAACTTACCTACTTTTCTAGATATTGCCTTGATTTCTATTGCGTTTTATAGCTAATCGTACTGGCTTTATTACGAATTTTGTTTTTTGAAGATAGTGCAAAAAAAATATTTTTGGCAAAAAAAAAACCATGGACTACCTCCTTTGCTTTTTTTGAAAAAATTATAAAAAAATTGTCTTGCACTATCCACCAGAAAAAAATTTCTAATTGAGGCTAATAGAGTTGGCTTTCCAACACAAGAAAAATCAAGTCAATATATTGAAAACTTGGCAAGTTATGACCAAAAAGGTAACGAGTTCTACTAAAAAGTGGCCGGAAAGAGGCAGTAGTAGAACTGCTTACCTTTTTGTTCATAACTTACCTACTTTTCTAGACATTGCCTTGATTTCTATTGCGTTTTATAGCTAATCGTACTGGCTTTAATACGAATTTTGTTTTTTGAAGATAGTGCAAAAAAAATATTTTTGGCAAAAAAAAACCATGGACTACCCCCTTTGCTTTTTTTGAAAAAATTATAAAAAAATTGTCTTGCACTATCCACCAGAAAAAAATTTCTAATTGAGGCTAATAGAGTTGGCTTTCCAACACAAGAAAAATCAAGTCAATATATTGAAAACTTGGCAAGTTATGACCAAAAAGGTAACGAGTTCTACTAAAAAGTGGCCGGAAAGAGGCAGTAGTAGAACTGCTTACCTTTTTGTTCATAACTTACCTACTTTTCCAGACATTGCCTTGATTTCTATTGCGTTTTATAGCTAATCGTACTGGCTTTAATACGAATTTTGTTTTTTGAAGATAGTGCAAAAAAAATATTTTTGGCAAAAAAAAACCATGGACTACCCCCTTTGCTTTTTTTGAAAAAATTATAAAAAAATTGTCTTGCACTATCCACCAGAAAAAAATTTCTAATTGAGGCTAATAGGGTTGGCTTTCCAATACAAGAGAAATCAAGTCAATATATTGAAAACTTGGCAAGTTATGCCCAAAAAGGTAACGAGTTCTACTAAAAAGTGGCCGGAAAGAGGCAGTAGTAGAACTGCTTACCTTTTTGTTCATAACTTACCTACTTTTCTAGATATTGCCTTGATTTCTATTGCGTTTTATAGCTAATCGTACTGGCTTTAATACGAATTTTGTTTTTTGAAGATAGTGCAAAAAAAATATTTTTGGCAAAAAAAAAACCATGGACTACCTCCTTTGCTTTTTTTGAAAAAATTATAAAAAAATTGTCTTGCACTATCCACCAGAAAAAAATTTCTAATTGAGGCTAATAGAGTTGGCTTTCCAACACAAGAAAAATCAAGTCAATATATTGAAAACTTGGCAAGTTGTGACCAAAAAGGTAACGAGTTCTACTAAAAAGTGGCCGGAAAGAGGCAGTAGTAGAACTGCTTACCTTTTTGTTCATAACTTACCTACTTTTCTAGATATTGCCTTGATTTCTATTGCGTTTTATAGCTAATCGTACTGGCTTTAATATTAATTTTGTTTTTTGAAGATAGTGCAAAAAAAATATTTTTGGCAAAAAAAAACCATGGACTACCCCCTTTGCTTTTTTTGAAAAAATTATAAAAAAAATTGTCTTGCACTATCCAAAAGAAAAAATTTCTAATTGAGGCTAATAGAGTTGGCTTTCCAACACAGGAAAAATCAAGTCAATATATTGAAAACTTGGCAAGTTATGACCAAAAAGGTAACGAGTTCTACTAAAAAGTGGCCGGAAAGAAGCAGTAGTAGAACTGCTTACCTTTTTGTTCATAACTTACCTACTTTTCTAGATATTGCCTTGATTTCTATTGAGTTTTATAGCTAATCGTACTGGCTTTAATACGAATTTTATTTTTTGAAGATAGTGCAAAAAAAATATTTTTTGTAAAAAAAAACCATGGACTACCCCCTTTGCTTTTTTTGAAAAAATTATAAAAAAATTGTCTTGCACTATCGACCAGAAAAAAATTTCTAATTGAGGCTAATAGGGTTGGCTTTCCAACACAAGAGAAATCAAGTCAATAAATTGAAAACTTGGCAAGTTATGACCAAAAAGGTAACGAGTTCTACTAAAAAGTGGCCGGAAAGAGGCAGTAGTAGAACTGCTTACCTTTTTGTTCATAACTTACCTACTTTTATAGATATTGCCTTGATTTCTATTGCGTTTTATAGCTAATCGTACTGGCTTTAATACGAATTTTGTTTTTTGAAGATAGTGCAAAAAAATATTTTTGGCAAAAAAAAACCATGGACTACCCCCTTTGCTTTTTTTGAAAAAATTATAAAAAAATTGTCTTGCACTATCCACCAGAAAAAAATTTCTAATTGAGGCTAATAGAGTTGGCTTTCAAACACAAGAAAAATCAAGTCAATATATTGAAAACTTGGCAAGTTATGACCAAAAAGGTAACGAGTTCTACTAAAAAGTGGCCGGAAAGAGGCAGTAATAGAACTGCTTACCTTTTTGTTCATAACTTACCTACTTTTCTAGATATTGCCTTGATTTCTATTGCGTTTTATAGCTAATCGTACTGGCTTTATTACGAATTTTGTTTTTTGAAGATAGTGCAAAAAAAATATTTTTGGCAAAAAAAAAACCATGGACTACCCCCTTTGCTTTTTTTGAAAAAATTATAAAAAAATTGTCTTGCACTATCCACCAGAAAAAAATTTCTAATTGAGGCTAATAGGGTTGGCTTTCCAACACAAGAGAAATCAAGTCAATATATTGAAAACTTGGCAAGTTATGACCAAAAAGGTAACGAGTTCTACTAAAAAGTGGCCGGAAAGAGGCAGTAGTAGAACTGCTTACCTTTTTGTTCATAACTTACCTACTTTTCTAGACATTGCCTTGATTTCTATTGCGTTTTATAGCTAATCGTACTGGCTTTAATACGAATTTTGTTTTTTGAAGATAGTGCAAAAAAAATATTTTTGGCAAAAAAAAACCATGGACTACCCCCTTTGCTTTTTTTGAAAAAATTATAAAAAAATTGTCTTGCACTATCCACCAGAAAAAAATTTCTAATTGAGGCTAATAGAGTTGGCTTTCCAACACAAGAAAAATCAAGTCAATATATTGAAAACTTGGCAAGTTATGACCAAAAAGGTAACGAGTTCTACTAAAAAGTGGCCGGAAAGAGGCAGTAGTAGAACTGCTTACCTTTTTGTTCATAACTTACCTACTTTTCTAGACATTGCCTTGATTTCTATTGCGTTTTATAGCTAATCGTACTGGCTTTAATACGAATTTTGTTTTTTGAAGATAGTGCAAAAAAAATATTTTTGGCAAAAAAAAACCATGGACTACCCCCTTTGCTTTTTTTGAAAAAATTATAAAAAAATTGTCTTGCACTATCCACCAGAAAAAAATTTCTAATTGAGGCTAATAGGGTTGGCTTTCCAACACAAGAGAAATCAAGTCAATATATTGAAAACTTGGCAAGTTATGACCAAAAAGGTAACGAGTTCTACTAAAAAGTGGCCGGAAAGAGGCAGTAGTAGAACTGCTTACCTTTTTGTTCATAACTTACCTACTTTTCTAGACATTGCCTTGATTTCTATTGCGTTTTATAGCTAATCGTACTGGCTTTAATACGAATTTTGTTTTTTGAAGATAGTGCAAAAAAAATATTTTTGGCAAAAAAAAACCATGGACTACCCCCTTTGCTTTTTTTGAAAAAATTATAAAAAAATTGTCTTGCACTATCCACCAGAAAAAAATTTCTAATTTAGGCTAATAGAGTTGGCTTTCCAACACAAGAAAAATCAAGTCAATATATTGAAAACTTGGCAAGTTATGACCAAAAAGGTAACGAGTTCTACTAAAAAGTGGCCGGAAAGAGGCAGTAGTGAACTGCTTACCTTTTTGTTCATAACTTACCTACTTTTCTAGATATTGCCTTGATTTCTATTGCGTTTTATAGCTAATCGTACTGGCTTTATTACGAATTTTGTTTTTTGAAGATAGTGCAAAAAAAAATATTTTTGGCAAAAAAAAAACCATGGACTACCCCCTTTGCTTTTTTTGAAAAAATTATAAAAAAATTGTCTTGCACTATCCACCAGAAAAAAATTTCTAATTGAGGCTAATAGGGTTGGCTTTCCAACACAAGAGAAATCAAGTCAATATATTGAAAACTTGGCAAGTTATGACCAAAAAGGTAACGAGTTCTACTAAAAAGTGGCCGGAAAGAGGCAGTAGTAGAACTGCTTACCTTTTTGTTCATAACTTACCTACTTTTCTAGATATTGCCTTGATTTCTATTGCGTTTTATAGCTAATCGTACTGGCTTTAATATTAATTTTGTTTTTTGAAGATAGTGCAAAAAAAATATTTTTGGCAAAAAAAACCATGGACTACCCCCTTTGCTTTTTTTGAAAAAATTATAAAAAAATTGTCTTGCACTATCCACCAGAAAAAAATTTCTAATTGAGGCTAATAGAGTTGGCTTTCCAACACAAGAAAAATCAAGTCAATATATTGAAAACTTGGCAAGTTATGACCAAAAAGGTAACGAGTTCTACTAAAAAGTGGCCGGAAAGAGGCAGTAGTAGAACTGCTTACCTTTTTGTTCATAACTTACCTACTTTTCTAGATATTGCCTTGATTTCTATTGCGTTTTATAGCTAATCGTACTGGCTTTAATATTAATTTTGTTTTTTGAAGATAGTGCAAAAAAAATATTTTTGGCAAAAAAAACCATGGACTACCCCCTTTGCTTTTTTTGAAAAAATTATAAAAAAATTGTCTTGCACTATCCACCAGAAAAAAATTTCTAATTGAGGCTAATAGGGTTGGCTTTCCAACACAAGAGAAATCAAGTCAATATATTGAAAACTTGGCAAGTTATGACCAAAAAGGTAACGAGTTCTACTAAAAAGTGGCCGGAAAGAGGCAGTAGTAGAACTGCTTACCTTTTTGTTCATAACTTACCTACTTTTCTAGATATTGCCTTGATTTCTATTGCATTTTATAGCTAATCGTACTGGCTTTAATATTAATTTTGTTTTTTGAAGATAGTGCAAAAAAAATATTTTTGGCAAAAAAAAACCATGGACTACCCCCTTTGCTTTTTTTGAAAAAATTATAAAAAAATTGTCTTGCACTATCCACTAGAAAAAAATTTCTAATTGAGGCTAATAGGGTTGGCTTTCCAACACAAGAAAAATCAAGTCAATATATTGAAAACTTGGCAAGTTATGACCAAAAAGGTAACGAGTTCTACTAAAAAGTGGCCGGAAAGAGGCAGTAGTAGAACTGCTTACCTTTTTGTTCATAACTTACCTACTTTTCTAGATATTGCCTTGATTTCTATTGCGTTTTATAGCTAATCGTACTGGCTTTAATATTAATTTTGTTTTTTGAAGATAGTGCAAAAAAAATATTTTTGGCAAAAAAAAACCATGGACTACCCCCTTTGCTTTTTTTGAAAAAATTATAAAAAAATTGTCTTGCACTATCCACCAGAAAAAAATTTCTAATTGAGGCTAATAGAGTTGGCTTTCCAACACAAGAAAAATCAAGTCAATATATTGAAAACTTGGCAAGTTATGACCAAAAAGGTAACGAGTTCTACTAAAAAGTGGCCGGAAAGAGGCAGTAGTAGAACTGCTTACCTTTTTGTTCATAACTTACCTACTTTTCTAGATATTGCGTTGATTTCTATTGCGTTTTATAGCTAATCGTACTGGCTTTAATACGAATTTTGTTTTTTGAAGATAGTGCAAAAAAAATATTTTTGGCAAAAAAAAACCATGGACTACCCCCTTTGCTTTTTTTGAAAAAATTATAAAAAAATTGTCTTGCACTATCCACCAGAAAAAAATTTCTAATTGAGGCTAATAGAGTTGGCTTTCCAACACAAGAAAAATCAAGTCAATATATTGAAAACTTGGCAAGTTATGACCAAAAAGGTAACGAGTTCTACTAAAAAGTGGCCGGAAAGAGGCAGTAGTAGAACTGCTTACCTTTTTGTTCATAACTTACCTACTTTTCTAGATATTGCGTTGATTTCTATTGCGTTTTATAGCTAATCGTACTGGCTTTAATATTAATTTTGTTTTTTGAAGATAGTGCAAAAAAAATACTTTTGGCAAAAAAAAACCATGGACTACCCCCTTTGCTTTTTTTGAAAAAATTATAAAAAAATTGTCTTGCACTATCCACCAGAAAAAAATTTCTAATTGAGGCTAATAGAGTTGGCTTTCCAACACAAGAAAAATCAAGTCAATATATTGAAAACTTGGCAAGTTATGACCAAAAAGGTAACGAGTTCTACTAAAAAGTGGCCGGAAAGAGGCAGTAGTAGAACTGCTTACCTTTTTGTTCATAACTTACCTACTTTTCTAGATATTGCCTTGATTTCTATTGCGTTTTATAGCGAATCGTACTGGCTTTAATACGAATTTTGTTTTTTGAAGATAGTGCAAAAAAAATTTTTTTGGCAAAAAAAAACCATGGACTACCCCCTTTGCTTTTTTTGAAAAAATTATAAAAAAATTGTCTTGCACTATCGACCAGAAAAAAATTTCTAATTGAGGCTAATAGAGTTGGCTTTCCAACACAAGAAAAATCAAGTCAATATATTGAAAACTTGGCAAGTTATGACCAAAAAGGTAACGAGTTCTACTAAAAAGTGGCCGGAAAGAGGCAGTAGTAGAACTGCTTACCTTTTCGTTCATAACTTACCTACTTTTCTAGATATTGCCTTGATTTCTATTGCGTTTTATAGCGAATCGTACTGGCTTTAATACGAATTTTGTTTTTTGAAGATAGTGCAAAAAAAATTTTTTTGGCAAAAAAAAACCATGGACTACCCCCTTTGCTTTTTTTGAAAAAATTATAAAAAAATTGTCTTGCACTATCGACCAGAAAAAAATTTCTAATTGAGGCTAATACGGTTGGCTTTCCAACACAAGAGAAATCAAGTCAATATATTGAAAACTTGGCAAGTTATGACCAAAAAGGTAACGAGTTCTACTAAAAAGTGGCCGGAAAGAGGCAGTAGTAGAACTGCTTACCTTTTTGTTCATAACTTACCTACTTTTCTAGATATTGCCTTGATTTCTATTGCGTTTTATAGCTAATCGTACTGGCTTTAATATTAATTTTGTTTTTTGAAGATAGTGCAAAAAAAATATTTTTGGCAAAAAAAAACCATGGACTACCCCCTTTGCTTTTTTTGAAAAAATTATAAAAAAATTGTCTTACACTATCCACCAGAAAAAAATTTCTAATTGATGCTAATAGAGTTGGCTTTAAAACACAAGAAAAATCAAGTCAATATATTGAAAACTTGGCAAGTTATGACCAAAAAGGTAACGAGTTCTACTAAAAAGTGGCCGGAAAGAGGCAGTAGTAGAACTGCTTACCTTTTTGTTCATAACTTACCTACTTTTCTAGATATTGCCTTGATTTCTATTGCGTTTTATAGCTAATCGTACTGGCTTTAATACGAATTTTGTTTTTTGAAGATAGTGCAAAAAAAATATTTTTGGCAAAAAAAAAACCATGGACTACCCCCTTTGCTTTTTTTTAAAAAATTATAAAAAAATTGTCTTGCACTATCCACCAGAAAAAAATTTCTAATTGAGGCTAATAGAGTTGGCTTTCCAACACAAGAAAAATCAAGTCAATATATTGAAAACTTGGCAAGTTATGACCAAAAAGGTAACGAGTTCTACTAAAAAGTGGCCGGAAAGAGGCAGTAGTAGAACTGCTTACCTTTTTGTTCATAACTTACCTACTTTTCTAGATATTGCCTTGATTTCTATTGCGTTTTATAGCTAATCGTACTGGCTTTAATACGAATTTTGTTTTTTGAAGATAGTGCAAAAAAAATATTTTTGGCAAAAAAAAACCATGGACTACCCCCTTTGCTTTTTTTGAAAAAATTATAAAAAAATTGTCTTGCACTATCGACCAGAAAAAAACTTCTAATTGAGGCTAATAGGGTTGGCTTTCCAACACAAGAGAAATCAAGTCAATATATTGAAAACTTGGCAAGTTATGACCAAAAAGGTAACGAGTTCTACTAAAAAGTGGCCGGAAAGAGGCAGTAGTAGAACTGCTTACCTTTTTGTTCATAACTTACCTACTTTTCTAGATATTGCCTTGATTTCTATTGCGTTTTATAGCTAATCGTACTGGCTTTAATATTAATTTTGTTTTTTGAAGATAGTGCAAAAAAAATATTTTTGGCAAAAAAAAACCATGGACTACCCCCTTTGCTTTTTTTGAAAAAATTATAAAAAAATTGTCTTACACTATCCACCAGAAAAAAATTTCTAATTGAGGCTAATAGAGTTGGCTTTCCAACACAAGAAAAATCAAGTCAATATATTGAAAACTTGGCAAGTTATGACCAAAAAGGTAACGAGTTCTACTAAAAAGTGGCCGGAAAGAGGCAGTAGTAGAACTGCTTACCTTTTTGTTCATAACTTACCTACTTTTCTAGATATTGCCTTGATTTCTATTGCGTTTTATAGCTAATCGTAATGGCTTTAATATTAATTTTGTTTTTTGAAGATAGTGCAAAAAAAATATTTTTGGCAAAAAAAAACCATGGACTACCCCCTTTGCTTTTTTTGAAAAAATTATAAAAAAAATTGTCTTGCACTATAGACCAGAAAAAAATTTCTAATTGATACTAATAGGGTTGGCTTTCCAACACAAGAGAAATCAAGTCAATATATTGAAAACTTGGCAAGTTATGACCAAAAAGGTAACGAGTTCTACTAAAAAGTGGCCGGAAAGAGGCAGTAGTAGAACTGCTTACCTTTTTGTTCATAACATACCTACTTTTCCAGATATTGCCTTGATTTCTATTGCGTTTTATAGCTAATCGTACTGGCTTTAATACGAATTTTGTTTTTTGAAGATAGTGCAAAAAAAAATACTTTTGGCAAAAAAAAACCATGGACTACCCCCTTTGCTTTTTTTGAAAAAATTATAAAAAAATTGTCTTGCACTATCCACCAGAAAAAAATTTCTAATTGAGGCTAATAGAGTTGGCTTTCCAACACAAGAAAAATCAAGTCAATATATTGAAAACTTGGCAAGTTATGACCAAAAAGGTAACGAGTTCTACTAAAAAGTGGCCGGAAAGAGGCAGTAGTAGAACTGCTTACCTTTTTGTTCATAACTTACCTACTTTTCTAGATATTGCCTTGATTTCTATTGCGTTTTATAGCTAATCGTACTGGCTTTAATACGAATTTTGGTTTTTGAAGATAGTGCAAAAAAAATATTTTTGGCAAAAAAAAACCATGGACTACCCCCTTTGCTTTTTTTGAAAAAATTATAAAAAAAATTGTCTTGCACTATAGACCAGAAAAAAATTTCTAATTGAGGCTAATAGGGTTGGCTTTCCAACACAAGAGAAATCAAGTCAATATATTGAAAACTTGGCAAGTTATGACCAAAAAGGTAACGAGTTCTACTAAAAAGTGGCCGGAAAGAGGCAGTAGTAGAACTGCTTACCTTTTTGTTCATAACTTACCTACTTTTCTAGATATTGCCTTGATTTCTATTGCGTTTTATAGCTAATCGTACTGGCTTTAAAAAGAAATTTGTTTTTTGAAGATAGTGCAAAAAAAATATTTTTGGCAAAAAAAAACCATGGACTACCCCCTTTGCTTTTTTTGAAAAAATTATAAAAAAAATTGTCTTGCACTATAGACCAGAAAAAAATTTCTAATTGAGGCTAATAGAGTTGGCTTTCCAACACAAGAGAAATCAAGTCAATATATTGAAAACTTGGCAAGTTATGACCAAAAAGGTAACGAGTTCTACTAAAAAGTGGCCGGAAAGAGGCAGTAGTAGAACTGCTTACCTTTTTGTTCATAACTTACCTACATTTCTAGATATTGCCTTGATTTCTATTGCGTTTTATAGCTAATCGTACTGGCTTTAATACGAATTTTGTTTTTTGAAGATAGTGCAAAAAAAATACTTTTGGCAAAAAAAAACCATGGACTACCCCCTTTGCTTTTTTTGAAAAAATTATAAAAAAATTGTCTTGCACTATCCACCAGAAAAAAATTTCTAATTGAGGCTAATAGAGTTGGCTTTCCAACACAAGAAAAATCAAGTCAATATATTGAAAACTTGGCAAGTTATGACCAAAAAGGTAACGAGTTCTACTAAAAAGTGGCCGGAAAGAGGCAGTAGTAGAACTGCTTACCTTTTTGTTCATAACTTACCTACTTTTCTAGATATTGCCTTGATTTCTATTGCGTTTTATAGCTAATCGTACTGGCTTTAATACGAATTTTGTTTTTTGAAGATAGTGCAAAAAAAATATTTTTGGCAAAAAAAAACCATGGACTACCCCCTTTGCTTTTTTTGAAAAAATTATAAAAAAATTGTCTTGCACTATCGACCAGAAAAAAACTTCTAATTGAGGCTAATAGGGTTGGCTTTCCAACACAAGAGAAATCAAGTCAATATATTGAAAACTTGGCAAGTTATGACCAAAAAGGTAACGAGTTCTACTAAAAAGTGGCCGGAAAGAGGCAGTAGTAGAACTGCTTACCTTTTTGTTCATAACTTACCTACTTTTCTAGATATTGCCTTGATTTCTATTGCGTTTTATAGCTAATCGTACTGGCTTTAATATTAATTTTGTTTTTTGAAGATAGTGCAAAAAAAATATTTTTGGCAAAAAAAAACCATGGACTACCCCCTTTGCTTTTTTTGAAAAAATTATAAAAAAATTGTCTTACACTATCCACCAGAAAAAAATTTCTAATTGAGGCTAATAGAGTTGGCTTTCCAACACAAGAAAAATCAAGTCAATATATTGAAAACTTGGCAAGTTATGACCAAAAAGGTAACGAGTTCTACTAAAAAGTGGCCGGAAAGAGGCAGTAGTAGAACTGCTTACCTTTTTGTTCATAACTTACCTACTTTTCTAGATATTGCCTTGCTTTCTATTGCGTTTTATAGCTAGTCGTACTGGCTTTAATACGAATTTTGTTTTTTGAAGATAGTGCAAAAAAAATATTTTTGGCAAAAAAAAACCATGGACTACCCCCTTTGCTTTTTTTGAAAAAATTATAAAAAAATTGTCTTGCACTATCGACCAGAAAAAAACTTCTAATTGAGGCTAATAGGGTTGGCTTTCCAACACAAGAGAAATCAAGTCAATATATTGAAAACTTGGCAAGTTATGACCAAAAAGGTAACGAGTTCTACTAAAAAGTGGCCGGAAAGAGGCAGTAGTAGAACTGCTTACCTTTTTGTTCATAACTTACCTACTTTTCTAGATATTGCCTTGATTTCTATTGCGTTTTATAGCTAATCGTACTGGCTTTAATATTAATTTTGTTTTTTGAAGATAGTGCAAAAAAAATATTTTTGGCAAAAAAAAACCATGGACTACCCCCTTTGCTTTTTTTGAAAAAATTATAAAAAAATTGTCTTACACTATCCACCAGAAAAAAATTTCTAATTGAGGCTAATAGAGTTGGCTTTCCAACACAAGAAAAATCAAGTCAATATATTGAAAACTTGGCAAGTTATGACCAAAAAGGTAACGAGTTCTACTAAAAAGTGGCCGGAAAGAGGCAGTAGTAGAACTGCTTACCTTTTTGTTCATAACTTACCTACTTTTCTAGATATTGCCTTGATTTCTATTGCGTTTTATAGCTAATCGTAATGGCTTTAATATTAATTTTGTTTTTTGAAGATAGTGCAAAAAAAATATTTTTGGCAAAAAAAAACCATGGACTACCCCCTTTGCTTTTTTTGAAAAAATTATAAAAAAAATTGTCTTGCACTATAGACCAGAAAAAAATTTCTAATTGATACTAATAGGGTTGGCTTTCCAACACAAGAGAAATCAAGTCAATATATTGAAAACTTGGCAAGTTATGACCAAAAAGGTAACGAGTTCTACTAAAAAGTGGCCGGAAAGAGGCAGTAGTAGAACTGCTTACCTTTTTGTTCATAACTTACCTACTTTTCCAGATATTGCCTTGATTTCTATTGCGTTTTATAGCTAATCGTACTGGCTTTAATACGAATTTTGTTTTTTGAAGATAGTGCAAAAAAAAATACTTTTGGCAAAAAAAAACCATGGACTACCCCCTTTGCTTTTTTTGAAAAAATTATAAAAAAATTGTCTTGCACTATCCACCAGAAAAAAATTTCTAATTGAGGCTAATAGAGTTGGCTTTCCAACACAAGAAAAATCAAGTCAATATATTGAAAACTTGGCAAGTTATGACCAAAAAGGTAACGAGTTCTACTAAAAAGTGGCCGGAAAGAGGCAGTAGTAGAACTGCTTACCTTTTTGTTCATAACTTACCTACTTTTCTAGATATTGCCTTGATTTCTATTGCGTTTTATAGCTAATCGTACTGGCTTTAATACGAATTTTGGTTTTTGAAGATAGTGCAAAAAAAATATTTTTGGCAAAAAAAAACCATGGACTACCCCCTTTGCTTTTTTTGAAAAAATTATAAAAAAAATTGTCTTGCACTATAGACCAGAAAAAAATTTCTAATTGAGGCTAATAGGGTTGGCTTTCCAACACAAGAGAAATCAAGTCAATATATTGAAAACTTGGCAAGTTATGACCAAAAAGGTAACGAGTTCTACTAAAAAGTGGCCGGAAAGAGGCAGTAGTAGAACTGCTTACCTTTTTGTTCATAACTTACCTACTTTTCTAGATATTGCCTTGATTTCTATTGCGTTTTATAGCTAATCGTACTGGCTTTAAAAAGAAATTTGTTTTTTGAAGATAGTGCAAAAAAAATATTTTTGGCAAAAAAAAACCATGGACTACCCCCTTTGCTTTTTTTGAAAAAATTATAAAAAAAATTGTCTTGCACTATAGACCAGAAAAAAATTTCTAATTGAGGCTAATAGAGTTGGCTTTCCAACACAAGAGAAATCAAGTCAATATATTGAAAACTTGGCAAGTTATGACCAAAAAGGTAACGAGTTCTACTAAAAAGTGGCCGGAAAGAGGCAGTAGTAGAACTGCTTACCTTTTTGTTCATAACTTACCTACATTTCTAGATATTGCCTTGATTTCTATTGCGTTTTATAGCTAATCGTACTGGCTTTAATACGAATTTTGTTTTTTGAAGATAGTGCAAAAAAAATATTTTTGGCAAAAAAAAACCATGGACTACCCCCTTTGCTTTTTTTGAAAAAATTATAAAAAAATTGTCTTGCACTATCCACCAGAAAAAAATTTCTAATTGAGGCTAATAGAGTTGGCTTTCCAACACAAGAAAAATCAAGTCAATATATTGAAAACTTGGCAAGTTATGACCAAAAAGGTAACGAGTTCTACTAAAAAGTGGCCGGAAAGAGGCAGTAGTAGAACTGCTTACCTTTTTGTTCATAACTTACCTACTTTTCTAGATATTGCCTTGATTTCTATTGCGTTTTATAGCTAATCGTACTGGCTTTAATACGAATTTTGTTTTTTGAAGATAGTGCAAAAAAAATATTTTTGGCAAAAAAAAAACCATGGACTACCCCCTTTGCTTTTTTTGAAAAAATTATAAAAAAATTGTCTTGCACTATCCACCAGAAAAAAATTTCTAATTGAGGCTAATAGGGTTGGCTTTCCAACACAAGAGAAATCAAGTCAATATATTGAAAACTTGGCAAGTTATGACCAAAAAGGTAACGAGTTCTACTAAAAAGTGGCCGGAAAGAGGCAGTAGTAGAACTGCTTACCTTTTTGTTCATAACTTACCTACTTTTCTAGATATTGCCTTGATTTCTATTGCGTTTTATAGCTAATCGTACTGGCTTTAATACGAATTTTGTTTTTTGAAGATAGTGCAAAAAAAAATACTTTTGGCAAAAAAAAACCATGGACTACCCCCTTTGCTTTTTTTGAAAAAATTATAAAAAAATTGTCTTGCACTATCCACCAGAAAAAAATTTCTAATTGAGGCTAATAGAGTTGGCTTTCCAACACAAGAAAAATCAAGTCAATATATTGAAAACTTGGCAAGTTATGACCAAAAAGGTAACGAGTTCTACTAAAAAGTGGCCGGAAAGAGGCAGTAGTAGAACTGCTTACCTTTTTGTTCATAACTTACCTACTTTTCTAGATATTGCCTTGATTTCTATTGCGTTTTATAGCTAATCGTACTGGCTTTAATACGAATTTTGTTTTTTGAAGATAGTGCAAAAAAAATATTTTTGGCAAAAAAAAACCATGGACTACCCCCTTTGCTTTTTTTGAAAAAATTATAAAAAAAATTGTCTTGCACTATAGACCAGAAAAAAATTTCTAATTGAGGCTAATAGGGTTGGCTTTCCAACACAAGAGAAATCAAGTCAATATATTGAAAACTTGGCAAGTTATGACCAAAAAGGTAACGAGTTCTACTAAAAAGTGGCCGGAAAGAGGCAGTAGTAGAACTGCTTACCTTTTTGTTCATAACTTACCTACTTTTCTAGATATTGCCTTGATTTCTATTGCGTTTTATAGCTAATCGTACTGGCTTTAATATTAATTTTGTTTTTTGAAGATAGTGCAAAAAAAATATTTTTGGCAAAAAAAAACCATGGACTACCCCCTTTGCTTTTTTTGAAAAAATTATAAAAAAATTGTCTTACACTATCCACCAGAAAAAAATTTCTAATTGAGGCTAATAGAGTTGGCTTTCCAACACAAGAAAAATCAAGTCAATATATTGAAAACTTGGCAAGTTATGACCAAAAAGGTAACGAGTTCTACTAAAAAGTGGCCGGAAAGAGGCAGTAGTAGAACTGCTTACCTTTTTGTTCATAACTTACCTACTTTTCTAGATATTGCCTTGATTTCTATTGCGTTTTATAGCTAATCGTAATGGCTTTAATATTAATTTTGTTTTTTGAAGATAGTGCAAAAAAAATATTTTTGGCAAAAAAAAACCATGGACTACCCCCTTTGCTTTTTTTGAAAAAATTATAAAAAAAATTGTCTTGCACTATAGACCAGAAAAAAATTTCTAATTGATACTAATAGGGTTGGCTTTCCAACACAAGAGAAATCAAGTCAATATATTGAAAACTTGGCAAGTTATGACCAAAAAGGTAACGAGTTCTACTAAAAAGTGGCCGGAAAGAGGCAGTAGTAGAACTGCTTACCTTTTTGTTCATAACTTACCTACTTTTCCAGATATTGCCTTGATTTCTATTGCGTTTTATAGCTAATCGTACTGGCTTTAATACGAATTTTGTTTTTTGAAGATAGTGCAAAAAAAAATACTTTTGGCAAAAAAAAACCATGGACTACCCCCTTTGCTTTTTTTGAAAAAATTATAAAAAAATTGTCTTGCACTATCCACCAGAAAAAAATTTCTAATTGAGGCTAATAGAGTTGGCTTTCCAACACAAGAAAAATCAAGTCAATATATTGAAAACTTGGCAAGTTATGACCAAAAAGGTAACGAGTTCTACTAAAAAGTGGCCGGAAAGAGGCAGTAGTAGAACTGCTTACCTTTTTGTTCATAACTTACCTACTTTTCCAGATATTGCCTTGATTTCTATTGCGTTTTATAGCTAATCGTACTGGCTTTAATACGAATTTTGTTTTTTGAAGATAGTGCAAAAAAAAATACTTTTGGCAAAAAAAAACCATGGACTACCCCCTTTGCTTTTTTTGAAAAAATTATAAAAAAATTGTCTTGCACTATCCACCAGAAAAAAATTTCTAATTGAGGCTAATAGAGTTGGCTTTCCAACACAAGAAAAATCAAGTCAATATATTGAAAACTTGGCAAGTTATGACCAAAAAGGTAACGAGTTCTACTAAAAAGTGGCCGGAAAGAGGCAGTAGTAGAACTGCTTACCTTTTTGTTCATAACTTACCTACTTTTCTAGATATTGCCTTGATTTCTATTGCGTTTTATAGCTAATCGTACTGGCTTTAATACGAATTTTGGTTTTTGAAGATAGTGCAAAAAAAATATTTTTGGCAAAAAAAAACCATGGACTACCCCCTTTGCTTTTTTTGAAAAAATTATAAAAAAAATTGTCTTGCACTATAGACCAGAAAAAAATTTCTAATTGAGGCTAATAGGGTTGGCTTTCCAACACAAGAGAAATCAAGTCAATATATTGAAAACTTGGCAAGTTATGACCAAAAAGGTAACGAGTTCTACTAAAAAGTGGCCGGAAAGAGGCAGTAGTAGAACTGCTTACCTTTTTGTTCATAACTTACCTACTTTTCTAGATATTGCCTTGATTTCTATTGCGTTTTATAGCTAATCGTACTGGCTTTAAAAAGAAATTTGTTTTTTGAAGATAGTGCAAAAAAAATATTTTTGGCAAAAAAAAACCATGGACTACCCCCTTTGCTTTTTTTGAAAAAATTATAAAAAAAATTGTCTTGCACTATAGACCAGAAAAAAATTTCTAATTGAGGCTAATAGAGTTGGCTTTCCAACACAAGAGAAATCAAGTCAATATATTGAAAACTTGGCAAGTTATGACCAAAAAGGTAACGAGTTCTACTAAAAAGTGGCCGGAAAGAGGCAGTAGTAGAACTGCTTACCTTTTTGTTCATAACTTACCTACTTTTCTAGATATTGCCTTGATTTCTATTGCGTTTTATAGCTAATCGTACTGGCTTTAATACGAATTTTGTTTTTTGAAGATAGTGCAAAAAAAATATTTTTGGCAAAAAAAAAACCATGGACTACCCCCTTTGCTTTTTTTGAAAAAATTATAAAAAAATTGTCTTGCACTATCCACCAGAAAAAAATTTCTAATTGAGGCTAATAGGGTTGGCTTTCCAACACAAGAGAAATCAAGTCAATATATTGAAAACTTGGCAAGTTATGACCAAAAAGGTAACGAGTTCTACTAAAAAGTGGCCGGAAAGAGGCAGTAGTAGAACTGCTTACCTTTTTGTTCATAACTTACCTACTTTTCTAGATATTGCCTTGATTTCTATTGCGTTTTATAGCTAATCGTACTGGCTTTAATACGAATTTTGTTTTTTGAAGATAGTGCAAAAAAAAATACTTTTGGCAAAAAAAAACCATGGACTACCCCCTTTGCTTTTTTTGAAAAAATTATAAAAAAATTGTCTTGCACTATCCACCAGAAAAAAATTTCTAATTGAGGCTAATAGAGTTGGCTTTCCAACACAAGAAAAATCAAGTCAATATATTGAAAACTTGGCAAGTTATGACCAAAAAGGTAACGAGTTCTACTAAAAAGTGGCCGGAAAGAGGCAGTAGTAGAACTGCTTACCTTTTTGTTCATAACTTACCTACTTTTCTAGATATTGCCTTGATTTCTATTGCGTTTTATAGCTAATCGTACTGGCTTTAATACGAATTTTGTTTTTTGAAGATAGTGCAAAAAAAATATTTTTGGCAAAAAAAAACCATGGACTACCCCCTTTGCTTTTTTTGAAAAAATTATAAAAAAAATTGTCTTGCACTATAGACCAGAAAAAAATTTCTAATTGAGGCTAATAGGGTTGGCTTTCCAACACAAGAGAAATCAAGTCAATATATTGAAAACTTGGCAAGTTATGACCAAAAAGGTAACGAGTTCTACTAAAAAGTGGCCGGAAAGAGGCAGTAGTAGAACTGCTTACCTTTTTGTTCATAACTTACCTACTTTTCTAGATATTGCCTTGATTTCTATTGCGTTTTATAGCTAATCGTACTGGCTTTAATACGAATTTTGTTTTTTGAAGATAGTGCAAAAAAAAAATACTTTTGGCAAAAAAAAACCATGGACTACCCCCTTTGCTTTTTTTGAAAAAATTATAAAAAAATTGTCTTGCACTATCCACCAGAAAAAAATTTCTAATTGAGGCTAATAGAGTTGGCTTTCCAACACAAGAAAAATCAAGTCAATATATTGAAAACTTGGCAAGTTATGACCAAAAAGGTAACGAGTTCTACTAAAAAGTGGCCGGAAAGAGGCAGTAGTAGAACTGCTTACCTTTTTGTTCATAACTTACCTACTTTTCTAGATATTGCCTTGATTTCTATTGCGTTTTATAGCTAATCGTACTGGCTTTAATACGAATTTTGGTTTTTGAAGATAGTGCAAAAAAAATATTTTTGGCAAAAAAAAACCATGGACTACCCCCTTTGCTTTTTTTGAAAAAATTATAAAAAAAATTGTCTTGCACTATAGACCAGAAAAAAATTTCTAATTGAGGCTAATAGGGTTGGCTTTCCAACACAAGAGAAATCAAGTCAATATATTGAAAACTTGGCAAGTTATGACCAAAAAGGTAACGAGTTCTACTAAAAAGTGGCCGGAAAGAGGCAGTAGTAGAACTGCTTACCTTTTTGTTCATAACTTACCTACTTTTCTAGATATTGCCTTGATTTCTATTGCGTTTTATAGCTAATCGTACTGGCTTTAAAAAGAAATTTGTTTTTTGAAGATAGTGCAAAAAAAATATTTTTGGCAAAAAAAAACCATGGACTACCCCCTTTGCTTTTTTTGAAAAAATGATAAAAAAATTGTCTTGCACTATCCACCAGAAAAAAATTTCTAATTGAGGCTAATAGAGTTGGCTTTCCAACACAAGAAAAATCAAGTCAATATATTGAAAACTTGGCAAGTTATGACCAAAAAGGTAACGAGTTCTACTAAAAAGTGGCCGGAAAGAGGCAGTAGTAGAACTGCTTACCTTTTTGTTCATAACTTACCTACTTTTCTAGATATTGCCTTGATTTCTATTGCGTTTTATAGCTAATCGTACTGGCTTTAATACGAATTTTGTTTTTTGAAGATAGTGCAAAAAAAATATTTTTGGCAAAAAAAAACCATGGACTACCCCCTTTGCTTTTTTTGAAAAAATTATAAAAAAAATTGTCTTGCACTATAGACCAGAAAAAAATTTCTAATTGAGGCTAATAGGGTTGGCTTTCCAACACAAGAGAAATCAAGTCAATATATTGAAAACTTGGCAAGTTATGACCAAAAAGGTAACGAGTTCTACTAAAAAGTGGCCGGAAAGAGGCAGTAGTAGAACTGCTTACCTTTTTGTTCATAACTTACCTACTTTTCTAGATATTGCCTTGATTTCTATTGCGTTTTATAGCTAATCGTACTGGCTTTAATACGAATTTTGTTTTTTGAAGATAGTGCAAAAAAAATACTTTTGGCAAAAAAAAACCATGGACTACCCCCTTTGCTTTTTTTGAAAAAATTATAAAAAAATTGTCTTGCACTATCCACCAGAAAAAAATTTCTAATTGAGGCTAATAGAGTTGGCTTTCCAACACAAGAAAAATCAAGTCAATATATTGAAAACTTGGCAAGTTATGACCAAAAAGGTAACGAGTTCTACTAAAAAGTGGCCGGAAAGAGGCAGTAGTAGAACTGCTTACCTTTTTGTTCATAACTTACCTACTTTTCTAGATATTGCCTTGATTTCTATTGCGTTTTATAGCTAATCGTACTGGCTTTAATACGAATTTTGTTTTTTGAAGATAGTGCAAAAAAAATATTTTTGGCAAAAAAAAAACCATGGACTACCCCCTTTGCTTTTTTTGAAAAAATTATAAAAAAATTGTCTTGCACTATCCACCAGAAAAAAATTTCTAATTGAGGCTAATAGGGTTGGCTTTCCAACACAAGAGAAATCAAGTCAATATATTGAAAACTTGGCAAGTTATGACCAAAAAGGTAACGAGTTCTACTAAAAAGTGGCCGGAAAGAGGCAGTAGTAGAACTGCTTACCTTTTTGTTCATAACTTACCTACTTTTCTAGATATTGCCTTGATTTCTATTGCGTTTTATAGCTAATCGTACTGGCTTTAATACGAATTTTGTTTTTTGAAGATAGTGCAAAAAAAAATACTTTTGGCAAAAAAAAACCATGGACTACCCCCTTTGCTTTTTTTGAAAAAATTATAAAAAAATTGTCTTGCACTATCCACCAGAAAAAAATTTCTAATTGAGGCTAATAGAGTTGGCTTTCCAACACAAGAAAAATCAAGTCAATATATTGAAAACTTGGCAAGTTATGACCAAAAAGGTAACGAGTTCTACTAAAAAGTGGCCGGAAAGAGGCAGTAGTAGAACTGCTTACCTTTTTGTTCATAACTTACCTACTTTTCTAGATATTGCCTTGATTTCTATTGCGTTTTATAGCTAATCGTACTGGCTTTAATACGAATTTTGTTTTTTGAAGATAGTGCAAAAAAAATATTTTTGGCAAAAAAAAACCATGGACTACCCCCTTTGCTTTTTTTGAAAAAATTATAAAAAAAATTGTCTTGCACTATAGACCAGAAAAAAATTTCTAATTGAGGCTAATAGGGTTGGCTTTCCAACACAAGAGAAATCAAGTCAATATATTGAAAACTTGGCAAGTTATGACCAAAAAGGTAACGAGTTCTACTAAAAAGTGGCCGGAAAGAGGCAGTAGTAGAACTGCTTACCTTTTTGTTCATAACTTACCTACTTTTCTAGATATTGCCTTGATTTCTATTGCGTTTTATAGCTAATCGTACTGGCTTTAATACGAATTTTGTTTTTTGAAGATAGTGCAAAAAAAAAATACTTTTGGCAAAAAAAAACCATGGACTACCCCCTTTGCTTTTTTTGAAAAAATTATAAAAAAATTGTCTTGCACTATCCACCAGAAAAAAATTTCTAATTGAGGCTAATAGAGTTGGCTTTCCAACACAAGAAAAATCAAGTCAATATATTGAAAACTTGGCAAGTTATGACCAAAAAGGTAACGAGTTCTACTAAAAAGTGGCCGGAAAGAGGCAGTAGTAGAACTGCTTACCTTTTTGTTCATAACTTACCTACTTTTCTAGATATTGCCTTGATTTCTATTGCGTTTTATAGCTAATCGTACTGGCTTTAATACGAATTTTGGTTTTTGAAGATAGTGCAAAAAAAATATTTTTGGCAAAAAAAAACCATGGACTACCCCCTTTGCTTTTTTTGAAAAAATTATAAAAAAAATTGTCTTGCACTATAGACCAGAAAAAAATTTCTAATTGAGGCTAATAGGGTTGGCTTTCCAACACAAGAGAAATCAAGTCAATATATTGAAAACTTGGCAAGTTATGACCAAAAAGGTAACGAGTTCTACTAAAAAGTGGCCGGAAAGAGGCAGTAGTAGAACTGCTTACCTTTTTGTTCATAACTTACCTACTTTTCTAGATATTGCCTTGATTTCTATTGCGTTTTATAGCTAATCGTACTGGCTTTAAAAAGAAATTTGTTTTTTGAAGATAGTGCAAAAAAAATATTTTTGGCAAAAAAAAACCATGGACTACCCCCTTTGCTTTTTTTGAAAAAATGATAAAAAAATTGTCTTGCACTATCCACCAGAAAAAAATTTCTAATTGAGGCTAATAGAGTTGGCTTTCCAACACAAGAAAAATCAAGTCAATATATTGAAAACTTGGCAAGTTATGACCAAAAAGGTAACGAGTTCTACTAAAAAGTGGCCGGAAAGAGGCAGTAGTAGAACTGCTTACCTTTTTGTTCATAACTTACCTACTTTTCTAGATATTGCCTTGATTTCTATTGCGTTTTATAGCTAATCGTACTGGCTTTAATACGAATTTTGTTTTTTGAAGATAGTGCAAAAAAAATATTTTTGGCAAAAAAAAACCATGGACTACCCCCTTTGCTTTTTTTGAAAAAATTATAAAAAAAATTGTCTTGCACTATAGACCAGAAAAAAATTTCTAATTGAGGCTAATAGGGTTGGCTTTCCAACACAAGAGAAATCAAGTCAATATATTGAAAACTTGGCAAGTTATGACCAAAAAGGTAACGAGTTCTACTAAAAAGTGGCCGGAAAGAGGCAGTAGTAGAACTGCTTACCTTTTTGTTCATAACTTACCTACTTTTCTAGATATTGCCTTGATTTCTATTGCGTTTTATAGCTAATCGTACTGGCTTTAAAAAGAAATTTGTTTTTTGAAGATAGTGGAAAAAAAATATTTTTGGCAAAAAAAAACCATGGACTACCCCCTTTGCTTTTTTTGAAAAAATGATAAAAAAATTGTCTTGCACTATCCACCAGAAAAAAATTTCTAATTGAAGCTAATATAGTTGGCTTTCCAACACAAGAAAAATCAAGTCAATATATTGAAAACTTGGCAAGTTATGACCAAAAAGGTAACGAGTTCTACTAAAAAGTGGCCGGAAAGAGGCAGTAGTAGAACTGCTTACCTTTTTGTTCATAACTTACCTACTTTTCTAGATATTGCCTTGATTTCTATTGCGTTTTATAGCTAATCGTACTGGCTTTAATACGAATTTTGTTTTTTGAAGATAGTGCAAAAAAAATACTTTTGGCAAAAAAAAACCATGGACTACCCCCTTTGCTTTTTTTGAAAAAATTATAAAAAAATTGTCTTGCACTATCCACCAGAAAAAAATTTCTAATTGAGGCTAATAGAGTTGGCTTTCCAACACAAGAAAAATCAAGTCAATATATTGAAAACTTGGCAAGTTATGACCAAAAAGGTAACGAGTTCTACTAAAAAGTGGCCGGAAAGAGGCAGTAGTAGAACTGCTTACCTTTTTGTTCATAACTTACCTACTTTTCTAGATATTGCCTTGATTTCTATTGCGTTTTATAGCTAATCGTACTGGCTTTAATACGAATTTTGTTTTTTGAAGATAGTGCAAAAAAAATACTTTTGGCAAAAAAAAACCATGGACTACCCCCTTTGCTTTTTTTGAAAAAATTATAAAAAAATTGTCTTGCACTATCCACCAGAAAAAAATTTCTAATTGAGGCTAATAGAGTTGGCTTTCCAACACAAGAAAAATCAAGTCAATATATTGAAAACTTGGCAAGTTATGACCAAAAAGGTAACGAGTTCTACTAAAAAGTGACCGGAAAGAGGCAGTAGTAGAACTGCTTACCTTTTTGTTCATAACTTACCTACTTTTCTAGATATTGCCTTGATTTCTATTGCGTTTTATAGCTAATCGTACTGGCTTTAATACGAATTTTGTTTTTTGAAGATAGTGCAAAAAAAATACTTTTGGCAAAAAAAAACCATGGACTACCCCCTTTGCTTTTTTTGAAAAAATTATAAAAAAATTGTCTTGCACTATCCACCAGAAAAAAATTTCTAATTGAGGCTAATAGAGTTGGCTTTCCAACACAAGAAAAATCAAGTCAATATATTGAAAACTTGGCAAGTTATGACCAAAAAGGTAACGAGTTCTACTAAAAAGTGGCCGGAAAGAGGCAGTAGTAGAACTGCTTACCTTTTTGTTCATAACTTACCTACTTTTCTAGATATTGCCTTGATTTCTATTGCGTTTTATAGCTAATCGTACTGGCTTTAATACGAATTTTGTTTTTTGAAGATAGTGCAAAAAAAATATTTTTGGCAAAAAAAAACCATGGACTACCCCCTTTGCTTTTTTTGAAAAAATTATAAAAAAAATTGTCTTGCACTATAGACCAGAAAAAAATTTCTAATTGAGGCTAATAGGGTTGGCTTTCCAACACAAGAGAAATCAAGTCAATATATTGAAAACTTGGCAAGTTATGACCAAAAAGGTAACGAGTTCTACTAAAAAGTGGCCGGAAAGAGGCAGTAGTAGAACTGCTTACCTTTTTGTTCATAACTTACCTACTTTTCTAGATATTGCCTTGATTTCTATTGCGTTTTATAGCTAATCGTACTGGCTTTAAAAAGAAATTTGTTTTTTGAAGATAGTGGAAAAAAAATATTTTTGGCAAAAAAAAACCATGGACTACCCCCTTTGCTTTTTTTGAAAAAATGATAAAAAAATTGTCTTGCACTATCCACCAGAAAAAAATTTCTAATTGAAGCTAATATAGTTGGCTTTCCAACACAAGAAAAATCAAGTCAATATATTGAAAACTTGGCAAGTTATGACCAAAAAGGTAACGAGTTCTACTAAAAAGTGGCCGGAAAGAGGCAGTAGTAGAACTGCTTACCTTTTTGTTCATAACTTACCTACTTTTCTAGATATTGCCTTGATTTCTATTGCGTTTTATAGCTAATCGTACTGGCTTTAATACGAATTTTGTTTTTTGAAGATAGTGCAAAAAAAATACTTTTGGCAAAAAAAAACCATGGACTACCCCCTTTGCTTTTTTTGAAAAAATTATAAAAAAATTGTCTTGCACTATCCACCAGAAAAAAATTTCTAATTGAGGCTAATAGAGTTGGCTTTCCAACACAAGAAAAATCAAGTCAATATATTGAAAACTTGGCAAGTTATGACCAAAAAGGTAACGAGTTCTACTAAAAAGTGGCCGGAAAGAGGCAGTAGTAGAACTGCTTACCTTTTTGTTCATAACTTACCTACTTTTCTAGATATTGCCTTGATTTCTATTGCGTTTTATAGCTAATCGTACTGGCTTTAATACGAATTTTGGTTTTTGAAGATAGTGCAAAAAAAATATTTTTGGCAAAAAAAAAACCATGGATTACCCCCTTTGCTTTTTTTGAAAAAATTATAAAAAAATTGTCTTGCACTATCCACCAGAAAAAAATTTCTAATTGAGGCTAATAGAGTTGGCTTTCCAACACAAGAAAAATCAAGTCAATATATTGAAAACTTGGCAAGTTATGACCAAAAAGGTAACGAGTTCTACTAAAAAGTGGCCGGAAAGAGGCAGTAGTAGAACTGCTTACCTTTTTGTTCATAACTTACCTACTTTTCTAGATATTGCCTTGATTTCTATTGCGTTTTATAGCTAATCGTACTGGCTTTAATACGAATTTTGTTTTTTGAAGATAGTGCAAAAAAAATACTTTTGGCAAAAAAAAACCATGGACTACCCCCTTTGCTTTTTTTGAAAAAATTATAAAAAAATTGTCTTGCACTATCCACCAGAAAAAAATTTCTAATTGAGGCTAATAGAGTTGGCTTTCCAACACAAGAAAAATCAAGTCAATATATTGAAAACTTGGCAAGTTATGACCAAAAAGGTAACGAGTTCTACTAAAAAGTGACCGGAAAGAGGCAGTAGTAGAACTGCTTACCTTTTTGTTCATAACTTACCTACTTTTCTAGATATTGCCTTGATTTCTATTGCGTTTTATAGCTAATCGTACTGGCTTTAATACGAATTTTGTTTTTTGAAGATAGTGCAAAAAAAATACTTTTGGCAAAAAAAAACCATGGACTACCCCCTTTGCTTTTTTTGAAAAAATTATAAAAAAATTGTCTTGCACTATCCACCAGAAAAAAATTTCTAATTGAGGCTAATAGAGTTGGCTTTCCAACACAAGAAAAATCAAGTCAATATATTGAAAACTTGGCAAGTTATGACCAAAAAGGTAACGAGTTCTACTAAAAAGTGGCCGGAAAGAGGCAGTAGTAGAACTGCTTACCTTTTTGTTCATAACTTACCTACTTTTCTAGATATTGCCTTGATTTCTATTGCGTTTTATAGCTAATCGTACTGGCTTTAATACGAATTTTGTTTTTTGAAGATAGTGCAAAAAAAATACTTTTGGCAAAAAAAAACCATGGACTACCCCCTTTGCTTTTTTTGAAAAAATTATAAAAAAATTGTCTTGCACTATCCACCAGAAAAAAATTTCTAATTGAGGCTAATAGAGTTGGCTTTCCAACACAAGAAAAATCAAGTCAATATATTGAAAACTTGGCAAGTTATGACCAAAAAGGTAACGAGTTCTACTAAAAAGTGGCCGGAAAGAGGCAGTAGTAGAACTGCTTACCTTTTTGTTCATAACTTACCTACTTTTCTAGATATTGCCTTGATTTCTATTGCGTTTTATAGCTAATCGTACTGGCTTTAATATTAATTTTGTTTTTTGAAGATAGTGCAAAAAAAATATTTTTGGCAAAAAAAAACCATGGACTACCCCCTTTGGTTTTTTTGAAAAAATTATAAAAAAATTGTCTTGCACTATCCACCAGAAAAAAATTTCTAATTGAGGCTAATAGAGTTGGCTTTCCAACACAAGAAAAATCAAGTCAATATATTGAAAACTTGGCAAGTTATGACCAAAAAGGTAACGAGTTCTACTAAAAAGTGGCCGGAAAGAGGCAGTAGTAGAACTGCTTACCTTTTTGTTCATAACTTACCTACTTTTCTAGATATTGCCTTGATTTCTATTGCGTTTTATAGCTAATCGTACTGGTTTTAATACGAATTTTGTTTTTTGAAGATAGTGCAAAAAAAATATTTTTGGCAAAAAAAAACCATGGACTACCCCCTTTGCTTTTTTTGAAAAAATTATAAAAAAATTGTCTTGCACTATCCACCAGAAAAAAATTTCTAATTGAGGCTAATAGAGTTGGCTTTCCAACACAAGAAAAATCAAGTCAATATATTGAAAACTTGTCAAGTTATGACCAAAAAGGTAACGAGTTCTACTAAAAAGTGGCCGGAAAGAGGCAGTAGTAGAACTGCTTACCTTTTTGTTCATAACTTACCTACTTTTCTAGATATTGCCTTGATTTCTATTGCGTTTTATAGCTAATCGTACTGGTTTTAATACGAATTTTGTTTTTTGAAGATAGTGCAAAAAAAATATTTTTGGCAAAAAAAAACCATGGACTACCCCCTTTGCTTTTTTTGAAAAAATTATAAAAAAATTGTCTTGCACTATCCACCAGAAAAAAATTTCTAATTGAGGCTAATAGAGTTGGCTTTCCAACACAAGAAAAATCAAGTCAATATATTGAAAACTTGGCAAGTTATGACCAAAAAGGTAACGAGTTCTACTAAAAAGTGGCCGGAAAGAGGCAGTAGTAGAACTGCTTACCTTTTTGTTCATAACTTACCTACTTTTCTAGATATTGCCTTGATTTCTATTGCGTTTTATAGCTAATCGTACTGGCTTTAATACGAATTTTGTTTTTTGAAGATAGTGCAAAAAAAATATTTTTGGCAAAAAAAAAACCATGGACTACCCCCTTTGCTTTTTTTGAAAAAATTATAAAAAAATTGTCTTGCACTATCCAAAAGAAAAAAATTTCTAATTGAGGCTAATAGAGTTGGCTTTCCAACACAGGAAAAATCAAGTCAATATATTGAAAACTTGGCAAGTTATGACCAAAAAGGTAACGAGTTCTACTAAAAAGTGGCCGGAAAGAGGCAGTAGTAGAACTGCTTACCTTTTTGTTCATAACTTACCTTCTTTTCTAGACATTGCCTTGATTTCTATTGCGTTTTATAGCTAATCGTACTGGCTTTAATACGAATTTTGTTTTTTGAAGATAGTGCAAAAAAAATATTTTTGGCAAAAAAAAACCATGGACTACCCCCTTTGCTTTTTTTGAAAAAATTATAAAAAAATTGTCTTGCACTATCCACCAGAAAAAAATTTCTAATTGAGGCTAATAGAGTTGGCTTTCCAACACAAGAAAAATCAAGTCAATATATTGAAAACTTGGCAAGTTATGACCAAAAAGGTAACGAGTTCTACTAAAAAGTGGCCGGAAAGACTCAGTAGTAGAACTGCTTACCTTTTTGTTCATAACTTACCTACTTTTCTAGATATTGCCTTGATTTCTATTGCGTTTTATAGCTAATCGTACTGGTTTTAATACGAATTTTGTTTTTTGAAGATAGTGCAAAAAAATATTTTTGGCAAAAAAAAACCATGGACTACCCCCTTTGCTTTTTTTGAAAAAATTATAAAAAAATTGTCTTGCACTATCCACCAGAAAAAAATTTCTAATTGAGGCTAATAGAGTTGGCTTTCCAACACAAGAAAAATCAAGTCAATATATTGAAAACTTGGCAAGTTATGACCAAAAAGGTAACGAGTTCTACTAAAAAGTGGCCGGAAAGACTCAGTAGTAGAACTGCTTACCTTTTTGTTCATAACTTACCTACTTTTCTAGATATTGCCTTGATTTCTATTGCGTTTTATAGCTAATCGTACTGGTTTTAATACGAATTTTGTTTTTTGAAGATAGTGCAAAAAAAATATTTTTGGCAAAAAAAAACCATGGACTACCCCCTTTGCTTTTTTTGAAAAAATTATAAAAAAATTGTCTTACACTATCCACCAGAAAAAAATTTCTAATTGAGGCTAATAGAGTTGGCTTTCCAACACAAGAAAAATCAAGTCAATATATTGAAAACTTGGCAAGTTATGACCAAAAAGGTAACGAGTTCTACTAAAAAGTGGCCGGAAAGAGGCAGTAGTAGAACTGCTTACCTTTTTGTTCATAACTTACCTACTTTTCTAGATATTGCCTTGATTTCTATTGCGTTTTATAGCTAATCGTACTGGCTTTAATACGAATTTTGTTTTTTGAAGATAGTGCAAAAAAAATATTTTTGGCAAAAAAAAACCATGGACTACCCCCTTTGCTTTTTTTGAAAAAATTATAAAAAAATTGTCTTGCACTATCCACCAGAAAAAAATTTCTAATTGAGGCTAATAAAGTTGGCTTTCCAACACAAGAAAAATCAAGTCAATATATTGAAAACTTGGCAAGTTATGACCAAAAAGGTAACGAGTTCTACTAAAAAGTGGCCGGAAAGAGGCAGTAGTAGAACTGCTTACCTTTTTGTTCATAACTTACCTACTTTTCTAGATATTGCCTTGATTTCTATTGCGTTTTATAGCTAATCGTACTGGCTTTAATACGAATTTTGTTTTTTGAAGATAGTGCAAAAAAAATATTTTTGGCAAAAAAAAAACCATGGACTACCCCCTTTGCTTTTTTTGAAAAAATTATAAAAAAATTGTCTTGCACTATCCAAAAGAAAAAAATTTCTAATTGAGGCTAATAGAGTTGGCTTTCCAACACAGGAAAAATCAAGTCAATATATTGAAAACTTGGCAAGTTATGACCAAAAAGGTAACGAGTTCTACTAAAAAGTGGCCGGAAAGAGGCAGAAGTAGAACTGCTTACCTTTTTGTTCATAACTTACCTTCTTTTCTAGACATTGCCTTGATTTCTATTGCGTTTTATAGCTAATCGTACTGGCTTTAATACGAATTTTGTTTTTTGAAGATAGTGCAAAAAAAATATTTTTGGCAAAAAAAAACCATGGACTACCCCCTTTGCTTTTTTTGAAAAAATTATAAAAAAATTGTCTTGCACTATCCAAAAGAAAAAAATTTCTAATTGAGGCTAATAGAGTTGGCTTTCCAACACAGGAAAAATCAAGTCAATATATTGAAAACTTGGCAAGTTATGACCAAAAAGGTAACGAGTTCTACTAAAAAGTGGCCGGAAAGAGGCAGTAGTAGAACTGCTTACCTTTTTGTTCATAACTTACCTTCTTTTCTAGACATTGCCTTGATTTCTATTGCGTTTTATAGCTAATCGTACTGGCTTTAATACGAATTTTGTTTTTTGAAGATAGTGCAAAAAAAATATTTTTGGCAAAAAAAAACCATGGACTACCCCCTTTGCTTTTTTTGAAAAAATTATAAAAAAATTGTCTTGCACTATCCACCAGAAAAAAATTTCTAATTGAGGCTAATAAAGTTGGCTTTCCAACACAAGAAAAATCAAGTCAATATATTGAAAACTTGGCAAGTTATGACCAAAAAGGTAACGAGTTCTACTAAAAAGTGGCCGGAAAGAGGCAGTAGTAGAACTGCTTACCTTTTTGTTCATAACTTACCTACTTTTCTAGATATTGCCTTGATTTCTATTGCGTTTTATAGCTAATCGTACTGGTTTTAATACGAATTTTTTTTTTTGAAGATAGTGCAAAAAAAATATTTTTGGCAAAAAAAAACCATGGACTACCCCCTTTGCTTTTTTTGAAAAAATTATAAAAAAATTGTCTTGCACTATCCACCAGAAAAAAATTTCTAATTGAGGCTAATAGAGTTGGCTTTCCAACACAAGAAAAATCAAGTCAATATATTGAAAACTTGTCAAGTTATGACCAAAAAGGTAACGAGTTCTACTAAAAAGTGGCCGGAAAGAGGCAGTAGTAGAACTGCTTACCTTTTTGTTCATAACTTACCTACTTTTCTAGATATTGCCTTGATTTCTATTGCGTTTTATAGCTAATCGTACTGGCTTTAATATTAATTTTGTTTTTTGAAGATAGTGCAAAAAAAATATTTTTGGCAAAAAAAAACCATGGACTACCCCCTTTGCTTTTTTTGAAAAAATTATAAAAAAATTGTCTTGCACTATCCACCAGAAAAAAATTTCTAATTGAGGCTAATAGAGTTGGCTTTCCAACACAAGAAAAATCAAGTCAATATATTGAAAACTTGGCAAGTTATGACCAAAAAGGTAACGAGTTCTACTAAAAAGTGGCCGGAAAGAGGCAGTAGTAGAACTGCTTACCTTTTTGTTCATAACTTACCTACTTTTCTAGATATTGCCTTGATTTCTATTGCGTTTTATAGCTAATCGTACTGGCTTTAATACGAATTTTGTTTTTTGAAGATAGTGCAAAAAAAATATTTTTGGCAAAAAAAAAACCATGGACTACCCCCTTTGCTTTTTTTGAAAAAATTATAAAAAAATTGTCTTGCACTATCCAAAAGAAAAAAATTTCTAATTGAGGCTAATAGAGTTGGCTTTCCAACACAGGAAAAATCAAGTCAATATATTGAAAACTTGGCAAGTTATGACCAAAAAGGTAACGAGTTCTACTAAAAAGTGGCCGGAAAGAGGCAGTAGTAGAACTGCTTACCTTTTTGTTCATAACTTACCTTCTTTTCTAGACATTGCCTTGATTTCTATTGCGTTTTATAGCTAATCGTACTGGCTTTAATACGAATTTTGTTTTTTGAAGATAGTGCAAAAAAAATATTTTTGGCAAAAAAAAACCATGGACTACCCCCTTTGCTTTTTTTGAAAAAATTATAAAAAAATTGTCTTGCACTATCCACCAGAAAAAAATTTCTAATTGAGGCTAATAGAGTTGGCTTTCCAACACAAGAAAAATCAAGTCAATATATTGAAAACTTGGCAAGTTATGACCAAAAAGGTAACGAGTTCTACTAAAAAGTAGCCGGAAAGACTCAGTAGTAGAACTGCTTACCTTTTTGTTCATAACTTACCTACTTTTCTAGATATTGCCTTGATTTCTATTGCGTTTTATAGCTAATCGTACTGGTTTTAATACGAATTTTGTTTTTTGAAGATAGTGCAAAAAAAATATTTTTGGCAAAAAAAAACCATGGACTACCCCCTTTGCTTTTTTTGAAAAAATTATAAAAAAATTGTCTTACACTATCCACCAGAAAAAAATTTCTAATTGAGGCTAATAGAGTTGGCTTTCCAACACAAGAAAAATCAAGTCAATATATTGAAAACTTGGCAAGTTATGACCAAAAAGGTAACGAGTTCTACTAAAAAGTGGCCGGAAAGAGGCAGTAGTAGAACTGCTTACCTTTTTGTTCATAACTTACCTACTTTTCTAGATATTGCCTTGATTTCTATTGCGTTTTATAGCTAATCGTACTGGCTTTAATACGAATTTTGTTTTTTGAAGATAGTGCAAAAAAAATATTTTTGGCAAAAAAAAACCATGGACTACCCCCTTTGCTTTTTTTGAAAAAATTATAAAAAAATTGTCTTGCACTATCCACCAGAAAAAAATTTCTAATTGAGGCTAATAGAGTTGGCTTTCCAACACAAGAAAAATCAAGTCAATATATTGAAAACTTGGCAAGTTATGACCAAAAAGGTAACGAGTTCTACTAAAAAGTGGCCGGAAAGACTCAGTAGTAGAACTGCTTACCTTTTTGTTCATAACTTACCTACTTTTCTAGATATTGCCTTGATTTCTATTGCGTTTTATAGCTAATCGTACTGGTTTTAATACGAATTTTGTTTTTTGAAGATAGTGCAAAAAAAATATTTTTGGCAAAAAAAAACCATGGACTACCCCCTTTGCTTTTTTTGAAAAAATTATAAAAAAATTGTCTTACACTATCCACCAGAAAAAAATTTCTAATTGAGGCTAATAGAGTTGGCTTTCCAACACAAGAAAAATCAAGTCAATATATTGAAAACTTGGCAAGTTATGACCAAAAAGGTAACGAGTTCTACTAAAAAGTGGCCGGAAAGAGGCAGTAGTAGAACTGCTTACCTTTTTGTTCATAACTTACCTACTTTTCTAGATATTGCCTTGATTTCTATTGCGTTTTATAGCTAATCGTACTGGCTTTAATACGAATTTTGTTTTTTGAAGATAGTGCAAAAAAAATATTTTTGGCAAAAAAAAACCATGGACTACCCCCTTTGCTTTTTTTGAAAAAATTATAAAAAAATTGTCTTGCACTATCCACCAGAAAAAAATTTCTAATTGAGGCTAATAGAGTTGGCTTTCCAACACAAGAAAAATCAAGTCAATATATTGAAAACTTGGCAAGTTATGACCAAAAAGGTAACGAGTTCTACTAAAAAGTGGCCGGAAAGACTCAGTAGTAGAACTGCTTACCTTTTTGTTCATAACTTACCTACTTTTCTAGATATTGCCTTGATTTCTATTGCGTTTTATAGCTAATCGTACTGGTTTTAATACGAATTTTGTTTTTTGAAGATAGTGCAAAAAAAATATTTTTGGCAAAAAAAAACCATGGACTACCCCCTTTGCTTTTTTTGAAAAAATTATAAAAAAATTGTCTTGCACTATCCACCAGAAAAAAATTTCTAATTGAGGCTAATAGAGTTGGCTTTCCAACACAAGAAAAATCAAGTCAATATATTGAAAACTTGGCAAGTTATGACCAAAAAGGTAACGAGTTCTACTAAAAAGTGGCCGGAAAGAGGCAGTAGTAGAACTGCTTACCTTTTTGTTCATAACTTACCTACTTTTCTAGATATTGCCTTGATTTCTATTGCGTTTTATAGCTAATCGTACTGGCTTTAATACGAATTTTGTTTTTTGAAGATAGTGCAAAAAAAATATTTTTGGCAAAAAAAAAACCATGGACTACCCCCTTTGCTTTTTTTGAAAAAATTATAAAAAAATTGTCTTGCACTATCCACCAGAAAAAAATTTCTAATTGAGGCTAATAGAGTTGGCTTTCCAACACAAGAAAAATCAAGTCAATATATTGAAAACTTGGCAAGTTATGACCAAAAAGGTAACGAGTTCTACTAAAAAGTGGCCGGAAAGAGGCAGTAGTAGAACTGCTTACCTTTTTGTTCATAACTTACCTTCTTTTCTAGACATTGCCTTGATTTCTATTGCGTTTTATAGCTAATCGTACTGGCTTTAATACGAATTTTGTTTTTTGAAGATAGTGCAAAAAAAATATTTTTGGCAAAAAAAAACCATGGACTACCCCCTTTGCTTTTTTTGAAAAAATTATAAAAAAATTGTCTTGCACTATCCACCAGAAAAAAATTTCTAATTGAGGCTAATAGAGTTGGCTTTCCAACACAAGAAAAATCAAGTCAATATATTGAAAACTTGGCAAGTTATGACCAAAAAGGTAACGAGTTCTACTAAAAAGTGGCCGGAAAGACTCAGTAGTAGAACTGCTTACCTTTTTGTTCATAACTTACCTACTTTTCTAGATATTGCCTTGATTTCTATTGCGTTTTATAGCTAATCGTACTGGTTTTAATACGAATTTTGTTTTTTGAAGATAGTGCAAAAAAAATATTTTTGGCAAAAAAAAACCATGGACTACCCCCTTTGCTTTTTTTGAAAAAATTATAAAAAAATTGTCTTGCACTATCCACCAGAAAAAAATTTCTAATTGAGGCTAATAGAGTTGGCTTTCCAACACAAGAAAAATCAAGTCAATATATTGAAAACTTGGCAAGTTATGACCAAAAAGGTAACGAGTTCTACTAAAAAGTGGCCGGAAAGAGGCAGTAGTAGAACTGCTTACCTTTTTGTTCATAACTTACCTACTTTTCTAGACATTGCCTTGATTTCTATTGCGTTTTATAGCTAATCGTACTGGCTTTAATACGAATTTTGTTTTTTGAAGATAGTGCAAAAAAAATATTTTTGGCAAAAAAAAAACCATGGACTACCCCCTTTGCTTTTTTTGAAAAAATTATAAAAAAATTGTCTTGCACTATCCACCAGAAAAAAATTTCTAATTGAGGCTAATAGAGTTGGCTTTCCAACACAAGAAAAATCAAGTCAATATATTGAAAACTTGGCAAGTTATGACCAAAAAGGTAACGAGTTCTACTAAAAAGTGGCCGGAAAGAGGCAGTAGTAGAACTGCTTACCTTTTTGTTCATAACTTACCTACTTTTCTAGATATTGCCTTGATTTCTATTGCGTTTTATAGCTAATCGTACTGGCTTTAATACGAATTTTGGTTTTTGAAGATAGTGCAAAAAACATATTTTTGGCAAAAAAAAAACCATGGATTACCCCCTTTGCTTTTTTTGAAAAAATTATAAAAAAATTGTCTTGCACTATCCACCAGAAAAAAATTTCTAATTGAGGCTAATAGAGTTGGCTTTCCAACACAAGAAAAATCAAGTCAATATATTGAAAACTTGGCAAGTTATGACCAAAAAGGTAACGAGTTCTACTAAAAAGTGGCCGGAAAGAGGCAGTAGTAGAACTGCTTACCTTTTTGTTCATAACTTACCTACTTTTCTAGATATTGCCTTGATTTCTATTGCGTTTTATAGCTAATCGTACTGGCTTTAATACGAATTTTGTTTTTTGAAGATAGTGCAAAAAAAATACTTTTGGCAAAAAAAAACCATGGACTACCCCCTTTGCTTTTTTTGAAAAAATTATAAAAAAATTGTCTTGCACTATCCACCAGAAAAAAATTTCTAATTGAGGCTAATAGAGTTGGCTTTCCAACACAAGAAAAATCAAGTCAATATATTGAAAACTTGGCAAGTTATGACCAAAAAGGTAACGAGTTCTACTAAAAATTGGACGGAAAGACTCAGTAGTAGAACTGCTTACCTTTTTGTTCATAACTTACCTACTTTTCTAGATATTGCCTTGATTTCTATTGCGTTTTATAGCTAATCGTACTGGCTTTAATACGAATTTTGTTTTTTGAAGATAGTGCAAAAAAAATACTTTTGGCAAAAAAAAACCATGGACTACCCCCTTTGCTTTTTTTGAAAAAATTATAAAAAAATTGTCTTGCACTATCCACCAGAAAAAAATTTCTAATTGAGGCTAATAGAGTTGGCTTTCCAACACAAGAAAAATCAAGTCAATATATTGAAAACTTGGCAAGTTATGACCAAAAAGGTAACGAGTTCTACTAAAAAGTGGCCGGAAAGAGGCAGTAGTAGAACTGCTTACCTTTTTGTTCATAACTTACCTACTTTTCTAGATATTGCCTTGATTTCTATTGCGTTTTATAGCTAATCGTACTGGCTTTAATATTAATTTTGTTTTTTGAAGATAGTGCAAAAAAAATATTTTTGGCAAAAAAAAACCATGGACTACCCCCTTTGCTTTTTTTGAAAAAATTATAAAAAAATTGTCTTGCACTATCCACCAGAAAAAAATTTCTAATTGAGGCTAATAGAGTTGGCTTTCCAACACAAGAAAAATCAAGTCAATATATTGAAAACTTGGCAAGTTATGACCAAAAAGGTAACGAGTTCTACTAAAAAGTGGCCGGAAAGAGGCAGTAGTAGAACTGCTTACCTTTTTGTTCATAACTTACCTACTTTTCTAGATATTGCCTTGATTTCTATTGCGTTTTATAGCTAATCGTACTGGCTTTAATACGAATTTCGTTTTTTGAAGATAGTGCAAAAAAAATATTTTTGGCAAAAAAAAAACCATGGACTACCCCCTTTGCTTTTTTTGAAAAAATTATAAAAAAATTGTCTTGCACTATCCACCAGAAAAAAATTTCTAATTGAGGCTAATAGAGTTGGCTTTCCAACACAGGAAAAATCAAGTCAATATATTGAAAACTTGGCAAGTTATGACCAAAAAGGTAACGAGTTCTACTAAAAAGTGGCCGGAAAGAGGCAGTAGTAGAACTGCTTACCTTTTTGTTCATAACTTACCTTCTTTTCTAGACATTGCCTTGATTTCTATTGCGTTTTATAGCTAATCGTACTGGCTTTAATACGAATTTTGTTTTTTGAAGATAGTGCAAAAAAAATATTTTTGGCAAAAAAAAACCATGGACTACCCCCTTTGCTTTTTTTGAAAAAATTATAAAAAAATTGTCTTGCACTATCCACCAGAAAAAAATTTCTAATTGAGGCTAATAGAGTTGGCTTTCCAACACAAGAAAAATCAAGTCAATATATTGAAAACTTGGCAAGTTATGACCAAAAAGGTAACGAGTTCTACTAAAAAGTGGCCGGAAAGAGGCAGTAGTAGAACTGCTTACCTTTTTGTTCATAACTTACCTACTTTTCTAGATATTGCCTAGATTTCTATTGCGTTTTATAGCTAATCGTACTGGCTTTAATATTAATTTTGTTTTTTGAAGATAGTGCAAAAAAAATATTTTTGGCAAAAAAAAAGCATGGACTACCCCCTTTGCTTTTTTTGAAAAAATTATACAAAAATTGTCTTGCACTATCCACCAGAAAAAAATTTCTAATTGAGGCTAATAAAGTTGGCTTTCCAACACAAGAAAAATCAAGTCAATATATTGAAAACTTGGCAAGTTATGACCAAAAAGGTAACGAGTTCTACTAAAAAGTGGCCGGAAAGAGGCAGTAGTAGAACTGCTTACCTTTTTGTTCATAACTTACCTACTTTTCTAGATATTGCCTTGATTTCTATTGCGTTTTATAGCTAATCGTACTGGCTTTAATACGAATTTTGTTTTTTGAAGATAGTGCAAAAAAAATATTTTTGGCAAAAAAAAAACATGGACTACCCCCTTTGCTTTTTTTGAAAAAATTATAAAAAAATTGTCTTGCACTATCCACCAGAAAAAAATTTCTAATTGAGGCTAATAAAGTTGGCTTTCCAACACAAGAAAAATCAAGTCAATATATTGAAAACTTGGCAAGTTATGACCAAAAAGGTAACGAGTTCTACTAAAAAGTGGCCGGAAAGAGGCAGTAGTAGAACTGCTTACCTTTTTGTTCATAACTTACCTACTTTTCTAGACATTGCCTGGATTTCTATTGCGTTTTATAGCTAATCGTACTGGCTTTAATACGAATTTTGTTTTTTGAAGATAGTGCAAAAAAAATATTTTTGGCAAAAAAAAACCATGGACTACCCCCTTTGCTTTTTTTGAAAAAATTATAAAAAAATTGTCTTGCACTATCCACCAGAAAAAAATTTCTAATTGAGGCTAATAGAGTTGGCTTTCCAACACAAGAAAAATCAAGTCAATATATTGAAAACTTGGCAAGTTATGACCAAAAAGGTAACGAGTTCTACTAAAAAGTGGCCGGAAAGAGGCAGTAGTAGAACTGCTTACCTTTTTGTTCATAACTTACCTACTTTTCTAGATATTGCCTTGATTTCTATTGCGTTTTATAGCTAATCGTACTGGCTTTAATATTAATTTTGTTTTTTGAAGATAGTGCAAAAAAAATATTTTTGGCAAAAAAAAACCATGGACTACCCCCTTTGCTTTTTTTGAAAAAATTATAAAAAAATTGTCTTGCACTATCCACCAGAAAAAAATTTCTAATTGAGGCTAATAGAGTTGGCTTTTCAACACAAGAAAAATCAAGTCAATATATTGAAAACTTGGCAAGTTATGACCAAAAAGGTAACGAGTTCTACTAAAAAGTGGCCGGAAAGAGGCAGTAGTAGAACTGCTTACCTTTTTGTTCATAACTTACCTACTTTTCTAGATATTTTCTTGATTTCTATTGCGTTTTATAGCTAATCGTACTGGCTTTAATACGAATTTTGTTTTTTGAAGATAGTGCAAAAAAAATATTTTTGGCAAAAAAAAACCATGGACTACCCCCTTTGCTTTTTTTGAAAAAATTATAAAAAAATTGTCTTGCACTATCCACCAGAAAAAAATTTCTAATTGAGGCTAATAGAGTTGGCTTTCCAACACAAGAAAAATCAAGTCAATATATTGAAAACTTGGCAAGTTATGACCAAAAAGGTAACGAGTTCTACTAAAAAGTGGCCGGAAAGAGGCAGTAGTAGAACTGCTTACCTTTTTGTTCATAACTTACCTACTTTTCTAGATATTGCCTTGATTTCTATTGCGTTTTATAGCTAATCGTACTGGCTTTAATACGAATTTTGTTTTTTGAAGATAGTGCAAAAAAAATACTTTTGGCAAAAAAAAACCATGGACTACCCCCTTTGCTTTTTTTGAAAAAATTATAAAAAAATTGTCTTGCACTATCCACCAGAAAAAAATTTCTAATTGAGGCTAATAGAGTTGGCTTTCCAACACAAGAAAAATCAAGTCAATATATTGAAAACTTGGCAAGTTATGACCAAAAAGGTAACGAGTTCTACTAAAAAGTGGCCGGAAAGAGGCAGTAGTAGAACTGCTTACCTTTTTGTTCATAACTTACGTACTTTTCTAGATATTGCCTTGATTTCTATTGCGTTTTATAGCTAATCGTACTGGCTTTAATATTAATTTTGTTTTTTGAAGATAGTGCAAAAAAAATATTTTTGGCAAAAAAAAACCATGGACTACCCCCTTTGCTTTTTTTGAAAAAATTATAAAAAAATTGTCTTGCACTATCCACCAGAAAAAAATTTCTAATTGAGGCTAATAGAGTTGGCTTTCCAACACAAGAAAAATCAAGTCAATATATTGAAAACTTGGCAAGTTATGACCAAAAAGGTAACGAGTTCTACTAAAAAGTGGCCGGAAAGAGGCAGTAGTAGAACTGCTTACCTTTTTGTTCATAACTTACCTACTTTTCTAGATATTGCCTTGATTTCTATTGCGTTTTATAGCTAATCGTACTGGCTTTAATACGAATTTCGTTTTTTGAAGATAGTGCAAAAAAAATATTTTTGGCAAAAAAAAAACCATGGACTACCCCCTTTGCTTTTTTTGAAAAAATTATAAAAAAATTGTCTTGCACTATCCACCAGAAAAAAATTTCTAATTGAGGCTAATAGAGTTGGCTTTCCAACACAAGAAAAATCAAGTCAATATATTGAAAACTTGGCAAGTTATGACCAAAAAGGTAACGAGTTCTACTAAAAAGTGGCCGGAAAGAGGCAGTAGTAGAACTGCTTACCTTTTTGTTCATAACTTACCTACTTTTCTAGATATTTTCTTGATTTCTATTGCGTTTTATAGCTAATCGTACTGGCTTTAATACGAATTTTGTTTTTTGAAGATAGTGCAAAAAAAATATTTTTGGCAAAAAAAAACCATGGACTACCCCCTTTGCTTTTTTTGAAAAAATTATAAAAAAATTGTCTTGCACTATCCACCAGAAAAAAATTTCTAATTGAGGCTAATAGAGTTGGCTTTCCAACACAAGAAAAATCAAGTCAATATATTGAAAACTTGGCAAGTTATGACCAAAAAGGTAACGAGTTCTACTAAAAAGTGGCCGGAAAGAGGCAGTAGTAGAACTGCTTACCTTTTTGTTCATAACTTACCTACTTTTCTAGATATTGCCTTGATTTCTATTGCGTTTTATAGCTAATCGTACTGGCTTTAATACGAATTTTGTTTTTTGAAGATAGTGCAAAAAAAATACTTTTGGCAAAAAAAAACCATGGACTACCCCCTTTGCTTTTTTTGAAAAAATTATAAAAAAATTGTCTTGCACTATCCACCAGAAAAAAATTTCTAATTGAGGCTAATAGAGTTGGCTTTCCAACACAAGAAAAATCAAGTCAATATATTGAAAACTTGGCAAGTTATGACCAAAAAGGTAACGAGTTCTACTAAAAAGTGGCCGGAAAGAGGCAGTAGTAGAACTGCTTACCTTTTTGTTCATAACTTACCTACTTTTCTAGATATTGCCTTGATTTCTATTGCGTTTTATAGCTAATCGTACTGGCTTTAATATTAATTTTGTTTTTTGAAGATAGTGCAAAAAAAATATTTTTGGCAAAAAAAAACCATGGACTACCCCCTTTGCTTTTTTTGAAAAAATTATAAAAAAATTGTCTTGCACTATCCACCAGAAAAAAATTTCTAATTGAGGCTAATAGAGTTGGCTTTCCAACACAGGAAAAATCAAGTCAATATATTGAAAACTTGGCAAGTTATGACCAAAAAGGTAACGAGTTCTACTAAAAAGTGGCCGGAAAGAGGCAGTAGTAGAACTGCTTACCTTTTTGTTCATAACTTACCTTTTTTTCTAGACATTGCCTTGATTTCTATTGCGTTTTATAGCTAATCGTACTGGCTTTAATACGAATTTTGTTTTTTGAAGATAGTGCAAAAAAAATATTTTTGGCAAAAAAAAAAAATGGACTACCCCCTTTGCTTTTTTTGAAAAAATTATAAAAAAATTGTCTTGCGCTATCCACCAGAAAAAAATTTCTAATTGAGGCTAATAGAGTTGGCTTTCCAACACAAGAAAAATCAAGTCAATATATTGAAAACTTGGCAAGTTATGACCAAAAAGGTAACGAGTTCTACTAAAAAGTGGCCGGAAAGACTCAGTAGTAGAACTGCTTACCTTTTTGTTCATAACTTACCTACTTTTCTAGATATTGCCTAGATTTCTATTGCGTTTTATAGCTAATCGTACTGGCTTTAATATTAATTTTGTTTTTTGAAGATAGTGCAAAAAAAATATTTTTGGCAAAAAAAAAGCATGGACTACCCCCTTTGCTTTTTTTGAAAAAATTATACAAAAATTGTCTTGCACTATCCACCAGAAAAAAATTTCTAATTGAGGCTAATAGAGTTGGCTTTCCAACACAAGAAAAATCAAGTCAATATATTGAAAACTTGGCAAGTTATGACCAAAAAGGTAACGAGTTCTACTAAAAAGTGGCCGGAAAGAGGCAGTAGTAGAACTGCTTACCTTTTTGTTCATAACTTACCTACTTTTCTAGATATTGCCTAGATTTCTATTGCGTTTTATAGCTAATCGTACTGGCTTTAATACGAATTTTGTTTTTTGAAGATAGTGCAAAAAAAATATTTTTGGCAAAAAAAAAGCATGGACTACCCCCTTTGCTTTTTTTGAAAAAATTATACAAAAATTGTCTTGCACTATCCACCAGAAAAAAATTTCTAATTGAGGCTAATAAAGTTGGCTTTCCAACACAAGAAAAATCAAGTCAATATATTGAAAACTTGGCAAGTTATGACCAAAAAGGTAACGAGTTCTACTAAAAAGTGGCCGGAAAGAGGCAGTAGTAGAACTGCTTACCTTTTTGTTCATAACTTACCTACTTTTCTAGATATTGCCTTGATTTCTATTGCGTTTTATAGCTAATCGTACTGGCTTTAATACGAATTTTGTTTTTTGAAGATAGTGCAAAAAAAATATTTTTGGCAAAAAAAAAAACATGGACTACCCCCTTTGCTTTTTTTGAAAAAATTATAAAAAAATTGTCTTGCACTATCCACCAGAAAAAAATTTCTAATTGAGGCTAATAAAGTTGGCTTTCCAACACAAGAAAAATCAAGTCAATATATTGAAAACTTGGCAAGTTATGACCAAAAAGGTAACGAGTTCTACTAAAAAGTGGCCGGAAAGAGGCAGTAGTAGAACTGCTTACCTTTTTGTTCATAACTTACCTACTTTTCTAGACATTGCCTGGATTTCTATTTCGTTTTATAGCTAATCGTACTGGCTTTAATACGAATTTTGTTTTTTGAAGATAGTGCAAAAAAAATATTTTTGGCAAAAAAAAACCATGGACTACCCCCTTTGCTTTTTTTGAAAAAATTATAAAAAAATTGTCTTGCACTATCCACCAGAAAAAAATTTCTAATTGAGGCTAATAGAGTTGGCTTTCCAACACAAGAAAAATCAAGTCAATATATTGAAAACTTGGCAAGTTATGACCAAAAAGGTAACGAGTTCTACTAAAAAGTGGCCGGAAAGAGGCAGTAGTAGAACTGCTTACCTTTTTGTTCATAACTTACCTACTTTTCTAGATATTGCCTTGATTTCTATTGCGTTTTATAGCTAATCGTACTGGCTTTAATATTAATTTTGTTTTTTGAAGATAGTGCAAAAAAAATATTTTTGGCAAAAAAAAACCATGGACTACCCCCTTTGCTTTTTTTGAAAAAATTATAAAAAAATTGTCTTGCACTATCCACCAGAAAAAAATTTCTAATTGAGGCTAATAGAGTTGGCTTTTCAACACAAGAAAAATCAAGTCAATATATTGAAAACTTGGCAAGTTATGACCAAAAAGGTAACGAGTTCTACTAAAAAGTGGCCGGAAAGAGGCAGTAGTAGAACTGCTTACCTTTTTGTTCATAACTTACCTACTTTTCTAGATATTTTCTTGATTTCTATTGCGTTTTATAGCTAATCGTACTGGCTTTAATACGAATTTTGTTTTTTGAAGATAGTGCAAAAAAAATATTTTTGGCAAAAAAAAACCATGGACTACCCCCTTTGCTTTTTTTGAAAAAATTATAAAAAAATTGTCTTGCACTATCCACCAGAAAAAAATTTCTAATTGAGGCTAATAGAGTTGGCTTTCCAACACAAGAAAAATCAAGGCAATATATTGAAAACTTGGCAAGTTATGACCAAAAAGGTAACGAGTTCTACTAAAAAGTGGCCGGAAAGAGGCAGTAGTAGAACTGCTTACCTTTTTGTTCATAACTTACCTACTTTTCTAGATATTGCCTTGATTTCTATTGCGTTTTATAGCTAATCGTACTGGCTTTAATATTAATTTTGTTTTTTGAAGATAGTGCAAAAAAAATATTTTTGGCAAAAAAAACCATGGACTACCCCCTTTGCTTTTTTTGAAAAAATTATAAAAAAATTGTCTTGCACTATCCACCAGAAAAAAATTTCTAATTGAGGCTAATAGAGTTGGCTTTTCAACACAAGAAAAATCAAGTCAATATATTGAAAACTTGGCAAGTTATGACCAAAAAGGTAACGAGTTCTACTAAAAAGTGGCCGGAAAGAGGCAGTAGTAGAACTGCTTACCTTTTTGTTCATAACTTACCTACTTTTCTAGATATTGCCTTGATTTCTATTGCGTTTTATAGCTAATCGTACTGGCTTTAATACGAATTTTGTTTTTTGAAGATAGTGCAAAAAAAATATTTTTGGCAAAAAAAAACCATGGACTACCCCCTTTGCTTTTTTTGAAAAAATTATAAAAAAATTGTCTTGCACTATCCACCAGAAAAAAATTTCTAATTGAGGCTAATAGAGTTGGCTTTCCAACACAAGAAAAATCAAGTCAATATATTGAAAACTTGGCAAGTTATGACCAAAAAGGTAACGAGTTCTACTAAAAAGTGGCCGGAAAGAGGCAGTAGTAGAACTGCTTACCTTTTTGTTCATAACTTACCTACTTTTCTAGATATTGCCTTGATTTCTATTGCGTTTTATAGCTAATCGTACTGGCTTTAATACGAATTTTGTTTTTTGAAGATAGTGCAAAAAAAATATTTTTGGCAAAAAAAAACCATGGACTACCCCCTTTGCTTTTTTTGAAAAAATTATAAAAAAATTGTCTTGCACTATCCACCAGAAAAAAATTTCTAATTGAGGCTAATAGAGTTGGCTTTCCAACACAAGAAAAATCAAGTCAATATATTGAAAACTTGGCAAGTTATGACCAAAAAGGTAACGAGTTCTACTAAAAAGTGGCCGGAAAGAGGCAGTAGTAGAACTGCTTACCTTTTTGTTCATAACTTACCTACTTTTCTAGATATTGCCTTGATTTCTATTGCGTTTTATAGCTAATCGTACTGGCTTTAATACGAATTTTGTTTTTTGAAGATAGTGCAAAAAAAATATTTTTGGCAAAAAAAAACCATGGACTACCCCCTTTGCTTTTTTTGAAAAAATTATAAAAAAATTGTCTTGCACTATCCACCAGAAAAAAATTTCTAATTGAGGCTAATAGAGTTGGCTTTCCAACACAAGAAAAATCAAGTCAATATATTGAAAACTTGGCAAGTTATGACCAAAAAGGTAACGAGTTCTACTAAAAAGTGGCCGGAAAGAGGCAGTAGTAGAACTGCTTACCTTTTTGTTCATAACTTACCTACTTTTCTAGATATTGCCTTGATTTCTATTGCGTTTTATAGCTAATCGTACTGGCTTTAATATTAATTTTGTTTTTTGAAGATAGTGCAAAAAAAATATTTTTGGCAAAAAAAAACCATGGACTACCCCCTTTGCTTTTTTTGAAAAAATTATAAAAAAATTGTCTTGCACTATCCACCAGAAAAAAATTTCTAATTGAGGCTAATAGAGTTGGCTTTTCAACACAAGAAAAATCAAGTCAATATATTGAAAACTTGGCAAGTTATGACCAAAAAGGTAACGAGTTCTACTAAAAAGTGGCCGGAAAGAGGCAGTAGTAGAACTGCTTACCTTTTTGTTCATAACTTACCTACTTTTCTAGATATTGCCTTGATTTCTATTGCGTTTTATAGCTAATCGTACTGGCTTTAATACGAATTTTGTTTTTTGAAGATAGTGCAAAAAAAATATTTTTGGCAAAAAAAAAACATGGACTACCCCCTTTGCTTTTTTTGAAAAAATTATAAAAAAAATGTCTTGCACTATCCACCAGAAAAAAATTTCTAATTGAGGCTAATAAAGTTGGCTTTCCAACACAAGAAAAATCAAGTCAATATATTGAAAACTTGGCAAGTTATGACCAAAAAGGTAACGAGTTCTACTAAAAAGTGGCCGGAAAGAGGCAGTAGTAGAACTGCTTACCTTTTTGTTCATAACTTACCTACTTTTCTAGATATTGCCTTGATTTCTATTGCGTTTTATAGCTAATCGTACTGGCTTTAATATTAATTTTGTTTTTTGAAGATAGTGCAAAAAAAAAATTTTTGGCAAAAAAAAACCATGGACTACCCCCTTTGCTTTTTTTGAAAAAATTATAAAAAAATTGTCTTGCACTATCCACCAGAAAAAAATTTCTAATTGAGGCTAATAGAGTTGGCTTTTCAACACAAGAAAAATCAAGTCAATATATTGAAAACTTGGCAAGTTATGACCAAAAAGGTAACGAGTTCTACTAAAAAGTGGCCGGAAAGAGGCAGTAGTAGAACTGCTTACCTTTTTGTTCATAACTTACCTACTTTTATAGATATTGCCTTGATTTCTATTGCGTTTTATAGCTAATCGTACTGGCTTTAATACGAATTTTGTTTTTTGAAGATAGTGCAAAAAAAATATTTTTGGCAAAAAAAAACCATGGACTACCCCCTTTGCTTTTTTTGAAAAAATTATAAAAAAATTGTCTTGCACTATCCACCAGAAAAAAATTTCTAATTGAGGCTAATAGAGTTGGCTTTCCAACACAAGAAAAATCAAGTCAATATATTGAAAACTTGGCAAGTTATGACCAAAAAGGTAACGAGTTCTACTAAAAAGTGGCCGGAAAGAGGCAGTAGTAGAACTGCTTACCTTTTTGTTCATAACTTACCTACTTTTCTAGATATTGCCTTGATTTCTATTGCGTTTTATAGCTAATCGTACTGGCTTTAATAAGAATTTTGTTTTTTGAAGATAGTGCAAAAAAAATATTTTTGGCAAAAAAAAACCATGGACTACCCCCTTTGCTTTTTTTGAAAAAATTATAAAAAAATTGTCTTGCACTATCCACCAGAAAAAAATTTCTAATTGAGGCTAATAGAGTTGGCTTTCCAACACAAGAAAAATCAAGTCAATATATTGAAAACTTGGCAAGTTATGACCAAAAAGGTAACGAGTTCTACTAAAAAGTGGCCGGAAAGAGGCAGTAGTAGAACTGCTTACCTTTTTGTTCATAACTTACCTACTTTTCTAGATATTGCCTTGATTTCTATTGCGTTTTATAGCTAATCGTACTGGCTTTAATACGAATTTTGTTTTTTGAAGATAGTGCAAAAAAAATATTTTTGGCAAAAAAAAACCATGGACTACCCCCTTTGCTTTTTTTGAAAAAATTATAAAAAAATTGTCTTGCACTATCCACCAGAAAAAAATTTCTAATTGAGGCTAATAGAGTTGGCTTTCCAACACAAGAAAAATCAAGTCAATATATTGAAAACTTGGCAAGTTATGACCAAAAAGGTAACGAGTTCTACTAAAAAGTGGCCGGAAAGAGGCAGTAGTAGAACTGCTTACCTTTTTGTTCATAACTTACCTACTTTTCTAGATATTGCCTTGATTTCTATTGCGTTTTATAGCTAATCGTACTGGCTTTAATACGAATTTTGTTTTTTGAAGATAGTGCAAAAAAAATATTTTTGGCAAAAAAAAACCATGGACTACCCCCTTTGCTTTTTTTGAAAAAATTATAAAAAAATTGTCTTGCACTATCCACCAGAAAAAAATTTCTAATTGAGGCTAATAGAGTTGGCTTTCCAACACAAGAAAAATCAAGTCAATATATTGAAAACTTGGCAAGTTATGACCAAAAAGGTAACGAGTTCTACTAAAAAGTGGCCGGAAAGAGGCAGTAGTAGAACTGCTTACCTTTTTGTTCATAACTTACCTACTTTTCTAGATATTGCCTTGATTTCTATTGCGTTTTATAGCTAATCGTACTGGCTTTAATACGAATTTTGTTTTTTGAAGATAGTGCAAAAAAAATATTTTTGGCAAAAAAAAACCATGGACTACCCCCTTTGCTTTTTTTGAAAAAATTATAAAAAAATTGTCTTGCACTATCCACCAGAAAAAAATTTCTAATTGAGGCTAATAGAGTTGGCTTTTCAACACAAGAAAAATCAAGTCAATATATTGAAAACTTGGCAAGTTATGACCAAAAAGGTAACGAGTTCTACTAAAAAGTGGCCGGAAAGAGGCAGTAGTAGAACTGCTTACCTTTTTGTTCATAACTTACCTACTTTTCTAGATATTGCCTTGATTTCTATTGCGTTTTATAGCTAATCGTACTGGCTTTAATACAAATTTTGTTTTTTGAAGATAGTGCAAAAAAAATATTTTTGGCAAAAAAAAACCATGGACTACCCCCTTTGCTTTTTTTGAAAAAATTATAAAAAAATTGTCTTGCACTATCCACCAGAAAAAAATTTCTAATTGAGGCTAATACTCTGTTCAGACATAAAAGTTAATGAAGTCAATTAAGTTTTAAATTGTGTGACTGATTTGGGTGTTCACACATATTCAATTAAGTTTACGCAATTAAGCATTTGACAACTGAAAATATTGACGGTTTTTTTTTGAAAATATGTTTGAGTATTTATAAAATATAAAACGAAAAGAAAGTCAAATTTAAAAAAAAAAAATGTTTTGAAGGCAAGCTATTGATTAAAAGAAATTAGTTATTTAAAAATTATTTTCAATAACAATTTTATAAAATTTATTTACCGGTTACTTCGGCTGCCATTTCTTTTTTATGACATTTATTTTTAAATTTATTTACGTTTTCTTTTTTTAGTACTGAAAATATCAACTTTGCTCACTTTTGAGATGATATTTAATGGCTCAAGAAAGAGTTGCATTTTGATTTTGACTTCATTAACGTGCAATCAATTTTTAATTGCGCAATTATTGAATGGAAATTTGTATGGTAAATTGAGCTCAATTAAGGCGATAATTGCGTAAAATGCTTAATTGCTCAATTAACGTGTATGTCTGAACAGCCTATAATAGAGTTGGCTTTCCAACACAAGAAAAATCAAGTCAATATATTGAAAACTTGGCAAGTTATGACCAAAAAGGTAACGAGTTCTACTAAAAAGTGGCCGGAAAGAGGCAGTAGTAGAACTGCTTACCTTTTTGTTCATAACTTACCTACTTTTCTAGATATTGCCTTGATTTCTATTGCGTTTTATAGCTAATCGTACTGGCTTTAATACGAATTTTGTTTTTTGAAGATAGTGCAAAAAAAATATTTTTGGCAAAAAAAAAACCATGGACTACCCCCTTTGCTTTTTTTGAAAAAATTATAAAAAAATTGTCTTGCACTATCCACCAGAAAAAAATTTCTAATTGAGGCTAATAGGGTTGGCTTTCCGACACAAGAGAAATCAAGTCAATATATTGAAAACTTGGCAAGTTATGACCAAAAAGGTAACGAGTTCTACTAAAAAGTGGCCGGAAAGAGGCAGTAGTAGAACTGCTTACCTTTTTGTTCATAACTTACCTACTTTTCTAGATATTGCCTTGATTTCTATTGCGTTTTATAGCTAATCGTACTGGCTTTAATACGAATTTTGTTTTTTGAAGATAGTGCAAAAAAAATATTTTGGGCAAAAAAAAACCATGGACTACCCCCTTTGCTTTTTTTGAAAAAATTATAAAAAAATTGTCTTGCACTATCCACCAGAAAAAAATTTCTAATTGAGGCTAATAAAGTTGGCTTTCCAACACAAGAAAAATCAAGTCAATATATTGAAAACTTGGCAAGTTATGACCAAAAAGGTAACGAGTTCTACTAAAAAGTGGCCGGAAAGAGGCAGTAGTAGAACTGCTTACCTTTTTGTTCATAACTTACCTACTTTTCTAGATATTGCCTTGATTTCTATTGCGTTTTATAGCTAATCGTACTGGCTTTAATACGAATTTTGTTTTTTGAAGATAGTGCAAAAAAAATATTTTTGGCAAAAAAAAAAACATGGACTACCCCCTTTGCTTTTTTTGAAAAAATTATAAAAAAATTGTCTTGCACTATCCACCAGAAAAAAATTTCTAATTGAGGCTAATAAAGTTGGCTTTCCAACACAAGAAAAATCAAGTCAATATATTGAAAACTTGGCAAGTTATGACCAAAAAGGTAACGAGTTCTACTAAAAAGTGGCCGGAAAGAGGCAGTAGTAGAACTGCTTACCTTTTTGTTCATAACTTACCTACTTTTCTAGACATTGCCTTGATTTCTATTGCGTTTTATAGCTAATCGTACTGGCTTTAATACGAATTTTGTTTTTTGAAGATAGTGCAAAAAAAATATTTTTGGCAAAAAAAAACCATGGACTACCCCCTTTGCTTTTTTTGAAAAAATTATAAAAAAATTGTCTTGCACTATCCACCAGAAAAAAATTTCTAATTGAGGCTAATAGAGTTGGCTTTCCAACACAAGAAAAATCAAGTCAATATATTGAAAACTTGGCAAGTTATGACCAAAAAGGTAACGAGTTCTACTAAAAAGTGGCCGGAAAGAGGCAGTAGTAGAACTGCTTACCTTTTTGTTCATAACTTACCTACTTTTCTAGATATTGCCTTGATTTCTATTGCGTTTTATAGCTAATCGTACTGGCTTTAATATTAATTTTGTTTTTTGAAGATAGTGCAAAAAAAATATTTTTGGCAAAAAAAAACCATGGACTACCCCCTTTGCTTTTTTTGAAAAAATTATAAAAAAATTGTCTTGCACTATCCACCAGAAAAAAATTTCTAATTGAGGCTAATAGAGTTGGCTTTTCAACACAAGAAAAATCAAGTCAATATATTGAAAACTTGGCAAGTTATGACCAAAAAGGTAACGAGTTCTACTAAAAAGTGGCCGGAAAGAGGCAGTAGTAGAACTGCTTACCTTTTTGTTCATAACTTACCTACTTTTCTAGATATTGCCTTGATTTCTATTGCGTTTTATAGCTAATCGTACTGGCTTTAATACGAATTTTGTTTTTTGAAGATAGTGCAAAAAAAATATTTTTGGCAAAAAAAAAAACATGGACTACCCCCTTTGCTTTTTTTGAAAAAATTATAAAAAAAATGTCTTGCACTATCCACCAGAAAAAAATTTCTAATTGAGGCTAATAAAGTTGGCTTTCCAACACAAGAAAAATCAAGTCAATATATTGAAAACTTGGCAAGTTATGACCAAAAAGGTAACGAGTTCTACTAAAAAGTGGCCGGAAAGAGGCAGTAGTAGAACTGCTTACCTTTTTGTTCATAACTTACCTACTTTTCTAGATATTGCCTTGATTTCTATTGCGTTTTATAGCTAATCGTACTGGCTTTAATATTAATTTTGTTTTTTGAAGATAGTGCAAAAAAAATATTTTTGGCAAAAAAAAACCATGGACTACCCCCTTTGCTTTTTTTGAAAAAATTATAAAAAAATTGTCTTGCACTATCCACCAGAAAAAAATTTCTAATTGAGGCTAATAGAGTTGGCTTTTCAACACAAGAAAAATCAAGTCAATATATTGAAAACTTGGCAAGTTATGACCAAAAAGGTAACGAGTTCTACTAAAAAGTGGCCGGAAAGAGGCAGTAGTAGAACTGCTTACCTTTTTGTTCATAACTTACCTACTTTTATAGATATTGCCTTGATTTCTATTGCGTTTTATAGCTAATCGTACTGGCTTTAATACGAATTTTGTTTTTTGAAGATAGTGCAAAAAAAATATTTTTGGCAAAAAAAAACCATGGACTACCCCCTTTGCTTTTTTTGAAAAAATTATAAAAAAATTGTCTTGCACTATCCACCAGAAAAAAATTTCTAATTGAGGCTAATAGAGTTGGCTTTCCAACACAAGAAAAATCAAGTCAATATATTGAAAACTTGGCAAGTTATGACCAAAAAGGTAACGAGTTCTACTAAAAAGTGGCCGGAAAGAGGCAGTAGTAGAACTGCTTACCTTTTTGTTCATAACTTACCTACTTTTCTAGATATTGCCTTGATTTCTATTGCGTTTTATAGCTAATCGTACTGGCTTTAATACGAATTTTGTTTTTTGAAGATAGTGCAAAAAAAATATTTTTGGCAAAAAAAAACCATGGACTACCCCCTTTGCTTTTTTTGAAAAAATTATAAAAAAATTGTCTTGCACTATCCACCAGAAAAAAATTTCTAATTGAGGCTAATAGAGTTGGCTTTCCAACACAAGAAAAATCAAGTCAATATATTGAAAACTTGGCAAGTTATGACCAAAAAGGTAACGAGTTCTACTAAAAAGTGGCCGGAAAGAGGCAGTAGTAGAACTGCTTACCTTTTTGTTCATAACTTACCTACTTTTCTAGATATTGCCTTGATTTCTATTGCGTTTTATAGCTAATCGTACTGGCTTTAATACGAATTTTGTTTTTTGAAGATAGTGCAAAAAAAATATTTTTGGCAAAAAAAAACCATGGACTACCCCCTTTGCTTTTTTTGAAAAAATTATAAAAAAATTGTCTTGCACTATCCACCAGAAAAAAATTTCTAATTGAGGCTAATAGAGTTGGCTTTCCAACACAAGAAAAATCAAGTCAATATATTGAAAACTTGGCAAGTTATGACCAAAAAGGTAACGAGTTCTACTAAAAAGTGGCCGGAAAGAGGCAGTAGTAGAACTGCTTACCTTTTTGTTCATAACTTACCTACTTTTCTAGATATTGCCTTGATTTCTATTGCGTTTTATAGCTAATCGTACTGGCTTTAATACGAATTTTGTTTTTTGAAGATAGTGCAAAAAAAATATTTTTGGCAAAAAAAAACCATGGACTACCCCCTTTGCTTTTTTTGAAAAAATTATAAAAAAATTGTCTTGCACTATCCACCAGAAAAAAATTTCTAATTGAGGCTAATAGAGTTGGCTTTCCAACACAAGAAAAATCAAGTCAATATATTGAAAACTTGGCAAGTTATGACCAAAAAGGTAACGAGTTCTACTAAAAAGTGGCCGGAAAGAGGCAGTAGTAGAACTGCTTACCTTTTTGTTCATAACTTACCTACTTTTCTAGATATTGCCTTGATTTCTATTGCGTTTTATAGCTAATCGTACTGGCTTTAATACGAATTTTGTTTTTTGAAGATAGTGCAAAAAAAATATTTTGGGCAAAAAAAAACCATGGACTACCCCCTTTGCTTTTTTTGAAAAAATTATAAAAAAATTGTCTTGCACTATCCACCAGAAAAAAATTTCTAATTGAGGCTAATAGAGTTGGCTTTTCAACACAAGAAAAATCAAGTCAATATATTGAAAACTTGGCAAGTTATGACCAAAAAGGTAACGAGTTCTACTAAAAAGTGGCCGGAAAGAGGCAGTAGTAGAACTGCTTACCTTTTTGTTCATAACTTACCTACTTTTCTAGATATTGCCTTGATTTCTATTGCGTTTTATAGCTAATCGTACTGGCTTTAATACGAATTTTGTTTTTTGAAGATAGTGCAAAAAAAATATTTTTGGCAAAAAAAAACCATGGACTACCCCCTTTGCTTTTTTTGAAAAAATTATAAAAAAATTGTCTTGCACTATCCACCAGAAAAAAATTTCTAATTGAGGCTAATAGAGTTGGCTTTCCAACACAAGAAAAATCAAGTCAATATATTGAAAACTTGGCAAGTTATGACCAAAAAGGTAACGAGTTCTACTAAAAAGTGGCCGGAAAGAGGCAGTAGTAGAACTGCTTACCTTTTTGTTCATAACTTACCTACTTTTCTAGATATTGCCTTGATTTCTATTGCGTTTTATAGCTAATCGTACTGGCTTTAATACAAATTTTGTTTTTTGAAGATAGTGCAAAAAAAATATTTTTGGCAAAAAAAAACCATGGACTACCCCCTTTGCTTTTTTTGAAAAAATTATAAAAAAATTGTCTTGCACTATCCACCAGAAAAAAATTTCTAATTGAGGCTAATAGAGTTGGCTTTCCAACACAAGAAAAATCAAGTCAATATATTGAAAACTTGGCAAGTTATGACCAAAAAGGTAACGAGTTCTACTAAAAAGTGGCCGGAAAGAGGCAGTAGTAGAACTGCTTACCTTTTTGTTCATAACTTACCTACTTTTCTAGATATTGCCTTGATTTCTATTGCGTTTTATAGCTAATCGTACTGGCTTTAATACGAATTTTGTTTTTTGAAGATAGTGCAAAAAAAATATTTTTGGCAAAAAAAAACCATGGACTACCCCCTTTGCTTTTTTTGAAAAAATTATAAAAAAATTGTCTTGCACTATCCACCAGAAAAAAATTTCTAATTGAGGCTAATAGAGTTGGCTTTCCAACACAAGAAAAATCAAGTCAATATATTGAAAACTTGGCAAGTTATGACCAAAAAGGTAACGAGTTCTACTAAAAAGTGGCCGGAAAGAGGCAGTAGTAGAACTGCTTACCTTTTTGTTCATAACTTACCTACTTTTCTAGATATTGCCTTGATTTCTATTGCGTTTTATAGCTAATCGTACTGGCTTTAATACGAATTTTGTTTTTTGAAGATAGTGCAAAAAAAATATTTTGGGCAAAAAAAAACCATGGACTACCCCCTTTGCTTTTTTTGAAAAAATTATAAAAAAATTGTCTTGCACTATCCACCAGAAAAAAATTTCTAATTGAGGCTAATAGAGTTGGCTTTTCAACACAAGAAAAATCAAGTCAATATATTGAAAACTTGGCAAGTTATGACCAAAAAGGTAACGAGTTCTACTAAAAAGTGGCCGGAAAGAGGCAGTAGTAGAACTGCTTACCTTTTTGTTCATAACTTACCTACTTTTCTAGATATTGCCTTGATTTCTATTGCGTTTTATAGCTAATCGTACTGGCTTTAATACGAATTTTGTTTTTTGAAGATAGTGCAAAAAAAATATTTTTGGCAAAAAAAAACCATGGACTACCCCCTTTGCTTTTTTTGAAAAAATTATAAAAAAATTGTCTTGCACTATCCACCAGAAAAAAATTTCTAATTGAGGCTAATAGAGTTGGCTTTCCAACACAAGAAAAATCAAGTCAATATATTGAAAACTTGGCAAGTTATGACCAAAAAGGTAACGAGTTCTACTAAAAAGTGGCCGGAAAGAGGCAGTAGTAGAACTGCTTACCTTTTTGTTCATAACTTACCTACTTTTCTAGATATTGCCTTGATTTCTATTGCGTTTTATAGCTAATCGTACTGGCTTTAATACAAATTTTGTTTTTTGAAGATAGTGCAAAAAAAATATTTTTGGCAAAAAAAAACCATGGACTACCCCCTTTGCTTTTTTTGAAAAAATTATAAAAAAATTGTCTTGCACTATCCACCAGAAAAAAATTTCTAATTGAGGCTAATAGAGTTGGCTTTCCAACACAAGAAAAATCAAGTCAATATATTGAAAACTTGGCAAGTTATGACCAAAAAGGTAACGAGTTCTACTAAAAAGTGGCCGGAAAGAGGCAGTAGTAGAACTGCTTACCTTTTTGTTCATAACTTACCTACTTTTCTAGACATTGCCTTGATTTCTATTGCGTTTTATAGCTAATCGTACTGGCTTTAATACGAATTTTGTTTTTTGAAGATAGTGCAAAAAAAATATTTTTGGCAAAAAAAAACCATGGACTACCCCCTTTGCTTTTTTTGAAAAAATTATAAAAAAATTGTCTTGCACTATCCACCAGAAAAAAATTTCTAATTGAGGCTAATAGAGTTGGCTTTCCAACACAAGAAAAATCAAGTCAATATATTGAAAACTTGGCAAGTTATGACCAAAAAGGTAACGAGTTCTACTAAAAAGTGGCCGGAAAGAGGCAGTAGTAGAACTGCTTACCTTTTTGTTCATAACTTACCTACTTTTCTAGACATTGCCTTGATTTCTATTGCGTTTTATAGCTAATCGTACTGGCTTTAATACGAATTTTGTTTTTTGAAGATAGTGCAAAAAAAATATTTTTGGCAAAAAAAAACCATGGACTACCCCCTTTGCTTTTTTTGAAAAAATTATAAAAAAATTGTCTTGCACTATCCACCAGAAAAAAATTTCTAATTGAGGCTAATAGGGTTGGCTTTCCAATACAAGAGAAATCAAGTCAATATATTGAAAACTTGGCAAGTTATGCCCAAAAAGGTAACGAGTTCTACTAAAAAGTGGCCGGAAAGAGGCAGTAGTAGAACTGCTTACCTTTTTGTTCATAACTTACCTACTTTTCTAGATATTGCCTTGATTTCTATTGCGTTTTATAGCTAATCGTACTGGCTTTATTACGAATTTTGTTTTTTGAAGATAGTGCAAAAAAAATATTTTTGGCAAAAAAAAAACCATGGACTACCTCCTTTGCTTTTTTTGAAAAAATTATAAAAAAATTGTCTTGCACTATCCACCAGAAAAAAATTTCTAATTGAGGCTAATAGAGTTGGCTTTCCAACACAAGAAAAATCAAGTCAATATATTGAAAACTTGGCAAGTTATGACCAAAAAGGTAACGAGTTCTACTAAAAAGTGGCCGGAAAGAGGCAGTAGTAGAACTGCTTACCTTTTTGTTCATAACTTACCTACTTTTCTAGACATTGCCTTGATTTCTATTGCGTTTTATAGCTAATCGTACTGGCTTTAATACGAATTTTGTTTTTTGAAGATAGTGCAAAAAAAATATTTTTGGCAAAAAAAAACCATGGACTACCCCCTTTGCTTTTTTTGAAAAAATTATAAAAAAATTGTCTTGCACTATCCACCAGAAAAAAATTTCTAATTGAGGCTAATAGAGTTGGCTTTCCAACACAAGAAAAATCAAGTCAATATATTGAAAACTTGGCAAGTTATGACCAAAAAGGTAACGAGTTCTACTAAAAAGTGGCCGGAAAGAGGCAGTAGTAGAACTGCTTACCTTTTTGTTCATAACTTACCTACTTTTCCAGACATTGCCTTGATTTCTATTGCGTTTTATAGCTAATCGTACTGGCTTTAATACGAATTTTGTTTTTTGAAGATAGTGCAAAAAAAATATTTTTGGCAAAAAAAAACCATGGACTACCCCCTTTGCTTTTTTTGAAAAAATTATAAAAAAATTGTCTTGCACTATCCACCAGAAAAAAATTTCTAATTGAGGCTAATAGGGTTGGCTTTCCAATACAAGAGAAATCAAGTCAATATATTGAAAACTTGGCAAGTTATGCCCAAAAAGGTAACGAGTTCTACTAAAAAGTGGCCGGAAAGAGGCAGTAGTAGAACTGCTTACCTTTTTGTTCATAACTTACCTACTTTTCTAGATATTGCCTTGATTTCTATTGCGTTTTATAGCTAATCGTACTGGCTTTATTACGAATTTTGTTTTTTGAAGATAGTGCAAAAAAAATATTTTTGGCAAAAAAAAAACCATGGACTACCTCCTTTGCTTTTTTTGAAAAAATTATAAAAAAATTGTCTTGCACTATCCACCAGAAAAAAATTTCTAATTGAGGCTAATAGAGTTGGCTTTCCAACACAAGAAAAATCAAGTCAATATATTGAAAACTTGGCAAGTTATGACCAAAAAGGTAACGAGTTCTACTAAAAAGTGGCCGGAAAGAGGCAGTAGTAGAACTGCTTACCTTTTTGTTCATAACTTACCTACTTTTCTAGACATTGCCTTGATTTCTATTGCGTTTTATAGCTAATCGTACTGGCTTTAATACGAATTTTGTTTTTTGAAGATAGTGCAAAAAAAATATTTTTGGCAAAAAAAAACCATGGACTACCCCCTTTGCTTTTTTTGAAAAAATTATAAAAAAAATTGTCTTGCACTATCCAAAAGAAAAAAATTTCTAATTGAGGCTAATAGAGTTGGCTTTCCAACACAGGAAAAATCAAGTCAATATATTGAAAACTTGGCAAGTTATGACCAAAAAGGTAACGAGTTCTACTAAAAAGTGGCCGGAAAGAGGCAGTAGTAGAACTGCTTACCTTTTTGTTCATAACTTACCTACTTTTCTAGACATTGCCTTGATTTCTATTGCGTTTTATAGCTAATCGTACTGGCTTTAATACGAATTTTGTTTTTTGAAGATAGTGCAAAAAAAATATTTTTGGCAAAAAAAAACCATGGACTACCCCCTTTGCTTTTTTTGAAAAAATTATAAAAAAATTGTCTTGCACTATCCACCAGAAAAAAATTTCTAATTGAGGCTAATAGAGTTGGCTTTCAAACACAAGAAAAATCAAGTCAATATATTGAAAACTTGGCAAGTTATGACCAAAAAGGTAACGAGTTCTACTAAAAAGTGGCCGGAAAGAGGCAGTAATAGAACTGCTTACCTTTTTGTTCATAACTTACCTACTTTTCTAGATATTGCCTTGATTTCTATTGCGATTTATAGCTAATCGTACTGGCTTTATTACGAATTTTGTTTTTTGAAGATAGTGCAAAAAAAATATTTTTGGCAAAAAAAAAACCATGGACTACCCCCTTTGCTTTTTTTGAAAAAATTATAAAAAAATTGTCTTGCACTATCCACCAGAAAAAAATTTCTAATTGAGGCTAATAGGGTTGGCTTTCCAACACAAGAGAAATCAAGTCAATATATTGAAAACTTGGCAAGTTATGACCAAAAAGGTAACGAGTTCTACTAAAAAGTGGCCGGAAAGAGGCAGTAGTAGAACTGCTTACCTTTTTGTTCATAACTTACCTACTTTTCTAGACATTGCCTTGATTTCTATTGCGTTTTATAGCTAATCGTACTGGCTTTAATACGAATTTTGTTTTTTGAAGATAGTGCAAAAAAAATATTTTTGGCAAAAAAAAACCATGGACTACCCCCTTTGCTTTTTTTGAAAAAATTATAAAAAAATTGTCTTGCACTATCCACCAGAAAAAAATTTCTAATTGAGGCTAATAGAGTTGGCTTTCCAACACAAGAAAAATCAAGTCAATATATTGAAAACTTGGCAAGTTATGACCAAAAAGGTAACGAGTTCTACTAAAAAGTGGCCGGAAAGAGGCAGTAGTAGAACTGCTTACCTTTTTGTTCATAACTTACCTACTTTTCTAGACATTGCCTTGATTTCTATTGCGTTTTATAGCTAATCGTACTGGCTTTAATACGAATTTTGTTTTTTGAAGATAGTGCAAAAAAAATATTTTTGGCAAAAAAAAACCATGGACTACCCCCTTTGCTTTTTTTGAAAAAATTATAAAAAAATTGTCTTGCACTATCCACCAGAAAAAAATTTCTAATTGAGGCTAATAGGGTTGGCTTTCCAACACAAGAGAAATCAAGTCAATATATTGAAAACTTGGCAAGTTATGACCAAAAAGGTAACGAGTTCTACTAAAAAGTGGCCGGAAAGAGGCAGTAGTAGAACTGCTTACCTTTTTGTTCATAACTTACCTACTTTTCTAGACATTGCCTTGATTTCTATTGCGTTTTATAGCTAATCGTACTGGCTTTAATACGAATTTTGTTTTTTGAAGATAGTGCAAAAAAAATATTTTTGGCAAAAAAAAACCATGGACTACCCCCTTTGCTTTTTTTGAAAAAATTATAAAAAAATTGTCTTGCACTATCCACCAGAAAAAAATTTCTAATTTAGGCTAATAGAGTTGGCTTTCCAACACAAGAAAAATCAAGTCAATATATTGAAAACTTGGCAAGTTATGACCAAAAAGGTAACGAGTTCTACTAAAAAGTGGCCGGAAAGAGGCAGTAGTAGAACTGCTTACCTTTTTGTTCATAACTTACCTACTTTTCTAGATATTGCCTTGATTTCTATTGCGTTTTATAGCTAATCGTACTGGCTTTATTACGAATTTTGTTTTTTGAAGATAGTGCAAAAAAAAATATTTTTGGCAAAAAAAAAACCATGGACTACCCCCTTTGCTTTTTTTGAAAAAATTATAAAAAAATTGTCTTGCACTATCCACCAGAAAAAAATTTCTAATTGAGGCTAATAGGGTTGGCTTTCCAACACAAGAGAAATCAAGTCAATATATTGAAAACTTGGCAAGTTATGACCAAAAAGGTAACGAGTTCTACTAAAAAGTGGCCGGAAAGAGGCAGTAGTAGAACTGCTTACCTTTTTGTTCATAACTTACCTACTTTTCTAGATATTGCCTTGATTTCTATTGCGTTTTATAGCTAATCGTACTGGCTTTAATATTAATTTTGTTTTTTGAAGATAGTGCAAAAAAAATATTTTTGGCAAAAAAAACCATGGACTACCCCCTTTGCTTTTTTTGAAAAAATTATAAAAAAATTGTCTTGCACTATCCACCAGAAAAAAATTTCTAATTGAGGCTAATAGAGTTGGCTTTCCAACACAAGAAAAATCAAGTCAATATATTGAAAACTTGGCAAGTTATGACCAAAAAGGTAACGAGTTCTACTAAAAAGTGGCCGGAAAGAGGCAGTAGTAGAACTGCTTACCTTTTTGTTCATAACTTACCTACTTTTCTAGATATTGCCTTGATTTCTATTGCGTTTTATAGCTAATCGTACTGGCTTTAATATTAATTTTGTTTTTTGAAGATAGTGCAAAAAAAATATTTTTGGCAAAAAAAACCATGGACTACCCCCTTTGCTTTTTTTGAAAAAATTATAAAAAAATTGTCTTGCACTATCCACCAGAAAAAAATTTCTAATTGAGGCTAATAGGGTTGGCTTTCCAACACAAGAGAAATCAAGTCAATATATTGAAAACTTGGCAAGTTATGACCAAAAAGGTAACGAGTTCTACTAAAAAGTGGCCGGAAAGAGGCAGTAGTAGAACTGCTTACCTTTTTGTTCATAACTTACCTACTTTTCTAGATATTGCCTTGATTTCTATTGCATTTTATAGCTAATCGTACTGGCTTTAATATTAATTTTGTTTTTTGAAGATAGTGCAAAAAAAATATTTTTGGCAAAAAAAAACCATGGACTACCCCCTTTGCTTTTTTTGAAAAAATTATAAAAAAATTGTCTTGCACTATCCACTAGAAAAAAATTTCTAATTGAGGCTAATAGGGTTGGCTTTCCAACACAAGAGAAATCAAGTCAATATATTGAAAACTTGGCAAGTTATGACCAAAAAGGTAACGAGTTCTACTAAAAAGTGGCCGGAAAGAGGCAGTAGTAGAACTGCTTACCTTTTTGTTCATAACTTACCTACTTTTCTAGATATTGCCTTGATTTCTATTGCGTTTTATAGCTAATCGTACTGGCTTTAATACGAATTTTGTTTTTTGAAGATAGTGCAAAAAAAATATTTTTGGCAAAAAAAAACCATGGACTACCCCCTTTGCTTTTTTTGAAAAAATTATAAAAAAATTGTCTTGCACTATCCACCAGAAAAAAATTTCTAATTGAGGCTAATAGGGTTGGCTTTCCAACACAAGAAAAATCAAGTCAATATATTGAAAACTTGGCAAGTTATGACCAAAAAGGTAACGAGTTCTACTAAAAAGTGGCCGGAAAGAGGCAGTAGTAGAACTGCTTACCTTTTTGTTCATAACTTACCTACTTTTCTAGATATTGCCTTGATTTCTATTGCGTTTTATAGCAAATCGTACTGGCTTTAATATTAATTTTGTTTTTTGAAGATAGTGCAAAAAAAATATTTTTGGCAAAAAAAAACCATGGACTACCCCCTTTGCTTTTTTTGAAAAAATTATAAAAAAATTGTCTTGCACTATCCACCAGAAAAAAATTTCTAATTGAGGCTAATAGAGTTGGCTTTCCAACACAAGAAAAATCAAGTCAATATATTGAAAACTTGGCAAGTTATGACCAAAAAGGTAACGAGTTCTACTAAAAAGTGGCCGGAAAGAGGCAGTAGTAGAACAGCTTACCTTTTTGTTCATAACTTACCTACTTTTCTAGATATTGCCTTGATTTCTATTGCGTTTTATAGCTAATCGTACTGGCTTTAATACGAATTTTGTTTTTTGAAGATAGTGCAAAAAAAATATTTTTGGCAAAAAAAAACCATGGACTACCCCCTTTGCTTTTTTTGAAAAAATTATAAAAAAATTGTCTTGCACTATCCACCAGAAAAAAATTTCTAATTGAGGCTAATAGAGTTGGCTTTCCAACACAAGAAAAATCAAGTCAATATATTGAAAACTTGGCAAGTTATGACCAAAAAGGTAACGAGTTCTACTAAAAAGTGGCCGGAAAGAGGCAGTAGTAGAACTGCTTACCTTTTTGTTCATAACTTACCTACTTTTCTAGATATTGCCTTGATTTCTATTGCGTTTTATAGCTAATCGTACTGGCTTTAATATTAATTTTGTTTTTTGAAGATAGTGCAAAAAAAATACTTTTGGCAAAAAAAAACCATGGACTACCCCCTTTGCTTTTTTTGAAAAAATTATAAAAAAATTGTCTTGCACTATCCACCAGAAAAAAATTTCTAATTGATGCTAATAGAGTTGGCTTTCCAACACAAGAAAAATCAAGTCAATATATTGAAAACTTGGCAAGTTATGACCAAAAAGGTAACGAGTTCTACTAAAAAGTGGCCGGAAAGAGGCAGTAGTAGAACTGCTTACCTTTTTGTTCATAACTTACCTACTTTTCTAGATATTGCCTTGATTTCTATTGCGTTTTATAGATAATCGTACTGGCTTTAATACGAATTTTGTTTTTTGAAGATAGTGCAAAAAAAATATTTTTGGCAAAAAAAAACCATGGACTACCCCCTTTGCTTTTTTTGAAAAAATTATAAAAAAATTGTCTTGCACTATCCACCAGAAAAAAATTTCTAATTGAGGCTAATAGAGTTGGCTTTCCAACACAAGAAAAATCAAGTCAATATATTGAAAACTTGGCAAGTTATGACCAAAAAGGTAACGAGTTCTACTAAAAAGTGGCCGGAAAGAGGCAGTAGTAGAACTGCTTACCTTTTTGTTCATAACTTACCTACTTTTCTAGATATTGCGTTGATTTCTATTGCGTTTTATAGCTAATCGTACTGGCTTTAATATTAATTTTGTTTTTTGAAGATAGTGCAAAAAAAATACTTTTGGCAAAAAAAAACCATGGACTACCCCCTTTGCTTTTTTTGAAAAAATTATAAAAAAATTGTCTTGCACTATCCACCAGAAAAAAATTTCTAATTGAGGCTAATAGAGTTGGCTTTCCAACACAAGAAAAATCAAGTCAATATATTGAAAACTTGGCAAGTTATGACCAAAAAGGTAACGAGTTCTACTAAAAAGTGGCCGGAAAGAGGCAGTAGTAGAACTGCTTACCTTTTTGTTCATAACTTACCTACTTTTCTAGATATTGCCTTGATTTCTATTGCGTTTTATAGCGAATCGTACTGGCTTTAATACGAATTTTGTTTTTTGAAGATAGTGCAAAAAAAATTTTTTTGGCAAAAAAAAACCATGGACTACCCCCTTTGCTTTTTTTGAAAAAATTATAAAAAAATTGTCTTGCACTATCGACCAGAAAAAAATTTCTAATTGAGGCTAATAGAGTTGGCTTTCCAACACAAGAAAAATCAAGTCAATATATTGAAAACTTGGCAAGTTATGACCAAAAAGGTAACGAGTTCTACTAAAAAGTGGCCGGAAAGAGGCAGTAGTAGAACTGCTTACCTTTTCGTTCATAACTTACCTACTTTTCTAGATATTGCCTTGATTTCTATTGCGTTTTATAGCGAATCGTACTGGCTTTAATACGAATTTTGTTTTTTGAAGATAGTGCAAAAAAAATTTTTTTGGCAAAAAAAAACCATGGACTACCCCCTTTGCTTTTTTTGAAAAAATTATAAAAAAATTGTCTTGCACTATCGACCAGAAAAAAATTTCTAATTGAGGCTAATACGGTTGGCTTTCCAACACAAGAGAAATCAAGTCAATATATTGAAAACTTGGCAAGTTATGACCAAAAAGGTAACGAGTTCTACTAAAAAGTGGCCGGAAAGAGGCAGTAGTAGAACTGCTTACCTTTTTGTTCATAACTTACCTACTTTTCTAGACATTGCCTTGATTTCTATTGCGTTTTATAGCTAATCGTACTGGCTTTAATACGAATTTTGTTTTTTGAAGATAGTGCAAAAAAAATATTTTTGGCAAAAAAAAACCATGGACTACCCCCTTTGCTTTTTTTGAAAAAATTATAAAAAAATTGTCTTACACTATCCACCAGAAAAAAATTTCTAATTGATGCTAATAGAGTTGGCTTTAAAACACAAGAAAAATCAAGTCAATATATTGAAAACTTGGCAAGTTATGACCAAAAAGGTAACGAGTTCTACTAAAAAGTGGCCGGAAAGAGGCAGTAGTAGAACTGCTTACCTTTTTGTTCATAACTTACCTACTTTTCTAGATATTGCCTTGATTTCTATTGCGTTTTATAGCTAATCGTACTGGCTTTAATACGAATTTTGTTTTTTGAAGATAGTGCAAAAAAAATATTTTTGGCAAAAAAAAACCATGGACTACCCCCTTTGCTTTTTTTGAAAAAATTATAAAAAAATTGTCTTGCACTATCGACCAGAAAAAAACTTCTAATTGAGGCTAATAGGGTTGGCTTTCCAACACAAGAGAAATCAAGTCAATATATTGAAAACTTGGCAAGTTATGACCAAAAAGGTAACGAGTTCTACTAAAAAGTGGCCGGAAAGAGGCAGTAGTAGAACTGCTTACCTTTTTGTTCATAACTTACCTACTTTTCTAGATATTGCCTTGATTTCTATTGCGTTTTATAGCTAATCGTACTGGCTTTAATATTAATTTTGTTTTTTGAAGATAGTGCAAAAAAAATATTTTTGGCAAAAAAAAACCATGGACTACCCCCTTTGCTTTTTTTGAAAAAATTATAAAAAAATTGTCTTACACTATCCACCAGAAAAAAATTTCTAATTGATGCTAATAGAGTTGGCTTTAAAACACAAGAAAAATCAAGTCAATATATTGAAAACTTGGCAAGTTATGACCAAAAAGGTAACGAGTTCTACTAAAAAGTGGCCGGAAAGAGGCAGTAGTAGAACTGCTTACCTTTTTGTTCATAACTTACCTACTTTTCTAGATATTGCCTTGATTTCTATTGCGTTTTATAGCTAATCGTACTGGCTTTAATACGAATTTTGTTTTTTGAAGATAGTGCAAAAAAAATATTTTTGGCAAAAAAAAACCATGGACTACCCCCTTTGCTTTTTTTGAAAAAATTATAAAAAAATTGTCTTGCACTATCGACCAGAAAAAAACTTCTAATTGAGGCTAATAGGGTTGGCTTTCCAACACAAGAGAAATCAAGTCAATATATTGAAAACTTGGCAAGTTATGACCAAAAAGGTAACGAGTTCTACTAAAAAGTGGCCGGAAAGAGGCAGTAGTAGAACTGCTTACCTTTTTGTTCATAACTTACCTACTTTTCTAGATATTGCCTTGATTTCTATTGCGTTTTATAGCTAATCGTACTGGCTTTAATATTAATTTTGTTTTTTGAAGATAGTGCAAAAAAAATATTTTTGGCAAAAAAAAACCATGGACTACCCCCTTTGCTTTTTTTGAAAAAATTATAAAAAAATTGTCTTACACTATCCACCAGAAAAAAATTTCTAATTGATGCTAATAGAGTTGGCTTTAAAACACAAGAAAAATCAAGTCAATATATTGAAAACTTGGCAAGTTATGACCAAAAAGGTAACGAGTTCTACTAAAAAGTGGCCGGAAAGAGGCAGTAGTAGAACTGCTTACCTTTTTGTTCATAACTTACCTACTTTTCTAGATATTGCCTTGATTTCTATTGCGTTTTATAGCTAATCGTACTGGCTTTAATACGAATTTTGTTTTTTGAAGATAGTGCAAAAAAAATATTTTTGGCAAAAAAAAACCATGGACTACCCCCTTTGCTTTTTTTGAAAAAATTATAAAAAAATTGTCTTGCACTATCGACCAGAAAAAAACTTCTAATTGAGGCTAATAGGGTTGGCTTTCCAACACAAGAGAAATCAAGTCAATATATTGAAAACTTGGCAAGTTATGACCAAAAAGGTAACGAGTTCTACTAAAAAGTGGCCGGAAAGAGGCAGTAGTAGAACTGCTTACCTTTTTGTTCATAACTTACCTACTTTTCTAGATATTGCCTTGATTTCTATTGCGTTTTATAGCTAATCGTACTGGCTTTAATATTAATTTTGTTTTTTGAAGATAGTGCAAAAAAAATATTTTTGGCAAAAAAAAACCATGGACTACCCCCTTTGCTTTTTTTGAAAAAATTATAAAAAAATTGTCTTACACTATCCACCAGAAAAAAATTTCTAATTGAGGCTAATAGAGTTGGCTTTCCAACACAAGAAAAATCAAGTCAATATATTGAAAACTTGGCAAGTTATGACCAAAAAGGTAACGAGTTCTACTAAAAAGTGGCCGGAAAGAGGCAGTAGTAGAACTGCTTACCTTTTTGTTCATAACTTACCTACTTTTCTAGATATTGCCTTGATTTCTATTGCGTTTTATAGCTAATCGTAATGGCTTTAATATTAATTTTGTTTTTTGAAGATAGTGCAAAAAAAATATTTTTGGCAAAAAAAAACCATGGACTACCCCCTTTGCTTTTTTTGAAAAAATTATAAAAAAAATTGTCTTGCACTATAGACCAGAAAAAAATTTCTAATTGATACTAATAGGGTTGGCTTTCCAACACAAGAGAAATCAAGTCAATATATTGAAAACTTGGCAAGTTATGACCAAAAAGGTAACGAGTTCTACTAAAAAGTGGCCGGAAAGAGGCAGTAGTAGAACTGCTTACCTTTTTGTTCATAACTTACCTACTTTTCCAGATATTGCCTTGATTTCTATTGCGTTTTATAGCTAATCGTACTGGCTTTAATACGAATTTTGTTTTTTGAAGATAGTGCAAAAAAAAATACTTTTGGCAAAAAAAAACCATGGACTACCCCCTTTGCTTTTTTTGAAAAAATTATAAAAAAATTGTCTTGCACTATCCACCAGAAAAAAATTTCTAATTGAGGCTAATAGAGTTGGCTTTCCAACACAAGAAAAATCAAGTCAATATATTGAAAACTTGGCAAGTTATGACCAAAAAGGTAACGAGTTCTACTAAAAAGTGGCCGGAAAGAGGCAGTAGTAGAACTGCTTACCTTTTTGTTCATAACTTACCTACTTTTCCAGATATTGCCTTGATTTCTATTGCGTTTTATAGCTAATCGTACTGGCTTTAATACGAATTTTGTTTTTTGAAGATAGTGCAAAAAAAAATACTTTTGGCAAAAAAAAACCATGGACTACCCCCTTTGCTTTTTTTGAAAAAATTATAAAAAAATTGTCTTGCACTATCCACCAGAAAAAAATTTCTAATTGAGGCTAATAGAGTTGGCTTTCCAACACAAGAAAAATCAAGTCAATATATTGAAAACTTGGCAAGTTATGACCAAAAAGGTAACGAGTTCTACTAAAAAGTGGCCGGAAAGAGGCAGTAGTAGAACTGCTTACCTTTTTGTTCATAACTTACCTACTTTTCTAGATATTGCCTTGATTTCTATTGCGTTTTATAGCTAATCGTACTGGCTTTAATACGAATTTTGGTTTTTGAAGATAGTGCAAAAAAAATATTTTTGGCAAAAAAAAACCATGGACTACCCCCTTTGCTTTTTTTGAAAAAATTATAAAAAAAATTGTCTTGCACTATAGACCAGAAAAAAATTTCTAATTGAGGCTAATAGGGTTGGCTTTCCAACACAAGAGAAATCAAGTCAATATATTGAAAACTTGGCAAGTTATGACCAAAAAGGTAACGAGTTCTACTAAAAAGTGGCCGGAAAGAGGCAGTAGTAGAACTGCTTACCTTTTTGTTCATAACTTACCTACTTTTCTAGATATTGCCTTGATTTCTATTGCGTTTTATAGCTAATCGTACTGGCTTTAAAAAGAAATTTGTTTTTTGAAGATAGTGCAAAAAAAATATTTTTGGCAAAAAAAATATTTTTGGCAAAAAAAAACCATGGACTACCCCCTTTGCTTTTTTTGAAAAAATTATAAAAAAAATTGTCTTGCACTATAGACCAGAAAAAAATTTCTAATTGAGGCTAATAGAGTTGGCTTTCCAACACAAGAGAAATCAAGTCAATATATTGAAAACTTGGCAAGTTATGACCAAAAAGGTAACGAGTTCTACTAAAAAGTGGCCGGAAAGAGGCAGTAGTAGAACTGCTTACCTTTTTGTTCATAACTTACCTACATTTCTAGATATTGCCTTGATTTCTATTGCGTTTTATAGCTAATCGTACTGGCTTTAATACGAATTTTGTTTTTTGAAGATAGTGCAAAAAAAATACTTTTGGCAAAAAAAAACCATGGACTACCCCCTTTGCTTTTTTTGAAAAAATTATAAAAAAATTGTCTTGCACTATCCACCAGAAAAAAATTTCTAATTGAGGCTAATAGAGTTGGCTTTCCAACACAAGAAAAATCAAGTCAATATATTGAAAACTTGGCAAGTTATGACCAAAAAGGTAACGAGTTCTACTAAAAAGTGGCCGGAAAGAGGCAGTAGTAGAACTGCTTACCTTTTTGTTCATAACTTACCTACTTTTCTAGATATTGCCTTGATTTCTATTGCGTTTTATAGCTAATCGTACTGGCTTTAATACGAATTTTGTTTTTTGAAGATAGTGCAAAAAAAAATACTTTTGGCAAAAAAAAACCATGGACTACCCCCTTTGCTTTTTTTGAAAAAATTATAAAAAAATTGTCTTGCACTATCCACCAGAAAAAAATTTCTAATTGAGGCTAATAGGGTTGGCTTTCCAACACAAGAGAAATCAAGTCAATATATTGAAAACTTGGCAAGTTATGACCAAAAAGGTAACGAGTTCTACTAAAAAGTGGCCGGAAAGAGGCAGTAGTAGAACTGCTTACCTTTTTGTTCATAACTTACCTACTTTTCTAGATATTGCCTTGATTTCTATTGCGTTTTATAGCTAATCGTACTGGCTTTAATACGAATTTTGTTTTTTGAAGATAGTGCAAAAAAAAATACTTTTGGCAAAAAAAAACCATGGACTACCCCCTTTGCTTTTTTTGAAAAAATTATAAAAAAATTGTCTTGCACTATCCACCAGAAAAAAATTTCTAATTGAGGCTAATAGAGTTGGCTTTCCAACACAAGAAAAATCAAGTCAATATATTGAAAACTTGGCAAGTTATGACCAAAAAGGTAACGAGTTCTACTAAAAAGTGGCCGGAAAGAGGCAGTAGTAGAACTGCTTACCTTTTTGTTCATAACTTACCTACTTTTCTAGATATTGCCTTGATTTCTATTGCGTTTTATAGCTAATCGTACTGGCTTTAATACGAATTTTGTTTTTTGAAGATAGTGCAAAAAAAATATTTTTGGCAAAAAAAAACCATGGACTACCCCCTTTGCTTTTTTTGAAAAAATTATAAAAAAAATTGTCTTGCACTATAGACCAGAAAAAAATTTCTAATTGAGGCTAATAGGGTTGGCTTTCCAACACAAGAGAAATCAAGTCAATATATTGAAAACTTGGCAAGTTATGACCAAAAAGGTAACGAGTTCTACTAAAAAGTGGCCGGAAAGAGGCAGTAGTAGAACTGCTTACCTTTTTGTTCATAACTTACCTACTTTTCTAGATATTGCCTTGATTTCTATTGCGTTTTATAGCTAATCGTACTGGCTTTAATATTAATTTTGTTTTTTGAAGATAGTGCAAAAAAAATATTTTTGGCAAAAAAAAACCATGGACTACCCCCTTTGCTTTTTTTGAAAAAATTATAAAAAAATTGTCTTACACTATCCACCAGAAAAAAATTTCTAATTGAGGCTAATAGAGTTGGCTTTCCAACACAAGAAAAATCAAGTCAATATATTGAAAACTTGGCAAGTTATGACCAAAAAGGTAACGAGTTCTACTAAAAAGTGGCCGGAAAGAGGCAGTAGTAGAACTGCTTACCTTTTTGTTCATAACTTACCTACTTTTCTAGATATTGCCTTGATTTCTATTGCGTTTTATAGCTAATCGTAATGGCTTTAATATTAATTTTGTTTTTTGAAGATAGTGCAAAAAAAATATTTTTGGCAAAAAAAAACCATGGACTACCCCCTTTGCTTTTTTTGAAAAAATTATAAAAAAAATTGTCTTGCACTATAGACCAGAAAAAAATTTCTAATTGATACTAATAGGGTTGGCTTTCCAACACAAGAGAAATCAAGTCAATATATTGAAAACTTGGCAAGTTATGACCAAAAAGGTAACGAGTTCTACTAAAAAGTGGCCGGAAAGAGGCAGTAGTAGAACTGCTTACCTTTTTGTTCATAACTTACCTACTTTTCCAGATATTGCCTTGATTTCTATTGCGTTTTATAGCTAATCGTACTGGCTTTAATACGAATTTTGTTTTTTGAAGATAGTGCAAAAAAAAATACTTTTGGCAAAAAAAAACCATGGACTACCCCCTTTGCTTTTTTTGAAAAAATTATAAAAAAATTGTCTTGCACTATCCACCAGAAAAAAATTTCTAATTGAGGCTAATAGAGTTGGCTTTCCAACACAAGAAAAATCAAGTCAATATATTGAAAACTTGGCAAGTTATGACCAAAAAGGTAACGAGTTCTACTAAAAAGTGGCCGGAAAGAGGCAGTAGTAGAACTGCTTACCTTTTTGTTCATAACTTACCTACTTTTCCAGATATTGCCTTGATTTCTATTGCGTTTTATAGCTAATCGTACTGGCTTTAATACGAATTTTGTTTTTTGAAGATAGTGCAAAAAAAAATACTTTTGGCAAAAAAAAACCATGGACTACCCCCTTTGCTTTTTTTGAAAAAATTATAAAAAAATTGTCTTGCACTATCCACCAGAAAAAAATTTCTAATTGAGGCTAATAGAGTTGGCTTTCCAACACAAGAAAAATCAAGTCAATATATTGAAAACTTGGCAAGTTATGACCAAAAAGGTAACGAGTTCTACTAAAAAGTGGCCGGAAAGAGGCAGTAGTAGAACTGCTTACCTTTTTGTTCATAACTTACCTACTTTTCTAGATATTGCCTTGATTTCTATTGCGTTTTATAGCTAATCGTACTGGCTTTAATACGAATTTTGGTTTTTGAAGATAGTGCAAAAAAAATATTTTTGGCAAAAAAAAACCATGGACTACCCCCTTTGCTTTTTTTGAAAAAATTATAAAAAAAATTGTCTTGCACTATAGACCAGAAAAAAATTTCTAATTGAGGCTAATAGGGTTGGCTTTCCAACACAAGAGAAATCAAGTCAATATATTGAAAACTTGGCAAGTTATGACCAAAAAGGTAACGAGTTCTACTAAAAAGTGGCCGGAAAGAGGCAGTAGTAGAACTGCTTACCTTTTTGTTCATAACTTACCTACTTTTCTAGATATTGCCTTGATTTCTATTGCGTTTTATAGCTAATCGTACTGGCTTTAATACGAATTTTGTTTTTTGAAGATAGTGCAAAAAAAAAATACTTTTGGCAAAAAAAAACCATGGACTACCCCCTTTGCTTTTTTTGAAAAAATTATAAAAAAATTGTCTTGCACTATCCACCAGAAAAAAATTTCTAATTGAGGCTAATAGAGTTGGCTTTCCAACACAAGAAAAATCAAGTCAATATATTGAAAACTTGGCAAGTTATGACCAAAAAGGTAACGAGTTCTACTAAAAAGTGGCCGGAAAGAGGCAGTAGTAGAACTGCTTACCTTTTTGTTCATAACTTACCTACTTTTCTAGATATTGCCTTGATTTCTATTGCGTTTTATAGCTAATCGTACTGGCTTTAATACGAATTTTGGTTTTTGAAGATAGTGCAAAAAAAATATTTTTGGCAAAAAAAAACCATGGACTACCCCCTTTGCTTTTTTTGAAAAAATTATAAAAAAAATTGTCTTGCACTATAGACCAGAAAAAAATTTCTAATTGAGGCTAATATTGTTGGCTTTCCAACACAAGAGAAATCAAGTCAATATATTGAAAACTTGGCAAGTTATGACCAAAAAGGTAACGAGTTCTACTAAAAAGTGGCCGGAAAGAGGCAGTAGTAGAACTGCTTACCTTTTTGTTCATAACTTACCTACTTTTCTAGATATTGCCTTGATTTCTATTGCGTTTTATAGCTAATCGTACTGGCTTTAAAAAGAAATTTGTTTTTTGAAGATAGTGCAAAAAAAATATTTTTGGCAAAAAAAAACCATGGACTACCCCCTTTGCTTTTTTTGAAAAAATGATAAAAAAATTGTCTTGCACTATCCACCAGAAAAAAATTTCTAATTGAGGCTAATAGAGTTGGCTTTCCAACACAAGAAAAATCAAGTCAATATATTGAAAACTTGGCAAGTTATGACCAAAAAGGTAACGAGTTCTACTAAAAAGTGGCCGGAAAGAGGCAGTAGTAGAACTGCTTACCTTTTTGTTCATAACTTACCTACTTTTCTAGATATTGCCTTGATTTCTATTGCGTTTTATAGCTAATCGTACTGGCTTTAATACGAATTTTGTTTTTTGAAGATAGTGCAAAAAAAATATTTTTGGCAAAAAAAAACCATGGACTACCCCCTTTGCTTTTTTTGAAAAAATTATAAAAAAAATTGTCTTGCACTATAGACCAGAAAAAAATTTCTAATTGAGGCTAATAGGGTTGGCTTTCCAACACAAGAGAAATCAAGTCAATATATTGAAAACTTGGCAAGTTATGACCAAAAAGGTAACGAGTTCTACTAAAAAGTGGCCGGAAAGAGGCAGTAGTAGAACTGCTTACCTTTTTGTTCATAACTTACCTACTTTTCTAGATATTGCCTTGATTTCTATTGCGTTTTATAGCTAATCGTACTGGCTTTAAAAAGAAATTTGTTTTTTGAAGATAGTGGAAAAAAAATATTTTTGGCAAAAAAAAACCATGGACTACCCCCTTTGCTTTTTTTGAAAAAATGATAAAAAAATTGTCTTGCACTATCCACCAGAAAAAAATTTCTAATTGAAGCTAATATAGTTGGCTTTCCAACACAAGAAAAATCAAGTCAATATATTGAAAACTTGGCAAGTTATGACCAAAAAGGTAACGAGTTCTACTAAAAAGTGGCCGGAAAGAGGCAGTAGTAGAACTGCTTACCTTTTTGTTCATAACTTACCTACTTTTCTAGATATTGCCTTGATTTCTATTGCGTTTTATAGCTAATCGTACTGGCTTTAATACGAATTTTGTTTTTTGAAGATAGTGCAAAAAAAATACTTTTGGCAAAAAAAAACCATGGACTACCCCCTTTGCTTTTTTTGAAAAAATTATAAAAAAATTGTCTTGCACTATCCACCAGAAAAAAATTTCTAATTGAGGCTAATAGAGTTGGCTTTCCAACACAAGAAAAATCAAGTCAATATATTGAAAACTTGGCAAGTTATGACCAAAAAGGTAACGAGTTCTACTAAAAAGTGGCCGGAAAGAGGCAGTAGTAGAACTGCTTACCTTTTTGTTCATAACTTACCTACTTTTCTAGATATTGCCTTGATTTCTATTGCGTTTTATAGCTAATCGTACTGGCTTTAATACGAATTTTGGTTTTTGAAGATAGTGCAAAAAAAATATTTTTGGCAAAAAAAAAACCATGGATTACCCCCTTTGCTTTTTTTGAAAAAATTATAAAAAAATTGTCTTGCACTATCCACCAGAAAAAAATTTCTAATTGAGGCTAATAGAGTTGGCTTTCCAACACAAGAAAAATCAAGTCAATATATTGAAAACTTGGCAAGTTATGACCAAAAAGGTAACGAGTTCTACTAAAAAGTGGCCGGAAAGAGGCAGTAGTAGAACTGCTTACCTTTTTGTTCATAACTTACCTACTTTTCTAGATATTGCCTTGATTTCTATTGCGTTTTATAGCTAATCGTACTGGCTTTAATACGAATTTTGTTTTTTGAAGATAGTGCAAAAAAAATACTTTTGGCAAAAAAAAACCATGGACTACCCCCTTTGCTTTTTTTGAAAAAATTATAAAAAAATTGTCTTGCACTATCCACCAGAAAAAAATTTCTAATTGAGGCTAATAGAGTTGGCTTTCCAACACAAGAAAAATCAAGTCAATATATTGAAAACTTGGCAAGTTATGACCAAAAAGGTAACGAGTTCTACTAAAAAGTGACCGGAAAGAGGCAGTAGTAGAACTGCTTACCTTTTTGTTCATAACTTACCTACTTTTCTAGATATTGCCTTGATTTCTATTGCGTTTTATAGCTAATCGTACTGGCTTTAATACGAATTTTGTTTTTTGAAGATAGTGCAAAAAAAATACTTTTGGCAAAAAAAAACCATGGACTACCCCCTTTGCTTTTTTTGAAAAAATTATAAAAAAATTGTCTTGCACTATCCACCAGAAAAAAATTTCTAATTGAGGCTAATAGAGTTGGCTTTCCAACACAAGAAAAATCAAGTCAATATATTGAAAACTTGGCAAGTTATGACCAAAAAGGTAACGAGTTCTACTAAAAAGTGGCCGGAAAGAGGCAGTAGTAGAACTGCTTACCTTTTTGTTCATAACTTACCTACTTTTCTAGATATTGCCTTGATTTCTATTGCGTTTTATAGCTAATCGTACTGGCTTTAATACGAATTTTGTTTTTTGAAGATAGTGCAAAAAAAATATTTTTGGCAAAAAAAAACCATGGACTACCCCCTTTGCTTTTTTTGAAAAAATTATAAAAAAAATTGTCTTGCACTATAGACCAGAAAAAAATTTCTAATTGAGGCTAATAGGGTTGGCTTTCCAACACAAGAGAAATCAAGTCAATATATTGAAAACTTGGCAAGTTATGACCAAAAAGGTAACGAGTTCTACTAAAAAGTGGCCGGAAAGAGGCAGTAGTAGAACTGCTTACCTTTTTGTTCATAACTTACCTACTTTTCTAGATATTGCCTTGATTTCTATTGCGTTTTATAGCTAATCGTACTGGCTTTAAAAAGAAATTTGTTTTTTGAAGATAGTGGAAAAAAAATATTTTTGGCAAAAAAAAACCATGGACTACCCCCTTTGCTTTTTTTGAAAAAATGATAAAAAAATTGTCTTGCACTATCCACCAGAAAAAAATTTCTAATTGAAGCTAATATAGTTGGCTTTCCAACACAAGAAAAATCAAGTCAATATATTGAAAACTTGGCAAGTTATGACCAAAAAGGTAACGAGTTCTACTAAAAAGTGGCCGGAAAGAGGCAGTAGTAGAACTGCTTACCTTTTTGTTCATAACTTACCTACTTTTCTAGATATTGCCTTGATTTCTATTGCGTTTTATAGCTAATCGTACTGGCTTTAATACGAATTTTGTTTTTTGAAGATAGTGCAAAAAAAATACTTTTGGCAAAAAAAAACCATGGACTACCCCCTTTGCTTTTTTTGAAAAAATTATAAAAAAATTGTCTTGCACTATCCACCAGAAAAAAATTTCTAATTGAGGCTAATAGAGTTGGCTTTCCAACACAAGAAAAATCAAGTCAATATATTGAAAACTTGGCAAGTTATGACCAAAAAGGTAACGAGTTCTACTAAAAAGTGGCCGGAAAGAGGCAGTAGTAGAACTGCTTACCTTTTTGTTCATAACTTACCTACTTTTCTAGATATTGCCTTGATTTCTATTGCGTTTTATAGCTAATCGTACTGGCTTTAATACGAATTTTGGTTTTTGAAGATAGTGCAAAAAAAATATTTTTGGCAAAAAAAAAACCATGGATTACCCCCTTTGCTTTTTTTGAAAAAATTATAAAAAAATTGTCTTGCACTATCCACCAGAAAAAAATTTCTAATTGAGGCTAATAGAGTTGGCTTTCCAACACAAGAAAAATCAAGTCAATATATTGAAAACTTGGCAAGTTATGACCAAAAAGGTAACGAGTTCTACTAAAAAGTGGCCGGAAAGAGGCAGTAGTAGAACTGCTTACCTTTTTGTTCATAACTTACCTACTTTTCTAGATATTGCCTTGATTTCTATTGCGTTTTATAGCTAATCGTACTGGCTTTAATACGAATTTTGTTTTTTGAAGATAGTGCAAAAAAAATACTTTTGGCAAAAAAAAACCATGGACTACCCCCTTTGCTTTTTTTGAAAAAATTATAAAAAAATTGTCTTGCACTATCCACCAGAAAAAAATTTCTAATTGAGGCTAATAGAGTTGGCTTTCCAACACAAGAAAAATCAAGTCAATATATTGAAAACTTGGCAAGTTATGACCAAAAAGGTAACGAGTTCTACTAAAAAGTGACCGGAAAGAGGCAGTAGTAGAACTGCTTACCTTTTTGTTCATAACTTACCTACTTTTCTAGATATTGCCTTGATTTCTATTGCGTTTTATAGCTAATCGTACTGGCTTTAATACGAATTTTGTTTTTTGAAGATAGTGCAAAAAAAATACTTTTGGCAAAAAAAAACCATGGACTACCCCCTTTGCTTTTTTTGAAAAAATTATAAAAAAATTGTCTTGCACTATCCACCAGAAAAAAATTTCTAATTGAGGCTAATAGAGTTGGCTTTCCAACACAAGAAAAATCAAGTCAATATATTGAAAACTTGGCAAGTTATGACCAAAAAGGTAACGAGTTCTACTAAAAAGTGGCCGGAAAGAGGCAGTAGTAGAACTGCTTACCTTTTTGTTCATAACTTACCTACTTTTCTAGATATTGCCTTGATTTCTATTGCGTTTTATAGCTAATCGTACTGGCTTTAATACGAATTTTGTTTTTTGAAGATAGTGCAAAAAAAATACTTTTGGCAAAAAAAAACCATGGACTACCCCCTTTGCTTTTTTTGAAAAAATTATAAAAAAATTGTCTTGCACTATCCACCAGAAAAAAATTTCTAATTGAGGCTAATAGAGTTGGCTTTCCAACACAAGAAAAATCAAGTCAATATATTGAAAACTTGGCAAGTTATGACCAAAAAGGTAACGAGTTCTACTAAAAAGTGGCCGGAAAGAGGCAGTAGTAGAACTGCTTACCTTTTTGTTCATAACTTACCTACTTTTCTAGATATTGCCTTGATTTCTATTGCGTTTTATAGCTAATCGTACTGGCTTTAATATTAATTTTGTTTTTTGAAGATAGTGCAAAAAAAATATTTTTGGCAAAAAAAAACCATGGACTACCCCCTTTGGTTTTTTTGAAAAAATTATAAAAAAATTGTCTTGCACTATCCACCAGAAAAAAATTTCTAATTGAGGCTAATAGAGTTGGCTTTCCAACACAAGAAAAATCAAGTCAATATATTGAAAACTTGGCAAGTTATGACCAAAAAGGTAACGAGTTCTACTAAAAAGTGGCCGGAAAGAGGCAGTAGTAGAACTGCTTACCTTTTTGTTCATAACTTACCTACTTTTCTAGATATTGCCTTGATTTCTATTGCGTTTTATAGCTAATCGTACTGGCTTTAATACGAATTTTGTTTTTTGAAGATAGTGCAAAAAAATATTTTTGGCAAAAAAAAACCATGGACTACCCCCTTTGCTTTTTTTGAAAAAATTATAAAAAAATTGTCTTGCACTATCCACCAGAAAAAAATTTCTAATTGAGGCTAATAGAGTTGGCTTTCCAACACAAGAAAAATCAAGTCAATATATTGAAAACTTGTCAAGTTATGACCAAAAAGGTAACGAGTTCTACTAAAAAGTGGCCGGAAAGAGGCAGTAGTAGAACTGCTTACCTTTTTGTTCATAACTTACCTACTTTTCTAGATATTGCCTTGATTTCTATTGCGTTTTATAGCTAATCGTACTGGTTTTAATACGAATTTTGTTTTTTGAAGATAGTGCAAAAAAAATATTTTTGGCAAAAAAAAACCATGGACTACCCCCTTTGCTTTTTTTGAAAAAATTATAAAAAAATTGTCTTGCACTATCCACCAGAAAAAAATTTCTAATTGAGGCTAATAGAGTTGGCTTTCCAACACAAGAAAAATCAAGTCAATATATTGAAAACTTGGCAAGTTATGACCAAAAAGGTAACGAGTTCTACTAAAAAGTGGCCGGAAAGAGGCAGTAGTAGAACTGCTTACCTTTTTGTTCATAACTTACCTACTTTTCTAGATATTGCCTTGATTTCTATTGCGTTTTATAGCTAATCGTACTGGCTTTAATACGAATTTTGTTTTTTGAAGATAGTGCAAAAAAAATATTTTTGGCAAAAAAAAAACCATGGACTACCCCCTTTGCTTTTTTTGAAAAAATTATAAAAAAATTGTCTTGCACTATCCAAAAGAAAAAAATTTCTAATTGAGGCTAATAGAGTTGGCTTTCCAACACAGGAAAAATCAAGTCAATATATTGAAAACTTGGCAAGTTATGACCAAAAAGGTAACGAGTTCTACTAAAAAGTGGCCGGAAAGAGGCAGTAGTAGAACTGCTTACCTTTTTGTTCATAACTTACCTTCTTTTCTAGACATTGCCTTGATTTCTATTGCGTTTTATAGCTAATCGTACTGGCTTTAATACGAATTTTGTTTTTTGAAGATAGTGCAAAAAAAATATTTTTGGCAAAAAAAAACAATGGACTACCCCCTTTGCTTTTTTTGAAAAAATTATAAAAAAATTGTCTTGCACTATCCACCAGAAAAAAATTTCTAATTGAGGCTAATAGAGTTGGCTTTCCAACACAAGAAAAATCAAGTCAATATATTGAAAACTTGGCAAGTTATGACCAAAAAGGTAACGAGTTCTACTAAAAAGTGGCCGGAAAGACTCAGTAGTAGAACTGCTTACCTTTTTGTTCATAACTTACCTACTTTTCTAGATATTGCCTTGATTTCTATTGCGTTTTATAGCTAATCGTACTGGTTTTAATACGAATTTTGTTTTTTGAAGATAGTGCAAAAAAATATTTTTGGCAAAAAAAAACCATGGACTACCCCCTTTGCTTTTTTTGAAAAAATTATAAAAAAATTGTCTTGCACTATCCACCAGAAAAAAATTTCTAATTGAGGCTAATAGAGTTGGCTTTCCAACACAAGAAAAATCAAGTCAATATATTGAAAACTTGGCAAGTTATGACCAAAAAGGTAACGAGTTCTACTAAAAAGTGGCCGGAAAGACTCAGTAGTAGAACTGCTTACCTTTTTGTTCATAACTTACCTACTTTTCTAGATATTGCCTTGATTTCTATTGCGTTTTATAGCTAATCGTACTGGCTTTAATACGAATTTTGTTTTTTGAAGATAGTGCAAAAAAAATATTTTTGGCAAAAAAAAACCATGGACTACCCCCTTTGCTTTTTTTGAAAAAATTATAAAAAAATTGTCTTACACTATCCACCAGAAAAAAATTTCTAATTGAGGCTAATAGAGTTGGCTTTCCAACACAAGAAAAATCAAGTCAATATATTGAAAACTTGGCAAGTTATGACCAAAAAGGTAACGAGTTCTACTAAAAAGTGGCCGGAAAGAGGCAGTAGTAGAACTGCTTACCTTTTTGTTCATAACTTACCTACTTTTCTAGATATTGCCTTGATTTCTATTGCGTTTTATAGCTAATCGTACTGGCTTTAATACGAATTTTGTTTTTTGAAGATAGTGCAAAAAAAATATTTTTGGCAAAAAAAAACCATGGACTACCCCCTTTGCTTTTTTTGAAAAAATTATAAAAAAATTGTCTTGCACTATCCACCAGAAAAAAATTTCTAATTGAGGCTAATAGAGTTGGCTTTCCAACACAAGAAAAATCAAGTCAATATATTGAAAACTTGGCAAGTTATGACCAAAAAGGTAACGAGTTCTACTAAAAAGTGGCCGGAAAGAGGCAGTAGTAGAACTGCTTACCTTTTTGTTCATAACTTACCTACTTTTCTAGATATTGCCTTGATTTCTATTGCGTTTTATAGCTAATCGTACTGGCTTTAATACGAATTTTGTTTTTTGAAGATAGTGCAAAAAAAATATTTTTGGCAAAAAAAAAACCATGGACTACCCCCTTTGCTTTTTTTGAAAAAATTATAAAAAAATTGTCTTGCACTATCCAAAAGAAAAAAATTTCTAATTGAGGCTAATAGAGTTGGCTTTCCAACACAGGAAAAATCAAGTCAATATATTGAAAACTTGGCAAGTTATGACCAAAAAGGTAACGAGTTCTACTAAAAAGTGGCCGGAAAGAGGCAGAAGTAGAACTGCTTACCTTTTTGTTCATAACTTACCTTCTTTTCTAGACATTGCCTTGATTTCTATTGCGTTTTATAGCTAATCGTACTGGCTTTAATACGAATTTTGTTTTTTGAAGATAGTGCAAAAAAAATATTTTTGGCAAAAAAAAACCATGGACTACCCCCTTTGCTTTTTTTGAAAAAATTATAAAAAAATTGTCTTGCACTATCCAAAAGAAAAAAATTTCTAATTGAGGCTAATAGAGTTGGCTTTCCAACACAGGAAAAATCAAGTCAATATATTGAAAACTTGGCAAGTTATGACCAAAAAGGTAACGAGTTCTACTAAAAAGTGGCCGGAAAGAGGCAGTAGTAGAACTGCTTACCTTTTTGTTCATAACTTACCTTCTTTTCTAGACATTGCCTTGATTTCTATTGCGTTTTATAGCTAATCGTACTGGCTTTAATACGAATTTTGTTTTTTGAAGATAGTGCAAAAAAAATATTTTTGGCAAAAAAAAACCATGGACTACCCCCTTTGCTTTTTTTGAAAAAATTATAAAAAAATTGTCTTGCACTATCCACCAGAAAAAAATTTCTAATTGAGGCTAATAAAGTTGGCTTTCCAACACAAGAAAAATCAAGTCAATATATTGAAAACTTGGCAAGTTATGACCAAAAAGGTAACGAGTTCTACTAAAAAGTGGCCGGAAAGAGGCAGTAGTAGAACTGCTTACCTTTTTGTTCATAACTTACCTACTTTTCTAGATATTGCCTTGATTTCTATTGCGTTTTATAGCTAATCGTACTGGTTTTAATACGAATTTTTTTTTTTGAAGATAGTGCAAAAAAAATATTTTTGGCAAAAAAAAACCATGGACTACCCCCTTTGCTTTTTTTGAAAAAATTATAAAAAAATTGTCTTGCACTATCCACCAGAAAAAAATTTCTAATTGAGGCTAATAGAGTTGGCTTTCCAACACAAGAAAAATCAAGTCAATATATTGAAAACTTGTCAAGTTATGACCAAAAAGGTAACGAGTTCTACTAAAAAGTGGCCGGAAAGAGGCAGTAGTAGAACTGCTTACCTTTTTGTTCATAACTTACCTACTTTTCTAGATATTGCCTTGATTTCTATTGCGTTTTATAGCTAATCGTACTGGCTTTAATATTAATTTTGTTTTTTGAAGATAGTGCAAAAAAAATATTTTTGGCAAAAAAAAACCATGGACTACCCCCTTTGCTTTTTTTGAAAAAATTATAAAAAAATTGTCTTGCACTATCCACCAGAAAAAAATTTCTAATTGAGGCTAATAGAGTTGGCTTTCCAACACAAGAAAAATCAAGTCAATATATTGAAAACTTGGCAAGTTATGACCAAAAAGGTAACGAGTTCTACTAAAAAGTGGCCGGAAAGAGGCAGTAGTAGAACTGCTTACCTTTTTGTTCATAACTTACCTACTTTTCTAGATATTGCCTTGATTTCTATTGCGTTTTATAGCTAATCGTACTGGCTTTAATACGAATTTTGTTTTTTGAAGATAGTGCAAAAAAAATATTTTTGGCAAAAAAAAAACCATGGACTACCCCCTTTGCTTTTTTTGAAAAAATTATAAAAAAATTGTCTTGCACTATCCAAAAGAAAAAAATTTCTAATTGAGGCTAATAGAGTTGGCTTTCCAACACAGGAAAAATCAAGTCAATATATTGAAAACTTGGCAAGTTATGACCAAAAAGGTAACGAGTTCTACTAAAAAGTGGCCGGAAAGAGGCAGTAGTAGAACTGCTTACCTTTTTGTTCATAACTTACCTTCTTTTCTAGACATTGCCTTGATTTCTATTGCGTTTTATAGCTAATCGTACTGGCTTTAATACGAATTTTGTTTTTTGAAGATAGTGCAAAAAAAATATTTTTGGCAAAAAAAAACCATGGACTACCCCCTTTGCTTTTTTTGAAAAAATTATAAAAAAATTGTCTTGCACTATCCACCAGAAAAAAATTTCTAATTGAGGCTAATAGAGTTGGCTTTCCAACACAAGAAAAATCAAGTCAATATATTGAAAACTTGGCAAGTTATGACCAAAAAGGTAACGAGTTCTACTAAAAAGTAGCCGGAAAGACTCAGTAGTAGAACTGCTTACCTTTTTGTTCATAACTTACCTACTTTTCTAGATATTGCCTTGATTTCTATTGCGTTTTATAGCTAATCGTACTGGTTTTAATACGAATTTTGTTTTTTGAAGATAGTGCAAAAAAAATATTTTTGGCAAAAAAAAACCATGGACTACCCCCTTTGCTTTTTTTGAAAAAATTATAAAAAAATTGTCTTACACTATCCACCAGAAAAAAATTTCTAATTGAGGCTAATAGAGTTGGCTTTCCAACACAAGAAAAATCAAGTCAATATATTGAAAACTTGGCAAGTTATGACCAAAAAGGTAACGAGTTCTACTAAAAAGTGGCCGGAAAGAGGCAGTAGTAGAACTGCTTACCTTTTTGTTCATAACTTACCTACTTTTCTAGATATTGCCTTGATTTCTATTGCGTTTTATAGCTAATCGTACTGGCTTTAATACGAATTTTGTTTTTTGAAGATAGTGCAAAAAAAATATTTTTGGCAAAAAAAAACCATGGACTACCCCCTTTGCTTTTTTTGAAAAAATTATAAAAAAATTGTCTTGCACTATCCACCAGAAAAAAATTTCTAATTGAGGCTAATAGAGTTGGCTTTCCAACACAAGAAAAATCAAGTCAATATATTGAAAACTTGGCAAGTTATGACCAAAAAGGTAACGAGTTCTACTAAAAAGTGGCCGGAAAGACTCAGTAGTAGAACTGCTTACCTTTTTGTTCATAACTTACCTACTTTTCTAGATATTGCCTTGATTTCTATTGCGTTTTATAGCTAATCGTACTGGTTTTAATACGAATTTTGTTTTTTGAAGATAGTGCAAAAAAAATATTTTTGGCAAAAAAAAACCATGGACTACCCCCTTTGCTTTTTTTGAAAAAATTATAAAAAAATTGTCTTACACTATCCACCAGAAAAAAATTTCTAATTGAGGCTAATAGAGTTGGCTTTCCAACACAAGAAAAATCAAGTCAATATATTGAAAACTTGGCAAGTTATGACCAAAAAGGTAACGAGTTCTACTAAAAAGTGGCCGGAAAGAGGCAGTAGTAGAACTGCTTACCTTTTTGTTCATAACTTACCTACTTTTCTAGATATTGCCTTGATTTCTATTGCGTTTTATAGCTAATCGTACTGGCTTTAATACGAATTTTGTTTTTTGAAGATAGTGCAAAAAAAATATTTTTGGCAAAAAAAAACCATGGACTACCCCCTTTGCTTTTTTTGAAAAAATTATAAAAAAATTGTCTTGCACTATCCACCAGAAAAAAATTTCTAATTGAGGCTAATAGAGTTGGCTTTCCAACACAAGAAAAATCAAGTCAATATATTGAAAACTTGGCAAGTTATGACCAAAAAGGTAACGAGTTCTACTAAAAAGTGGCCGGAAAGACTCAGTAGTAGAACTGCTTACCTTTTTGTTCATAACTTACCTACTTTTCTAGATATTGCCTTGATTTCTATTGCGTTTTATAGCTAATCGTACTGGTTTTAATACGAATTTTGTTTTTTGAAGATAGTGCAAAAAAAATATTTTTGGCAAAAAAAAACCATGGACTACCCCCTTTGCTTTTTTTGAAAAAATTATAAAAAAATTGTCTTGCACTATCCACCAGAAAAAAATTTCTAATTGAGGCTAATAGAGTTGGCTTTCCAACACAAGAAAAATCAAGTCAATATATTGAAAACTTGGCAAGTTATGACCAAAAAGGTAACGAGTTCTACTAAAAAGTGGCCGGAAAGAGGCAGTAGTAGAACTGCTTACCTTTTTGTTCATAACTTACCTACTTTTCTAGATATTGCCTTGATTTCTATTGCGTTTTATAGCTAATCGTACTGGCTTTAATACGAATTTTGTTTTTTGAAGATAGTGCAAAAAAAATATTTTTGGCAAAAAAAAAACCATGGACTACCCCCTTTGCTTTTTTTGAAAAAATTATAAAAAAATTGTCTTGCACTATCCACCAGAAAAAAATTTCTAATTGAGGCTAATAGAGTTGGCTTTCCAACACAAGAAAAATCAAGTCAATATATTGAAAACTTGGCAAGTTATGACCAAAAAGGTAACGAGTTCTACTAAAAAGTGGCCGGAAAGAGGCAGTAGTAGAACTGCTTACCTTTTTGTTCATAACTTACCTTCTTTTCTAGACATTGCCTTGATTTCTATTGCGTTTTATAGCTAATCGTACTGGCTTTAATACGAATTTTGTTTTTTGAAGATAGTGCAAAAAAAATATTTTTGGCAAAAAAAAACCATGGACTACCCCCTTTGCTTTTTTTGAAAAAATTATAAAAAAATTGTCTTGCACTATCCACCAGAAAAAAATTTCTAATTGAGGCTAATAGAGTTGGCTTTCCAACACAAGAAAAATCAAGTCAATATATTGAAAACTTGGCAAGTTATGACCAAAAAGGTAACGAGTTCTACTAAAAAGTGGCCGGAAAGACTCAGTAGTAGAACTGCTTACCTTTTTGTTCATAACTTACCTACTTTTCTAGATATTGCCTTGATTTCTATTGCGTTTTATAGCTAATCGTACTGGTTTTAATACGAATTTTGTTTTTTGAAGATAGTGCAAAAAAAATATTTTTGGCAAAAAAAAACCATGGACTACCCCCTTTGCTTTTTTTGAAAAAATTATAAAAAAATTGTCTTGCACTATCCACCAGAAAAAAATTTCTAATTGAGGCTAATAGAGTTGGCTTTCCAACACAAGAAAAATCAAGTCAATATATTGAAAACTTGGCAAGTTATGACCAAAAAGGTAACGAGTTCTACTAAAAAGTGGCCGGAAAGAGGCAGTAGTAGAACTGCTTACCTTTTTGTTCATAACTTACCTACTTTTCTAGATATTGCCTTGATTTCTATTGCGTTTTATAGCTAATCGTACTGGCTTTAATACGAATTTTGTTTTTTGAAGATAGTGCAAAAAAAATATTTTTGGCAAAAAAAAAACCATGGACTACCCCCTTTGCTTTTTTTGAAAAAATTATAAAAAAATTGTCTTGCACTATCCACCAGAAAAAAATTTCTAATTGAGGCTAATAGAGTTGGCTTTCCAACACAAGAAAAATCAAGTCAATATATTGAAAACTTGGCAAGTTATGACCAAAAAGGTAACGAGTTCTACTAAAAAGTGGCCGGAAAGAGGCAGTAGTAGAACTGCTTACCTTACTACTTTTCTAGATATTGCCTTGATTTCTATTGCGTTTTATAGCTAATCGTACTGGCTTTAATACGAATTTTGTTTTTTGAAGATAGTGCAAAAAAAATATTTTTGGCAAAAAAAAAACCATGGACTACCCCCTTTGCTTTTTTTGAAAAAATTATAAAAAAATTGTCTTGCACTATCCACCAGAAAAAAATTTCTAATTGAGGCTAATAGAGTTGGCTTTCCAACACAAGAAAAATCAAGTCAATATATTGAAAACTTGGCAAGTTATGACCAAAAAGGTAACGAGTTCTACTAAAAAGTGGCCGGAAAGAGGCAGTAGTAGAACTGCTTACCTTTTTGTTCATAACTTACCTACTTTTCTAGACATTGCCTTGATTTCTATTGCGTTTTATAGCTAATCGTACTGGCTTTAATACGAATTTTGTTTTTTGAAGATAGTGCAAAAAAAATATTTTTGGCAAAAAAAAAACCATGGACTACCCCCTTTGCTTTTTTTGAAAAAATTATAAAAAAATTGTCTTGCACTATCCACCAGAAAAAAATTTCTAATTGAGGCTAATAGAGTTGGCTTTCCAACACAAGAAAAATCAAGTCAATATATTGAAAACTTGGCAAGTTATGACCAAAAAGGTAACGAGTTCTACTAAAAAGTGGCCGGAAAGAGGCAGTAGTAGAACTGCTTACCTTTTTGTTCATAACTTACCTACTTTTCTAGATATTGCCTTGATTTCTATTGCGTTTTATAGCTAATCGTACTGGCTTTAATACGAATTTTGGTTTTTGAAGATAGTGCAAAAAACATATTTTTGGCAAAAAAAAAACCATGGATTACCCCCTTTGCTTTTTTTGAAAAAATTATAAAAAAATTGTCTTGCACTATCCACCAGAAAAAAATTTCTAATTGAGGCTAATAGAGTTGGCTTTCCAACACAAGAAAAATCAAGTCAATATATTGAAAACTTGGCAAGTTATGACCAAAAAGGTAACGAGTTCTACTAAAAAGTGGCCGGAAAGAGGCAGTAGTAGAACTGCTTACCTTTTTGTTCATAACTTACCTACTTTTCTAGATATTGCCTTGATTTCTATTGCGTTTTATAGCTAATCGTACTGGCTTTAATACGAATTTTGTTTTTTGAAGATAGTGCAAAAAAAATACTTTTGGCAAAAAAAAACCATGGACTACCCCCTTTGCTTTTTTTGAAAAAATTATAAAAAAATTGTCTTGCACTATCCACCAGAAAAAAATTTCTAATTGAGGCTAATAGAGTTGGCTTTCCAACACAAGAAAAATCAAGTCAATATATTGAAAACTTGGCAAGTTATGACCAAAAAGGTAACGAGTTCTACTAAAAATTGGACGGAAAGACTCAGTAGTAGAACTGCTTACCTTTTTGTTCATAACTTACCTACTTTTCTAGATATTGCCTTGATTTCTATTGCGTTTTATAGCTAATCGTACTGGCTTTAATACGAATTTTGTTTTTTGAAGATAGTGCAAAAAAAATACTTTTGGCAAAAAAAAACCATGGACTACCCCCTTTGCTTTTTTTGAAAAAATTATAAAAAAATTGTCTTGCACTATCCACCAGAAAAAAATTTCTAATTGAGGCTAATAGAGTTGGCTTTCCAACACAAGAAAAATCAAGTCAATATATTGAAAACTTGGCAAGTTATGACCAAAAAGGTAACGAGTTCTACTAAAAAGTGGCCGGAAAGAGGCAGTAGTAGAACTGCTTACCTTTTTGTTCATAACTTACCTACTTTTCTAGATATTGCCTTGATTTCTATTGCGTTTTATAGCTAATCGTACTGGCTTTAATATTAATTTTGTTTTTTGAAGATAGTGCAAAAAAAATATTTTTGGCAAAAAAAAACCATGGACTACCCCCTTTGCTTTTTTTGAAAAAATTATAAAAAAATTGTCTTGCACTATCCACCAGAAAAAAATTTCTAATTGAGGCTAATAGAGTTGGCTTTCCAACACAAGAAAAATCAAGTCAATATATTGAAAACTTGGCAAGTTATGACCAAAAAGGTAACGAGTTCTACTAAAAAGTGGCCGGAAAGAGGCAGTAGTAGAACTGCTTACCTTTTTGTTCATAACTTACCTACTTTTCTAGATATTGCCTTGATTTCTATTGCGTTTTATAGCTAATCGTACTGGCTTTAATACGAATTTCGTTTTTTGAAGATAGTGCAAAAAAAATATTTTTGGCAAAAAAAAAAATATGGACTACCCCCTTTGCTTTTTTTGAAAAAATTATAAAAAAATTGTCTTGCACTATAGACCAGAAAAAAATTTCTAATTGAGGCTAATAGAGTTGGCTTTCCAACACAGGAAAAATCAAGTCAATATATTGAAAACTTGGCAAGTTATGACCAAAAAGGTAACGAGTTCTACTAAAAAGTGGCCGGAAAGAGGCAGTAGTAGAACTGCTTACCTTTTTGTTCATAACTTACCTTCTTTTCTAGACATTGCCTTGATTTCTATTGCGTTTTATAGCTAATCGTACTGGCTTTAATACGAATTTTGTTTTTTGAAGATAGTGCAAAAAAAATATTTTTGGCAAAAAAAAAACATGGACTACCCCCTTTGCTTTTTTTGAAAAAATTATAAAAAAATTGTCTTGCACTATCCACCAGAAAAAAATTTCTAATTGAGGCTAATAAAGTTGGCTTTCCAACACAAGAAAAATCAAGTCAATATATTGAAAACTTGGCAAGTTATGACCAAAAAGGTAACGAGTTCTACTAAAAAGTGGCCGGAAAGAGGCAGTAGTAGAACTGCTTACCTTTTTGTTCATAACTTACCTACTTTTCTAGACATTGCCTGGATTTCTATTGCGTTTTATAGCTAATCGTACTGGCTTTAATACGAATTTTGTTTTTTGAAGATAGTGCAAAAAAAATATTTTTGGCAAAAAAAAACCATGGACTACCCCCTTTGCTTTTTTTGAAAAAATTATAAAAAAATTGTCTTGCACTATCCACCAGAAAAAAATTTCTAATTGAGGCTAATAGAGTTGGCTTTCCAACACAAGAAAAATCAAGTCAATATATTGAAAACTTGGCAAGTTATGACCAAAAAGGTAACGAGTTCTACTAAAAAGTGGCCGGAAAGAGGCAGTAGTAGAACTGCTTACCTTTTTGTTCATAACTTACCTACTTTTCTAGATATTGCCTTGATTTCTATTGCGTTTTATAGCTAATCGTACTGGCTTTAATACGAATTTTGTTTTTTGAAGATAGTGCAAAAAAAATATTTTTGGCAAAAAAAAAACATGGACTACCCCCTTTGCTTTTTTTGAAAAAATTATAAAAAAATTGTCTTGCACTATCCACCAGAAAAAAATTTCTAATTGAGGCTAATAAAGTTGGCTTTCCAACACAAGAAAAATCAAGTCAATATATTGAAAACTTGGCAAGTTATGACCAAAAAGGTAACGAGTTCTACTAAAAAGTGGCCGGAAAGAGGCAGTAGTAGAACTGCTTACCTTTTTGTTCATAACTTACCTACTTTTCTAGACATTGCCTGGATTTCTATTGCGTTTTATAGCTAATCGTACTGGCTTTAATACGAATTTTGTTTTTTGAAGATAGTGCAAAAAAAATATTTTTGGCAAAAAAAAACCATGGACTACCCCCTTTGCTTTTTTTGAAAAAATTATAAAAAAATTGTCTTGCACTATCCACCAGAAAAAAATTTCTAATTGAGGCTAATAGAGTTGGCTTTCCAACACAAGAAAAATCAAGTCAATATATTGAAAACTTGGCAAGTTATGACCAAAAAGGTAACGAGTTCTACTAAAAAGTGGCCGGAAAGAGGCAGTAGTAGAACTGCTTACCTTTTTGTTCATAACTTACCTACTTTTCTAGATATTGCCTTGATTTCTATTGCGTTTTATAGCTAATCGTACTGGCTTTAATATTAATTTTGTTTTTTGAAGATAGTGCAAAAAAAATATTTTTGGCAAAAAAAAACCATGGACTACCCCCTTTGCTTTTTTTGAAAAAATTATAAAAAAATTGTCTTGCACTATCCACCAGAAAAAAATTTCTAATTGAGGCTAATAGAGTTGGCTTTTCAACACAAGAAAAATCAAGTCAATATATTGAAAACTTGGCAAGTTATGACCAAAAAGGTAACGAGTTCTACTAAAAAGTGGCCGGAAAGAGGCAGTAGTAGAACTGCTTACCTTTTTGTTCATAACTTACCTACTTTTCTAGATATTTTCTTGATTTCTATTGCGTTTTATAGCTAATCGTACTGGCTTTAATACGAATTTTGTTTTTTGAAGATAGTGCAAAAAAAATATTTTTGGCAAAAAAAAACCATGGACTACCCCCTTTGCTTTTTTTGAAAAAATTATAAAAAAATTGTCTTGCACTATCCACCAGAAAAAAATTTCTAATTGAGGCTAATAGAGTTGGCTTTCCAACACAAGAAAAATCAAGTCAATATATTGAAAACTTGGCAAGTTATGACCAAAAAGGTAACGAGTTCTACTAAAAAGTGGCCGGAAAGAGGCAGTAGTAGAACTGCTTACCTTTTTGTTCATAACTTACCTACTTTTCTAGATATTGCCTTGATTTCTATTGCGTTTTATAGCTAATCGTACTGGCTTTAATACGAATTTTGTTTTTTGAAGATAGTGCAAAAAAAATACTTTTGGCAAAAAAAAACCATGGACTACCCCCTTTGCTTTTTTTGAAAAAATTATAAAAAAATTGTCTTGCACTATCCACCAGAAAAAAATTTCTACTTGAGGCTAATAGAGTTGGCTTTCCAACACAAGAAAAATCAAGTCAATATATTGAAAACTTGGCAAGTTATGACCAAAAAGGTAACGAGTTCTACTAAAAAGTGGCCGGAAAGAGGCAGTAGTAGAACTGCTTACCTTTTTGTTCATAACTTACCTACTTTTCTAGATATTGCCTTGATTTCTATTGCGTTTTATAGCTAATCGTACTGGCTTTAATATTAATTTTGTTTTTTGAAGATAGTGCAAAAAAAATATTTTTGGCAAAAAAAAACCATGGACTACCCCCTTTGCTTTTTTTGAAAAAATTATAAAAAAATTGTCTTGCACTATCCACCAGAAAAAAATTTCTAATTGAGGCTAATAGAGTTGGCTTTCCAACACAAGAAAAATCAAGTCAATATATTGAAAACTTGGCAAGTTATGACCAAAAAGGTAACGAGTTCTACTAAAAAGTGGCCGGAAAGAGGCAGTAGTAGAACTGCTTACCTTTTTGTTCATAACTTACCTACTTTTCTAGATATTGCCTTGATTTCTATTGCGTTTTATAGCTAATCGTACTGGCTTTAATACGAATTTCGTTTTTTGAAGATAGTGCAAAAAAAATATTTTTGGCAAAAAAAAAACCATGGACTACCCCCTTTGCTTTTTTTGAAAAAATTATAAAAAAATTGTCTTGCACTATCCACCAGAAAAAAATTTCTAATTGAGGCTAATAGAGTTGGCTTTCCAACACAAGAAAAATCAAGTCAATATATTGAAAACTTGGCAAGTTATGACCAAAAAGGTAACGAGTTCTACTAAAAAGTGGCCGGAAAGAGGCAGTAGTAGAACTGCTTACCTTTTTGTTCATAACTTACCTACTTTTCTAGATATTTTCTTGATTTCTATTGCGTTTTATAGCTAATCGTACTGGCTTTAATACGAATTTTGTTTTTTGAAGATAGTGCAAAAAAAATATTTTTGGCAAAAAAAAACCATGGACTACCCCCTTTGCTTTTTTTGAAAAAATTATAAAAAAATTGTCTTGCACTATCCACCAGAAAAAAATTTCTAATTGAGGCTAATAGAGTTGGCTTTCCAACACAAGAAAAATCAAGTCAATATATTGAAAACTTGGCAAGTTATGACCAAAAAGGTAACGAGTTCTACTAAAAAGTGGCCGGAAAGAGGCAGTAGTAGAACTGCTTACCTTTTTGTTCATAACTTACCTACTTTTCTAGATATTGCCTTGATTTCTATTGCGTTTTATAGCTAATCGTACTGGCTTTAATACGAATTTTGTTTTTTGAAGATAGTGCAAAAAAAATACTTTTGGCAAAAAAAAACCATGGACTACCCCCTTTGCTTTTTTTGAAAAAATTATAAAAAAATTGTCTTGCACTATCCACCAGAAAAAAATTTCTAATTGAGGCTAATAGAGTTGGCTTTCCAACACAAGAAAAATCAAGTCAATATATTGAAAACTTGGCAAGTTATGACCAAAAAAGTAACGAGTTCTACTAAAAAGTGGCCGGAAAGAGGCAGTAGTAGAACTGCTTACCTTTTTGTTCATAACTTACCTACTTTTCTAGATATTGCCTTGATTTCTATTGCGTTTTATAGCTAATCGTACTGGCTTTAATATTAATTTTGTTTTTTGAAGATAGTGCAAAAAAAATATTTTTGGCAAAAAAAAACCATGGACTACCCCCTTTGCTTTTTTTGAAAAAATTATAAAAAAATTGTCTTGCACTATCCACCAGAAAAAAATTTCTAATTGAGGCTAATAGAGTTGGCTTTCCAACACAAGAAAAATCAAGTCAATATATTGAAAACTTGGCAAGTTATGACCAAAAAGGTAACGAGTTCTACTAAAAAGTGGCCGGAAAGAGGCAGTAGTAGAACTGCTTACCTTTTTGTTCATAACTTACCTACTTTTCTAGATATTGCCTTGATTTCTATTGCGTTTTATAGCTAATCGTACTGGCTTTAATACGAATTTCGTTTTTTGAAGATAGTGCAAAAAAAATATTTTTGGCAAAAAAAAAACCATGGACTACCCCCTTTGCTTTTTTTGAAAAAATTATAAAAAAATTGTCTTGCACTATCCACCAGAAAAAAATTTCTAATTGAGGCTAATAGAGTTGGCTTTCCAACACAGGAAAAATCAAGTCAATATATTGAAAACTTGGCAAGTTATGACCAAAAAGGTAACGAGTTCTACTAAAAAGTGGCCGGAAAGAGGCAGTAGTAGAACTGCTTACCTTTTTGTTCATAACTTACCTTCTTTTCTAGACATTGCCTTGATTTCTATTGCGTTTTATAGCTAATCGTACTGGCTTTAATACGAATTTTGTTTTTTGAAGATAGTGCAAAAAAAATATTTTTGGCAAAAAAAAAAAATGGACTACCCCCTTTGCTTTTTTTGAAAAAATTATAAAAAAATTGTCTTGCGCTATCCACCAGAAAAAAATTTCTAATTGAGGCTAATAGAGTTGGCTTTCCAACACAAGAAAAATCAAGTCAATATATTGAAAACTTGGCAAGTTATGACCAAAAAGGTAACGAGTTCTACTAAAAAGTGGCCGGAAAGAGGCAGTAGTAGAACTGCTTACCTTTTTGTTCATAACTTACCTACTTTTCTAGATATTGCCTAGATTTCTATTGCGTTTTATAGCTAATCGTACTGGCTTTAATATTAATTTTGTTTTTTGAAGATAGTGCAAAAAAAATATTTTTGGCAAAAAAAAAGCATGGACTACCCCCTTTGCTTTTTTTGAAAAAATTATACAAAAATTGTCTTGCACTATCCACCAGAAAAAAATTTCTAATTGAGGCTAATAAAGTTGGCTTTCCAACACAAGAAAAATCAAGTCAATATATTGAAAACTTGGCAAGTTATGACCAAAAAGGTAACGAGTTCTACTAAAAAGTGGCCGGAAAGAGGCAGTAGTAGAACTGCTTACCTTTTTGTTCATAACTTACCTACTTTTCTAGATATTGCCTTGATTTCTATTGCGTTTTATAGCTAATCGTACTGGCTTTAATACGAATTTTGTTTTTTGAAGATAGTGCAAAAAAAATATTTTTGGCAAAAAAAAAAACATGGACTACCCCCTTTGCTTTTTTTGAAAAAATTATAAAAAAATTGTCTTGCACTATCCACCAGAAAAAAATTTCTAATTGAGGCTAATAAAGTTGGCTTTCCAACACAAGAAAAATCAAGTCAATATATTGAAAACTTGGCAAGTTATGACCAAAAAGGTAACGAGTTCTACTAAAAAGTGGCCGGAAAGAGGCAGTAGTAGAACTGCTTACCTTTTTGTTCATAACTTACCTACTTTTCTAGACATTGCCTGGATTTCTATTTCGTTTTATAGCTAATCGTACTGGCTTTAATACGAATTTTGTTTTTTGAAGATAGTGCAAAAAAAATATTTTTGGCAAAAAAAAACCATGGACTACCCCCTTTGCTTTTTTTGAAAAAATTATAAAAAAATTGTCTTGCACTATCCACCAGAAAAAAATTTCTAATTGAGGCTAATAGAGTTGGCTTTCCAACACAAGAAAAATCAAGTCAATATATTGAAAACTTGGCAAGTTATGACCAAAAAGGTAACGAGTTCTACTAAAAAGTGGCCGGAAAGAGGCAGTAGTAGAACTGCTTACCTTTTTGTTCATAACTTACCTACTTTTCTAGATATTGCCTTGATTTCTATTGCGTTTTATAGCTAATCGTACTGGCTTTAATATTAATTTTGTTTTTTGAAGATAGTGCAAAAAAAATATTTTTGGCAAAAAAAAACCATGGACTACCCCCTTTGCTTTTTTTGAAAAAATTATAAAAAAATTGTCTTGCACTATCCACCAGAAAAAAATTTCTAATTGAGGCTAATAGAGTTGGCTTTTCAACACAAGAAAAATCAAGTCAATATATTGAAAACTTGGCAAGTTATGACCAAAAAGGTAACGAGTTCTACTAAAAAGTGGCCGGAAAGAGGCAGTAGTAGAACTGCTTACCTTTTTGTTCATAACTTACCTACTTTTCTAGATATTTTCTTGATTTCTATTGCGTTTTATAGCTAATCGTACTGGCTTTAATACGAATTTTGTTTTTTGAAGATAGTGCAAAAAAAATATTTTTGGCAAAAAAAAACCATGGACTACCCCCTTTGCTTTTTTTGAAAAAATTATAAAAAAATTGTCTTGCACTATCCACCAGAAAAAAATTTCTAATTGAGGCTAATAGAGTTGGCTTTCAAACACAAGAAAAATCAAGTCAATATATTGAAAACTTGGCAAGTTATGACCAAAAAGGTAACGAGTTCTACTAAAAAGTGGCCGGAAAGAGGCAGTAGTAGAACTGCTTACCTTTTTGTTCATAACTTACCTACTTTTCTAGATATTGCCTTGATTTCTATTGCGTTTTATAGCTAATCGTACTGGCTTTAATATTAATTTTGTTTTTTGAAGATAGTGCAAAAAAAATATTTTTGGCAAAAAAAACCATGGACTACCCCCTTTGCTTTTTTTGAAAAAATTATAAAAAAATTGTCTTGCACTATCCACCAGAAAAAAATTTCTAATTGAGGCTAATAGAGTTGGCTTTTCAACACAAGAAAAATCAAGTCAATATATTGAAAACTTGGCAAGTTATGACCAAAAAGGTAACGAGTTCTACTAAAAAGTGGCCGGAAAGAGGCAGTAGTAGAACTGCTTACCTTTTTGTTCATAACTTACCTACTTTTCTAGATATTGCCTTGATTTCTATTGCGTTTTATAGCTAATCGTACTGGCTTTAATACGAATTTTGTTTTTTGAAGATAGTGCAAAAAAAATATTTTTGGCAAAAAAAAACCATGGACTACCCCCTTTGCTTTTTTTGAAAAAATTATAAAAAAATTGTCTTGCACTATCCACCAGAAAAAAATTTCTAATTGAGGCTAATAGAGTTGGCTTTCCAACACAAGAAAAATCAAGTCAATATATTGAAAACTTGGCAAGTTATGACCAAAAAGGTAACGAGTTCTACTAAAAAGTGGCCGGAAAGAGGCAGTAGTAGAACTGCTTACCTTTTTGTTCATAACTTACCTACTTTTCTAGATATTGCCTTGATTTCTATTGCGTTTTATAGCTAATCGTACTGGCTTTAATACGAATTTTGTTTTTTGAAGATAGTGCAAAAAAAATATTTTTGGCAAAAAAAAACCATGGACTACCCCCTTTGCTTTTTTTGAAAAAATTATAAAAAAATTGTCTTGCACTATCCACCAGAAAAAAATTTCTAATTGAGGCTAATAGAGTTGGCTTTCCAACACAAGAAAAATCAAGTCAATATATTGAAAACTTGGCAAGTTATGACCAAAAAGGTAACGAGTTCTACTAAAAAGTGGCCGGAAAGAGGCAGTAGTAGAACTGCTTACCTTTTTGTTCATAACTTACCTACTTTTCTAGATATTGCCTTGATTTCTATTGCGTTTTATAGCTAATCGTACTGGCTTTAATACGAATTTTGTTTTTTGAAGATAGTGCAAAAAAAATATTTTTGGCAAAAAAAAACCATGGACTACCCCCTTTGCTTTTTTTGAAAAAATTATAAAAAAATTGTCTTGCACTATCCACCAGAAAAAAATTTCTAATTGAGGCTAATAGAGTTGGCTTTTCAACACAAGAAAAATCAAGTCAATATATTGAAAACTTGGCAAGTTATGACCAAAAAGGTAACGAGTTCTACTAAAAAGTGGCCGGAAAGAGGCAGTAGTAGAACTGCTTACCTTTTTGTTCATAACTTACCTACTTTTCTAGATATTGCCTTGATTTCTATTGCGTTTTATAGCTAATCGTACTGGCTTTAATACAAATTTTGTTTTTTGAAGATAGTGCAAAAAAAATATTTTTGGCAAAAAAAAAACCATGGACTACCCCCTTTGCTTTTTTTGAAAAAATTATAAAAAAATTGTCTTGCACTATCCACCAGAAAAAAATTTCTAATTGAGGCTAATAGAGTTGGCTTTCCAACACAAGAAAAATCAAGTCAATATATTGAAAACTTGGCAAGTTATGACCAAAAAGGTAACGAGTTCTACTAAAAAGTGGCCGGAAAGAGGCAGTAGTAGAACTGCTTACCTTTTTGTTCATAACTTACCTACTTTTCTAGATATTGCCTTGACTTCTATTGCGTTTTATAGCTAATCGTACTGGCTTTAATACGAATTTCGTTTTTTGAAGATAGTGCAAAAAAAATATTTTTGGCAAAAAAAAAACCATGGACTACCCCCTTTGCTTTTTTTGAAAAAATTATAAAAAAATTGTCTTGCACTATCCACCAGAAAAAAATTTCTAATTGAGGCTAATAAAGTTGGCTTTCCAACACAAGAAAAATCAAGTCAATATATTGAAAACTTGGCAAGTTATGACCAAAAAGGTAACGAGTTCTACTAAAAAGTGGCCGGAAAGAGGCAGTAGTAGAACTGCTTACCTTTTTGTTCATAACTTACCTACTTTTCTAGATATTGCCTTGATTTCTATTGCGTTTTATAGCTAATCGTACTGGCTTTAATACGAATTTTGTTTTTTGAAGATAGTGCAAAAAAAATATTTTTGGCAAAAAAAAAAACATGGACTACCCCCTTTGCTTTTTTTGAAAAAATTATAAAAAAATTGTCTTGCACTATCCACCAGAAAAAAATTTCTAATTGAGGCTAATAAAGTTGGCTTTCCAACACAAGAAAAATCAAGTCAATATATTGAAAACTTGGCAAGTTATGACCAAAAAGGTAACGAGTTCTACTAAAAAGTGGCCGGAAAGAGGCAGTAGTAGAACTGCTTACCTTTTTGTTCATAACTTACCTACTTTTCTAGACATTGCCTTGATTTCTATTGCGTTTTATAGCTAATCGTACTGGCTTTAATACGAATTTTGTTTTTTGAAGATAGTGCAAAAAAAATATTTTTGGCAAAAAAAAACCATGGACTACCCCCTTTGCTTTTTTTGAAAAAATTATAAAAAAATTGTCTTGCACTATCCACCAGAAAAAAATTTCTAATTGAGGCTAATAGAGTTGGCTTTCCAACACAAGAAAAATCAAGTCAATATATTGAAAACTTGGCAAGTTATGACCAAAAAGGTAACGAGTTCTACTAAAAAGTGGCCGGAAAGAGGCAGTAGTAGAACTGCTTACCTTTTTGTTCATAACTTACCTACTTTTCTAGATATTGCCTTGATTTCTATTGCGTTTTATAGCTAATCGTACTGGCTTTAATATTAATTTTGTTTTTTGAAGATAGTGCAAAAAAAATATTTTTGGCAAAAAAAAACCATGGACTACCCCCTTTGCTTTTTTTGAAAAAATTATAAAAAAATTGTCTTGCACTATCCACCAGAAAAAAATTTCTAATTGAGGCTAATAGAGTTGGCTTTTCAACACAAGAAAAATCAAGTCAATATATTGAAAACTTGGCAAGTTATGACCAAAAAGGTAACGAGTTCTACTAAAAAGTGGCCGGAAAGAGGCAGTAGTAGAACTGCTTACCTTTTTGTTCATAACTTACCTACTTTTCTAGATATTGCCTTGATTTCTATTGCGTTTTATAGCTAATCGTACTGGCTTTAATACGAATTTTGTTTTTTGAAGATAGTGCAAAAAAAATATTTTTGGCAAAAAAAAAAACATGGACTACCCCCTTTGCTTTTTTTGAAAAAATTATAAAAAAAATGTCTTGCACTATCCACCAGAAAAAAATTTCTAATTGAGGCTAATAAAGTTGGCTTTCCAACACAAGAAAAATCAAGTCAATATATTGAAAACTTGGCAAGTTATGACCAAAAAGGTAACGAGTTCTACTAAAAAGTGGCCGGAAAGAGGCAGTAGTAGAACTGCTTACCTTTTTGTTCATAACTTACCTACTTTTCTAGATATTGCCTTGATTTCTATTGCGTTTTATAGCTAATCGTACTGGCTTTAATATTAATTTTGTTTTTTGAAGATAGTGCAAAAAAAAAATTTTTGGCAAAAAAAAACCATGGACTACCCCCTTTGCTTTTTTTGAAAAAATTATAAAAAAATTGTCTTGCACTATCCACCAGAAAAAAATTTCTAATTGAGGCTAATAGAGTTGGCTTTCCAACACAAGAAAAATCAAGTCAATATATTGAAAACTTGGCAAGTTATGACCAAAAAGGTAACGAGTTCTACTAAAAAGTGGCCGGAAAGAGGCAGTAGTAGAACTGCTTACCTTTTTGTTCATAACTTACCTACTTTTCTAGATATTGCCTTGATTTCTATTGCGTTTTATAGCTAATCGTACTGGCTTTAATAAGAATTTTGTTTTTTGAAGATAGTGCAAAAAAAATATTTTTGGCAAAAAAAAACCATGGACTACCCCCTTTGCTTTTTTTGAAAAAATTATAAAAAAATTGTCTTGCACTATCCACCAGAAAAAAATTTCTAATTGAGGCTAATAGAGTTGGCTTTCCAACACAAGAAAAATCAAGTCAATATATTGAAAACTTGGCAAGTTATGACCAAAAAGGTAACGAGTTCTACTAAAAAGTGGCCGGAAAGAGGCAGTAGTAGAACTGCTTACCTTTTTGTTCATAACTTACCTACTTTTCTAGATATTGCCTTGATTTCTATTGCGTTTTATAGCTAATCGTACTGGCTTTAATACGAATTTTGTTTTTTGAAGATAGTGCAAAAAAAATATTTTTGGCAAAAAAAAACCATGGACTACCCCCTTTGCTTTTTTTGAAAAAATTATAAAAAAATTGTCTTGCACTATCCACCAGAAAAAAATTTCTAATTGAGGCTAATAGAGTTGGCTTTCCAACACAAGAAAAATCAAGTCAATATATTGAAAACTTGGCAAGTTATGACCAAAAAGGTAACGAGTTCTACTAAAAAGTGGCCGGAAAGAGGCAGTAGTAGAACTGCTTACCTTTTTGTTCATAACTTACCTACTTTTCTAGATATTGCCTTGATTTCTATTGCGTTTTATAGCTAATCGTACTGGCTTTAATACGAATTTTGTTTTTTGAAGATAGTGCAAAAAAAATATTTTTGGCAAAAAAAAACCATGGACTACCCCCTTTGCTTTTTTTGAAAAAATTATAAAAAAATTGTCTTGCACTATCCACCAGAAAAAAATTTCTAATTGAGGCTAATAGAGTTGGCTTTCCAACACAAGAAAAATCAAGTCAATATATTGAAAACTTGGCAAGTTATGACCAAAAAGGTAACGAGTTCTACTAAAAAGTGGCCGGAAAGAGGCAGTAGTAGAACTGCTTACCTTTTTGTTCATAACTTACCTACTTTTCTAGATATTGCCTTGATTTCTATTGCGTTTTATAGCTAATCGTACTGGCTTTAATACGAATTTTGTTTTTTGAAGATAGTGCAAAAAAAATATTTTTGGCAAAAAAAAACCATGGACTACCCCCTTTGCTTTTTTTGAAAAAATTATAAAAAAATTGTCTTGCACTATCCACCAGAAAAAAATTTCTAATTGAGGCTAATAGAGTTGGCTTTTCAACACAAGAAAAATCAAGTCAATATATTGAAAACTTGGCAAGTTATGACCAAAAAGGTAACGAGTTCTACTAAAAAGTGGCCGGAAAGAGGCAGTAGTAGAACTGCTTACCTTTTTGTTCATAACTTACCTACTTTTCTAGATATTGCCTTGATTTCTATTGCGTTTTATAGCTAATCGTACTGGCTTTAATACAAATTTTGTTTTTTGAAGATAGTGCAAAAAAAATATTTTTGGCAAAAAAAACCATGGACTACCCCCTTTGCTTTTTTTGAAAAAATTATAAAAAAATTGTCTTGCACTATCCACCAGAAAAAAATTTCTAATTGAGGCTAATACTCTGTTCAGACATAAAAGTTAATGAAGTCAATTAAGTTTTAAATTGTGTGACTGATTTGGGTGTTCACACATATTCAATTAAGTTTACGCAATTAAGCATTTGACAACTGAAAATATTGACGGTTTTTTTTTGAAAATATGTTTGAGTATTTATAAAATATAAAACGAAAAGAAAGTCAAATTTAAAAAAAAAAAATGTTTTGAAGGCAAGCTATTGATTAAAAGAAATTAGTTATTTAAAAATTATTTTCAATAACAATTTTATAAAATTTATTTACCGGTTACTTCGGCTGCCATTTCTTTTTTATGACATTTATTTTTAAATTTATTTACGTTTTCTTTTTTTAGTACTGAAAATATCAACTTTGCTCACTTTTGAGATGATATTTAATGGCTCAAGAAAGAGTTGCATTTTGATTTTGACTTCATTAACGTGCAATCAATTTTTAATTGCGCAATTATTGAATGGAAATTTGTATGGTAAATTGAGCTCAATTAAGGCGATAATTGCGTAAAATGCTTAATTGCTCAATTAACGTGTATGTCTGAACAGCCTATAATAGAGTTGGCTTTCCAACACAAGAAAAATCAAGTCAATATATTGAAAACTTGGCAAGTTATGACCAAAAAGGTAACGAGTTCTACTAAAAAGTGGCCGGAAAGAGGCAGTAGTAGAACTGCTTACCTTTTTGTTCATAACTTACCTACTTTTCTAGATATTGCCTTGATTTCTATTGCGTTTTATAGCTAATCGTACTGGCTTTAATACGAATTTTGTTTTTTGAAGATAGTGCAAAAAAAATATTTTTGGCAAAAAAAAAACCATGGACTACCCCCTTTGCTTTTTTTGAAAAAATTATAAAAAAATTGTCTTGCACTATCCACCAGAAAAAAATTTCTAATTGAGGCTAATAGGGTTGGCTTTGCGACACAAGAGAAATCAAGTCAATATATTGAAAACTTGGCAAGTTATGACCAAAAAGGTAACGAGTTCTACTAAAAAGTGGCCGGAAAGAGGCAGTAGTAGAACTGCTTACCTTTTTGTTCATAACTTACCTACTTTTCTAGATATTGCCTTGATTTCTATTGCGTTTTATAGCTAATCGTACTGGCTTTAATACGAATTTTGTTTTTTGAAGATAGTGCAAAAAAAATATTTTGGGCAAAAAAAAACCATGGACTACCCCCTTTGCTTTTTTTGAAAAAATTATAAAAAAATTGTCTTGCACTATCCACCAGAAAAAAATTTCTAATTGAGGCTAATAAAGTTGGCTTTCCAACACAAGAAAAATCAAGTCAATATATTGAAAACTTGGCAAGTTATGACCAAAAAGGTAACGAGTTCTACTAAAAAGTGGCCGGAAAGAGGCAGTAGTAGAACTGCTTACCTTTTTGTTCATAACTTACCTACTTTTCTAGATATTGCCTTGATTTCTATTGCGTTTTATAGCTAATCGTACTGGCTTTAATACGAATTTTGTTTTTTGAAGATAGTGCAAAAAAAATATTTTTGGCAAAAAAAAAAACATGGACTACCCCCTTTGCTTTTTTTGAAAAAATTATAAAAAAATTGTCTTGCACTATCCACCAGAAAAAAATTTCTAATTGAGGCTAATAAAGTTGGCTTTCCAACACAAGAAAAATCAAGTCAATATATTGAAAACTTGGCAAGTTATGACCAAAAAGGTAACGAGTTCTACTAAAAAGTGGCCGGAAAGAGGCAGTAGTAGAACTGCTTACCTTTTTGTTCATAACTTACCTACTTTTCTAGACATTGCCTTGATTTCTATTGCGTTTTATAGCTAATCGTACTGGCTTTAATACGAATTTTGTTTTTTGAAGATAGTGCAAAAAAAATATTTTTGGCAAAAAAAAACCATGGACTACCCCCTTTGCTTTTTTTGAAAAAATTATAAAAAAATTGTCTTGCACTATCCACCAGAAAAAAATTTCTAATTGAGGCTAATAGAGTTGGCTTTCCAACACAAGAAAAATCAAGTCAATATATTGAAAACTTGGCAAGTTATGACCAAAAAGGTAACGAGTTCTACTAAAAAGTGGCCGGAAAGAGGCAGTAGTAGAACTGCTTACCTTTTTGTTCATAACTTACCTACTTTTCTAGATATTGCCTTGATTTCTATTGCGTTTTATAGCTAATCGTACTGGCTTTAATACGAATTTTGTTTTTTGAAGATAGTGCAAAAAAAATATTTTTGGCAAAAAAAAACCATGGACTACCCCCTTTGCTTTTTTTGAAAAAATTATAAAAAAATTGTCTTGCACTATCCACCAGAAAAAAATTTCTAATTGAGGCTAATAGAGTTGGCTTTCCAACACAAGAAAAATCAAGTCAATATATTGAAAACTTGGCAAGTTATGACCAAAAAGGTAACGAGTTCTACTAAAAAGTGGCCGGAAAGAGGCAGTAGTAGAACTGCTTACCTTTTTGTTCATAACTTACCTACTTTTCTAGATATTGCCTTGATTTCTATTGCGTTTTATAGCTAATCGTACTGGCTTTAATACGAATTTTGTTTTTTGAAGATAGTGCAAAAAAAATATTTTTGGCAAAAAAAAACCATGGACTACCCCCTTTGCTTTTTTTGAAAAAATTATAAAAAAATTGTCTTGCACTATCCACCAGAAAAAAATTTCTAATTGAGGCTAATAGAGTTGGCTTTCCAACACAAGAAAAATCAAGTCAATATATTGAAAACTTGGCAAGTTATGACCAAAAAGGTAACGAGTTCTACTAAAAAGTGGCCGGAAAGAGGCAGTAGTAGAACTGCTTACCTTTTTGTTCATAACTTACCTACTTTTCTAGATATTACCTTGATTTCTATTGCGTTTTATAGCTAATCGTACTGGCTTTAATACGAATTTTGTTTTTTGAAGATAGTGCAAAAAAAATATTTTTGGCAAAAAAAAACCATGGACTACCCCCTTTGCTTTTTTTGAAAAAATTATAAAAAAATTGTCTTGCACTATCCACCAGAAAAAAATTTCTAATTGAGGCTAATAGAGTTGGCTTTCCAACACAAGAAAAATCAAGTCAATATATTGAAAACTTGGCAAGTTATGACCAAAAAGGTAACGAGTTCTACTAAAAAGTGGCCGGAAAGAGGCAGTAGTAGAACTGCTTACCTTTTTGTTCATAACTTACCTACTTTTCTAGATATTGCCTTGATTTCTATTGCGTTTTATAGCTAATCGTACTGGCTTTAATACGAATTTTGTTTTTTGAAGATAGTGCAAAAAAAATATTTTGGGCAAAAAAAAACCATGGACTACCCCCTTTGCTTTTTTTGAAAAAATTATAAAAAAATTGTCTTGCACTATCCACCAGAAAAAAATTTCTAATTGAGGCTAATAGAGTTGGCTTTTCAACACAAGAAAAATCAAGTCAATATATTGAAAACTTGGCAAGTTATGACCAAAAAGGTAACGAGTTCTACTAAAAAGTGGCCGGAAAGAGGCAGTAGTAGAACTGCTTACCTTTTTGTTCATAACTTACCTACTTTTCTAGATATTGCCTTGATTTCTATTGCGTTTTATAGCTAATCGTACTAACTTTAATACGAATTTTGTTTTTTGAAGATAGTGCAAAAAAAATATTTTTGGCAAAAAAAAAAACATGGACTACCCCCTTTGCTTTTTTTGAAAAAATTATAAAAAAAATGTCTTGCACTATCCACCAGAAAAAAATTACTAATTGAGGCTAATAAAGTTGGCTTTCCAACACAAGAAAAATCAAGTCAATATATTGAAAACTTGGCAAGTTATGACCAAAAAGGTAACGAGTTCTACTAAAAAGTGGCCGGAAAGAGGCAGTAGTAGAACTGCTTACCTTTTTGTTCATAACTTACCTACTTTTCTAGATATTGCCTTGATTTCTATTGCGTTTTATAGCTAATCGTACTGGCTTTAATACGAATTTTGTTTTTTGAAGATAGTGCAAAAAAAATACTTTTGGCAAAAAAAAACCATGGACTACCCCCTTTGCTTTTTTTGAAAAAATTATAAAAAAATTGTCTTGCACTATCCACCAGAAAAAAATTTCTAATTGAGGCTAATAGAGTTGGCTTTCCAACACAAGAAAAATCAAGTCAATATATTGAAAACTTGGCAAGTTATGACCAAAAAGGTAACGAGTTCTACTAAAAAGTGGCCGGAAAGAGGCAGTAGTAGAACTGCTTACCTTTTTGTTCATAACTTACCTACTTTTCTAGATATTGCCTTGATTTCTATTGCGTTTTATAGCTAATCGTACTGGCTTTAATACGAATTTTGTTTTTTGAAGATAGTGCAAAAAAAATATTTTTGGCAAAAAAAAACCATGGACTACCCCCTTTGCTTTTTTTGAAAAAATTATAAAAAAATTGTCTTGCACTATCCACCAGAAAAAAATTTCTAATTGAGGCTAATAGAGTTGGCTTTCCAACACAAGAAAAATCAAGTCAATATATTGAAAACTTGGCAAGTTATGACCAAAAAGGTAACGAGTTCTACTAAAAAGTGGCCGGAAAGAGGCAGTAGTAGAACTGCTTACCTTTTTGTTCATAACTTACCTACTTTTCTAGATATTGCCTTGATTTCTATTGCGTTTTATAGCTAATCGTACTGGCTTTAATACGAATTTTGTTTTTTGAAGATAGTGCAAAAAAAATATTTTTGGCAAAAAAAAACCATGGACTACCCCCTTTGCTTTTTTTGAAAAAATTATAAAAAAATTGTCTTGCACTATCCACCAGAAAAAAATTTCTAATTGAGGCTAATAGAGTTGGCTTTCCAACACAAGAAAAATCAAGTCAATATATTGAAAACTTGGCAAGTTATGACCAAAAAGGTAACGAGTTCTACTAAAAAGTGGCCGGAAAGAGGCAGTAGTAGAACTGCTTACCTTTTTGTTCATAACTTACCTACTTTTCTAGATATTGCCTTGATTTCTATTGCGTTTTATAGCTAATCGTACTGGCTTTAATACGAATTTTGTTTTTTGAAGATAGTGCAAAAAAAATATTTTTGGCAAAAAAAAACCATGGACTACCCCCTTTGCTTTTTTTGAAAAAATTATAAAAAAATTGTCTTGCACTATCCACCAGAAAAAAATTTCTAATTGAGGCTAATAGAGTTGGCTTTTCAACACAAGAAAAATCAAGTCAATATATTGAAAACTTGGCAAGTTATGACCAAAAAGGTAACGAGTTCTACTAAAAAGTGGCCGGAAAGAGGCAGTAGTAGAACTGCTTACCTTTTTGTTCATAACTTACCTACTTTTCTAGATATTGCCTTGATTTCTATTGCGTTTTATAGCTAATCGTACTGGCTTTAATACAAATTTTGTTTTTTGAAGATAGTGCAAAAAAAATATTTTTGGCAAAAAAAAACCATGGACTACCCCCTTTGCTTTTTTTGAAAAAATTATAAAAAAATTGTCTTGCACTATCCACCAGAAAAAAATTTCTAATTGAGGCTAATAGAGTTGGCTTTCCAACACAAGAAAAATCAAGTCAATATATTGAAAACTTGGCAAGTTATGACCAAAAAGGTAACGAGTTCTACTAAAAAGTGGCCGGAAAGAGGCAGTAGTAGAACTGCTTACCTTTTTGTTCATAACTTACCTACTTTTCTAGATATTGCCTTGATTTCTATTGCGTTTTATAGCTAATCGTACTGGCTTTAATACGAATTTTGTTTTTTGAAGATAGTGCAAAAAAAATATTTTTGGCAAAAAAAAAACCATGGACTACCCCCTTTGCTTTTTTTGAAAAAATTATAAAAAAATTGTCTTGCACTATCCACCAGAAAAAAACTTCTAATTGAGGCTAATAGGGTTGGCTTTCCGACACAAGAGAAATCAAGTCAATATATTGAAAACTTGGCAAGTTATGACCAAAAAGGTAACGAGTTCTACTAAAAAGTGGCCGGAAAGAGGCAGTAGTAGAACTGCTTACCTTTTTGTTCATAACTTACCTACTTTTCTAGATATTGCCTTGATTTCTATTGCGTTTTATAGCTAATCGTACTGGCTTTAATACGAATTTTGTTTTTTGAAGATAGTGCAAAAAAAATATTTTTGGCAAAAAAAAACCATGGACTACCCCCTTTGCTTTTTTTGAAAAAATTATAAAAAAATTGTCTTGCACTATCCACCAGAAAAAAATTTCTAATTGAGGCTAATAAAGTTGGCTTTCCAACACAAGAAAAATCAAGTCAATATATTGAAAACTTGGCAAGTTATGACCAAAAAGGTAACGAGTTCTACTAAAAAGTGGCCGGAAAGAGGCAGTAGTAGAACTGCTTACCTTTTTGTTCATAACTTACCTACTTTTCTAGATATTGCTTTGATTTCTATTGCGTTTTATAGCTAATCGTACTGGCTTTAATACGAATTTTGTTTTTTGAAGATAGTGCAAAAAAAATATTTTTGGCAAAAAAAAAAACATGGACTACCCCCTTTGCTTTTTTTGAAAAAATTATAAAAAAATTGTCTTGCACTATCCACCAGAAAAAAATTTCTAATTGAGGCTAATAAAGTTGGCTTTCCAACACAAGAAAAATCAAGTCAATATATTGAAAACTTGGCAAGTTATGACCAAAAAGGTAACGAGTTCTACTAAAAAGTGGCCGGAAAGAGGCAGTAGTAGAACTGCTTACCTTTTTGTTCATAACTTACCTACTTTTCTAGACATTGCCTTGATTTCTATTGCGTTTTATAGCTAATCGTACTGGCTTTAATACGAATTTTGTTTTTTGAAGATAGTGCAAAAAAAATATTTTTGGCAAAAAAAAACCATGGACTACCCCCTTTGCTTTTTTTGAAAAAATTATAAAAAAATTGTCTTGCACTATCCACCAGAAAAAAATTTCTAATTGAGGCTAATAGAGTTGGCTTTCCAACACAAGAAAAATCAAGTCAATATATTGAAAACTTGGCAAGTTATGACCAAAAAGGTAACGAGTTCTACTAAAAAGTGGCCGGAAAGAGGCAGTAGTAGAACTGCTTACCTTTTTGTTCATAACTTACCTACTTTTCTAGATATTGCCTTGATTTCTATTGCGTTTTATAGCTAATCGTACTGGCTTTAATATTAATTTTGTTTTTTGAAGATAGTGCAAAAAAAATATTTTTGGCAAAAAAAAACCATGGACTACCCCCTTTGCTTTTTTTGAAAAAATTATAAAAAAATTGTCTTGCACTATCCACCAGAAAAAAATTTCTAATTGAGGCTAATAGAGTTGGCTTTTCAACACAAGAAAAATCAAGTCAATATATTGAAAACTTGGCAAGTTATGACCAAAAAGGTAACGAGTTCTACTAAAAAGTGGCCGGAAAGAGGCAGTAGTAGAACTGCTTACCTTTTTGTTCATAACTTACCTACTTTTATAGATATTGCCTTGATTTCTATTGCGTTTTATAGCTAATCGTACTGGCTTTAATACGAATTTTGTTTTTTGAAGATAGTGCAAAAAAAATATTTTTGGCAAAAAAAAACCATGGACTACCCCCTTTGCTTTTTTTGAAAAAATTATAAAAAAATTGTCTTGCACTATCCACCAGAAAAAAATTTCTAATTGAGGCTAATAGAGTTGGCTTTCCAACACAAGAAAAATCAAGTCAATATATTGAAAACTTGGCAAGTTATGACCAAAAAGGTAACGAGTTCTACTAAAAAGTGGCCGGAAAGAGGCAGTAGTAGAACTGCTTACCTTTTTGTTCATAACTTACCTACTTTTCTAGATATTGCCTTGATTTCTATTGCGTTTTATAGCTAATCGTACTGGCTTTAATACGAATTTTGTTTTTTGAAGATAGTGCAAAAAAAATATTTTTGGCAAAAAAAAACCATGGACTACCCCCTTTGCTTTTTTTGAAAAAATTATAAAAAAATTGTCTTGCACTATCCACCAGAAAAAAATTTCTAATTGAGGCTAATAAAGTTGGCTTTCCAACACAAGAAAAATCAAGTCAATATATTGAAAACTTGGCAAGTTATGACCAAAAAGGTAACGAGTTCTACTAAAAAGTGGCCGGAAAGAGGCAGTAGTAGAACTGCTTACCTTTTTGTTCATAACTTACCTACTTTTCTAGATATTGCCTTGATTTCTATTGCGTTTTATAGCTAATCGTACTGGCTTTAATACGAATTTTGTTTTTTGAAGATAGTGCAAAAAAAATATTTTTGGCAAAAAAAAACCATGGACTACCCCCTTTGCTTTTTTTGAAAAAATTATAAAAAAATTGTCTTGCACTATCCACCAGAAAAAAATTTCTAATTGAGGCTAATAGAGTTGGCTTTCCAACACAAGAAAAATCAAGTCAATATATTGAAAACTTGGCAAGTTATGACCAAAAAGGTAACGAGTTCTACTAAAAAGTGGCCGGAAAGAGGCAGTAGTAGAACTGCTTACCTTTTTGTTCATAACTTACCTACTTTTCTAGATATTGCCTTGATTTCTATTGCGTTTTATAGCTAATCGTACTGGCTTTAATACGAATTTTGCTTTTTGAAGATAGTGCAAAAAAAATATTTTTGGCAAAAAAAAACCATGGACTACCCCCTTTGCTTTTTTTGAAAAAATTATAAAAAAATTGTCTTGCACTATCCACCAGAAAAAAATTTCTAATTGAGGCTAATAGAGTTGGCTTTCCAACACAAGAAAAATCAAGTCAATATATTGAAAACTTGGCAAGTTATGACCAAAAAGGTAACGAGTTCTACTAAAAAGTGGCCGGAAAGAGGCAGTAGTAGAACTGCTTACCTTTTTGTTCATAACTTACCTACTTTTCTAGATATTGCCTTGATTTCTATTGCGTTTTATAGCTAATCGTACTGGCTTTAATACGAATTTTGTTTTTTGAAGATAGTGCAAAAAAAATATTTTTGCCAAAAAAAAACCATGGACTACCCCCTTTGCTTTTTTTGAAAAAATTATAAAAAAATTGTCTTGCACTATCCACCAGAAAAAAATTTCTAATTGAGGCTAATAGAGTTGGCTTTTCAACACAAGAAAAATCAAGTCAATATATTGAAAACTTGGCAAGTTATGACCAAAAAGGTAACGAGTTCTACTAAAAAGTGGCCGGAAAGAGGCAGTAGTAGAACTGCTTACCTTTTTGTTCATAACTTACCTACTTTTCTAGATATTGCCTTGATTTCTATTGCGTTTTATAGCTAATCGTACTGGCTTTAATACAAATTTTGTTTTTTGAAGATAGTGCAAAAAAAATATTTTTGGCAAAAAAAAACCATGGACTACCCCCTTTGCTTTTTTTGAAAAAATTATAAAAAAATTGTCTTGCACTATCCACCAGAAAAAAATTTCTAATTGAGGCTAATAGAGTTGGCTTTCCAACACAAGAAAAATCAAGTCAATATATTGAAAACTTGGCAAGTTATGACCAAAAAGGTAACGAGTTCTACTAAAAAGTGGCCGGAAAGAGGCAGTAGTAGAACTGCTTACCTTTTTGTTCATAACTTACCTACTTTTCTAGATATTGCCTTGATTTCTATTGCGTTTTATAGCTAATCGTACTGGCTTTAATACGAATTTTGTTTTTTGAAGATAGTGCAAAAAAAATATTTTTGGCAAAAAAAAAACCATGGACTACCCCCTTTGCTTTTTTTGAAAAAATTATAAAAAAATTGTCTTGCACTATCCACCAGAAAAAAATTTCTAATTGAGGCTAATAGGGTTGGCTTTCCGACACAAGAGAAATCAAGTCAATATATTGAAAACTTGGCAAGTTATGACCAAAAAGGTAACGAGTTCTACTAAAAAGTGGCCGGAAAGAGGCAGTAGTAGAACTGCTTACCTTTTTGTTCATAACTTACCTACTTTTCTAGATATTGCCTTGATTTCTATTGCGTTTTATAGCTAATCGTACTGGCTTTAATACGAATTTTGTTTTTTGAAGATAGTGCAAAAAAAATATTTTTGGCAAAAAAAAACCATGGACTACCCCCTTTGCTTTTTTTGAAAAAATTATAAAAAAATTGTCTTGCACTATCCACCAGAAAAAAATTTCTAATTGAGGCTAATAAAGTTGGCTTTCCAACACAAGAAAAATCAAGTCAATATATTGAAAACTTGGCAAGTTATGACCAAAAAGGTAACGAGTTCTACTAAAAAGTGGCCGGAAAGAGGCAGTAGTAGAACTGCTTACCTTTTTGTTCATAACTTACCTACTTTTCTAGATATTGCCTTGATTTCTATTGCGTTTTATAGCTAATCGTACTGGCTTTAATACGAATTTTGTTTTTTGAAGATAGTGCAAAAAAAATATTTTTGGCAAAAAAAAAAACATGGACTACCCCCTTTGCTTTTTTTGAAAAAATTATAAAAAAATTGTCTTGCACTATCCACCAGAAAAAAATTTCTAATTGAGGCTAATAAAGTTGGCTTTCCAACACAAGAAAAATCAAGTCAATATATTGAAAACTTGGCAAGTTATGACCAAAAAGGTAACGAGTTCTACTAAAAAGTGGCCGGAAAGAGGCAGTAGTAGAACTGCTTACCTTTTTGTTCATAACTTACCTACTTTTCTAGACATTGCCTTGATTTCTATTGCGTTTTATAGCTAATCGTACTGGCTTTAATACGAATTTTGTTTTTTGAAGATAGTGCAAAAAAAATATTTTTGGCAAAAAAAAACCATGGACTACCCCCTTTGCTTTTTTTGAAAAAATTATAAAAAAATTGTCTTGCACTATCCACCAGAAAAAAATTTCTAATTGAGGCTAATAGAGTTGGCTTTCCAACACAAGAAAAATCAAGTCAATATATTGAAAACTTGGCAAGTTATGACCAAAAAGGTAACGAGTTCTACTAAAAAGTGGCCGGAAAGAGGCAGTAGTAGAACTGCTTACCTTTTTGTTCATAACTTACCTACTTTTCTAGATATTGCCTTGATTTCTATTGCGTTTTATAGCTAATCGTACTGGCTTTAATATTAATTTTGTTTTTTGAAGATAGTGCAAAAAAAATATTTTTGGCAAAAAAAAACCATGGACTACCCCCTTTGCTTTTTTTGAAAAAATTATAAAAAAATTGTCTTGCACTATCCACCAGAAAAAAATTTCTAATTGAGGCTAATAGAGTTGGCTTTTCAACACAAGAAAAATCAAGTCAATATATTGAAAACTTGGCAAGTTATGACCAAAAAGGTAACGAGTTCTACTAAAAAGTGGCCGGAAAGAGGCAGTAGTAGAACTGCTTACCTTTTTGTTCATAACTTACCTACTTTTCTAGATATTGCCTTGATTTCTATTGCGTTTTATAGCTAATCGTACTGGCTTTAATACGAATTTTGTTTTTTGAAGATAGTGCAAAAAAAATATTTTTGGCAAAAAAAAAACCATGGACTACCCCCTTTGCTTTTTTTGAAAAAATTATAAAAAAATTGTCTTGCACTATCCACCAGAAAAAAATTTCTAATTGAGGCTAATAGGGTTGGCTTTCCGACACAAGAGAAATCAAGTCAATATATTGAAAACTTGGCAAGTTATGACCAAAAAGGTAACGAGTTCTACTAAAAAGTGGCCGGAAAGAGGCAGTAGTAGAACTGCTTACCTTTTTGTTCATAACTTACCTACTTTTCTAGATATTGCCTTGATTTCTATTGCGTTTTATAGCTAATCGTACTGGCTTTAATACGAATTTTGTTTTTTGAAGATAGTGCAAAAAAAATATTTTTGGCAAAAAAAAACCATGGACTACCCCCTTTGCTTTTTTTGAAAAAATTATAAAAAAATTGTCTTGCACTATCCACCAGAAAAAAATTTCTAATTGAGGCTAATAAAGTTGGCTTTCCAACACAAGAAAAATCAAGTCAATATATTGAAAACTTGGCAAGTTATGATCAAAAAGGTAACGAGTTCTACTAAAAAGTGGCCGGAAAGAGGCAGTAGTAGAACTGCTTACCTTTTTGTTCATAACTTACCTACTTTTCTAGATATTGCCTTGATTTCTATTGCGTTTTATAGCTAATCGTACTGGCTTTAATACGAATTTTGTTTTTTGAAGATAGTGCAAAAAAAATATTTTTGGCAAAAAAAAAAACATGGACTACCCCCTTTGCTTTTTTTGAAAAAATTATAAAAAAATTGTCTTGCACTATCCACCAGAAAAAAATTTCTAATTGAGGCTAATAAAGTTGGCTTTCCAACACAAGAAAAATCAAGTCAATATATTGAAAACTTGGCAAGTTATGACCAAAAAGGTAACGAGTTCTACTAAAAAGTGGCCGGAAAGAGGCAGTAGTAGAACTGCTTACCTTTTTGTTCATAACTTACCTACTTTTCTAGACATTGCCTTGATTTCTATTGCGTTTTATAGCTAATCGTACTGGCTTTAATACGAATTTTGTTTTTTGAAGATAGTGCAAAAAAAATATTTTTGGCAAAAAAAAACCATGGACTACCCCCTTTGCTTTTTTTGAAAAAATTATAAAAAAATTGTCTTGCACTATCCACCAGAAAAAAATTTCTAATTGAGGCTAATAGAGTTGGCTTTCCAACACAAGAAAAATCAAGTCAATATATTGAAAACTTGGCAAGTTATGACCAAAAAGGTAACGAGTTCTACTAAAAAGTGGCCGGAAAGAGGCAGTAGTAGAACTGCTTACCTTTTTGTTCATAACTTACCTACTTTTCTAGATATTGCCTTGATTTCTATTGCGTTTTATAGCTAATCGTACTGGCTTTAATATTAATTTTGTTTTTTGAAGATAGTGCAAAAAAAATATTTTTGGCAAAAAAAAACCATGGACTACCCCCTTTGCTTTTTTTGAAAAAATTATAAAAAAATTGTCTTGCACTATCCACCAGAAAAAAATTTCTAATTGAGGCTAATAGAGTTGGCTTTTCAACACAAGAAAAATCAAGTCAATATATTGAAAACTTGGCAAGTTATGACCAAAAAGGTAACGAGTTCTACTAAAAAGTGGCCGGAAAGAGGCAGTAGTAGAACTGCTTACCTTTTTGTTCATAACTTACCTACTTTTCTAGATATTGCCTTGATTTCTATTGCGTTTTATAGCTAATCGTACTGGCTTTAATACGAATTTTGTTTTTTGAAGATAGTGCAAAAAAAATATTTTTGGCAAAAAAAAAAACATGGACTACCCCCTTTGCTTTTTTTGAAAAAATTATAAAAAAAATGTCTTGCACTATCCACCAGAAAAAAATTTCTAATTGAGGCTAATAAAGTTGGCTTTCCAACACAAGAAAAATCAAGTCAATATATTGAAAACTTGGCAAGTTATGACCAAAAAGGTAACGAGTTCTACTAAAAAGTGGCCGGAAAGAGGCAGTAGTAGAACTGCTTACCTTTTTGTTCATAACTTACCTACTTTTCTAGATATTGCCTTGATTTCTATTGCGTTTTATAGCTAATCGTACTGGCTTTAATACGAATTTTGTTTTTTGAAGATAGTGCAAAAAAAATATTTTTGGCAAAAAAAAACCATGGACTACCCCCTTTGCTTTTTTTGAAAAAATTATAAAAAAATTGTCTTGCACTATCCACCAGAAAAAAATTTCTAATTGAGGCTAATAGAGTTGGCTTTTCAACACAAGAAAAATCAAGTCAATATATTGAAAACTTGGCAAGTTATGACCAAAAAGGTAACGAGTTCTACTAAAAAGTGGCCGGAAAGAGGCAGTAGTAGAACTGCTTACCTTTTTGTTCATAACTTACCTACTTTTATAGATATTGCCTTGATTTCTATTGCGTTTTATAGCTAATCGTACTGGCTTTAATACGAATTTTGTTTTTTGAAGATAGTGCAAAAAAAATATTTTTGGCAAAAAAAAACCATGGACTACCCCCTTTGCTTTTTTTGAAAAAATTATAAAAAAATTGTCTTGCACTATCCACCAGAAAAAAATTTCTAATTGAGGCTAATAGAGTTGGCTTTCCAACACAAGAAAAATCAAGTCAATATATTGAAAACTTGGCAAGTTATGACCAAAAAGGTAACGAGTTCTACTAAAAAGTGGCCGGAAAGAGGCAGTAGTAGAACTGCTTACCTTTTTGTTCATAACTTACCTACTTTTCTAGATATTGCCTTGATTTCTATTGCGTTTTATAGCTAATCGTACTGGCTTTAATACGAATTTTGTTTTTTGAAGATAGTGCAAAAAAAATATTTTTGGCAAAAAAAAACCATGGACTACCCCCTTTGCTTTTTTTGAAAAAATTATAAAAAAATTGTCTTGCACTATCCACCAGAAAAAAATTTCTAATTGAGGCTAATAGAGTTGGCTTTCCAACACAAGAAAAATCAAGTCAATATATTGAAAACTTGGCAAGTTATGACCAAAAAGGTAACGAGTTCTACTAAAAAGTGGCCGGAAAGAGGCAGTAGTAGAACTGCTTACCTTTTTGTTCATAACTTACCTACTTTTATAGATATTGCCTTGATTTCTATTGCGTTTTATAGCTAATCGTACTGGCTTTAATACGAATTTTGTTTTTTGAAGATAGTGCAAAAAAAATATTTTTGGCAAAAAAAAACCATGGACTACCCCCTTTGCTTTTTTTGAAAAAATTATAAAAAAATTGTCTTGCACTATCCACCAGAAAAAAATTTCTAATTGAGGCTAATAGAGTTGGCTTTCCAACACAAGAAAAATCAAGTCAATATATTGAAAACTTGGCAAGTTATGACCAAAAAGGTAACGAGTTCTACTAAAAAGTGGCCGGAAAGAGGCAGTAGTAGAACTGCTTACCTTTTTGTTCATAACTTACCTACTTTTCTAGATATTGCCTTGATTTCTATTGCGTTTTATAGCTAATCGTACTGGCTTTAATATTAATTTTGTTTTTTGAAGATAGTGCAAAAAAAATATTTTTGGCAAAAAAAAACCATGGACTACCCCCTTTGCTTTTTTTGAAAAAATTATAAAAAAATTGTCTTGCACTATCCACCAGAAAAAAATTTCTAATTGAGGCTAATAGAGTTGGCTTTCCAACACAAGAAAAATCAAGTCAATATATTGAAAACTTGGCAAGTTATGACCAAAAAGGTAACGAGTTCTACTAAAAAGTGGCCGGAAAGAGGCAGTAGTAGAACTGCTTACCTTTTTGTTCATAACTTACCTACTTTTCTAGATATTGCCTTGATTTCTATTGCGTTTTATAGCTAATCGTACTGGCTTTAATACGAATTTTGTTTTTTGAAGATAGTGCAAAAAAAATATTTTTGGCAAAAAAAAACCATGGACTACCCCCTTTGCTTTTTTTGAAAAAATTATAAAAAAATTGTCTTGCACTATCCACCAGAAAAAAATTTCTAATTGAGGCTAATAGAGTTGGCTTTCCAACACAAGAAAAATCAAGTCAATATATTGAAAACTTGGCAAGTTATGACCAAAAAGGTAACGAGTTCTACTAAAAAGTGGCCGGAAAGAGGCAGTAGTAGAACTGCTTACCTTTTTGTTCATAACTTACCTACTTTTCTAGATATTGCCTTGATTTCTATTGCGTTTTATAGCTAATCGTACTGGCTTTAATACGAATTTTGTTTTTTGAAGATAGTGCAAAAAAAATATTTTTGGCAAAAAAAAACCATGGACTACCCCCTTTGCTTTTTTTGAAAAAATTATAAAAAAATTGTCTTGCACTATCCACCAGAAAAAAATTTCTAATTGAGGCTAATAGAGTTGGCTTTCCAACACAAGAAAAATCAAGTCAATATATTGAAAACTTGGCAAGTTATGACCAAAAAGGTAACGAGTTCTACTAAAAAGTGGCCGGAAAGAGGCAGTAGTAGAACTGCTTACCTTTTTGTTCATAACTTACCTACTTTTCTAGATATTGCCTTGATTTCTATTGCGTTTTATAGCTAATCGTACTGGCTTTAATATTAATTTTGTTTTTTGAAGATAGTGCAAAAAAAATATTTTTGGCAAAAAAAAACCATGGACTACCCCCTTTGCTTTTTTTGAAAAAATTATAAAAAAATTGTCTTGCACTATCCACCAGAAAAAAATTTCTAATTGAGGCTAATAGAGTTGGCTTTTCAACACAAGAAAAATCAAGTCAATATATTGAAAACTTGGCAAGTTATGACCAAAAAGGTAACGAGTTCTACTAAAAAGTGGCCGGAAAGAGGCAGTAGTAGAACTGCTTACCTTTTTGTTCATAACTTACCTACTTTTATAGATATTGCCTTGATTTCTATTGCGTTTTATAGCTAATCGTACTGGCTTTAATACGAATTTTGTTTTTTGAAGATAGTGCAAAAAAAATATTTTTGGCAAAAAAAAACCATGGACTACCCCCTTTGCTTTTTTTGAAAAAATTATAAAAAAATTGTCTTGCACTATCCACCAGAAAAAAATTTCTAATTGAGGCTAATAGAGTTGGCTTTCCAACACAAGAAAAATCAAGTCAATATATTGAAAACTTGGCAAGTTATGACCAAAAAGGTAACGAGTTCTACTAAAAAGTGGCCGGAAAGAGGCAGTAGTAGAACTGCTTACCTTTTTGTTCATAACTTACCTACTTTTCTAGATATTGCCTTGATTTCTATTGCGTTTTATAGCTAATTGTACTGGCTTTAATACGAATTTTGTTTTTTGAAGATAGTGCAAAAAAAATATTTTTGGCAAAAAAAAACCATGGACTACCCCCTTTGCTTTTTTTGAAAAAATTATAAAAAAATTGTCTTGCACTATCCACCAGAAAAAAATTTCTAATTGAGGCTAATAGAGTTGGCTTTCCAACACAAGAAAAATCAAGTCAATATATTGAAAACTTGGCAAGTTATGACCAAAAAGGTAACGAGTTCTACTAAAAAGTGGCCGGAAAGAGGCAGTAGTAGAACTGCTTACCTTTTTGTTCATAACTTACCTACTTTTCTAGATATTGCCTTGATTTCTATTGCGTTTTATAGCTAATCGTACTGGCTTTAATACGAATTTTGTTTTTTGAAGATAGTGCAAAAAAAATATTTTTGGCAAAAAAAAACCATGGACTACCCCCTTTGCTTTTTTTGAAAAAATTATAAAAAAATTGTCTTGCACTATCCACCAGAAAAAAATTTCTAATTGAGGCTAATAGAGTTGGCTTTCCAACACAAGAAAAATCAAGTCAATATATTGAAAACTTGGCAAGTTATGACCAAAAAGGTAACGAGTTCTACTAAAAAGTGGCCGGAAAGAGGCAGTAGTAGAACTGCTTACCTTTTTGTTCATAACTTACCTACTTTTCTAGATATTGCCTTGATTTCTATTGCGTTTTATAGCTAATCGTACTGGCTTTAATACGAATTTTGTTTTTTGAAGATAGTGCAAAAAAAATATTTTTGGCAAAAAAAAACCATGGACTACCCCCTTTGCTTTTTTTGAAAAAATTATAAAAAAATTGTCTTGCACTATCCACCAGAAAAAAATTTCTAATTGAGGCTAATAGAGTTGGCTTTCCAACACAAGAAAAATCAAGTCAATATATTGAAAACTTGGCAAGTTATGACCAAAAAGGTAACGAGTTCTACTAAAAAGTGGCCGGAAAGAGGCAGTAGTAGAACTGCTTACCTTTTTGTTCATAACTTACCTACTTTTCTAGATATTGCCTTGATTTCTATTGCGTTTTATAGCTAATCGTACTGGCTTTAATACGAATTTTGTTTTTTGAAGATAGTGCAAAAAAAATATTTTTGGCAAAAAAAAACCATGGACTACCCCCTTTGCTTTTTTTGAAAAAATTATAAAAAAATTGTCTTGCACTATCCACCAGAAAAAAATTTCTAATTGAGGCTAATAGAGTTGGCTTTTCAACACAAGAAAAATCAAGTCAATATATTGAAAACTTGGCAAGTTATGACCAAAAAGGTAACGAGTTCTACTAAAAAGTGGCCGGAAAGAGGCAGTAGTAGAACTGCTTACCTTTTTGTTCATAACTTACCTACTTTTCTAGATATTGCCTTGATTTCTATTGCGTTTTATAGCTAATCGTACTGGCTTTAATACAAATTTTGTTTTTTGAAGATAGTGCAAAAAAAATATTTTTGGCAAAAAAAAACCATGGACTACCCCCTTTGCTTTTTTTGAAAAAATTATAAAAAAATTGTCTTGCACTATCCACCAGAAAAAAATTTCTAATTGAGGCTAATAGAGTTGGCTTTCCAACACAAGAAAAATCAAGTCAATATATTGAAAACTTGGCAAGTTATGACCAAAAAGGTAACGAGTTCTACTAAAAAGTGGCCGGAAAGAGGCAGTAGTAGAACTGCTTACCTTTTTGTTCATAACTTACCTACTTTTATAGATATTGCCTTGATTTCTATTGCGTTTTATAGCTAATCGTACTGGCTTTAATACGAATTTTGTTTTTTGAAGATAGTGCAAAAAAAATATTTTTGGCAAAAAAAAACCATGGACTACCCCCTTTGCTTTTTTTGAAAAAATTATAAAAAAATTGTCTTGCACTATCCACCAGAAAAAAATTTCTAATTGAGGCTAATAGAGTTGGCTTTCCAACACAAGAAAAATCAAGTCAATATATTGAAAACTTGGCAAGTTATGACCAAAAAGGTAACGAGTTCTACTAAAAAGTGGCCGGAAAGAGGCAGTAGTAGAACTGCTTACCTTTTTGTTCATAACTTACCTACTTTTCTAGATATTGCCTTGATTTCTATTGCGTTTTATAGCTAATCGTACTGGCTTTAATATTAATTTTGTTTTTTGAAGATAGTGCAAAAAAAATATTTTTGGCAAAAAAAAACCATGGACTACCCCCTTTGCTTTTTTTGAAAAAATTATAAAAAAATTGTCTTGCACTATCCACCAGAAAAAAATTTCTAATTGAGGCTAATAGAGTTGGCTTTCCAACACAAGAAAAATCAAGTCAATATATTGAAAACTTGGCAAGTTATGACCAAAAAGGTAACGAGTTCTACTAAAAAGTGGCCGGAAAGAGGCAGTAGTAGAACTGCTTACCTTTTTGTTCATAACTTACCTACTTTTCTAGATATTGCCTTGATTTCTATTGCGTTTTATAGCTAATCGTACTGGCTTTAATACGAATTTTGTTTTTTGAAGATAGTGCAAAAAAAATATTTTTGGCAAAAAAAAACCATGGACTACCCCCTTTGCTTTTTTTGAAAAAATTATAAAAAAATTGTCTTGCACTATCCACCAGAAAAAAATTTCTAATTGAGGCTAATAGAGTTGGCTTTCCAACACAAGAAAAATCAAGTCAATATATTGAAAACTTGGCAAGTTATGACCAAAAAGGTAACGAGTTCTACTAAAAAGTGGCCGGAAAGAGGCAGTAGTAGAACTGCTTACCTTTTTGTTCATAACTTACCTACTTTTCTAGATATTGCCTTGATTTCTATTGCGTTTTATAGCTAATCGTACTGGCTTTAATACGAATTTTGTTTTTTGAAGATAGTGCAAAAAAAATATTTTTGGCAAAAAAAAACCATGGACTACCCCCTTTGCTTTTTTTGAAAAAATTATAAAAAAATTGTCTTGCACTATCCACCAGAAAAAAATTTCTAATTGAGGCTAATAGAGTTGGCTTTCCAACACAAGAAAAATCAAGTCAATATATTGAAAACTTGGCAAGTTATGACCAAAAAGGTAACGAGTTCTACTAAAAAGTGGCCGGAAAGAGGCAGTAGTAGAACTGCTTACCTTTTTGTTCATAACTTACCTACTTTTCTAGATATTGCCTTGATTTCTATTGCGTTTTATAGCTAATCGTACTGGCTTTAATATTAATTTTGTTTTTTGAAGATAGTGCAAAAAAAATATTTTTGGCAAAAAAAAACCATGGACTACCCCCTTTGCTTTTTTTGAAAAAATTATAAAAAAATTGTCTTGCACTATCCACCAGAAAAAAATTTCTAATTGAGGCTAATAGAGTTGGCTTTTCAACACAAGAAAAATCAAGTCAATATATTGAAAACTTGGCAAGTTATGACCAAAAAGGTAACGAGTTCTACTAAAAAGTGGCCGGAAAGAGGCAGTAGTAGAACTGCTTACCTTTTTGTTCATAACTTACCTACTTTTATAGATATTGCCTTGATTTCTATTGCGTTTTATAGCTAATCGTACTGGCTTTAATACGAATTTTGTTTTTTGAAGATAGTGCAAAAAAAATATTTTTGGCAAAAAAAAACCATGGACTACCCCCTTTGCTTTTTTTGAAAAAATTATAAAAAAATTGTCTTGCACTATCCACCAGAAAAAAATTTCTAATTGAGGCTAATAGAGTTGGCTTTCCAACACAAGAAAAATCAAGTCAATATATTGAAAACTTGGCAAGTTATGACCAAAAAGGTAACGAGTTCTACTAAAAAGTGGCCGGAAAGAGGCAGTAGTAGAACTGCTTACCTTTTTGTTCATAACTTACCTACTTTTCTAGATATTGCCTTGATTTCTATTGCGTTTTATAGCTAATCGTACTGGCTTTAATACGAATTTTGTTTTTTGAAGATAGTGCAAAAAAAATATTTTTGGCAAAAAAAAACCATGGACTACCCCCTTTGCTTTTTTTGAAAAAATTATAAAAAAATTGTCTTGCACTATCCACCAGAAAAAAATTTCTAATTGAGGCTAATAGGGTTGGCTTTCCGACACAAGAGAAATCAAGTCAATATATTGAAAACTTGGCAAGTTATGACCAAAAAGGTAACGAGTTCTACTAAAAAGTGGCCGGAAAGAGGCAATAGTAGAACTGCTTACCTTTTTGTTCATAACTTACCTACTTTTCTAGATATTGCCTTGATTTCTATTGCGTTTTATAGCTAATCGTACTGGCTTTAATACGAATTTTGTTTTTTGAAGATAGTGCAAAAAAAATATTTTTGGCAAAAAAAAACCATGGACTACCCCCTTTGCTTTTTTTGAAAAAATTATAAAAAAATTGTCTTGCACTATCCACCAGAAAAAAATTTCTAATTGAGGCTAATAGGGTTGGCTTTCCGACACAAGAGAAATCAAGTCAATATATTGAAAACTTGGCAAGTTATGACCAAAAAGGTAACGAGTTCTACTAAAAAGTGGCCGGAAAGAGGCAGTAGTAGAACTGCTTACCTTTTTGTTCATAACTTACCTACTTTTCTAGATATTGCCTTGATTTCTATTGCGTTTTATAGCTAATCGTACTGGCTTTAATATTAATTTTGTTTTTTGAAGATAGTGCAAAAAAAATATTTTTGCCAAAAAAGAAACCATGGACTACCCCCTTTGCTTTTTTTGAAAAAATTATAAAAAAATTGTCTTGCACTATCCACCAGAAAAAAATTTCTAATTGAGGCTAATAGGGTTGGCTTTCCGACACAAGAGAAATCAAGTCAATATATTGAAAACTTGGCAAGTTATGACCAAAAAGGTAACGAGTTCTACTAAAAAGTGGCCGGAAAGAGGCAATAGTAGAACTGCTTACCTTTTTGTTCATAACTTACCTACTTTTCTAGATATTGCCTTGATTTCTATTGCGTTTTATAGCTAATCGTACTGGCTTTAATACGAATTTTGTTTTTTGAAGATAGTGCAAAAAAAATATTTTTGGCAAAAAAAAACCATGGACTACCCCCTTTGCTTTTTTTGAAAAAATTATAAAAAAATTGTCTTGCACTATCCACCAGAAAAAAATTTCTAATTGAGGCTAATAGGGTTGGCTTTCCGACACAAGAGAAATCAAGTCAATATATTGAAAACTTGGCAAGTTATGACCAAAAAGGTAACGAGTTCTACTAAAAAGTGGCCGGAAAGAGGCAGTAGTAGAACTGCTTACCTTTTTGTTCATAACTTACCTACTTTTCTAGATATTGCCTTGATTTCTATTGCGTTTTATAGCTAATCGTACTGGCTTTAATATTAATTTTGTTTTTTGAAGATAGTGCAAAAAAAATATTTTTGCCAAAAAAGAAACCATGGACTACCCCCTTTGCTTTTTTTGAAAAAATTATAAAAAAATTGTCTTGCACTATCCACCAGAAAAAAATTTCTAATTGAGGCTAATAGGGTTGGCTTTCCAACACAAGAAAAATCAAGTCAATATATTGAAAACTTGGCAAGTTATGACCAAAAAGGTAACGAGTTCTACTAAAAAGTGGCCGGAAAGAGGCAGTAGTAGAACTGCTTACCTTTTTGTTCATAACTTACCTACTTTTCTAGATATTGCCTTGATTTCTATTGCGTTTTATAGCTAATCGTACTGGCTTTAATACGAATTTTGTTTTTTGAAGATAGTGCAAAAAAAATATTTTTGGCAAAAAAAAACCATGGACTACCCCCTTTGCTTTTTTTGAAAAAATTATAAAAAAATTGTCTTGCACTATCCACCAGAAAAAAATTTCTAATTGAGGCTAATAGGGTTGGCTTTCCGACACAAGAGAAATCAAGTCAATATATTGAAAACTTGGCAAGTTATGACCAAAAAGGTAACGAGTTCTACTAAAAAGTGGCCGGAAAGAGGCAATAGTAGAACTGCTTACCTTTTTGTTCATAACTTACCTACTTTTCTAGATATTGCCTTGGTTTCTATTGCGTTTTATAGCTAATCGTACTGGCTTTAATACGAATTTTGTTTTTTGAAGATAGTGCAAAAAAAATATTTTTGGCAAAAAAAAACCATGGACTACCCCCTTTGCTTTTTTTGAAAAAATTATAAAAAAATTGTCTTGCACTATCCACCAGAAAAAAATTTCTAATTGAGGCTAATAGAGTTGGCTTTCCAACACAAGAAAAATCAAGTCAATATATTGAAAACTTGGCAAGTTATGACCAAAAAGGTAACGAGTTCTACTAAAAAGTGGCCGGAAAGACTCAGTAGTAGAACTGCTTACCTTTTTGTTCATAACTTACCTACTTTTCTAGATATTGCCTTGATTTCTATTGCGTTTTATAGCTAATCGTACTGGCTTTAATACGAATTTTGTTTTTTGAAGATAGTGCAAAAAAAATATTTTTGGCAAAAAAAAACCATGGACTACCCCCTTTGCTTTTTTTGAAAAAATTATAAAAAAATTGTCTTGCACTATCCACCAGAAAAAAATTTCTAATTGAGGCTAATAGAGTTGGCTTTCCAACACAAGAAAAATCAAGTCAATATATTGAAAACTTGGCAAGTTATGACCAAAAAGGTAACGAGTTCTACTAAAAAGTGGCCGGAAAGAGGCAGTAGTAGAACTGCTTACCTTTTTGTTCATAACTTACCTACTTTTCTAGATATTGCCTTGATTTCTATTGCGTTTTATAGCTAATCGTACTGGCTTTAATATTAATTTTGTTTTTTGAAGATAGTGCAAAAAAAATATTTTTGGCAAAAAAAAACCATGGACTACCCCCTTTGCTTTTTTTGAAAAAATTATAAAAAAATTGTCTTGCACTATCCACCAGAAAAAAATTTCTAATTGAGGCTAATAGAGTTGGCTTTCAAACACAAGAAAACTCAAGTCAATATATTGAAAACTTGGCAAGTTATGACCAAAAAGGTAACGAGTTCTACTAAAAAGTGGCCGGAAAGAGGCAGTAGTAGAACTGCTTACCTTTTTGTTCATAACTTACCTATTTTTCTAGATATTGCCTTGATTTCTATTGCGTTTTATAGCTAATCGTACTGGCTTTAATACGAATTTTGTTTTTTGAAGATAGTGCAAAAAAAATATTTTTGGCAAAAAAAAACCATGGACTACCCCCTTTGCTTTTTTTGAAAAAATTATAAAAAAATTGTCTTGCACTATCCACCAGAAAAAAATTTCTAATTGAGGCTAATAGAGTTGGCTTTCAAACACAAGAAAACTCAAGTCAATATATTGAAAACTTGGCAAGTTATGACCAAAAAGGTAACAAGTTCTACTAAAAAGTGGCCGGAAAGAGGCAGTAGTAGAACTGCTTACCTTTTTGTTCATAACTTACCTACTTTTCTAGATATTGCCTTGATTTCTATTGCGTTTTATAGCTAATCGTACTGGCTTTAATATTAATTTTGTTTTTTGAAGATAGTGCAAAAAAAATATTTTTGGCAAAAAAAAACCATGGACTACCCCCTTTGCTTTTTTTGAAAAAATTATAAAAAAATTGTCTTGCACTATCCACCAGAAAAAAATTTCTAATTGAGGCTAATAGAGTTGGCTTTCCAACACAAGAAAAATCAAGTCAATATATTGAAAACTTGGCAAGTTATGACCAAAAAGGTAACGAGTTCTACTAAAAAGTGGCCGGAAAGAGGCAGTAGTAGAACTGCTTACCTTTTTGTTCATAACTTACCTACTTTTCTAGATATTGCCTTGATTTCTATTGCGTTTTATAGCTAATCGTACTGGCTTTAATACGAATTTTGTTTTTTGAAGATAGTGCAAAAAAAATATTTTTGGCAAAAAAAAACCATGGACTACCCCCTTTGCTTTTTTTGAAAAAATTATAAAAAAATTGTCTTGCACTATCCACCAGAAAAAAATTTCTAATTGAGGCTAATAGGGTTGGCTTTCCGACACAAGAGAAATCAAGTCAATATATTGAAAACTTGGCAAGTTATGACCAAAAAGGTAACGAGTTCTACTAAAAAGTGGCCGGAAAGAGGCAATAGTAGAACTGCTTACCTTTTTGTTCATAACTTACCTACTTTTCTAGATATTGCCTTGATTTCTATTGCGTTTTATAGCTAATCGTACTGGCTTTAATACGAATTTTGTTTTTTGAAGATAGTGCAAAAAAAATATTTTTGGCAAAAAAAAAACCATGGACTACCCCCTTTGCTTTTTTTGAAAAAATTATAAAAAAATTGTCTTGCACTATCCACCAGAAAAAAATTTCTAATTGAGGCTAATAGGGTTGGCTTTCCAACACAAGAAAAATCAAGTCAATATATTGAAAACTTGGCAAGTTATGACCAAAAAGGTAACGAGTTCTACTAAAAAGTGGCCGGAAAGAGGCAGTAGTAGAACTGCTTACCTTTTTGTTCATAACTTACCTACTTTTCTAGATATTGCCTTGATTTCTATTGCGTTTTATAGCTAATCGTACTGGCTTTAATACGAATTTTGTTTTTTGAAGATAGTGCAAAAAAAATATTTTTGCCAAAAAAGAAACCATGGACTACCCCCTTTGCTTTTTTTGAAAAAATTATAAAAAAATTGTCTTGCACTATCCACCAGAAAAAAATTTCTAATTGAGGCTAATAGGGTTGGCTTTCCAACACAAGAAAAATCAAGTCAATATATTGAAAACTTGGCAAGTTATGACCAAAAAGGTAACGAGTTCTACTAAAAAGTGGCCGGAAAGAGGCAGTAGTAGAACTGCTTACCTTTTTGTTCATAACTTACCTACTTTTCTAGATATTGCCTTGATTTCTATTGCGTTTTATAGCTAATCGTACTGGCTTTAATACGAATTTTGTTTTTTGAAGATAGTGCAAAAAAAATATTTTTGGCAAAAAAAAACCATGGACTACCCCCTTTGCTTTTTTTGAAAAAATTATAAAAAAATTGTCTTGCACTATCCACCAGAAAAAAATTTCTAATTGAGGCTAATAGAGTTGGCTTTTCAACACAAGAAAAATCAAGTCAATATATTGAAAACTTGGCAAGTTATGACCAAAAAGGTAACGAGTTCTACTAAAAAGTGGCCGGAAAGAGGCAGTAGTAGAACTGCTTACCTTTTTGTTCATAACTTACCTACTTTTCTAGATATTGCCTTGGTTTCTATTGCGTTTTATAGCTAATCGTACTGGCTTTAATACGAATTTTGTTTTTTGAAGATAGTGCAAAAAAAATATTTTTGGCAAAAAAAAACCATGGACTACCCCCTTTGCTTTTTTTGAAAAAATTATAAAAAAATTGTCTTGCACTATCCACCAGAAAAAAATTTCTAATTGAGGCTAATAGAGTTGGCTTTCCAACACAAGAAAAATCAAGTCAATATATTGAAAACTTGGCAAGTTATGACCAAAAAGGTAACGAGTTCTACTAAAAAGTGGCCGGAAAGAGGCAGTAGTAGAACTGCTTACCTTTTTGTTCATAACTTACCTACTTTTCTAGATATTGCCTTGATTTCTATTGCGTTTTATAGCTAATCGTACTGGCTTTAATACGAATTTTGTTTTTTGAAGATAGTGCAAAAAAAATATTTTTGGCAAAAAAAAACCATGGACTACCCCCTTTGCTTTTTTTGAAAAAATTATAAAAAAATTGTCTTGCACTATCCACCAGAAAAAAATTTCTAATTGAGGCTAATAGAGTTGGCTTTCCAACACAAGAAAAATCAAGTCAATATATTGAAAACTTGGCAAGTTATGACCAAAAAGGTAACGAGTTCTACTAAAAAGTGGCCGGAAAGAGGCAGTAGTAGAACTGCTTACCTTTTTGTTCATAACTTACCTACTTTTCTAGATATTGCCTTGGTTTCTATTGCGTTTTATAGCTAATCGTACTGGCTTTAATACGAATTTTGTTTTTTGAAGATAGTGCAAAAAAAATATTTTTGGCAAAAAAAAACCATGGACTACCCCCTTTGCTTTTTTTGAAAAAATTATAAAAAAATTGTCTTGCACTATCCACCAGAAAAAAATTTCTAATTGAGGCTAATAGAGTTGGCTTTCCAACACAAGAAAAATCAAGTCAATATATTGAAAACTTGGCAAGTTATGACCAAAAAGGTAACGAGTTCTACTAAAAAGTGGCCGGAAAGACTCAGTAGTAGAACTGCTTACCTTTTTGTTCATAACTTACCTACTTTTCTAGATATTGCCTTGATTTCTATTGCGTTTTATAGCTAATCGTACTGGCTTTAATACGAATTTTGTTTTTTGAAGATAGTGCAAAAAAAATATTTTTGGCAAAAAAAAACCATGGACTACCCCCTTTGCTTTTTTTGAAAAAATTATAAAAAAATTGTCTTGCACTATCCACCAGAAAAAAATTTCTAATTGAGGCTAATAGAGTTGGCTTTCCAACACAAGAAAAATCAAGTCAATATATTGAAAACTTGGCAAGTTATGACCAAAAAGGTAACGAGTTCTACTAAAAAGTGGCCGGAAAGAGGCAGTAGTAGAACTGCTTACCTTTTTGTTCATAACTTACCTACTTTTCTAGATATTGCCTTGATTTCTATTGCGTTTTATAGCTAATCGTACTGGCTTTAATATTAATTTTGTTTTTTGAAGATAGTGCAAAAAAAATATTTTTGGCAAAAAAAAACCATGGACTACCCCCTTTGCTTTTTTTGAAAAAATTATAAAAAAATTGTCTTGCACTATCCACCAGAAAAAAATTTCTAATTGAGGCTAATAGAGTTGGCTTTCCAACACAAGAAAAATCAAGTCAATATATTGAAAACTTGGCAAGTTATGACCAAAAAGGTAACGAGTTCTACTAAAAAGTGGCCGGAAAGAGGCAGTAGTAGAACTGCTTACCTTTTTGTTCATAACTTACCTATTTTTCTAGATATTGCTTTGATTTCTATTGCGTTTTATAGCTAATCGTACTGGCTTTAATACGAATTTTGTTTTTTGAAGATAGTGCAAAAAAAATATTTTTGGCAAAAAAAAACCATGGACTACCCCCTTTGCTTTTTTTGAAAAAATTATAAAAAAATTGTCTTGCACTATCCACCAGAAAAAAATTTCTAATTGAGGCTAATAGAGTTGGCTTTCAAACACAAGAAAAATCAAGTCAATATATTGAAAACTTGGCAAGTTATGACCAAAAAGGTAACGAGTTCTACTAAAAAGTGGCCGGAAAGAGGCAGTAGTAGAACTGCTTACCTTTTTGTTCATAACTTACCTACTTTTCTAGATATTGCCTTGATTTCTATTGCGTTTTATAGCTAATCGTACTGGCTTTAATATTAATTTTGTTTTTTGAAGATAGTGCAAAAAAAATATTTTTGGCAAAAAAAAACCATGGACTACCCCCTTTGCTTTTTTTGAAAAAATTATAAAAAAATTGTCTTGCACTATCCACCAGAAAAAAATTTCTAATTGAGGCTAATAGAGTTGGCTTTCCAACACAAGAAAAATCAAGTCAATATATTGAAAACTTGGCAAGTTATGACCAAAAAGGTAACGAGTTCTACTAAAAAGTGGCCGGAAAGAGGCAGTAGTAGAACTGCTTACCTTTTTGTTCATAACTTACCTACTTTTCTAGATATTGCCTTGATTTCTATTGCGTTTTATAGCTAATCGTACTGGCTTTAATACGAATTTTGTTTTTTGAAGATAGTGCAAAAAAAATATTTTTGGCAAAAAAAAACCATGGACTACCCCCTTTGCTTTTTTTGAAAAAATTATAAAAAAATTGTCTTGCACTATCCACCAGAAAAAAATTTCTAATTGAGGCTAATAGGGTTGGCTTTCCGACACAAGAGAAATCAAGTCAATATATTGAAAACTTGGCAAGTTATGACCAAAAAGGTAACGAGTTCTACTAAAAAGTGGCCGGAAAGAGGCAATAGTAGAACTGCTTACCTTTTTGTTCATAACTTACCTACTTTTCTAGATATTGCCTTGATTTCTATTGCGTTTTATAGCTAATCGTACTGGCTTTAATACGAATTTTGTTTTTTGAAGATAGTGCAAAAAAAATATTTTTGGCAAAAAAAAAACCATGGACTACCCCCTTTGCTTTTTTTGAAAAAATTATAAAAAAATTGTCTTGCACTATCCACCAGAAAAAAATTTCTAATTGAGGCTAATAGGGTTGGCTTTCCAACACAAGAAAAATCAAGTCAATATATTGAAAACTTGGCAAGTTATGACCAAAAGGGTAACGAGTTCTACTAAAAAGTGGCCGGAAAGAGGCAGTAGTAGAACTGCTTACCTTTTTGTTCATAACTTACCTACTTTTCTAGATATTGCCTTGATTTCTATTGCGTTTTATAGCTAATCGTACTGGCTTTAATACGAATTTTGTTTTTTGAAGATAGTGCAAAAAAAATATTTTTGGCAAAAAAAAACCATGGACTACCCCCTTTGCTTTTTTTGAAAAAATTATAAAAAAATTGTCTTGCACTATCCACCAGAAAAAAATTTCTAATTGAGGCTAATAAAGTTGGCTTTCCAACACAAGAAAAATCAAGTCAATATATTGAAAACTTGGCAAGTTATGACCAAAAAGGTAACGAGTTCTACTAAAAAGTGGCCGGAAAGAGGCAGTAGTAGAACTGCTTACCTTTTTGTTCATAACTTACCTACTTTTCTAGATATTGCCTTGATTTCTATTGCGTTTTATAGCTAATCGTACTGGCTTTAATACGAATTTTGTTTTTTGAAGATAGTGCAAAAAAAATATTTTTGGCAAAAAAAAACCATGGACTACCCCCTTTGCTTTTTTTGAAAAAATTATAAAAAAATTGTCTTGCACTATCCACCAGAAAAAAATTTCTAATTGAGGCTAATAGAGTTGGCTTTTCAACACAAGAAAAATCAAGTCAATATATTGAAAACTTGGCAAGTTATGACCAAAAAGGTAACGAGTTCTACTAAAAAGTGGCCGGAAAGAGGCAGTAGTAGAACTGCTTACCTTTTTGTTCATAACTTACCTACTTTTCTAGATATTGCCTTGGTTTCTATTGCGTTTTATAGCTAATCGTACTGGCTTTAATACGAATTTTGTTTTTTGAAGATAGTGCAAAAAAAATATTTTTGGCAAAAAAAAACCATGGACCATGCTTTTTTTGAAAAAATTATAAAAAAATTGTCTTGCACTATCCACCAGAAAAAAATTTCTAATTGAGGCTAATAGAGTTGGCTTTCCAACACAAGAAAAATCAAGTCAATATATTGAAAACTTGGCAAGTTATGACCAAAAAGGTAACGAGTTCTACTAAAAAGTGGCCGGAAAGACTCAGTAGTAGAACTGCTTACCTTTTTGTTCATAACTTACCTACTTTTCTAGATATTGCCTTGATTTCTATTGCGTTTTATAGCTAATCGTACTGGCTTTAATACGAATTTTGTTTTTTGAAGATAGTGCAAAAAAAATATTTTTGGCAAAAAAAAACCATGGACTACCCCCTTTGCTTTTTTTGAAAAAATTATAAAAAAATTGTCTTGCACTATCCACCAGAAAAAAATTTCTAATTGAGGCTAATAGAGTTGGCTTTCCAACACAAGAAAAATCAAGTCAATATATTGAAAACTTGGCAAGTTATGACCAAAAAGGTAACGAGTTCTACTAAAAAGTGGCCGGAAAGAGGCAGTAGTAGAACTGCTTACCTTTTTGTTCATAACTTACCTACTTTTCTAGATATTGCCTTGATTTCTATTGCGTTTTATAGCTAATCGTACTGGCTTTAATATTAATTTTGTTTTTTGAAGATAGTGCAAAAAAAATATTTTTGGCAAAAAAAAACCATGGACTACCCCCTTTGCTTTTTTTGAAAAAATTATAAAAAAATTGTCTTGCACTATCCACCAGAAAAAAATTTCTAATTGAGGCTAATAGAGTTGGCTTTCCAACACAAGAAAAATCAAGTCAATATATTGAAAACTTGGCAAGTTATGACCAAAAAGGTAACGAGTTCTACTAAAAAGTGGCCGGAAAGAGGCAGTAGTAGAACTGCTTACCTTTTTGTTCATAACTTACCTATTTTTCTAGATATTGCCTTGATTTCTATTGCGTTTTATAGCTAATCGTACTGGCTTTAATACGAATTTTGTTTTTTGAAGATAGTGCAAAAAAAATATTTTTGGCAAAAAAAAAACCATGGACTACCCCCTTTGCTTTTTTTGAAAAAATTATAAAAAAATTGTCTTGCACTATCCACCAGAAAAAAATTTCTAATTGAGGCTAATAGAGTTGGCTTTCCAACACAAGAAAAATCAAGTCAATATATTGAAAACTTGGCAAGTTATGACCAAAAAGGTAACGAGTTCTACTAAAAAGTGGCCGGAAAGAGGCAGTAGTAGAACTGCTTACCTTTTTGTTCATAACTTACCTACTTTTCTAGATATTGCCTTGATTTCTATTGCGTTTTATAGCTAATCGTACTGGCTTTAATATTAATTTTGTTTTTTGAAGATAGTGCAAAAAAAATATTTTTGGCAAAAAAAAACCATGGACTACCCCCTTTGCTTTTTTTGAAAAAATTATAAAAAAATTGTCTTGCACTATCCACCAGAAAAAAATTTCTAATTGAGGCTAATAGGGTTGGCTTTCCGACACAAGAGAAATCAAGTCAATATATTGAAAACTTGGCAAGTTATGACCAAAAAGGTAACGAGTTCTACTAAAAAGTGGCCGGAAAGAGGCAATAGTAGAACTGCTTACCTTTTTGTTCATAACTTACCTACTTTTCTAGATATTGCCTTGATTTCTATTGCGTTTTATAGCTAATCGTACTGGCTTTAATACGAATTTTGTTTTTTGAAGATAGTGCAAAAAAAATATTTTTGGCAAAAAAAAACCATGGACTACCCCCTTTGCTTTTTTTGAAAAAATTATAAAAAAATTGTCTTGCACTATCCACCAGAAAAAAATTTCTAATTGAGGCTAATAGGGTTGGCTTTCCGACACAAGAGAAATCAAGTCAATATATTGAAAACTTGGCAAGTTATGACCAAAAAGGTAACGAGTTCTACTAAAAAGTGGCCGGAAAGAGGCAATAGTAGAACTGCTTACCTTTTTGTTCATAACTTACCTACTTTTCTAGATATTGCCTTGATTTCTATTGCGTTTTATAGCTAATCGTACTGGCTTTAATATTAATTTTGTTTTTTGAAGATAGTGCAAAAAAAATATTTTTGGCAAAAAAAAACCATGGACTACCCCCTTTGCTTTTTTTGAAAAAATTATAAAAAAATTGTCTTGCACTATCCACCAGAAAAAAATTTCTAATTGAGGCTAATAGAGTTGGCTTTCCAACACAAGAAAAATCAAGTCAATATATTGAAAACTTGGCAAGTTATGACCAAAAAGGTAACGAGTTCTACTAAAAAGTGGCCGGAAAGACTCAGTAGTAGAACTGCTTACCTTTTTGTTCATAACTTACCTACTTTTCTAGATATTGCCTTGATTTCTATTGCGTTTTATAGCTAATCGTACTGGTTTTAATACGAATTTTTTTTTTGAAGATAGTGCAAAAAAAATATTTTTGGCAAAAAAAAACCATGGACTACCCCCTTTGCTTTTTTTGAAAAAATTATAAAAAAATTGTCTTGCACTATCCACCAGAAAAAAATTTCTAATTGAGGCTAATAGAGTTGGCTTTCCAACACAAGAAAAATCAAGGCAATATATTGAAAACTTGGCAAGTTATGACCAAAAAGGTAACGAGTTCTACTAAAAAGTGGCCGGAAAGACTCAGTAGTAGAACTGCTTACCTTTTTGTTCATAACTTACCTACTTTTCTAGATATTGCCTTGATTTCTATTGCGTTTTATAGCTAATCGTACTGGTTTTAATACGAATTTTTTTTTTGAAGATAGTGCAAAAAAATATTTTTGGCAAAAAAAAACCATGGACTACCCCCTTTGCTTTTTTTGAAAAAATTATAAAAAAATTGTCTTGCACTATCCACCAGAAAAAAATTTCTAATTGAGGCTAATAGAGTTGGCTTTCCAACACAAGAAAAATCAAGTCAATATATTGAAAACTTGGCAAGTTATGACCAAAAAGGTAACGAGTTCTACTAAAAAGTGGCCGGAAAGAGGCAGTAGTAGAACTGCTTACCTTTTTGTTCATAACTTACCTATTTTTCTAGATATTGCCTTGATTTCTATTGCGTTTTATAGCTAATCGTACTGGCTTTAATACGAATTTTGTTTTTTGAAGATAGTGCAAAAAAAATATTTTTGGCAAAAAAAAACCATGGACTACCCCCTTTGCTTTTTTTGAAAAAATTATAAAAAAATTGTCTTGCACTATCCACCAGAAAAAAATTTCTAATTGAGGCTAATAGAGTTGGCTTTCCAACACAAGAAAAATCAAGTCAATATATTGAAAACTTGGCAAGTTATGACCAAAAAGGTAACGAGTTCTACTAAAAAGTGGCCGGAAAGAGGCAGTAGTAGAACTGCTTACCTTTTTGTTCATAACTTACCTACTTTTCTAGATATTGCCTTGATTTCTATTGCGTTTTATAGCTAATCGTACTGGCTTTAATATTAATTTTGTTTTTTGAAGATAGTGCAAAAAAAATATTTTTGGCAAAAAAAAACCATGGACTACCCCCTTTGCTTTTTTTGAAAAAATTATAAAAAAATTGTCTTGCACTATCCACCAGAAAAAAATTTCTAATTGAGGCTAATAGGGTTGGCTTTCCGACACAAGAGAAATCAAGTCAATATATTGAAAACTTGGCAAGTTATGACCAAAAAGGTAACGAGTTCTACTAAAAAGTGGCCGGAAAGAGGCAGTAGTAGAACTGCTTACCTTTTTGTTCATAACTTACCTACTTTTCTAGATATTGCCTTGATTTCTATTGCGTTTTATAGCTAATCGTACTGGCTTTAATATTAATTTTGTTTTTTGAAGATAGTGCAAAAAAAATATTTTTGGCAAAAAAAAACCATGGACTACCCCCTTTGCTTTTTTTGAAAAAATTATAAAAAAATTGTCTTGCACTATCCACCAGAAAAAAATTTCTAATAGGGTTGGCTTTCCGACACAAGAGAAATCAAGTCAATATATTGAAAACTTGGCAAGTTATGACCAAAAAGGTAACGAGTTCTACTAAAAAGTGGCCGGAAAGAGGCAATAGTAGAACTGCTTACCTTTTTGTTCATAACTTACCTACTTTTCTAGATATTGCCTTGATTTCTATTGCGTTTTATAGCTAATCGTACTGGCTTTAATACGAATTTTGTTTTTTGAAGATAGTGCAAAAAAAATATTTTTGGCAAAAAAAAACCATGGACTACCCCCTTTGCTTTTTTTGAAAAAATTATAAAAAAATTGTCTTGCACTATCCACCAGAAAAAAATTTCTAATTGAGGCTAATAGAGTTGGCTTTCCAACACAAGAAAAATCAAGTCAATATATTGAAAACTTGGCAAGTTATGACCAAAAAGGTAACGAGTTCTACTAAAAAGTGGCCGGAAAGAGGCAGTAGTAGAACTACTTACCTTTTTGTTCATAACTTACCTACTTTTCTAGATATTGCCTTGATTTCTATTGCGTTTTATAGCTAATCGTACTGGCTTTAATATTAATATTGTTTTTTGAAGATAGTGCAAAAAAAATATTTTTGGCAAAAAAAAACCATGGACTACCCCCTTTGCTTTTTTTGAAAAAATTATAAAAAAATTGTCTTGCACTATCCACCAGAAAAAAATTTCTAATTGAGGCTAATAGAGTTGGCTTTTCAACACAAGAAAAATCAAGTCAATATATTGAAAACTTGGCAAGTTATGACCAAAAAGGTAACGAGTTCTACTAAAAAGTGGCCGGAAAGAGGCAGTAGTAGAACTGCTTACCTTTTTGTTCATAACTTACCTACTTTTCTAGATATTGCCTTGGTTTCTATTGCGTTTTATAGCTAATCGTACTGGCTTTAATACGAATTTTGTTTTTTGAAGATAGTGCAAAAAAAATATTTTTGGCAAAAAAAAAACCATGGACTACCCCCTTTGCTTTTTTTGAAAAAATTATAAAAAAATTGTCTTGCACTATCCACCAGAAAAAAATTTCTAATTGAGGCTAATAGGGTTGGCTTTCCAACACAAGAAAAATCAAGTCAATATATTGAAAACTTGGCAAGTTATGACCAAAAAGGTAACGAGTTCTACTAAAAAGTGGCCGGAAAGAGGCAGTAGTAGAACTGCTTACCTTTTTGTTCATAACTTACCTACTTTTCTAGATATTGCCTTGATTTCTATTGCGTTTTATAGCAAATCGTACTGGCTTTAATACGAATTTTGTTTTTTGAAGATAGTGCAAAAAAAATATTTTTGGCAAAAAAGAAACCATGGACTACCCCCTTTGCTTTTTTTGAAAAAATTATAAAAAAATTGTCTTGCACTATCCACCAGAAAAAAATTTCTAATTGAGGCTAATAGGGTTGGCTTTCCAACACAAGAAAAATCAAGTCAATATATTGAAAACTTGGCAAGTTATGACCAAAAAGGTAACGAGTTCTACTAAAAAGTGGCCGGAAAGAGGCAGTAGTAGAACTGCTTACCTTTTTGTTCATAACTTACCTACTTTTCTAGATATTGCCTTGGTTTCTATTGCGTTTTATAGCTAATCGTACTGGCTTTAATACGAATTTTGTTTTTTGAAGATAGTGCAAAAAAAATATTTTTGGCAAAAAAAAACCATGGACTACCCCCTTTGCTTTTTTTGAAAAAATTATAAAAAAATTGTCTTGCACTATCCATCAGAAAAAAATTTCTAATTGAGGCTAATAGAGTTGGCTTTTCAACACAAGAAAAATCAAGTCAATATATTGAAAACTTGGCAAGTTATGACCAAAAAGGTAACGAGTTCTACTAAAAAGTGGCCGGAAAGAGGCAGTAGTAGAACTGCTTACCTTTTTGTTCATAACTTACCTACTTTTCTAGATATTGCCTTGGTTTCTATTGCGTTTTATAGCTAATCGTACTGGCTTTAATACGAATTTTGTTTTTTGAAGATAGTGCAAAAAAAATATTTTTGGCAAAAAAAACCATGGACTACCCCCTTTGCTTTTTTTGAAAAAATTATAAAAAAATTGTCTTGCACTATCCACCAGAAAAAAATTTCTAATTGAGGCTAATAGAGTTGGCTTTCCAACACAAGAAAAATCAAGTCAATATATTGAAAACTTGGCAAGTTATGACCAAAAAGGTAACGAGTTCTACTAAAAAGTGGCCGGAAAGAGGCAGTAGTAGAACTGCTTACCTTTTTGTTCATAACTTACCTACTTTTCTAGATATTGCCTTGATTTCTATTGCGTTTTATAGCTAATCGTACTGGTTTTAATATTAATTTTGTTTTTTGAAGATAGTGCAAAAAAAATATTTTTGGCAAAAAAAAACCATGGACTACCCCCTTTGCTTTTTTTGAAAAAATTATAAAAAAATTGTCTTGCACTATCCACCAGAAAAAAATTTCTAATTGAGGCTAATAGAGTTGGCTTTCCAACACAAGAAAAATCAAGTCAATATATTGAAAACTTGGCAAGTTATGACCAAAAAGGTAACGAGTTCTACTAAAAAGTGGCCGGAAAGAGGCAGTAGTAGAACTGCTTACCTTTTTGTTCATAACTTACCTACTTTTCTAGATATTGCCTTGATTTCTATTACGTTTTATAGCTAATCGTACTGGCTTTAATACGAATTTTGTTTTTTGAAGATAGTGCAAAAAAAATATTTTTGGCAAAAAAAAACCATGGACTACCCCCTTTGCTTTTTTTGAAAAAATTATAAAAAAATTGTCTTGCACTATCCACCAGAAAAAAATTTCTAATTGAGGCTAATAGAGTTGGCTTTCCAACACAAGAAAAATCAAGTCAATATATTGAAAACTTGGCAAGTTATGACCAAAAAGGTAACGAGTTCTACTAAAAAGTGGCCGGAAAGAGGCAGTAGTAGAACTGCTTACCTTTTTGTTCATAACTTACCTACTTTTCTAGATATTGCCTTGATTTCTATTGCGTTTTATAGCTAATCGTACTGGCTTTAATATTAATTTTGTTTTTTGAAGATAGTGCAAAAAAAATATTTTTGGCAAAAAAAAACCATGGACTACCCCCTTTGCTTTTTTTGAAAAAATTATAAAAAAATTGTCTTGCACTATCCACCAGAAAAAAATTTCTAATTGAGGCTAATAGAGTTGGCTTTCCAACACAAGAAAAATCAAGTCAATATATTGAAAACTTGGCAAGTTATGACCAAAAAGGTAACGAGTTCTACTAAAAAGTGGCCGGAAAGACTCAGTAGTAGAACTGCTTACCTTTTTGTTCATAACTTACCTACTTTTCTAGATATTGCCTTGATTTCTATTGCGTTTTATAGCTAATCGTACTGGTTTTAATACGAATTTTTTTTTTTGAAGATAGTGCAAAAAAAATATTTTTGGCAAAAAAAAACCATGGACTACCCCCTTTGCTTTTTTTTAAAAAATTATAAAAAAATTGTCTTGCACTATCCACCAGAAAAAAATTTCTAATTGAGGCTAATAGAGTTGGCTTTCCAACACAAGAAAAATCAAGTCAATATATTGAAAACTTGGCAAGTTATGACCAAAAAGGTAACGAGTTCTACTAAAAAGTGGCCGGAAAGACTCAGTAGTAGAACTGCTTACCTTTTTGTTCATAACTTACCTACTTTTCTAGATATTGCCTTGATTTCTATTGCGTTTTATAGCTAATCGTACTGGTTTTAATACGAATTTTGTTTTTTGAAGATAGTGCAAAAAAAATATTTTTGGGAAAAAAAAACCATGGACTACCCCCTTTGCTTTTTTTGAAAAAATTATAAAAAAATTGTCTTGCACTATCCACCAGAAAAAAATTTCTAATTGAGGCTAATAGAGTTGGCTTTCCAACACAAGAAAAATCAAGTCAATATATTGAAAACTTGGCAAGTTATGACCAAAAAGGTAACGAGTTCTACTAAAAAGTGGCCGGAAAGACTCAGTAGTAGAACTGCTTACCTTTTTGTTCATAACTTACCTACTTTTCTAGATATTGCCTTGATTTCTATTGCGTTTTATAGCTAATCGTACTGGTTTTAATACGAATTTTTTTTTTTGAAGATAGTGCAAAAAAAATATTTTTGGCAAAAAAAAACCATGGACTACCCCCTTTGCTTTTTTTGAAAAAATTATAAAAAAATTGTCTTGCACTATCCACCAGAAAAAAATTTCTAATTGAGGCTAATAGAGTTGGCTTTCCAACACAAGAAAAATCAAGTCAATATATTGAAAACTTGGCAAGTTATGACCAAAAAGGTAACGAGTTCTACTAAAAAGTGGCCGGAAAGAGGCAGTAGTAGAACTGCTTACCTTTTTGTTCATAACTTACCTACTTTTCTAGATATTGCCTTGATTTCTATTGCGTTTTATAGCTAATCGTTCTGGCTTTAATATTAATTTTGTTTTTTGAAGATAGTGCAAAAAAAATATTTTTGGCAAAAAAAAACCATGGACTACCCCCTTTGCTTTTTTTGAAAAAATTATAAAAAAATTGTCTTGCACTATCCACCAGAAAAAAATTTTTAATTGAGGCTAATAGAGTTGGCTTTCCAACACAAGAAAAATCAAGTCAATATATTGAAAACTTGGCAAGTTATGACCAAAAAGGTAACGAGTTCTACTAAAAAGTGGCCGGAAAGAGGCAGTAGTAGAACTGCTTACCTTTTTGTTCATAACTTACCTACTTTTCTAGATATTGCCTTGATTTCTATTGCGTTTTATAGCTAATCGTACTGGTTTTAATACGAATTTTGTTTTTTGAAGATAGTGCAAAAAAAATATTTTTGGCAAAAAAAAACCATGGACTACCCCCTTTGCTTTTTTTGAAAAAATTATAAAAAAATTGTCTTGCACTATCCACCAGAAAAAAATTTCTAATTGAGGCTAATAGAGTTGGCTTTCCAACACAAGAAAAATCAAGTCAATATATTGAAAACTTGGCAAGTTATGACCAAAAAGGTAACGAGTTCTACTAAAAAGTGGCCGGAAAGAGGCAGTAGTAGAACTGCTTACCTTTTTGTTCATAACTTACCTACTTTTCTAGATATTGCCTTGATTTCTATTGCGTTTTATAGCTAATCGTACTGGCTTTAATACGAATTTTGTTTTTTGAAGATAGTGCAAAAAAAATATTTTTGGCAAAAAAAAAACCATGGACTACCCCCTTTGCTTTTTTTGAAAAAATTATAAAAAAATTGTCTTGCACTATCCACCAGAAAAAAATTTCTAATTGAGGCTAATAGAGTTGGCTTTCCAACACAAGAAAAATCAAGTCAATATATTGAAAACTTGGCAAGTTATGACCAAAAAGGTAACGAGTTCTACTAAAAAGTGGCCGGAAAGAGGCAGTAGTAGAACTGCTTACCTTTTTGTTCATAACTTACCTACTTTTCTAGATATTGCCTTGATTTCTATTGCGTTTTATAGCTAATCGTACTGGCTTTAATACGAATTTTGTTTTTTGAAGATAGTGCAAAAAAAATACTTTTGGCAAAAAAAAACCATGGACTACCCCCTTTGCTTTTTTTGAAAAAATTATAAAAAAATTGTCTTGCACTATCCACCAGAAAAAAATTTCTAATTGAGGCTAATAGAGTTGGCTTTCCAACACAAGAAAAATCAAGTCAATATATTGAAAACTTGGCAAGTTATGACCAAAAAGGTAACGAGTTCTACTAAAAAGTGGCCGGAAAGAGGCAGTAGTAGAACTGCTTACCTTTTTGTTCATAACTTACCTACTTTTCTAGATATTGCCTTGATTTCTATTGCGTTTTATAGCTAATCGTACTGGCTTTAATACGAATTTTGTTTTTTGAAGATAGTGCAAAAAAAATATTTTTGGCAAAAAAAAAACCATGGACTACCCCCTTTGCTTTTTTTGAAAAAATTATAAAAAAATTGTCTTGCACTATCCACCAGAAAAAAATTTCTAATTGAGGCTAATAGAGTTGGCTTTCCAACACAAGAAAAATCAAGTCAATATATTGAAAACTTGGCAAGTTATGACCAAAAAGGTAACGAGTTCTACTAAAAAGTGGCCGGAAAGAGGCAGTAGTAGAACTGCTTACCTTTTTGTTCATAACTTACCTACTTTTCTAGATATTGCCTTGATTTCTATTGCGTTTTATAGCTAATCGTACTGGCTTTAATACGAATTTTGTTTTTTGAAGATAGTGCAAAAAAAATATTTTTGGCAAAAAAAAAACCATGGACTACCCCCTTTGCTTTTTTTGAAAAAATTATAAAAAAAATTGTCTTGCACTATCCAAAAGAAAAAAATTTCTAATTGAGGCTAATAGAGTTGGCTTTCCAACACAAGAAAAATCAAGTCAATATATTGAAAACTTGGCAAGTTATGACCAAAAAGGTAACGAGTTCTACTAAAAAGTGGCCGGAAAGAGGCAGTAGTAGAACTGCTTACCTTTTTGTTCATAACTTACCTTCTTTTTTAGACATTGCCTTGATTTCTATTGCGTTTTATAGCTAATCGTACTGGCTTTGATACGAATTTTGTTTTTTGAAGATAGTGCAAAAAAAATATTTTTGGCAAAAAAAAACCATGGACTACCCCCTTTGCTTTTTTTGAAAAAATTATAAAAAAATTGTCTTGCACTATCCACCAGAAAAAAATTTCTAATTGAGGCTAATAGAGTTGGCTTTCCAACACAAGAAAAATCAAGTCAATATATTGAAAACTTGGCAAGTTATGACCAAAAAGGTAACGAGTTCTACTAAAAAGTGGCCGGAAAGACTCAGTAGTAGAACTGCTTACCTTTTTGTTCATAACTTACCTACTTTTCTAGATATTGCCTTGATTTCTATTGCGTTTTATAGCTAATCGTACTGGTTTTAATACGAATTTTGTTTTTTGAAGATAGTGCAAAAAAAATATTTTTGGCAAAAAAAAACCATGGACTACCCCCTTTGCTTTTTTTGAAAAAATTATAAAAAAATTGTCTTGCACTATCCACCAGAAAAAAATTTCTAATTGAGGCTAATAGAGTTGGCTTTCCAACACAAGAAAAATCAAGTCAATATATTGAAAACTTGGCAAGTTATGACCAAAAAGGTAACGAGTTCTACTAAAAAGTGGCCGGAAAGAGGCAGTAGTAGAACTGCTTACCTTTTTGTTCATAACTTACCTACTTTTCTAGATATTGCCTTGATTTCTATTGCGTTTTATAGCTAATCGTACTGGCTTTAATATTAATTTTGTTTTTTGAAGATAGTGCAAAAAAAATATTTTTGGCAAAAAAAAACCATGGACTACCCCCTTTGCTTTTTTTGAAAAAATTATAAAAAAATTGTCTTGCACTATCCACCAGAAAAAAATTTCTAATTGAGGCTAATAAAGTTGGCTTTCCAACACAAGAAAAATCAAGTCAATATATTGAAAACTTGGCAAGTTATGACCAAAAAGGTAACGAGTTCTACTAAAAAGTGGCCGGAAAGAGGCAGTAGTAGAACTGCTTACCTTTTTGTTCATAACTTACCTACTTTTCTAGATATTGCCTTGATTTCTATTGCGTTTTATAGCTAATCGTACTGGCTTTAATACGAATTTTGTTTTTTGAAGATAGTGCAAAAAAAATATTTTTGGCAAAAAAAAAACCATGGACTACCCCCTTTGCTTTTTTTGAAAAAATTATAAAAAAATTGTCTTGCACTATCCACCAGAAAAAAATTTCTAATTGAGGCTAATAGAGTTGGCTTTCCAACACAAGAAAAATCAAGTCAATATATTGAAAACTTGGCAAGTTATGACCAAAAAGGTAACGAGTTCTACTAAAAAGTGGCCGGAAAGAGGCAGTAGTAGAACTGCTTACCTTTTTGTTCATAACTTACCTTCTTTTCTAGACATTGCCTTGATTTCTATTGCGTTTTATAGCTAATCGTACTGGCTTTAATACGAATTTTGTTTTTTGAAGATAGTGCAAAAAAAATATTTTTGGCAAAAAAAAACCATGGACTACCCCCTTTGCTTTTTTTGAAAAAATTATAAAAAAATTGTCTTGCACTATCCACCAGAAAAAAATTTCTAATTGAGGCTAATAGAGTTGGCTTTCCAACACAAGAAAAATCAAGTCAATATATTGAAAACTTGGCAAGTTATGACCAAAAAGGTAACGAGTTCTACTAAAAAGTGGCCGGAAAGACTCAGTAGTAGAACTGCTTACCTTTTTGTTCATAACTTACCTACTTTTCTAGATATTGCCTTGATTTCTATTGCGTTTTATAGCTAATCGTACTGGTTTTAATACGAATTTTGTTTTTTGAGGATAGTGCAAAAAAAATATTTTTGGCAAAAAAAAACCATGGACTACCCCCTTTGCTTTTTTTGAAAAAATTATAAAAAATTGTCTTGCACTATCCACCAGAAAAAAATTTCTAATTGAGGCTAATAGAGTTGGCTTTCCAACACAAGAAAAATCAAGTCAATATATTGAAAACTTGGCAAGTTATGACCAAAAAGGTAACGAGTTCTACTAAAAAGTGGCCGGAAAGAGGCAGTAGTAGAACTGCTTACCTTTTTGTTCATAACTTACCTACTTTTCTAGATATTGCCTTGATTTCTATTGCGTTTTATAGCTAATCGTACTGGCTTTAATACGAATTTTGTTTTTTGAAGATAGTGCAAAAAAAATATTTTTGGCAAAAAAAAAAACCATGGACTACCCCCTTTGCTTTTTTTGAAAAAATTATAAAAAAATTGTCTTGCACTATCCACCAGAAAAAAATTTCTAATTGAGGCTAATAGAGTTGGCTTTCCAACACAAGAAAAATCAAGTCAATATATTGAAAACTTGGCAAGTTATGACCAAAAAGGTAACGAGTTCTACTAAAAAGTGGCCGGAAAGAGGCAGTAGTAGAACTGCTTACCTTTTTGTTCATAACTTACCTACTTTTCTAGATATTGCCTTGATTTCTATTGCGTTTTATAGCTAATCGTACTGGCTTTAATACGAATTTTGTTTTTTGAAGATAGTGCAAAAAAAATATTTTTGGCAAAAAAAAACCATGGACTACCCCCTTTGCTTTTTTTGAAAAAATTATAAAAAAATTGTCTTGCACTATCCACCAGAAAAAAATTTCTAATTGAGGCTAATAGAGTTGGCTTTCCAACACAAGAAAAATCAAGTCAATATATTGAAAACTTGGCAAGTTATGACCAAAAAGGTAACGAGTTCTACTAAAAAGTGGCCGGAAAGAGGCAGTAGTAGAACTGCTTACCTTTTTGTTCATAACTTACCTACTTTTCTAGATATTGCCTTGATTTCTATTGCGTTTTATAGCTAATCGTACTGGCTTTAATACGAATTTTGTTTTTTGAAGATAGTGCAAAAAAAATATTTTTGGCAAAAAAAAAACCATGGACTACCCCCTTTGCTTTTTTTGAAAAAATTATAAAAAAAATGTCTTGCACTATCCACCAGAAAAAAATTTCTAATTGAGGCTAATAGAGTTGGCTTTCCAGCACAAGAAAAATCAAGTCAATATATTGAAAACTTGGCAAGTTATGACCAAAAAGGTAACGAGTTCTACTAAAAAGTGGCCGGAAAGAGGCAGTAGTAGAACTGCTTACCTTTTTGTTCATAACTTACCTACTTTTCTAGATATTGCCTTGATTTCTATTGCGTTTTATAGCTAATCGTACTGGCTTTAATACGAATTTTGTTTTTTGAAGATAGTGCAAAAAAAATATTTTTGGCAAAAAAAAAACCATGGACTACCCCCTTTGCTTTTTTTGAAAAAATTATAAAAAAATTGTCTTGCACTATCCACCAGAAAAAAATTTCTAATTGAGGCTAATAGGGTTGGCTTTCCAACACAAGAAAAATCAAGTCAATATATTGAAAACTTGGCAAGTTATGACCAAAAAGGTAACGAGTTCTACTAAAAAGTGGCCGGAAAGAGGCAGTAGTAGAACTGCTTACCTTTTTGTTCATAACTTACCTTCTTTTCTAGACATTGCCTTGATTTCTATTGCGTTTCATAGCTAATCGTACTGGCTTTAATACGAATTTTGTTTTTTGAAGATAGTGCAAAAAAAATATTTTTGGCAAAAAAAAACCATGGACTACCCCCTTTGCTTTTTTTGAAAAAATTATAAAAAAATTGTCTTGCACTATCCACCAGAAAAAAATTTCTAATTGAGGCTAATAAAGTTGGCTTTCCAACACAAGAAAAATCAAGTCAATATATTGAAAACTTGGCAAGTTATGACCAAAAAGGTAACGAGTTCTACTAAAAAGTGGCCGGAAAGAGGCAGTAGTAGAACTGCTTACCTTTTTGTTCATAACTTACCTACTTTTCTAGATATTGCCTTGATTTCTATTGCGTTTTATAGCTAATCGTACTGGCTTTAATACGAATTTTGTTTTTTGAAGATAGTGCAAAAAAAATATTTTTGGCAAAAAAAAACCATGGACTACCCCCTTTGCTTTTTTTGAAAAAATTATAAAAAAATTGTCTTGCACTATCCACCAGAAAAAAATTTCTAATTGAGGCTAATAGAGTTGGCTTTCCAACACAAGAAAAATCAAGTCAATATATTGAAAACTTGGCAAGTTATGACCAAAAAGGTAACGAGTTCTACTAAAAAGTGGCCGGAAAGAGGCAGTAGTAGAACTGCTTACCTTTTTGTTCATAACTTACCTACTTTTCTAGATATTGCCTTGATTTCTATTGCGTTTTATAGCTAATCGTACTGGCTTTAATACGAATTTTGTTTTTTGAAGATAGTGCAAAAAAAATATTTTTGGCAAAAAAAAAACCATGGACTACCCCCTTTGCTTTTTTTGAAAAAATTATAAAAAAATTGTCTTGCACTATCCACCAGAAAAAAATTTCTAATTGAGGCTAATAGGGTTGGCTTTCCAACACAAGAAAAATCAAGTCAATATATTGAAAACTTGGCAAGTTATGACCAAAAAGGTAACGAGTTCTACTAAAAAGTGGCCGGAAAGAGGCAGTAGTAGAACTGCTTACCTTTTTGTTCATAACTTACCTTCTTTTCTAGACATTGCCTTGATTTCTATTGCGTTTTATAGCTAATCGTACTGGCTTTAATACGAATTTTGTTTTTTGAAGATAGTGCAAAAAAAATATTTTTGGCAAAAAAAAACCATGGACTACCCCCTTTGCTTTTTTTGAAAAAATTATAAAAAAATTGTCTTGCACTATCCACCAGAAAAAAATTTCTAATTGAGGCTAATAAAGTTGGCTTTCCAACACAAGAAAAATCAAGTCAATATATTGAAAACTTGGCAAGTTATGACCAAAAAGGTAACGAGTTCTACTAAAAAGTGGCCGGAAAGAGGCAGTAGTAGAACTGCTTACCTTTTTGTTCATAACTTACCTACTTTTCTAGATATTGCCTTGATTTCTATTGCGTTTTATAGCTAATCGTACTGGCTTTAATACGAATTTTGTTTTTTGAAGATAGTGCAAAAAAAATATTTTTGGCAAAAAAAAAACCATGGACTACCCCCTTTGCTTTTTTTGAAAAAATTATAAAAAAATTGTCTTGCACTATCCACCAGAAAAAAATTTCTAATTGAGGCTAATAGGGTTGGCTTTCCAACACAAGAAAAATCAAGTCAATATATTGAAAACTTGGCAAGTTATGACCAAAAAGGTAACGAGTTCTACTAAAAAGTGGCCGGAAAGAGGCAGTAGTAGAACTGCTTACCTTTTTGTTCATAACTTACCTACTTTTCTAGATATTGCCTTGATTTCTATTGCGTTTTATAGCTAATCGTACTGGCTTTAATACGAATTTTGTTTTTTGAAGATAGTGCAAAAAAAATATTTTTGGCAAAAAAAAAACCATGGACTACCCCCTTTGCTTTTTTTGAAAAAATTATAAAAAAATTGTCTTGCACTATCCACCAGAAAAAAATTTCTAATTGAGGCTAATAGAGTTGGCTTTCCAACACAAGAAAAATCAAGTCAATATATTGAAAACTTGGCAAGTTATGACCAAAAAGGTAACGAGTTCTACTAAAAAGTGGCCGGAAAGAGGCAGTAGTAGAACTGCTTACCTTTTTGTTCATAACTTACCTACTTTTCTAGATATTGCCTTGATTTCTATTGCGTTTTATAGCTAATCGTACTGGCTTTAATACGAATTTTGTTTTTTGAAGATAGTGCAAAAAAAATATTTTTGGCAAAAAAAAAACCATGGACTACCCCCTTTGCTTTTTTTGAAAAAATTATAAAAAAATTGTCTTGCACTATCCACCAGAAAAAAATTTCTAATTGAGGCTAATAGAGTTGGCTTTCCAACACAGGAAAAATCAAGTCAATATATTGAAAACTTGGCAAGTTATGACCAAAAAGGTAACGAGTTCTACTAAAAAGTGGCCGGAAAGAGGCAGTAGTAGAACTGCTTACCTTTTTGTTCATAACTTACCTACTTTTCTAGACATTGCCTTGATTTCTATTGCGTTTTATAGCTAATCGTACTGGCTTTAATACGAATTTTGTTTTTTGAAGATAGTGCAAAAAAAATATTTTTGGCAAAAAAAAAACCATGGACTACCCCCTTTGCTTTTTTTGAAAAAATTATAAAAAAATTGTCTTGCACTATCCACCAGAAAAAAATTTCTAATTGAGGCTAATAGAGTTGGCTTTCCAACACAAGAAAAATCAAGTCAATATATTGAAAACTTGGCAAGTTATGACCAAAAAGGTAACGAGTTCTACTAAAAAGTGGCCGGAAAGAGGCAGTAGTAGAACTGCTTACCTTTTTGTTCATAACTTACCTACTTTTCTAGATATTGCCTTGATTTCTATTGCGTTTTATAGCTAATCGTACTGGCTTTAATACGAATTTTGTTTTTTGAAGATAGTGCAAAAAAAATATTTTTGGCAAAAAAAAAACCATGGACTACCCCCTTTGCTTTTTTTGAAAAAATTATAAAAAAATTGTCTTGCACTATCCACCAGAAAAAAATTTCTAATTAAGGCTAATAGAGTTGGCTTTCCAACACAAGAAAAATCAAGTCAATATATTGAAAACTTGGCAAGTTATGACCAAAAAGGTAACGAGTTCTACTAAAAAGTGGCCGGAAAGAGGCAGTAGTAGAACTGCTTACCTTTTTGTTCATAACTTACCTACTTTTCTAGATATTGCCTTGATTTCTATTGCGTTTTATAGCTAATCGTACTGGTTTTAATACGAATTTTTTTTTTTGAAGATAGTGCAAAAAAAATATTTTTGGCAAAAAAAAACCATGGACTACCCCCTTTGCTTTTTTTGAAAAAATTATAAAAAAATTGTCTTGCACTATCCACCAGAAAAAAATTTCTAATTGAGGCTAATAGAGTTGGCTTTCCAACACAAGAAAAATCAAGTCAATATATTGAAAACTTGGCAAGTTATGACCAAAAAGGTAACGAGTTCTACTAAAAAGTGGCCGGAAAGAGGCAGTAGTAGAACTGCTTACCTTTTTGTTCATAACTTACCTACTTTTCTAGATATTGCCTTGATTTCTATTGCGTTTTATAGCTAATCGTACTGGCTTTAATACGAATTTTGTTTTTTGAAGATAGTGCAAAAAAAATATTTTTGGCAAAAAAAAAACCATGGACTACCCCCTTTGCTTTTTTTGAAAAAATTATAAAAAAATTGTCTTGCACTATCCACCAGAAAAAAATTTCTAATTGAGGCTAATAGAGTTGGCTTTCCAACACAGGAAAAATCAAGTCAATATATTGAAAACTTGGCAAGTTATGACCAAAAAGGTAACGAGTTCTACTAAAAAGTGGCCGGAAAGAGGCAGTAGTAGAACTGCTTACCTTTTTGTTCATAACTTACCTACTTTTCTAGACATTGCCTTGATTTCTATTGCGTTTTATAGCTAATCGTACTGGCTTTAATACGAATTTTGTTTTTTGAAGATAGTGCAAAAAAAATATTTTTGGCAAAAAAAAACCATGGACTACCCCCTTTGCTTTTTTTGAAAAAATTATAAAAAAATTGTCTTGCACTATCCACCAGAAAAAAATTTCTAATTGAGGATAATAGAGTTGGCTTTCCAACACAAGAAAAATCAAGTCAATATATTGAAAACTTGGCAAGTTATGACCAAAAAGGTAACGAGTTCTACTAAAAAGTGGCCGGAAAGAGGCAGTAGTAGAACTGCTTACCTTTTTGTTCATAACTTACCTACTTTTCTAGATATTGCCTTGATTTCTATTGCGTTTTATAGCTAATCGTACTGGCTTTAATACGAATTTTGTTTTTTGAAGATAGTGCAAAAAAAATATTTTTGGCAAAAAAAAAACCATGGACTACCCCCTTTGCTTTTTTTGAAAAAATTATAAAAAAATTGTCTTGCACTATCCACCAGAAAAAAATTTCTAATTAAGGCTAATAGGGTTGGCTTTCCAACACAAGAAAAATCAAGTCAATATATTGAAAACTTGGCAAGTTATGACCAAAAAGGTAACGAGTTCTACTAAAAAGTGGCCGGAAAGAGGCAGTAGTAGAACTGCTTACCTTTTTGTTCATAACTTACCTACTTTTCTAGATATTGCCTTGATTTCTATTGCGTTTTATAGCTAATCGTACTGGCTTTAATACGAATTTTGTTTTTTGAAGATAGTGCAAAAAAAATATTTTTGGCAAAAAAAAAAACCATGGACTACCCCCTTTGCTTTTTTTGAAAAAATTATAAAAAAATTGTCTTGCACTATCCACCAGAAAAAAATTTCTAATTGAGGCTAATAGAGTTGGCTTTCCAACACAGGAAAAATCAAGTCAATATATTGAAAACTTGGCAAGTTATGACCAAAAAGGTAACGAGTTCTACTAAAAAGTGGCCGGAAAGAGGCAGTAGTAGAACTGCTTACCTTTTTGTTCATAACTTACCTACTTTTCTAGACATTGCCTTGATTTCTATTGCGTTTTATAGCTAATCGTACTGGCTTTAATACGAATTTTGTTTTTTGAAGATAGTGCAAAAAAAATATTTTTGGCAAAAAAAAACCATGGACTACCCCCTTTGCTTTTTTTGAAAAAATTATAAAAAAATTGTCTTGCACTATCCACCAGAAAAAAATTTCTAATTGAGGCTAATAGAGTTGGCTTTCCAACACAAGAAAAATCAAGTCAATATATTGAAAACTTGGCAAGTTATGACCAAAAAGGTAACGAGTTCTACTAAAAAGTGGCCGGAAAGAGGCAGTAGTAGAACTGCTTACCTTTTTGTTCATAACTTACCTACTTTTCTAGATATTGCCTTGATTTCTATTGCGTTTTATAGCTAATCGTACTGGCTTTAATACGAATTTTGTTTTTTGAAGATAGTGCAAAAAAAATATTTTTGGCAAAAAAAAAACCATGGACTACCCCCTTTGCTTTTTTTGAAAAAATTATAAAAAAATTGTCTTGCACTATCCACCAGAAAAAAATTTCTAATTAAGGCTAATAGGGTTGGCTTTCCAACACAAGAAAAATCAAGTCAATATATTGAAAACTTGGCAAGTTATGACCAAAAAGGTAACGAGTTCTACTAAAAAGTGGCCGGAAAGAGGCAGTAGTAGAACTGCTTACCTTTTTGTTCATAACTTACCTACTTTTCTAGATATTGCCTTGATTTCTATTGCGTTTTATAGCTAATCGTACTGGTTTTAATACGAATTTTTTTTTTTGAAGATAGTGCAAAAAAAATATTTTTGGCAAAAAAAAACCATGGACTACCCCCTTTGCTTTTTTTGAAAAAATTATAAAAAAATTGTCTTGCACTATCCACCAGAAAAAAATTTCTAATTGAGGCTAATAGAGTTGGCTTTCCAACACAAGAAAAATCAAGTCAATATATTGAAAACTTGGCAAGTTATGACCAAAAAGGTAACGAGTTCTACTAAAAAGTGGCCGGAAAGAGGCAGTAGTAGAACTGCTTACCTTTTTGTTCATAACTTACCTACTTTTCTAGATATTGCCTTGATTTCTATTGCGTTTTATAGCTAATCGTACTGGCTTTAATACGAATTTTGTTTTTTGAAGATAGTGCAAAAAAAATATTTTTGGCAAAAAAAAAACCATGGACTACCCCCTTTGCTTTTTTTGAAAAAATTATAAAAAAATTGTCTTGCACTATCCACCAGAAAAAAATTTCTAATTGAGGCTAATAGGGTTGGCTTTCCAACACAAGAGAAATCAAGTCAATATATTGAAAACTTGGCAAGTTATGACCAAAAAGGTAACGAGTTCTACTAAAAAGTGGCCGGAAAGAGGCAGTAGTAGAACTGCTTACCTTTTTGTTCATAACTTACCTACTTTTCTAGATATTGCCTTGATTTCTATTGCGTTTTATAGCTAATCGTACTGGTTTTAATACGAATTTTTTTTTTTGAAGATAGTGCAAAAAAAATATTTTTGGCAAAAAAAAACCATGGACTACCCCCTTTGCTTTTTTTGAAAAAATTATAAAAAAATTGTCTTGCACTATCCACCAGAAAAAAATTTCTAATTGAGGCTAATAGAGTTGGCTTTCCAACACAAGAAAAATTAAGTCAATATATTGAAAACTTGGCAAGTTATGATCAAAAAGGTAACGAGTTCTACTAAAAAGTGGCCGGAAAGAGGCAGTAGTAGAACTGCTTACCTTTTTGTTCATAACTTACCTACTTTTCTAGATATTGCCTTGATTTCTATTGCGTTTTATAGCTAATCGTACTGGCTTTAATACGAATTTTGTTTTTTGAAGATAGTGCAAAAAAAATATTTTTGGCAAAAAAAAAACCATGGACTACCCCCTTTGCTTTTTTTGAAAAAATTATAAAAAAATTGTCTTGCACTATCCACCAGAAAAAAATTTCTAATTGAGGCTAATAGGGTTGGCTTTCCAACACAAGAGAAATCAAGTCAATATATTGAAAACTTGGCAAGTTATGACCAAAAAGGTAACGAGTTCTACTAAAAAGTGGCCGGAAAGAGGCAGTAGTAGAACTGCTTACCTTTTTGTTCATAACTTACCTACTTTTCTAGATATTGCCTTGATTTCTATTGCGTTTTATAGCTAATCGTACTGGCTTTAATACGAATTTTGTTTTTTGAAGATAGTGCAAAAAAAATATTTTTGGCAAAAAAAAACCATGGACTACCCCCTTTGCTTTTTTTGAAAAAATTATAAAAAAATTGTCTTGCACTATCCACCAGAAAAAAATTTCTAATTGAGGCTAATAGAGTTGGCTTTCCAACACAAGAAAAATCAAGTCAATATATTGAAAACTTGGCAAGTTATGACCAAAAAGGTAACGAGTTCTACTAAAAAGTGGCCGGAAAGAGGCAGTAGTAGAACTGCTTACCTTTTTGTTCATAACTTACCTACTTTTCTAGATATTGCCTTGATTTCTATTGCGTTTTATAGCTAATCGTACTGGCTTTAATACGAATTTTGTTTTTTGAAGATAGTGCAAAAAAAATATTTTTGGCAAAAAAAAACCATGGACTACCCCCTTTGCTTTTTTTGAAAAAATTATAAAAAAATTGTCTTGCACTATCCACCAGAAAAAAATTTCTAATTGAGGCTAATAGAGTTGGCTTTCCAACACAAGAAAAATCAAGTCAATATATTGAAAACTTGGCAAGTTATGACCAAAAAGGTAACGAGTTCTACTAAAAAGTGGCCGGAAAGAGGCAGTAGTAGAACTGCTTACCTTTTTGTTCATAACTTACCTACTTTTCTAGATATTGCCTTGATTTCTATTGCGTTTTATAGCTAATCGTACTGGCTTTAATACGAATTTTGTTTTTTGAAGATAGTGCAAAAAAAATATTTTTGGCAAAAAAAAACCATGGACTACCCCCTTTGCTTTTTTTGAAAAAATTATAAAAAAATTGTCTTGCACTATCCACCAGAAAAAAATTTCTAATTGAGGCTAATAGAGTTGGCTTTCCAACACAGGAAAAATCAAGTCAATATATTGAAAACTTGGCAAGTTATGACCAAAAAGGTAACGAGTTCTACTAAAAAGTGGCCGGAAAGAGGCAGTAGTAGAACTGCTTACCTTTTTGTTCATAACTTACCTACTTTTCTAGATATTGCCTTGATTTCTATTGCGTTTTATAGCTAATCGTACTGGCTTTAATACGAATTTTGTTTTTTGAAGATAGTGCAAAAAAAATATTTTTGGCAAAAAAAAACCATGGACTACCCCCTTTGCTTTTTTTGAAAAAATTATAAAAAAATTGTCTTGCACTATCCACCAGAAAAAAATTTCTAATTGAGGCTAATAGGGTTGGCTTTCCAACACAAGAGAAATCAAGTCAATATATTGAAAACTTGGCAAGTTATGACCAAAAAGGTAACGAGTTCTACTAAAAAGTGGCCGGAAAGAGGCAGTAGTAGAACTGCTTACCTTTTTGTTCATAACTTACCTACTTTTATAGATATTGCCTTGATTTCTATTGCGTTTTATAGCTAATCGTACTGGCTTTAATACGAATTTTGTTTTTTGAAGATAGTGCAAAAAAAATATTTTTGGCAAAAAAAAACCATGGACTACCCCCTTTGCTTTTTTTGAAAAAATTATAAAAAAATTGTCTTGCACTATCCACCAGAAAAAAATTTCTAATTGAGGCTAATAGAGTTGGCTTTTCAACACAAGAAAAATCAAGTCAATATATTGAAAACTTGGCAAGTTATGACCAAAAAGGTAACGAGTTCTACTAAAAAGTGGCCGGAAAGAGGCAGTAGTAGAACTGCTTACCTTTTTGTTCATAACTTACCTACTTTTATAGATATTGCCTTGATTTCTATTGCGTTTTATAGCTAATCGTACTGGTTTTAATACGAATTTTTTTTTTTGAAGATAGTGCAAAAAAAATATTTTTGGCAAAAAAAAACCATGGACTACCCCCTTTGCTTTTTTTGAAAAAATTATAAAAAAATTGTCTTGCACTATCCACCAGAAAAAAATTTCTAATTGAGGCTAATAGAGTTGGCTTTCCAACACAAGAAAAATCAAGTCAATATATTGAAAACTTGGCAAGTTATGACCAAAAAGGTAACGAGTTCTACTAAAAAGTGGCCGGAAAGAGGCAGTAGTAGAACTGCTTACCTTTTTGTTCATAACTTACCTACTTTTCTAGATATTGCCTTGATTTCTATTGCGTTTTATAGCTAATCGTACTGGCTTTAATACGAATTTTGTTTTTTGAAGATAGTGCAAAAAAAATACTTTTGGCAAAAAAAAACCATGGACTACCCCCTTTGCTTTTTTTGAAAAAATTATAAAAAAATTGTCTTGCACTATCCACCAGAAAAAAATTTCTAATTGAGGCTAATAGAGTTGGCTTTCCAACACAAGAAAAATCAAGTCAATATATTGAAAACTTGGCAAGTTATGACCAAAAAGGTAACGAGTTCTACTAAAAAGTGGCCGGAAAGAGGCAGTAGTAGAACTGCTTACCTTTTTGTTCATAACTTACCTACTTTTCTAGATATTGCCTTGATTTCTATTGCGTTTTATAGCTAATCGTACTGGCTTTAATACGAATTTTGTTTTTTGAAGATAGTGCAAAAAAAATACTTTTGGCAAAAAAAAACCATGGACTACCCCCTTTGCTTTTTTTGAAAAAATTATAAAAAAATTGTCTTGCACTATCCACCAGAAAAAAATTTCTAATTGAGGCTAATAGAGTTGGCTTTCCAACACAAGAAAAATCAAGTCAATATATTGAAAACTTGGCAAGTTATGACCAAAAAGGTAACGAGTTCTACTAAAAAGTGGCCGGAAAGAGGCAGTAGTAGAACTGCTTACCTTTTTGTTCATAACTTACCTACTTTTCTAGATATTGCCTTGATTTCTATTGCGTTTTATAGCTAATCGTACTGGCTTTAATACGAATTTTGTTTTTTGAAGATAGTGCAAAAAAAATATTTTTGGCAAAAAAAAACCATGGACTACCCCCTTTGCTTTTTTTGAAAAAATTATAAAAAAATTGTCTTGCACTATCCACCAGAAAAAAATTTCTAATTAAGGCTAATAGAGTTGGCTTTCCAACACAAGAAAAATCAAGTCAATATATTGAAAACTTTTCAAGTTATGACCAAAAAGGTAACGAGTTCTACTAAAAAGTGGCCGGAAAGAGGCAGTAGTAGAACTGCTTACCTTTTTGTTCATAACTTACCTACTTTTCTAGATATTGCCTTGATTTTTATTGCGTTTTATAGCTAATCGTACTGGCTTTAATACGAATTTTGTTTTTTGAAGATAGTGCAAAAAAAATATTTTTGGCAAAAAAAAAACCATGGACTACCCCCTTTGCTTTTTTTGAAAAAATTATAAAAAAATTGTCTTGCACTATCCACCAGAAAAAAATTTCTAATTGAGGCTAATAGAGTTGGCTTTCCAACACAAGAAAAATCAAGTCAATATATTGAAAACTTGGCAAGTTATGACCAAAAAGGTAACGAGTTCTACTAAAAAGTGGCCGGAAAGAGGCAGTAGTAGAACTGCTTACCTTTTTGTTCATAACTTACCTACTTTTCTAGATATTGCCTTGATTTCTATTGCGTTTTATAGCTAATCGTACTGGCTTTAATACGAATTTTGTTTTTTGAAGATAGTGCAAAAAAAATATTTTTGGCAAAAAAAATTATAAAAAAATTGTCTTGCACTATCCACCAGAAAAAAATTTCTAATTGAGGCTAATAGAGTTGGCTTTCCAACACAAGAAAAATCAAGTCAATATATTGAAAACTTGGCAAGTTATGACCAAAAAGGTAACGAGTTCTACTAAAAAGTGGCCGGAAAGAGGCAGTAGTAGAACTGCTTACCTTTTTGTTCATAACTTACCTACTTTTCTAGATATTGCCTTGATTTCTATTGCGTTTTATAGCTAATCGTACTGGCTTTAATACGAATTTTGTTTTTTGAAGATAGTGCAAAAAAAATACTTTTGGCGAAAAAAAACCATGGACTACCCCCTTTGCTTTTTTTGAAAAAATTATAAAAAAATTGTCTTGCACTATCCACCAGAAAAAAATTTCTAATTGAGGCTAATAGAGTTGGCTTTCCAACACAAGAAAAATCAAGTCAATATATTGAAAACTTGGCAAGTTATGACCAAAAAGGTAACGAGTTCTACTAAAAAGTGGCCGGAAAGAGGCAGTAGTAGAACTGCTTACCTTTTTGTTCATAACTTACCTACTTTTCTAGATATTGCCTTGATTTCTATTGCGTTTTATAGCTAATCGTACTGGCTTTAATACGAATTTTGTTTTTTGAAGATAGTGCAAAAAAAATATTTTTGGCAAAAAAAAACCATGGACTACCCCCTTTGCTTTTTTTGAAAAAATTATAAAAAAATTGTCTTGCACTATCCACCAGAAAAAAATTTCTAATTAAGGCTAATAGAGTTGGCTTTCCAACACAAGAAAAATCAAGTCAATATATTGAAAACTTTTCAAGTTATGACCAAAAAGGTAACGAGTTCTACTAAAAAGTGGCCGGAAAGAGGCAGTAGTAGAACTGCTTACCTTTTTGTTCATAACTTACCTACTTTTCTAGATATTGCCTTGATTTTTATTGCGTTTTATAGCTAATCGTACTGGCTTTAATACGAATTTTGTTTTTTGAAGATAGTGCAAAAAAAATATTTTTGGCAAAAAAAAAACCATGGACTACCCCCTTTGCTTTTTTTGAAAAAATTATAAAAAAATTGTCTTGCACTATCCACCAGAAAAAAATTTCTGATTGAGGCTAATAGAGTTGGCTTTCCAACACAAGAAAAATCAAGTCAATATATTGAAAACTTGGCAAGTTATGACCAAAAAGGTAACGAGTTCTACTAAAAAGTGGCCGGAAAGAGGCAGTAGTAGAACTGCTTACCTTTTTGTTCATAACTTACCTACTTTTCTAGATATTGCCTTGATTTCTATTGCCTTTTATAGCTAATCGTACTGGCTTTAATACGAATTTTGTTTTTTGAAGATAGTGCAAAAAAAATATTTTTGGCAGAAAAAAACCATGGACTACCCCCTTTGCTTTTTTTGAAAAAATTATAAAAAAATTGTCTTGCACTATCCACCAGAAAAAAATTTCTAATTGAGGCTAATAGAGTTGGCTTTCCAACACAAGAAAAATCAAGTCAATATATTGAAAACTTGGCAAGTTATGACCAAAAAGGTAACGAGTTCTACTAAAAAGTGGCCGGAAAGAGGCAGTAGTAGAACTGCTTACCTTTTTGTTCATAACTTACCTACTTTTCTAGATATTGCCTTGATTTCTATTGCGTTTTATAGCTAATCGTACTGGCTTTAATACGAATTTTGTTTTTTGAAGATAGTGCAAAAAAAATATTTTTGGCAAAAAAAAAACCATGGACTACCCCCTTTGCTTTTTTTGAAAAAATTATAAAAAAATTGTCTTGCACTATCCACCAGAAAAAAATTTCTAATTGAGGCTAATAGAGTTGGCTTTCCAACACAGGAAAAATCAAGTCAATATATTGAAAACTTGGCAAGTTATGACCAAAAAGGTAACGAGTTCTACTAAAAAGTGGCCGGAAAGAGGCAGTAGTAGAACTGCTTACCTTTTTGTTCATAACTTACCTACTTTTCTAGACATTGCCTTGATTTCTATTGCGTTTTATAGCTAATCGTACTGGCTTTAATACGAATTTTGTTTTTTGAAGATAGTGCAAAAAAATATTTTTGGCAAAAAAAAACCATGGACTACCCCCTTTGCTTTTTTTGAAAAAATTATAAAAAAATTGTCTTGCACTATCCACCAGAAAAAAATTTCTAATTGAGGCTAATAGAGTTGGCTTTCCAACACAAGAAAAATCAAGTCAATATATTGAAAACTTGGCAAGTTATGACCAAAAAGGTAACGAGTTCTACTAAAAAGTGGCCGGAAAGAGGCAGTAGTAGAACTGCTTACCTTTTTGTTCATAACTTACCTACTTTTCTAGATATTGCCTTGATTTCTATTGCGTTTTATAGCTAATCGTACTGGCTTTAATACGAATTTTGTTTTTTGAAGATAGTGCAAAAAAAATATTTTTGGCAAAAAAAAAACCATGGACTACCCCCTTTGCTTTTTTTGAAAAAATTATAAAAAAATTGTCTTGCACTATCCACCAGAAAAAAATTTCTAATTAAGGCTAATAGAGTTGGCTTTCCAACACAAGAAAAATCAAGTCAATATATTGAAAACTTGGCAAGTTATGACCAAAAAGGTAACGAGTTCTACTAAAAAGTGGCCGGAAAGAGGCAGTAGTAGAACTGCTTACCTTTTTGTTCATAACTTACCTACTTTTCTAGATATTGCCTTGATTTCTATTGCGTTTTATAGCTAATCGTACTGGTTTTAATACGAATTTTTTTTTTTGAAGATAGTGCAAAAAAAATATTTTTGGCAAAAAAAAACCATGGACTACCCCCTTTGCTTTTTTTGAAAAAATTATAAAAAAATTGTCTTGCACTATCCACCAGAAAAAAATTTCTAATTGAGGCTAATAGAGTTGGCTTTCCAACACAAGAAAAATCAAGTCAATATATTGAAAACTTGGCAAGTTATGACCAAAAAGGTAACGAGTTCTACTAAAAAGTGGCCGGAAAGAGGCAGTAGTAGAACTGCTTACCTTTTTGTTCATAACTTACCTACTTTTCTAGATATTGCCTTGATTTCTATTGCGTTTTATAGCTAATCGTACTGGCTTTAATACGAATTTTGTTTTTTGAAGATAGTGCAAAAAAAATATTTTTGGCAAAAAAAAAACCATGGACTACCCCCTTTGCTTTTTTTGAAAAAATTATAAAAAAATTGTCTTGCACTATCCACCAGAAAAAAATTTCTAATTGAGGCTAATAGAGTTGGCTTTCCAACACAGGAAAAATCAAGTCAATATATTGAAAACTTGGCAAGTTATGACCAAAAAGGTAACGAGTTCTACTAAAAAGTGGCCGGAAAGAGGCAGTAGTAGAACTGCTTACCTTTTTGTTCATAACTTACCTACTTTTCTAGACATTGCCTTGATTTCTATTGCGTTTTATAGCTAATCGTACTGGCTTTAATACGAATTTTGTTTTTTGAAGATAGTGCAAAAAAAATATTTTTGGCAAAAAAAAACCATGGACTACCCCCTTTGCTTTTTTTGAAAAAATTATAAAAAAATTGTCTTGCACTATCCACCAGAAAAAAATTTCTAATTGAGGCTAATAGAGTTGGCTTTCCAACACAAGAAAAATCAAGTCAATATATTGAAAACTTGGCAAGTTATGACCAAAAAGGTAACGAGTTCTACTAAAAAGTGGCCGGAAAGAGGCAGTAGTAGAACTGCTTACCTTTTTGTTCATAACTTACCTACTTTTCTAGATATTGCCTTGATTTCTATTGCGTTTTATAGCTAATCGTACTGGCTTTAATACGAATTTTGTTTTTTGAAGATAGTGCAAAAAAAATATTTTTGGCAAAAAAAAAACCATGGACTACCCCCTTTGCTTTTTTTGAAAAAATTATAAAAAAATTGTCTTGCACTATCCACCAGAAAAAAATTTCTAATTAAGGCTAATAGGGTTGGCTTTCCAACACAAGAAAAATCAAGTCAATATATTGAAAACTTGGCAAGTTATGACCAAAAAGGTAACGAGTTCTACTAAAAAGTGGCCGGAAAGAGGCAGTAGTAGAACTGCTTACCTTTTTGTTCATAACTTACCTACTTTTCTAGATATTGCCTTGATTTCTATTGCGTTTTATAGCTAATCGTACTGGCTTTAATACGAATTTTGTTTTTTGAAGATAGTGCAAAAAAAATATTTTTGGCAAAAAAAAAACCATGGACTACCCCCTTTGCTTTTTTTGAAAAAATTATAAAAAAATTGTCTTGCACTATCCACCAGAAAAAAATTTCTAATTGAGGCTAATAGAGTTGGCTTTCCAACACAGGAAAAATCAAGTCAATATATTGAAAACTTGGCAAGTTATGACCAAAAAGGTAACGAGTTCTACTAAAAAGTGGCCGGAAAGAGGCAGTAGTAGAACTGCTTACCTTTTTGTTCATAACTTACCTACTTTTCTAGACATTGCCTTGATTTCTATTGCGTTTTATAGCTAATCGTACTGGCTTTAATACGAATTTTGTTTTTTGAAGATAGTGCAAAAAAAATATTTTTGGCAAAAAAAAACCATGGACTACCCCCTTTGCTTTTTTTGAAAAAATTATAAAAAAATTGTCTTGCACTATCCACCAGAAAAAAATTTCTAATTGAGGCTAATAGAGTTGGCTTTCCAACACAAGAAAAATCAAGTCAATATATTGAAAACTTGGCAAGTTATGACCAAAAAGGTAACGAGTTCTACTAAAAAGTGGCCGGAAAGAGGCAGTAGTAGAACTGCTTACCTTTTTGTTCATAACTTACCTACTTTTCTAGATATTGCCTTGATTTCTATTGCGTTTTATAGCTAATCGTACTGGCTTTAATACGAATTTTGTTTTTTGAAGATAGTGCAAAAAAAATATTTTTGGCAAAAAAAAAACCATGGACTACCCCCTTTGCTTTTTTTGAAAAAATTATAAAAAAATTGTCTTGCACTATCCACCAGAAAAAAATTTCTAATTAAGGCTAATAGGGTTGGCTTTCCAACACAAGAAAAATCAAGTCAATATATTGAAAACTTGGCAAGTTATGACCAAAAAGGTAACGAGTTCTACTAAAAAGTGGCCGGAAAGAGGCAGTAGTAGAACTGCTTACCTTTTTGTTCATAACTTACCTACTTTTCTAGATATTGCCTTGATTTCTATTGCGTTTTATAGCTAATCGTACTGGTTTTAATACGAATTTTTTTTTTTGAAGATAGTGCAAAAAAAATATTTTTGGCAAAAAAAAACCATGGACTACCCCCTTTGCTTTTTTTGAAAAAATTATAAAAAAATTGTCTTGCACTATCCACCAGAAAAAAATTTCTAATTGAGGCTAATAGAGTTGGCTTTCCAACACAAGAAAAATCAAGTCAATATATTGAAAACTTGGCAAGTTATGACCAAAAAGGTAACGAGTTCTACTAAAAAGTGGCCGGAAAGAGGCAGTAGTAGAACTGCTTACCTTTTTGTTCATAACTTACCTACTTTTCTAGATATTGCCTTGATTTCTATTGCGTTTTATAGCTAATCGTACTGGCTTTAATACGAATTTTGTTTTTTGAAGATAGTGCAAAAAAAATATTTTTGGCAAAAAAAAAACCATGGACTACCCCCTTTGCTTTTTTTGAAAAAATTATAAAAAAATTGTCTTGCACTATCCACCAGAAAAAAATTTCTAATTGAGGCTAATAGAGTTGGCTTTCCAACACAGGAAAAATCAAGTCAATATATTGAAAACTTGGCAAGTTATGACCAAAAAGGTAACGAGTTCTACTAAAAAGTGGCCGGAAAGAGGCAGTAGTAGAACTGCTTACCTTTTTGTTCATAACTTACCTACTTTTCTAGACATTGCCTTGATTTCTATTGCGTTTTATAGCTAATCGTACTGGCTTTAATACGAATTTTGTTTTTTGAAGATAGTGCAAAAAAAATATTTTTGGCAAAAAAAAACCATGGACTACCCCCTTTGCTTTTTTTGAAAAAATTATAAAAAAATTGTCTTGCACTATCCACCAGAAAAAAATTTCTAATTGAGGCTAATAGAGTTGGCTTTCCAACACAAGAAAAATCAAGTCAATATATTGAAAACTTGGCAAGTTATGACCAAAAAGGTAACGAGTTCTACTAAAAAGTGGCCGGAAAGAGGCAGTAGTAGAACTGCTTACCTTTTTGTTCATAACTTACCTACTTTTCTAGATATTGCCTTGATTTCTATTGCGTTTTATAGCTAATCGTACTGGCTTTAATACGAATTTTGTTTTTTGAAGATAGTGCAAAAAAAATATTTTTGGCAAAAAAAAAACCATGGACTACCCCCTTTGCTTTTTTTGAAAAAATTATAAAAAAATTGTCTTGCACTATCCACCAGAAAAAAATTTCTAATTAAGGCTAATAGGGTTGGCTTTCCAACACAAGAAAAATCAAGTCAATATATTGAAAACTTGGCAAGTTATGACCAAAAAGGTAACGAGTTCTACTAAAAAGTGGCCGGAAAGAGGCAGTAGTAGAACTGCTTACCTTTTTGTTCATAACTTACCTACTTTTCTAGATATTGCCTTGATTTCTATTGCGTTTTATAGCTAATCGTACTGGCTTTAATACGAATTTTGTTTTTTGAAGATAGTGCAAAAAAAATATTTTTGGAAAAAAAAAACCATGGACTACCCCCTTTGCTTTTTTTGAAAAAATTATAAAAAAATTGTCTTGCACTATCCACCAGAAAAAAATTTCTAATTGAGGCTAATAGGGTTGGCTTTCCAACACAAGAGAAATCAAGTCAATATATTGAAAACTTGGCAAGTTATGACCAAAAAGGTAACGAGTTCTACTAAAAAGTGGCCGGAAAGAGGCAGTAGTAGAACTGCTTACCTTTTTGTTCATAACTTACCTACTTTTCTAGATATTGCCTTGATTTCTATTGCGTTTTATAGCTAATCGTACTGGTTTTAATACGAATTTTTTTTTTTGAAGATAGTGCAAAAAAAATATTTTTGGCAAAAAAAAACCATGGACTACCCCCTTTGCTTTTTTTGAAAAAATTATAAAAAAATTGTCTTGCACTATCCACCAGAAAAAAATTTCTAATTGAGGCTAATAGAGTTGGCTTTCCAACACAAGAAAAATCAAGTCAATATATTGAAAACTTGGCAAGTTATGATCAAAAAGGTAACGAGTTCTACTAAAAAGTGGCCGGAAAGAGGCAGTAGTAGAACTGCTTACCTTTTTGTTCATAACTTACCTACTTTTCTAGATATTGCCTTGATTTCTATTGCGTTTTATAGCTAATCGTACTGGCTTTAATACGAATTTTGTTTTTTGAAGATAGTGCAAAAAAAATATTTTTGGCAAAAAAAAAACCATGGACTACCCCCTTTGCTTTTTTTGAAAAAATTATAAAAAAATTGTCTTGCACTATCCACCAGAAAAAAATTTCTAATTGAGGCTAATAGGGTTGGCTTTCCAACACAAGAGAAATCAAGTCAATATATTGAAAACTTGGCAAGTTATGACCAAAAAGGTAACGAGTTCTACTAAAAAGTGGCCGGAAAGAGGCAGTAGTAGAACTGCTTACCTTTTTGTTCATAACTTACCTACTTTTCTAGATATTGCCTTGATTTCTATTGCGTTTTATAGCTAATCGTACTGGCTTTAATACGAATTTTGTTTTTTGAAGATAGTGCAAAAAAAATATTTTTGGCAAAAAAAAACCATGGACTACCCCCTTTGCTTTTTTTGAAAAAATTATAAAAAAATTGTCTTGCACTATCCACCAGAAAAAAATTTCTAATTGAGGCTAATAGAGTTGGCTTTCCAACACAAGAAAAATCAAGTCAATATATTGAAAACTTGGCAAGTTATGACCAAAAAGGTAACGAGTTCTACTAAAAAGTGGCCGGAAAGAGGCAGTAGTAGAACTGCTTACCTTTTTGTTCATAACTTACCTACTTTTCTAGATATTGCCTTGATTTCTATTGCGTTTTATAGCTAATCGTACTGGCTTTAATACGAATTTTGTTTTTTGAAGATAGTGCAAAAAAAATATTTTTGGCAAAAAAAAACCATGGACTACCCCCTTTGCTTTTTTTGAAAAAATTATAAAAAAATTGTCTTGCACTATCCACCAGAAAAAAATTTCTAATTGAGGCTAATAGAGTTGGCTTTCCAACACAAGAAAAATCAAGTCAATATATTGAAAACTTGGCAAGTTATGACCAAAAAGGTAACGAGTTCTACTAAAAAGTGGCCGGAAAGAGGCAGTAGTAGAACTGCTTACCTTTTTGTTCATAACTTACCTACTTTTCTAGATATTGCCTTGATTTCTATTGCGTTTTATAGCTAATCGTACTGGCTTTAATACGAATTTTGTTTTTTGAAGATAGTGCAAAAAAAATATTTTTGGCAAAAAAAAACCATGGACTACCCCCTTTGCTTTTTTTGAAAAAATTATAAAAAAATTGTCTTGCACTATCCACCAGAAAAAAATTTCTAATTGAGGCTAATAGAGTTGGCTTTCCAACACAGGAAAAATCAAGTCAATATATTGAAAACTTGGCAAGTTATGACCAAAAAGGTAACGAGTTCTACTAAAAAGTGGCCGGAAAGAGGCAGTAGTAGAACTGCTTACCTTTTTGTTCATAACTTACCTACTTTTCTAGATATTGCCTTGATTTCTATTGCGTTTTATAGCTAATCGTACTGGCTTTAATACGAATTTTGTTTTTTGAAGATAGTGCAAAAAAAATATTTTTGGCAAAAAAAAACCATGGACTACCCCCTTTGCTTTTTTTGAAAAAATTATAAAAAAATTGTCTTGCACTATCCACCAGAAAAAAATTTCTAATTGAGGCTAATAGGGTTGGCTTTCCAACACAAGAGAAATCAAGTCAATATATTGAAAACTTGGCAAGTTATGACCAAAAAGGTAACGAGTTCTACTAAAAAGTGGCCGGAAAGAGGCAGTAGTAGAACTGCTTACCTTTTTGTTCATAACTTACCTACTTTTATAGATATTGCCTTGATTTCTATTGCGTTTTATAGCTAATCGTACTGGCTTTAATACGAATTTTGTTTTTTGAAGATAGTGCAAAAAAAATATTTTTGGCAAAAAAAAACCATGGACTACCCCCTTTGCTTTTTTTGAAAAAATTATAAAAAAATTGTCTTGCACTATCCACCAGAAAAAAATTTCTAATTGAGGCTAATAGAGTTGGCTTTTCAACACAAGAAAAATCAAGTCAATATATTGAAAACTTGGCAAGTTATGACCAAAAAGGTAACGAGTTCTACTAAAAAGTGGCCGGAAAGAGGCAGTAGTAGAACTGCTTACCTTTTTGTTCATAACTTACCTACTTTTATAGATATTGCCTTGATTTCTATTGCGTTTTATAGCTAATCGTACTGGTTTTAATACGAATTTTTTTTTTTGAAGATAGTGCAAAAAAAATATTTTTGGCAAAAAAAAACCATGGACTACCCCCTTTGCTTTTTTTGAAAAAATTATAAAAAAATTGTCTTGCACTATCCACCAGAAAAAAATTTCTAATTGAGGCTAATAGAGTTGGCTTTCCAACACAAGAAAAATCAAGTCAATATATTGAAAACTTGGCAAGTTATGACCAAAAAGGTAACGAGTTCTACTAAAAAGTGGCCGGAAAGAGGCAGTAGTAGAACTGCTTACCTTTTTGTTCATAACTTACCTACTTTTCTAGATATTGCCTTGATTTCTATTGCGTTTTATAGCTAATCGTACTGGCTTTAATACGAATTTTGTTTTTTGAAGATAGTGCAAAAAAAATATTTTTGGCAAAAAAAAACCATGGACTACCCCCTTTGCTTTTTTTGAAAAAATTATAAAAAAATTGTCTTGCACTATCCACCAGAAAAAAATTTCTAATTGAGGCTAATAGAGTTGGCTTTTCAACACAAGAGAAATCAAGTCAATATATTGAAAACTTGGCAAGTTATGACCAAAAAGGTAACGAGTTCTACTAAAAAGTGGCCGGAAAGAGGCAGTAGTAGAACTGCTTACCTTTTTGTTCATAACTTACCTACTTTTCTAGATATTGCCTTGATTTCTATTGCGTTTTATAGCTAATCGTACTGGCTTTAATACGAATTTTGTTTTTTGAAGATAGTGCAAAAAAAATATTTTTGGCAAAAAAAATTATAAAAAAATTGTCTTGCACTATCCACCAGAAAAAAATTTCTAATTGAGGCTAATAGAGTTGGCTTTCCAACACAAGAAAAATCAAGTCAATATATTGAAAACTTGGCAAGTTATGACCAAAAAGGTAACGAGTTCTACTAAAAAGTGGCCGGAAAGAGGCAGTAGTAGAACTGCTTACCTTTTTGTTCATAACTTACCTACTTTTCTAGATATTGCCTTGATTTCTATTGCGTTTTATAGCTAATCGTACTGGCTTTAATACGAATTTTGTTTTTTGAAGATAGTGCAAAAAAAATACTTTTGGCAAAAAAAAACCATGGACTACCCCCTTTGCTTTTTTTGAAAAAATTATAAAAAAATTGTCTTGCACTATCCACCAGAAAAAAATTTCTAATTGAGGCTAATAGAGTTGGCTTTCCAACACAAGAAAAATCAAGTCAATATATTGAAAACTTGGCAAGTTATGACCAAAAAGGTAACGAGTTCTACTAAAAAGTGGCCGGAAAGAGGCAGTAGTAGAACTGCTTACCTTTTTGTTCATAACTTACCTACTTTTCTAGATATTGCCTTGATTTCTATTGCGTTTTATAGCTAATCGTACTGGCTTTAATACGAATTTTGTTTTTTGAAGATAGTGCAAAAAAAATATTTTTGGCAAAAAAAAACCATGGACTACCCCCTTTGCTTTTTTTGAAAAAATTATAAAAAAATTGTCTTGCACTATCCACCAGAAAAAAATTTCTAATTAAGGCTAATAGAGTTGGCTTTCCAACACAAGAAAAATCAAGTCAATATATTGAAAACTTTTCAAGTTATGACCAAAAAGGTAACGAGTTCTACTAAAAAGTGGCCGGAAAGAGGCAGTAGTAGAACTGCTTACCTTTTTGTTCATAACTTACCTACTTTTCTAGATATTGCCTTGATTTTTATTGCGTTTTATAGCTAATCGTACTGGCTTTAATACGAATTTTGTTTTTTGAAGATAGTGCAAAAAAAATATTTTTGGCAAAAAAAAAACCATGGACTACCCCCTTTGCTTTTTTTGAAAAAATTATAAAAAAATTGTCTTGCACTATCCACCAGAAAAAAATTTCTAATTGAGGCTAATAGAGTTGGCTTTCCAACACAAGAAAAATCAAGTCAATATATTGAAAACTTGGCAAGTTATGACCAAAAAGGTAACGAGTTCTACTAAAAAGTGGCCGGAAAGAGGCAGTAGTAGAACTGCTTACCTTTTTGTTCATAACTTACCTACTTTTCTAGATATTGCCTTGATTTCTATTGCGTTTTATAGCTAATCGTACTGGCTTTAATACGAATTTTGTTTTTTGAAGATAGTGCAAAAAAAATATTTTTGGCAAAAAAAATTATAAAAAAATTGTCTTGCACTATCCACCAGAAAAAAATTTCTAATTGAGGCTAATAGAGTTGGCTTTCCAACACAAGAAAAATCAAGTCAATATATTGAAAACTTGGCAAGTTATGACCAAAAAGGTAACGAGTTCTACTAAAAAGTGGCCGGAAAGAGGCAGTAGTAGAACTGCTTACCTTTTTGTTCATAACTTACCTACTTTTCTAGATATTGCCTTGATTTCTATTGCGTTTTATAGCTAATCGTACTGGCTTTAATACGAATTTTGTTTTTTGAAGATAGTGCAAAAAAAATACTTTTGGCGAAAAAAAACCATGGACTACCCCCTTTGCTTTTTTTGAAAAAATTATAAAAAAATTGTCTTGCACTATCCACCAGAAAAAAATTTCTAATTGAGGCTAATAGAGTTGGCTTTCCAACACAAGAAAAATCAAGTCAATATATTGAAAACTTGGCAAGTTATGACCAAAAAGGTAACGAGTTCTACTAAAAAGTGGCCGGAAAGAGGCAGTAGTAGAACTGCTTACCTTTTTGTTCATAACTTACCTACTTTTCTAGATATTGCCTTGATTTCTATTGCGTTTTATAGCTAATCGTACTGGCTTTAATACGAATTTTGTTTTTTGAAGATAGTGCAAAAAAAATATTTTTGGCAAAAAAAAACCATGGACTACCCCCTTTGCTTTTTTTGAAAAAATTATAAAAAAATTGTCTTGCACTATCCACCAGAAAAAAATTTCTAATTAAGGCTAATAGAGTTGGCTTTCCAACACAAGAAAAATCAAGTCAATATATTGAAAACTTTTCAAGTTATGACCAAAAAGGTAACGAGTTCTACTAAAAAGTGGCCGGAAAGAGGCAGTAGTAGAACTGCTTACCTTTTTGTTCATAACTTACCTACTTTTCTAGATATTGCCTTGATTTCTATTGCGTTTTATAGCTAATCGTACTGGCTTTAATACGAATTTTGTTTTTTGAAGATAGTGCAAAAAAAATATTTTTGGCAAAAAAAAAACCATGGACTACCCCCTTTGCTTTTTTTGAAAAAATTATAAAAAAATTGTCTTGCACTATCCACCAGAAAAAAATTTCTGATTGAGGCTAATAGAGTTGGCTTTCCAACACAAGAAAAATCAAGTCAATATATTGAAAACTTGGCAAGTTATGACCAAAAAGGTAACGAGTTCTACTAAAAAGTGGCCGGAAAGAGGCAGTAGTAGAACTGCTTACCTTTTTGTTCATAACTTACCTACTTTTCTAGATATTGCCTTGATTTCTATTGCGTTTTATAGCTAATCGTACTGGCTTTAATACGAATTTTGTTTTTTGAAGATAGTGCAAAAAAAATATTTTTGGCAAAAAAAAAACCATGGACTACCCCCTTTGCTTTTTTTTGAAAAAATTATAAAAAAAATTGTCTTGCACTATCCAAAAGAAAAAAATTTCTAATTGAGGCTAATAGAGTTGGCTTTCCAACACAGGAAAAATCAAGTCAATATATTGAAAACTTGGCAAGTTATGACCAAAAAGGTAACGAGTTCTACTAAAAAGTGGCCGGAAAGAGGCAGTAGTAGAACTGCTTACCTTTTTGTTCATAACTTACCTTCTTTTCTAGACATTGCCTTGATTTCTATTGCGTTTTATAGCTAATCGTACTGGCTTTAATACGAATTTTGTTTTTTGAAGATAGTGCAAAAAAAATATTTTTGGCAAAAAAAAACCATGGACTACCCCCTTTGCTTTTTTTGAAAAAATTATAAAAAAATTGTCTTGCACTATCCACCAGAAAAAAATTTCTAATTGAGGCTAATAGGGTTGGCTTTCCAACACAAGAGAAATCAAGTCAATATATTGAAAACTTGGCAAGTTATGACCAAAAAGGTAACGAGTTCTACTAAAAAGTGGCCGGAAAGAGGCAGTAGTAGAACTGCTTACCTTTTTGTTCATAACTTACCTACTTTTATAGATATTGCCTTGATTTCTATTGCGTTTTATAGCTAATCGTACTGGCTTTAATACGAATTTTGTTTTTTGAAGATAGTGCAAAAAAAATATTTTTGGCAAAAAAAAACCATGGACTACCCCCTTTGCTTTTTTTGAAAAAATTATAAAAAAATTGTCTTGCACTATCCACCAGAAAAAAATTTCTAATTGAGGCTAATAGGGTTGGCTTTCCAACACAAGAGAAATCAAGTCAATATATTGAAAACTTGGCAAGTTATGACCAAAAAGGTAACGAGTTCTACTAAAAAATGGCCGGAAAGAGGCAGTAGTAGAACTGCTTACCTTTTTGTTCATAACTTACCTACTTTTATAGATATTGCCTTGATTTCTATTGCGTTTTATAGCTAATCGTACTGGCTTTAATACGAATTTTGTTTTTTGAAGATAGTGCAAAAAAAATATTTTTGGCAAAAAAAAAACCATGGACTACCCCCTTTGCTTTTTTTGAAAAAATTATAAAAAAATTGTCTTGCACTATCCACCAGAAAAAAATTTCTAATTGAGGCTAATAGAGTTGGCTTTCCAACACAAGAAAAATCAAGTCAATATATTGAAAACTTGGCAAGTTATGACCAAAAAGGTAACGAGTTCTACTAAAAAGTGGCCGGAAAGAGGCAGTAGTAGAACTGCTTACCTTTTTGTTCATAACTTACCTACTTTTATAGATATTGCCTTGATTTCTATTGCGTTTTATAGCTAATCGTACTGGCTTTAATACGAATTTTGTTTTTTGAAGATAGTGCAAAAAAAATATTTTTGGCAAAAAAAAAACCATGGACTACCCCCTTTGCTTTTTTTGAAAAAATTATAAAAAAATTGTCTTGCACTATCTACCAGAAAAAAATTTCTAATTGAGGCTAATAGAGTTGGCTTTCCAACACAAGAAAAATCAAGTCAATATATTGAAAACTTGGCAAGTTATGACCAAAAAGGTAACGAGTTCTACTAAAAAGTGGCCGGAAAGAGGCAGTAGTAGAACTGCTTACCTTTTTGTTCATAACTTACCTACTTTTCTAGATATTGCCTTGATTTCTATTGCGTTTTATAGCTAATCGTACTGGCTTTAATACGAATTTTGTTTTTTGAAGATAGTGCAAAAAAAATATTTTTGGCAAAAAAAAACCATGGACTACCCCCTTTGCTTTTTTTGAAAAAATTATAAAAAAATTGTCTTGCACTATCCACCAGAAAAAAATTTCTAATTGAGGCTAATAGGGTTGGCTTTCCAACACAAGAGAAATCAAGTCAATATATTGAAAACTTGGCAAGTTATGACCAAAAAGGTAACGAGTTCTACTAAAAAGTGGCCGGAAAGAGGCAGTAGTAGAACTGCTTACCTTTTTGTTCATAACTTACCTACTTTTATAGATATTGCCTTGATTTCTATTGCGTTTTATAGCTAATCGTACTGGCTTTAATACGAATTTTGTTTTTTGAAGATAGTGCAAAAAAAATATTTTTGGCAAAAAAAAAACCATGGACTACCCCCTTTGCTTTTTTTGAAAAAATTATAAAAAAATTGTCTTGCACTATCCACCAGAAAAAAATTTCTAATTGAGGCTAATAGAGTTGGCTTTCCAACACAGGAAAAATCAAGTCAATATATTGAAAACTTGGCAAGTTATGACCAAAAAGGTAACGAGTTCTACTAAAAAGTGGCCGGAAAGAGGCAGTAGTAGAACTGCTTACCTTTTTGTTCATAACTTACCTACTTTTCTAGATATTGCCTTGATTTCTATTGCGTTTTATAGCTAATTGTACTGGCTTTAATACGAATTTTGTTTTTTGAAGATAGTGCAAAAAAAATATTTTTGGCAAAAAAAAAACATGGACTACCCCCTTTGCTTTTTTTGAAAAAATTATAAAAAAATTGTCTTGCACTATCCACCAGAAAAAAATTTCTAATTGAGGCTAATAGAGTTGGCTTTCCAACACAAGAAAAATCAAGTCAATATATTTAAAACTTGGCAAGTTATGACCAAAAAGGTAACGAGTTCTACTAAAAAGTGGCCGGAAAGAGGCAGTAGTAGAACTGCTTACCTTTTTGTTCATAACTTACCTACTTTTCTAGACATTGCCTTGATTTCTATTGCGTTTTATAGCTAATCGTACTGGCTTTAATACTAATTTTGTTTTTTGAAGATAGTGCAAAAAAAATATTTTTGGCAAAAAAAAAGCCATGGACTACCCCCTTTGCTTTTTTTGAAAAAATTATAAAAAAATTGTCTTGCACTATCCACCAGAAAAAAATTTCTAATTGAGGCTAATAGGGTTGGCTTTCCAACACAAGAGAAATCAAGTCAATATATTGAAAACTTGGCAAGTTATGACCAAAAAGGTAACGAGTTCTACTAAAAAGTGGCCGGAAAGAGGCAGTAGTAGAACTGCTTACCTTTTTGTTCATAACTTACCTTCTTTTCTAGACATTGCCTTGATTTCTATTGCGTTTTATAGCTAATCGTACTGGCTTTAACACGAATTTTGTTTTTTGAAGATAGTGCAAAAAAAATATTTTTGGCAAAAAAAAACCATGGACTACCCCCTTTGCTTTTTTTGAAAAAATTATAAAAAAATTGTCTTGCACTATCCACCAGAAAAAAATTTCTAATTGAGGCTAATAGAGTTGGCTTTCCAACACAGGAAAAATCAAGTCAATATATTGAAAACTTGGCAAGTTATGACCAAAAAGGTAACGAGTTCTACTAAAAAGTGGCCGGAAAGAGGCAGTAGTAGAACTGCTTACCTTTTTGTTCATAACTTACCTACTTTTCTAGATATTGCCTTGATTTCTATTGCGTTTTATAGCTAATCGTACTGGCTTTAATACGAATTTTGTTTTTTGAAGATAGTGCAAAAAAAATATTTTTGGCAAAAAAAAACCATGGACTACCCCCTTTGCTTTTTTTGAAAAAATTATAAAAAAATTGTCTTGCACTATCCACCAGAAAAAAATTTCTAATTGAGGCTAATAGGGTTGGCTTTCCAACACAAGAGAAATCAAGTCAATATATTGAAAACTTGGCAAGTTATGACCAAAAAGGTAACGAGTTCTACTAAAAAGTGGCCGGAAAGAGGCAGTAGTAGAACTGCTTACCTTTTTGTTCATAACTTACCTTCTTTTCTAGACATTGCCTTGATTTCTATTGCGTTTTATAGCTAATCGTACTGGCTTTAATACGAATTTTGTTTTTTGAAGATAGTGCAAAAAAAATATTTTTGGCAAAAAAAAACCATGGACTACCCCCTTTGCTTTTTTTGAAAAAATTATAAAAAAATTGTCTTGCACTATCCACCAGAAAAAAATTTCTAATTGAGGCTAATAGGGTTGGCTTTCCAACACAAGAGAAATCAAGTCAATATATTGAAAACTTGGCAAGTTATGACCAAAAAGGTAACGAGTTCTACTAAAAAGTGGCCGGAAAGAGGCAGTAGTAGAACTGCTTACCTTTTTGTTCATAACTTACCTACTTTTATAGATATTGCCTTGATTTCTATTGCGTTTTATAGCTAATCGTACTGGCTTTAATACGAATTTTGTTTTTTGAAGATAGTGCAAAAAAAATATTTTTGGCAAAAAAAAAACCATGGACTACCCCCTTTGCTTTTTTTGAAAAAATTATAAAAAAATTGTCTTGCACTATCCACCAGAAAAAAATTTCTAATTGAGGCTAATAGAGTTGGCTTTCCAACACAGGAAAAATCAAGTCAATATATTGAAAACTTGGCAAGTTATGACCAAAAAGGTAACGAGTTCTACTAAAAAGTGGCCGGAAAGAGGCAGTAGTAGAACTGCTTACCTTTTTGTTCATAACTTACCTACTTTTCTAGATATTGCCTTGATTTCTATTGCGTTTTATAGCTAATTGTACTGGCTTTAATACGAATTTTGTTTTTTGAAGATAGTGCAAAAAAAATATTTTTGGCAAAAAAAAAACATGGACTACCCCCTTTGCTTTTTTTGAAAAAATTATAAAAAAATTGTCTTGCACTATCCACCAGAAAAAAATTTCTAATTGAGGCTAATTGAGTTGGCTTTCCAACACAAGAAAAATCAAGTCAATATATTTAAAACTTGGCAAGTTATGACCAAAAAGGTAACGAGTTCTACTAAAAAGTGGCCGGAAAGAGGCAGTAGTAGAACTGCTTACCTTTTTGTTCATAACTTACCTACTTTTCTAGACATTGCCTTGATTTCTATTGCGTTTTATAGCTAATCGTACTGGCTTTAATACTAATTTTGTTTTTTGAAGATAGTGCAAAAAAAATATTTTTGGCAAAAAAAAAGCCATGGACTACCCCCTTTGCTTTTTTTGAAAAAATTATAAAAAAATTGTCTTGCACTATCCACCAGAAAAAAATTTCTAATTGAGGCTAATAGGGTTGGCTTTCCAACACAAGAGAAATCAAGTCAATATATTGAAAACTTGGCAAGTTATGACCAAAAAGGTAACGAGTTCTACTAAAAAGTGGCCGGAAAGAGGCAGTAGTAGAACTGCTTACCTTTTTGTTCATAACTTACCTTCTTTTCTAGACATTGCCTTGATTTCTATTGCGTTTTATAGCTAATCGTACTGGCTTTAACACGAATTTTGTTTTTTGAAGATAGTGCAAAAAAAATATTTTTGGCAAAAAAAAACCATGGACTACCCCCTTTGCTTTTTTTGAAAAAATTATAAAAAAATTGTCTTGCACTATCCACCAGAAAAAAATTTCTAATTGAGGCTAATAGAGTTGGCTTTCCAACACAGGAAAAATCAAGTCAATATATTGAAAACTTGGCAAGTTATGACCAAAAAGGTAACGAGTTCTACTAAAAAGTGGCCGGAAAGAGGCAGTAGTAGAACTGCTTACCTTTTTGTTCATAACTTACCTACTTTTCTAGATATTGCCTTGATTTCTATTGCGTTTTATAGCTAATCGTACTGGCTTTAATACGAATTTTGTTTTTTGAAGATAGTGCAAAAAAAATATTTTTGGCAAAAAAAAACCATGGACTACCCCCTTTGCTTTTTTTGAAAAAATTATAAAAAAATTGTCTTGCACTATCCACCAGAAAAAAATTTCTAATTGAGGCTAATAGAGTTGGCTTTCCAACACAGGAAAAATCAAGTCAATATATTGAAAACTTGGCAAGTTATGACCAAAAAGGTAACGAGTTCTACTAAAAAGTGGCCGGAAAGAGGCAGTAGTAGAACTGCTTACCTTTTTGTTCATAACTTACCTACTTTTCTAGATATTGCCTTGATTTCTATTGCGTTTTATAGCTAATCGTACTGGCTTTAATACGAATTTTGTTTTTTGAAGATAGTGCAAAAAAAATATTTTTGGCAAAAAAAAACCATGGACTACCCCCTTTGCTTTTTTTGAAAAAATTATAAAAAAATTGTCTTGCACTATCCACCAGAAAAAAATTTCTAATTGAGGCTAATAGGGTTGGCTTTCCAACACAAGAGAAATCAAGTCAATATATTGAAAACTTGGCAAGTTATGACCAAAAAGGTAACGAGTTCTACTAAAAAGTGGCCGGAAAGAGGCAGTAGTAGAACTGCTTACCTTTTTGTTCATAACTTACCTACTTTTCTAGATATTGCCTTGATTTCTATTGCGTTTTATAGCTAATCGTACTGGCTTTAATACGAATTTTGTTTTTTGAAGATAGTGCAAAAAAAATATTTTTGGCAAAAAAAAACCATGGACTACCCCCTTTGCTTTTTTTGAAAAAATTATAAAAAAATTGTCTTGCACTATCCACCAGAAAAAAATTTCTAATTGAGGCTAATAGGGTTGGCTTTCCAACACAAGAGAAATCAAGTCAATATATTGAAAACTTGGCAAGTTATGACCAAAAAGGTAACGAGTTCTACTAAAAAGTGGCCGGAAAGAGGCAGTAGTAGAACTGCTTACCTTTTTGTTCATAACTTACCTACTTTTATAGATATTGCCTTGATTTCTATTGCGTTTTATAGCTAATCGTACTGGCTTTAATACGAATTTTGTTTTTTGAAGATAGTGCAAAAAAAATATTTTTGGCAAAAAAAAACCATGGACTACCCCCTTTGCTTTTTTTGAAAAAATTATAAAAAAATTGTCTTGCACTATCCACCAGAAAAAAATTTCTAATTGAGGCTAATAGGGTTGGCTTTCCAACACAAGAGAAATCAAGTCAATATATTGAAAACTTGGCAAGTTATGACCAAAAAGGTAACGAGTTCTACTAAAAAGTGGCCGGAAAGAGGCAGTAGTAGAACTGCTTACCTTTTTGTTCATAACTTACCTACTTTTATAGATATTGCCTTGATTTCTATTGCGTTTTATAGCTAATCGTACTGGCTTTAATACGAATTTTGTTTTTTGAAGATAGTGCAAAAAAAATATTTTTGGCAAAAAAAATTATAAAAAAATTGTCTTGCACTATCCACCAGAAAAAAATTTCTAATTGAGGCTAATAGAGTTGGCTTTCCAACACAAGAAAAATCAAGTCAATATATTGAAAACTTGGCAAGTTATGACCAAAAAGGTAACGAGTTCTACTAAAAAGTGGCCGGAAAGAGGCAGTAGTAGAACTGCTTACCTTTTTGTTCATAACTTACCTACTTTTCTAGATATTGCCTTGATTTCTATTGCGTTTTATAGCTAATCGTACTGGCTTTAATACGAATTTTGTTTTTTGAAGATAGTGCAAAAAAAATATTTTTGGCAAAAAAAAACCATGGACTACCCCCTTTGCTTTTTTTGAAAAAATTATAAAAAAATTGTCTTGCACTATCCACCAGAAAAAAATTTCTAATTGAGGCTAATAGAGTTGGCTTTCCAACACAGGAAAAATCAAGTCAATATATTGAAAACTTGGCAAGTTATGACCAAAAAGGTAACGAGTTCTACTAAAAAGTGGCCGGAAAGAGGCAGTAGTAGAACTGCTTACCTTTTTGTTCATAACTTACCTACTTTTCTAGATATTGCCTTGATTTCTATTGCGTTTTATAGCTAATCGTACTGGCTTTAATACGAATTTTGTTTTTTGAAGATAGTGCAAAAAAAATATTTTTGGCAAAAAAAAAACCATGGACTACCCCCTTTGCTTTTTTTGAAAAAATTATAAAAAAATTGTCTTGCACTATCCACCAGAAAAAAATTTCTAATTGAGGCTAATAGGGTTGGCTTTCCAACACAAGAGAAATCAAGTCAATATATTGAAAACTTGGCAAGTTATGACCAAAAAGGTAACGAGTTCTACTAAAAAGTGGCCGGAAAGAGGCAGTAGTAGAACTGCTTACCTTTTTGTTCATAACTTACCTACTTTTCTAGATATTGCCTTGATTTCTATTGCGTTTTATAGCTAATCGTACTGGCTTTAATACGAATTTTGTTTTTTGAAGATAGTGCAAAAAAAATATTTTTGGCAAAAAAAAACCATGGACTACCCCCTTTGCTTTTTTTGAAAAAATTATAAAAAAATTGTCTTGCACTATCCACCAGAAAAAAATTTCTAATTGAGGCTAATAGAGTTGGCTTTCCAACACAAGAAAAATCAAGTCAATATATTGAAAACTTGGCAAGTTATGACCAAAAAGGTAACGAGTTCTACTAAAAAGTGGCCGGAAAGAGGCAGTAGTAGAACTGCTTACCTTACTACTTTTCTAGATATTGCCTTGATTTCTATTGCGTTTTATAGCTAATCGTACTGGCTTTAATACGAATTTTGTTTTTTGAAGATAGTGCAAAAAAAATATTTTTGGCAAAAAAAAAACCATGGACTACCCCCTTTGCTTTTTTTGAAAAAATTATAAAAAAATTGTCTTGCACTATCCACCAGAAAAAAATTTCTAATTGAGGCTAATAGAGTTGGCTTTCCAACACAAGAAAAATCAAGTCAATATATTGAAAACTTGGCAAGTTATGACCAAAAAGGTAACGAGTTCTACTAAAAAGTGGCCGGAAAGAGGCAGTAGTAGAACTGCTTACCTTTTTGTTCATAACTTACCTTCTTTTCTAGACATTGCCTTGATTTCTATTGCGTTTTATAGCTAATCGTACTGGCTTTAATATTAATTTTGTTTTTTGAAGATAGTGCAAAAAAAATATTTTTGGCAAAAAAAAACCATGGACTACCCCCTTTGCTTTTTTTGAAAAAATTATAAAAAAATTGTCTTGCACTATCCACCAGAAAAAAATTTCTAATTGAGGCTAATAGAGTTGGCTTTCCAACACAAGAAAAATCAAGTCAATATATTGAAAACTTGGCAAGTTATGACCAAAAAGGTAACGAGTTCTACTAAAAAGTGGCCGGAAAGAAGCAGTAGTAGAACTGCTTACCTTTTTGTTCATAACTTACCTACTTTTCTAGATATTGCCTTGATTTTTATTGCGTTTTATAGCTAATCGTACTGGCTTTAATACGAATTTTGTTTTTTGAAGATAGTGCAAAAAAAATATTTTTGGCAAAAAAAAACCATGGACTACCCCCTTTGCTTTTTTTGAAAAAATTATAAAAAAATTGTCTTGCACTATCCACCAGAAAAAAATTTCTAATTGAGGCTAATAGAGTTGGCTTTCCAACACAAGAAAAATCAAGTCAATATATTGAAAACTTGGCAAGTTATGACCAAAAAGGTAACGAGTTCTACTAAAAAGTGGCCGGAAAGAGGCAGTAGTAGAACTGCTTACCTTTTTGTTCATAACTTACCTACTTTTCTAGACATTGCCTTGATTTCTATTGCGTTTTATAGCTAATCGTACTGGCTTTAATACGAATTTTGTTTTTTTAAGATAGTGCAAAAAAAAATATTTTTGGCAAAAAAAAAGCCATGGACTACCCCCTTTGCTTTTTTTGAAAAAATTATAAAAAAATTGTCTTGCACTATCCACCAGAAAAAAATTTCTAATTGAGGCTAATAGGGTTGGTTTTCCAACACAAGAGAAATCAAGTCAATATATTGAAAACTTGGCAAGTTATGACCAAAAAGGTAACGAGTTCTACTAAAAAGTGGCCGGAAAGAGGCAGTAGTAGAACTGCTTACCTTTTTGTTCATAACTTACCTACTTTTCTAGATATCGACTTGATTTCTATTGCGTTTTATAGCTAATCGTACTGGCTTTAATACGAATTTTGTTTTTTGAAGATAGTGCAAAAAAAAATATTTTTGGCAAAAAAAAAGCCATGGACTACCCCCTTTGCTTTTTTTGAAAAAATTATAAAAAAATTGTCTTGCACTATCCACCAGAAAAAAATTTCTAATTGAGGCTAATAGGGTTGGCTTTCCAACACAAGAGAAATCAAGTCAATATATTGAAAACTTGGCAAGTTATGACCAAAAAGGTAACGAGTTCTACTAAAAAGTGGCCGGAAAGAGGCAGTAGTAGAACTGCTTACCTTTTTGTTCATAACTTACCTACTTTTCTAGATATCGACTTGATTTCTAAAGCGTTGGAAAGCTAATCGTACTGGCTTTAATACGAAGTTTGTTTTTTGAAGATAGTGCAAAAAAAATATTTTTGGCAAAAAAAAAAACCATGGACTACCCCTTTGCTTTTTTTGAAAAAATTATAAAAAAATTGTCTTGCACTATCCACCAGAAAAAAATTTCTAATTGAGGCCAATAGGGTTGGCTTTCCAGCACAAGAGAATCAAGTCAATATATTGAAAACTTGGCAAGTTATGACCAAAAAGGTAATGAGTTCTACTAAAAAGTGGCCGGAAAGAGGCAGTAGTAGAACTGCTTACCTTTTTGTTCATAACTTACCTACTTTTCTAGATATCGACTTGATTTCTATTGCGTTTTATAGCTAATCGTACTGGCTTTAATACGAATTTTGTTTTTTGAAGATAGTGCAAAAAAAATATTTTTGGCAAAAAAAAACCATGGACTACCCCCTTTGCTTTTTTTGAAAAAATTATAAAAAAATTGTCTTGCACTATCCACCAGAAAAAAATTTCTAATTGAGGCTAATAGAGTTGGCTTTCCAACACAAGAAAAATCAAGTCAATATATTGAAAACTTGGCAAGTTATGACCAAAAAGGTAACGAGTTCTACTAAAAAGTGGCCGGAAAGAGGCAGTAGTAGAACTGCTTACCTTTTTGTTCATAACTTACCTACTTTTCTAGATATTGCCTTGATTTCTATTGCGTTTTATAGCTAATCGTACTGGCTTTATTACGAATTTTGTTTTTTGAAGATAGTGCAAAAAAAATATTTTTGGCAAAAAAAAACCATGGACTGCTTTTTTTTGAAAAAATGATAAAAAAATTGTCTTGCACTATCCACCAGAAAAAAATTTCTAATTGAGGCTAATAGGGTTGGCTTTGCAACACAAGAGAAATCAAGTCAATATATTGAAAACTTGGCAAGTTATGACCAAAAAGGTAACGAGTTCTACTAAAAAGTGGCCGGAAAGAGGCAGTAGTAGAACTGCTTACCTTTTTGTTCATAACTTACCTACTTTTCTAGATATTGCCTTGATTTCTATTGCGTTTTATAGCTAATCGTACTGGCTTTAATACGAATTTTGTTTTTTGAAGATAGTGCAAAAAAAATATTTTTGGCAAAAAAAAACCATGGACTACCCCCTTTGCTTTTTTTGAAAAAATTATAAAAAAATTGTCTTGCACTATCCACCAGAAAAAAATTTCTAATTGAGGCTAATAGAGTTGGCTTTCCAACACAAGAAAAATCAAGTCAATATATTGAAAACTTGGCAAGTTATGACCAAAAAGGTAACGAGTTCTACTAAAAAGTGGCCGGAAAGAGGCAGTAGTAGAACTGCTTACCTTTTTGTTCATAACTTACCTACTTTTCTAGATATTGCCTTGATTTCTATTGCGTTTTATAGCTAATCGTACTGGCTTTATTACGAATTTTGTTTTTTGAAGATAGTGCAAAAAAAATATTTTTGGCAAAAAAAAACCATGGACTGCTTTTTTTTGAAAAAATGATAAAAAAATTGTCTTGCACTATCCACCAGAAAAAAATTTCTAATTGAGGCTAATAGGGTTGGCTTTGCAACACAAGAGAAATCAAGTCAATATATTGAAAACTTGGCAAGTTATGACCAAAAAGGTAACGAGTTCTACTAAAAAGTGGCCGGAAAGAGGCAGTAGTAGAACTGCTTACCTTTTTGTTCATAACTTACCTACTTTTCTAGATATCGACTTGATTTCTGATGCGTTGGATAGCTAATCGTACTGGCCTTAATACGAATTTTGTTTTTTGAAGATAGTGCAAAAAAAATATTTTTGGCAAAAAAAAACCATGGACTACCCCCTTTGCTTTTTTTGAAAAAATGTAAACTTGGCAAGTTATGACCAAAAGGGTAACGAGTTCTACTAAAAAGTGGCCGGAAAGAAGCAGTAGTAGAACTGCTTACCTTTTTGATCATAACTTACCTTTTTTTCTAGATATTGCCTTGATTTCTATTGCGTTTTATAGCTAATCGTAATGGCTTTAATACGAATTTTGTTTTTTGAAGATAGTGCAAAAAAAATATTTTTGGCAAAAAAAAAACCATGGACTACCCCCTTTGCTTTTTTTGAAAAAATTATAAAAAAAATTGTCTTGCACTATCCACCAGAAAAAAATTTCTAATTGAGGCTAATAGGGTTGGCTTTCCAACACAAGAGAAATCAAGTCAATATATTGAAAACTTGGCAAGTTATGACCAAAAAGGTAACGAGTTCTACTAAAAAGTGGCCGGAAAGAGGCAGTAGTAGAACTGCTTACCTTTTTGTTCATAACTTACCTACTTTTCTAGATATCGACTTGATTTCTGATGCGTTGGATAGCTAATCGTACTGGCCTTAATACGAATTTTGTTTTTTGAAGATAGTGCAAAAAAATATTTTTGGCAAAAAAAAACCATGGACTACCCCCTTTGCTTTTTTTGAAAAAATGTAAACTTGGCAAGTTATGACCAAAAGGGTAACGAGTTCTACTAAAAAGTGGCCGGAAAGAAGCAGTAGTAGAACTGCTTACCTTTTTGTTCATAACTTACCTACTTTTCTAGATATTGCCTTGATTTCTATTGCGTTTTATAGCTAATCGTACTGGCTTTATTACGAATTTTGTTTTTTGAAGATAGTGCAAAAAAAATATTTTTGGCAAAAAAAAACCATGGACTGCTTTTTTTTGAAAAAATGATAAAAAAATTGTCTTGCACTATCCACCAGAAAAAAATTTCTAATTGAGGCTAATAGGGTTGGCTTTGCAACACAAGAGAAATCAAGTCAATATATTGAAAACTTGGCAAGTTATGACCAAAAAGGTAACGAGTTCTACTAAAAAGTGGCCGGAAAGAGGCAGTAGTAGAACTGCTTACCTTTTTGTTCATAACTTACCTACTTTTCTAGATATCGACTTGATTTCTGATGCGTTGGATAGCTAATCGTACTGGCCTTAATACGAATTTTGTTTTTTGAAGATAGTGCAAAAAAAATATTTTTGGCAAAAAAAAACCATGGACTACCCCCTTTGCTTTTTTTGAAAAAATGTAAACTTGGCAAGTTATGACCAAAAGGGTAACGAGTTCTACTAAAAAGTGGCCGGAAAGAAGCAGTAGTAGAACTGCTTACCTTTTTGATCATAACTTACCTTTTTTTCTAGATATTGCCTTGATTTCTATTGCGTTTTATAGCTAATCGTAATGGCTTTAATACGAATTTTGTTTTTTGAAGATAGTGCAAAAAAAATATTTTTGGCAAAAAAAAAACCATGGACTACCCCCTTTGCTTTTTTTGAAAAAATTATAAAAAAAATTGTCTTGCACTATCCACCAGAAAAAAATTTCTAATTGAGGCTAATAGGGTTGGCTTTCCAACACAAGAGAAATCAAGTCAATATATTGAAAACTTGGCAAGTTATGACCAAAAAGGTAACGAGTTCTACTAAAAAGTGGCCGGAAAGAGGCAGTAGTAGAACTGCTTACCTTTTTGTTCATAACTTACCTACTTTTCTAGATATCGACTTGATTTCTGATGCGTTGGATAGCTAATCGTACTGGCCTTAATACGAATTTTGTTTTTTGAAGATAGTGCAAAAAAATATTTTTGGCAAAAAAAAACCATGGACTACCCCCTTTGCTTTTTTTGAAAAAATGTAAACTTGGCAAGTTATGACCAAAAGGGTAACGAGTTCTACTAAAAAGTGGCCGGAAAGAAGCAGTAGTAGAACTGCTTACCTTTTTGATCATAACTTACCTTTTTTTCTAGATATTGCCTTGATTTCTATTGCGTTTTATAGCTAATCGTAATGGCTTTAATACGAATTTTGTTTTTTGAAGATAGTGCAAAAAAAATATTTTTGGCAAAAAAAAAACCATGGACTACCCCCTTTGCTTTTTTTGAAAAAATTATAAAAAAATTGTCTTGCACTATCCACCAGAAAAAAATTTCTAATTGAGGCTAATAGGGTTGGCTTTCCAACACAAGAGAAATCAAGTCAATATATTGAAAACTTGGCAAGTTATGACCAAAAAGGTAACGAGTTCTACTAAAAAGTGGCCGGAAAGAGGCAGTAGTAGAACTGCTTACCTTTTTGTTCATAACTTACCTACTTTTCTAGATATCGACTTGATTTCTGATGCGTTGGATAGCTAATCGTACTGGCCTTAATACGAATTTTGTTTTTTGAAGATAGTGCAAAAAAAATATTTTTGGCAAAAAAAAACCATGGACTACCCCCTTTGCTTTTTTTGAAAAAATGTAAACTTGGCAAGTTATGACCAAAAGGGTAACGAGTTCTACTAAAAAGTGGCCGGAAAGAAGCAGTAGTAGAACTGCTTACCTTTTTGATCATAACTTACCTTTTTTTCTAGATATTGCCTTGATTTCTATTGCGTTTTATAGCTAATCGTAATGGCTTTAATACGAATTTTGTTTTTTGAAGATAGTGCAAAAAAAATATTTTTGGCAAAAAAAAAACCATGGACTACCCCCTTTGCTTTTTTTGAAAAAATTATAAAAAAATTGTCTTGCACTATCCACCAGAAAAAAATTTCTAATTGAGGCTAATAGGGTTGGCTTTCCAACACAAGAGAAATCAAGTCAATATATTGAAAACTTGGCAAGTTATGACCAAAAAGGTAACGAGTTCTACTAAAAAGTGGCCGGAAAGAGGCAGTAGTAGAACTGCTTACCTTTTTGTTCATAACTTACCTACTTTTCTAGATATCGACTTGATTTCTGATGCGTTGGATAGCTAATCGTACTGGCCTTAATACGAATTTTGTTTTTTGAAGATAGTGCAAAAAAAATATTTTTGGCAAAAAAAAAACCATGGACTACCCCCTTTGCTTTTTTTGAAAAAATGTAAACTTGGCAAGTTATGACCAAAAAGGTAACGAGTTCTACTAAAAAGTGGCCGGAAAGAAGCAGTAGTAGAACTGCTTACCTTTTTGATCATAACTTACCTACTTTTCTAGATATTGCCTTGATTTCTATTGCGTTTTATAGCTAATCGTACTGGCTTTAATACGAATTTTGTTTTTTGAAGATAGTGCAAAAAAAATATTTTTGGCAAAAAAAAAACCATGGACTACCCCCTTTGCTTTTTTTGAAAAAATTATAAAAAAATTGTCTTGCACTATCCACCAGAAAAAAATTTCTAATTGAGGCCAATAGGGTTGGCTTTCCAGCACAAGAGAATCAAGTCAATATATTGAAAACTTGGCAAGTTATGACCAAAAAGGTAACGAGTTCTACTAAAAAGTGGCCGGAAAGAGGCAGTAGTAGAACTGCTTTCCTTTTTGTTCATAACTTACCTACTTTTCTAGATATCGACTTGATTTCTAAAGCGTTGGAAAGCTAATCGTACTGGCTTTAATACGAAGTTTGTTTTTTGAAGATAGTGCAAAAAAAATATTTTTGGCAAAAAAAAAACCATGGACTACCCCCTTTGCTTTTTTTGAAAAAATTATAAAAAAATTGTCTTGCACTATCCACCAGAAAAAAATTTCTAATTGAGGCCAATAGGGTTGGCTTTCCAGCACAAGAGAATCAAGTCAATATATTGAAAACTTGGCAAGTTATGACCAAAAAGGTAATGAGTTCTACTAAAAAGTGGCCGGAAAGAGGCAGTAGTAGAACTGCTTACCTTTTTGTTCATAACTTACCTACTTTTCTAGATATCGACTTGATTTCTATTGCGTTTTATAGCTAATCGTACTGGCTTTAATACGAATTTTGTTTTTTGAAGATAGTGCAAAAAAAATATTTTTGGCAAAAAAAAACCATGGACTACCCCCTTTGCTTTTTTTGAAAAAATTATAAAAAAATTGTCTTGCACTATCCACCAGAAAAAAATTTCTAATTGAGACTAATAGGGTTGGCTTTCCAACACAAGAGAAATCAAGTCAATATATTGAAAACTTGGCAAGTTATGACCAAAAAGGTAACGAGTTCTACTAAAAAGTGGCCGGAAAGAGGCAGTAGTAGAACTGCTTACCTTTTTGTTCATAACTTACCTACTTTTCTAGATATTGCCTTGATTTCTATTGCGTTTTATAGCTAATCGTACTGGCTTTAATACGAATTTTGTTTTTTGAAGATAGTGCAAAAAAAATATTTTTGGCAAAAAAAAACCATAGACTACCCCCTTTGCTTTTTTTTGAAAAAATTATAAAAAAAATTGTCTTGCACTATAGACCAGAAAAAAATTTGTAATTGAGGCTAATAGGGTTGGCTTTCCAACACAAGACAAATCAAGTCAATATATTGAAAACTTGGCAAGTTATGACCAAAAAGGTAACGAGTTCTACTAAAAAGTGGCCGGAAAGAGGCAGTAGTAGAACTGCTTACCTTTTTGTTCATAACTTACCTACTTTTCTAGATATTGCCTTGATTTCTATTGCGTTTTATAGCTAATCGTACTGGCTTTAATACGAATTTTGTTTTTTGAAGATAGTGCAAAAAAAATATTTTTGGCAAAAAAAAACCATAGACTACCCCCTTTGCTTTTTTTTGAAAAAATTATAAAAAAAATTGTCTTGCACTATAGACCAGAAAAAAATTTGTAATTGAGGCTAATAGGGTTGGCTTTCCAACACAAGACAAATCAAGTCAATATATTGAAAACTTGGCAAGTTATGACCAAAAAGGTAACGAGTTCTACTAAAAAGTGGCCGGAAAGAGGCAGTAGTAGAACTGCTTACCTTTTTGTTCATAACTTACCTTTTTTTCTAGATATTGCTTTGATTTCTATTGCGTTTTATAGCTAATCGTACTGGCTTTAATACGAATTTTGTTTTTTGAAGATAGTGCAAAAAAAATATTTTTGGCAAAAAAAAACCATGGACTACCCCCTTTGCTTTTTTTGAAAAAATTATAAAAAAATTGTCTTGCACTATCCACCAGAAAAAAATTTCTAATTGAGACTAATAGGGTTGGCTTTCCAACACAAGAGAAATCAAGTCAATATATTGAAAACTTGGCAAGTTATGACCAAAAAGGTAACGAGTTCTACTAAAAAGTGGCCGGAAAGAGGCAGTAGTAGAACTGCTTACCTTTTTGTTCATAACTTACCTACTTTTCTAGATATTGCCTTGATTTCTATTGCGTTTTATAGCTAATCGTACTGGCTTTAATACGAATTTTGTTTTTTGAAGATAGTGCAAAAAAAATATTTTTGGCAAAAAAAAACCATAGACTACCCCCTTTGCTTTTTTTTGAAAAAATTATAAAAAAAATTGTCTTGCACTATAGACCAGAAAAAAATTTGTAATTGAGGCTAATAGGGTTGGCTTTCCAACACAAGACAAATCAAGTCAATATATTGAAAACTTGGCAAGTTATGACCAAAAAGGTAACGAGTTCTACTAAAAAGTGGCCGGAAAGAGGCAGTAGTAGAACTGCTTACCTTTTTGTTCATAACTTACCTACTTTTCTAGATATTGCCTTGATTTCTATTGCGTTTTATAGCTAATCGTACTGGCTTTAATACGAATTTTGTTTTTTGAAGATAGTGCAAAAAAAATATTTTTGGCAAAAAAAAACCATGGACTACCCCCTTTGCTTTTTTTGAAAAAATTATAAAAAAATTGTCTTGCACTATCCACCAGAAAAAAATTTCTAATTGAGGCTAATAGGGTTGGCTTTCCAACACAAGAGAAATCAAGTCAATATATTGAAAACTTGGCAAGTTATGACCAAAAAGGTAACGAGTTCTACTAAAAAGTGGCCGGAAAGAGGCAGTAGTAGAACTGCTTACCTTTTTGTTCATAACTTACCTACTTTTCTAGATATTGCCTTGATTTCTATTGCGTTTTATAGCTAATCGTACTGGCTTTAATACGAATTTTGTTTTTTGAAGATAGTGCAAAAAAAATATTTTTGGCAAAAAAAAAAACCATGGACTACCCCCTTTGCTTTTTTTGAAAAAATTATAAAAAAATTGTCTTGCACTATCGACCAGAAAAAAATTTCTAATTGAGGCTAATAGGGTTGGCTTTCCAACACAAGAGAAATCAAGTCAATATATTGAAAACTTGGCAAGTTATGACCAAAAAGGTAACGAGTTCTACTAAAAAGTGGCCGGAAAGAAGCAGTAGTAGAACTGCTTACCTTTTTGTTCATAACTTACCTACTTTTCTAGATATTGCCTTGATTTCTATTGCGTTTTATAGCTAATCGTACTGGCTTTAATACGAATTTTGTTTTTTGAAGATAGTGCAAAAAAAATATTTTTGGCAAAAAAAAACCATGGACTACCCCCTTTGCTTTTTTTGAAAAAATTATAAAAAAATTGTCTTGCACTATCCACCAGAAAAAAATTTCTAATTGAGGCTAATAGAGTTGGCTTTCCAACACAAGAGAAATCAAGTCAATATATTGAAAACTTGGCAAGTTATGACCAAAAAGGTAACGAGTTCTACTAAAAAGTGGCCGGAAAGAGGCAGTAGTAGAACTGCTTACCTTTTTGTTCATAACTTACCTACTTTTCTAGATATTGCCTTGATTTCTATTGCGTTTTATAGCTAATCGTACTGGCTTTAATACGAATTTTGTTTTTTGAAGATAGTGCAAAAAAAATATTTTTGGCAAAAAAAAACCATAGACTACCCCCTTTGCTTTTTTTTGAAAAAATTATAAAAAAAATTGTCTTGCACTATAGACCAGAAAAAAATTTGTAATTGAGGCTAATAGGGTTGGCTTTCCAACACAAGACAAATCAAGTCAATATATTGAAAACTTGGCAAGTTATGACCAAAAAGGTAACGAGTTCTACTAAAAAGTGGCCGGAAAGAGGCAGTAGTAGAACTGCTTACCTTTTTGTTCATAACTTACCTACTTTTCTAGATATTGCCTTGATTTCTATTGCGTTTTATAGCTAATCGTACTGGCTTTAATACGAATTTTGTTTTTTGAAGATAGTGCAAAAAAAATATTTTTGGCAAAAAAAAACCATAGACTACCCCCTTTGCTTTTTTTTGAAAAAATTATAAAAAAAATTGTCTTGCACTATAGACCAGAAAAAAATTTGTAATTGAGGCTAATAGGGTTGGCTTTCCAACACAAGACAAATCAAGTCAATATATTGAAAACTTGGCAAGTTATGACCAAAAAGGTAACGAGTTCTACTAAAAAGTGGCCGGAAAGAGGCAGTAGTAGAACTGCTTACCTTTTTGTTCATAACTTACCTTTTTTTCTAGATATTGCTTTGATTTCTATTGCGTTTTATAGCTAATCGTACTGGCTTTAATACGAATTTTGTTTTTTGAAGATAGTGCAAAAAAAATATTTTTGGCAAAAAAAAACCATGGACTACCCCCTTTGCTTTTTTTGAAAAAATTATAAAAAAATTGTCTTGCACTATCCACCAGAAAAAAATTTCTAATTGAGACTAATAGGGTTGGCTTTCCAACACAAGAGAAATCAAGTCAATATATTGAAAACTTGGCAAGTTATGACCAAAAAGGTAACGAGTTCTACTAAAAAGTGGCCGGAAAGAGGCAGTAGTAGAACTGCTTACCTTTTTGTTCATAACTTACCTACTTTTCTAGATATTGCCTTGATTTCTATTGCGTTTTATAGCTAATCGTACTGGCTTTAATACGAATTTTGTTTTTTGAAGATAGTGCAAAAAAAATATTTTTGGCAAAAAAAAACCATAGACTACCCCCTTTGCTTTTTTTTGAAAAAATTATAAAAAAAATTGTCTTGCACTATAGACCAGAAAAAAATTTGTAATTGAGGCTAATAGGGTTGGCTTTCCAACACAAGACAAATCAAGTCAATATATTGAAAACTTGGCAAGTTATGACCAAAAAGGTAACGAGTTCTACTAAAAAGTGGCCGGAAAGAGGCAGTAGTAGAACTGCTTACCTTTTTGTTCATAACTTACCTACTTTTCTAGATATTGCCTTGATTTCTATTGCGTTTTATAGCTAATCGTACTGGCTTTAATACGAATTTTGTTTTTTGAAGATAGTGCAAAAAAAATATTTTTGGCAAAAAAAAACCATGGACTACCCCCTTTGCTTTTTTTGAAAAAATTATAAAAAAATTGTCTTGCACTATCCACCAGAAAAAAATTTCTAATTGAGGCTAATAGGGTTGGCTTTCCAACACAAGAGAAATCAAGTCAATATATTGAAAACTTGGCAAGTTATGACCAAAAAGGTAACGAGTTCTACTAAAAAGTGGCCGGAAAGAGGCAGTAGTAGAACTGCTTACCTTTTTGTTCATAACTTACCTACTTTTCTAGATATTGCCTTGATTTCTATTGCGTTTTATAGCTAATCGTACTGGCTTTAATACGAATTTTGTTTTTTGAAGATAGTGCAAAAAAAATATTTTTGGCAAAAAAAAAAACCATGGACTACCCCCTTTGCTTTTTTTGAAAAAATTATAAAAAAATTGTCTTGCACTATCGACCAGAAAAAAATTTCTAATTGAGGCTAATAGGGTTGGCTTTCCAACACAAGAGAAATCAAGTCAATATATTGAAAACTTGGCAAGTTATGACCAAAAAGGTAACGAGTTCTACTAAAAAGTGGCCGGAAAGAAGCAGTAGTAGAACTGCTTACCTTTTTGTTCATAACTTACCTACTTTTCTAGATATTGCCTTGATTTCTATTGCGTTTTATAGCTAATCGTACTGGCTTTAATACGAATTTTGTTTTTTGAAGATAGTGCAAAAAAAATATTTTTGGCAAAAAAAAACCATGGACTACCCCCTTTGCTTTTTTTGAAAAAATTATAAAAAAATTGTCTTGCACTATCCACCAGAAAAAAATTTCTAATTGAGGCTAATAGAGTTGGCTTTCCAACACAAGAGAAATCAAGTCAATATATTGAAAACTTGGCAAGTTATGACCAAAAAGGTAACGAGTTCTACTAAAAAGTGGCCGGAAAGAGGCAGTAGTAGAACTGCTTACCTTTTTGTTCATAACTTACCTACTTTTCTAGATATTGCCTTGATTTCTATTGCGTTTTATAGCTAATCGTACTGGCTTTAATACGAATTTTGTTTTTTGAAGATAGTGCAAAAAAAATATTTTTGGCAAAAAAAAACCATGGACTACCCCCTTTGCTTTTTTTGAAAAAATTATAAAAAAATTGTCTTGCACTATCCACCAGAAAAAAATTTCTAATTGAGGCTAATAGGGTTGGCTTTCCAACACAAGAGAAATCAAGTAAATATATTGAAAACTTGGCAAGTTATGACCAAAAAGGTAACGAGTTCTACTAAAAAGTGACCGGAAAGAGGCAGTAGTAGAACTGCTTACCTTTTTGTTCATAACTTACCTTTTTTTCTAGATATTGCTTTGATTTCTATTGCGTTTTATAGCTAATCGTACTGGCTTTAATACGAATTTTGTTTTTTGAAGATAGTGCAAAAAAAATATTTTTGGCAAAAAAAAACCATGGACTACCCCCTTTGCTTTTTTTGAAAAAATTATAAAAAAATTGTCTTGCACTATCCACCAGAAAAAAATTTCTAATTGAGGCTAATAGGGTTGGCTTTCCAACACAAGAGAAATCAAGTCAATATATTGAAAACTTGGCAAGTTATGACCAAAAAGGTAACGAGTTCTACTAAAAAGTGGCCGGAAAGAGGCAGTAGTAGAACTGCTTACCTTTTTGTTCATAACTTACCTACTTTTCTAGATATTGCCTTGATTTCTATTGCGTTTTATAGCTAATCGTACTGGCTTTAATACGAATTTTGTTTTTTGAAGATAGTGCAAAAAAAATATTTTTGGCAAAAAAAAACCATGGACTACCCCCTTTGCTTTTTTTGAAAAAATTATAAAAAAATTGTCTTGCACTATCCACCAGAAAAAAATTTCTAATTGAGACTAATAGGGTTGGCTTTCCAACACAAGAGAAATCAAGTCAATACATTGAAAACTTGGCAAGTTATGACCAAAAAGGTAACGAGTTCTACTAAAAAGTGGCCGGAAAGAGGCAGTAGTAGAACTGCTTACCTTACTACTTTTCTAGATATTGCCTTGATTTCTATTGCGTTTTATAGCTAATCGTACTGGCTTTAATACGAATTTTGTTTTTTGAAGATAGTGCAAAAAAAATATTTTTGGCAAAAAAAAACCATGGACTACCCCCTTTGCTTTTTTTGAAAAAATTATAAAAAAATTGTCTTGCACAATCCACCAGAAAAAAATTTCTAATTGAGGCTAATAGGGTTGGCTTTCCAACACAAGAGAAATCAAGTCAATATATTGAAAACTTGGCAAGTTATGACCAAAAAGGTAACGAGTTCTACTAAAAAGTGGCCGGAAAGAGGCAGTAGTAGAACTGCTTACCTTTTTGTTCATAACTTACCTACTTTTCTAGATATTGCCTTGATTTCTATTGCGTTTTATAGCTAATCGTACTGGCTTTAATACGAATTTTGTTTTTTGAAGATAGTGCAAAAACAATATTTTTGGCAAAAAAAAACCATGGACTACCCCCTTTGCTTTTTTTTGAAAAAATTATAAAAAAATTGTCTTGCACTATCCACCAGAAAAAAATTTCTAATTGAGGCTAATAGGGTTGGCTTTCCAACACAAGAGAAATCAAGTCAATATATTGAAAACTTGGCAAGTTATGACCAAAAAGGTAACGAGTTCTACTAAAAAGTGGCCGGAAAGAGGCAGTAGTAGAACTGCTTACCTTTTTGTTCATAACTTACCTACTTTTCCAGATATTGCCTTGATTTCTATTGCATTTTATAGCTAATCGTACTGGCTTTAATATTAATTTTGTTTTTTGAAGATAGTGCAAAAAAAATATTTTTGGCAAAAAAAAACCATGGACTACCCCCTTTGCTTTTTTTGAAAAAATTATAAAAAAATTGTCTTGCACTATCGACCAGAAAAAAATTTCTAATTGAGGCTAATAGGGTTGGCTTTCCAACACAAGAGAAATCAAGTCAATAAATTGAAAACTTGGCAAGTTATGACCAAAAAGGTAACGAGTTCTACTAAAAAGTGGCCGGAAAGAGGCAGTAGTAGAACTGCTTACCTTTTTGTTCATAACTTACCTACTTTTCTAGATATTGCCTTGATTTCTATTGCGTTTTATAGCTAATCGTACTGCCTTTAATACGAATTTTGTTTTTTGAAGATAGTGCAAAAAAAATATTTTTGGCAAAAAAAAACCATGGACTACCCCCTTTGCTTTTTTTGAAAAAATTATAAAAAAATTTTCTTGCACTATCGACCAGAAAAAAATTTCTAATTGAGGCTAATAGGGTTGGCTTTCCAACACAAGAGAAATCAAGTCAATATATTGAAAACTTGGCAAGTTATGACCAAAAAGGTAACGAGTTCTACTAAAAAGTGGCCGGAAAGAAGCAGTAGTAGAACTGCTTACCTTTTTGTTCATAACTTACCTACTTTTCTAGATATTGCCTTGATTTCTATTGCGTTTTATAGCTAATCGTACTGGCTTTAATACGAATTTTGTTTTTTGAAGATAGTGCAAAAAAAATATTTTTGGCAAAAAAAAAACCATGGACTACCCCCTTTGCTTTTTTTGAAAAAATTATAAAAAAATTGTCTTGCACAATCCACCAGAAAAAAATTTCTAATTGAGGCTAATAGGGTTGGCTTTCCAACACAAGAGAAATCAAGTCAATATATTGAAAACTTGGCAAGTTATGACCAAAAAGGTAACGAGTTCTACTAAAAAGTGGCCGGAAAGAGGCAGTAGTAGAACTGCTTACCTTTTTGTTCATAACTTACCTACTTTTCTAGATATTGCCTTGATTTCTATTGCGTTTTATAGCTAATCGTACTGGCTTTAATACGAATTTTGTTTTTTGAAGATAGTGCAAAAACAATATTTTTGGCAAAAAAAAACCATGGACTACCCCCTTTGCTTTTTTTTGAAAAAATTATAAAAAAATTGTCTTGCACTATCCACCAGAAAAAAATTTCTAATTGAGGCTAATAGGGTTGGCTTTCCAACACAAGAGAAATCAAGTCAATATATTGAAAACTTGGCAAGTTATGACCAAAAAGGTAACGAGTTCTACTAAAAAGTGGCCGGAAAGAGGCAGTAGTAGAACTGCTTACCTTTTTGTTCATAACTTACCTACTTTTCCAGATATTGCCTTGATTTCTATTGCATTTTATAGCTAATCGTACTGGCTTTAATATTAATTTTGTTTTTTGAAGATAGTGCAAAAAAAATATTTTTGGCAAAAAAAAACCATGGACTACCCCCTTTGCTTTTTTTGAAAAAATTATAAAAAAATTGTCTTGCACTATCGACCAGAAAAAAATTTCTAATTGAGGCTAATAGGGTTGGCTTTCCAACACAAGAGAAATCAAGTCAATATATTGAAAACTTGGCAAGTTATGACCAAAAAGGTAACGAGTTCTACTAAAAAGTGGCCGGAAAGAGGCAGTAGTAGAACTGCTTACCTTTTTGTTCATAACTTACCTACTTTTCTAGATATTGCCTTGATTTCTATTGCGTTTTATAGCTAATCGTACTGGCTTTAATACGAATTTTGTTTTTTGAAGATAGTGCAAAAAAAATATTTTTGGCAAAAAAAAACCATGGACTACCCCCTTTGCTTTTTTTGAAAAAATTATAAAAAAATTTTCTTGCACTATCGACCAGAAAAAAATTTCTAATTGAGGCTAATAGGGTTGGCTTTCCAACACAAGAGAAATCAAGTCAATATATTGAAAACTTGGCAAGTTATGACCAAAAAGGTAACGAGTTCTACTAAAAAGTGGCCGGAAAGAAGCAGTAGTAGAACTGCTTACCTTTTTGTTCATAACTTACCTACTTTTCTAGATATTGCCTTGATTTCTATTGCGTTTTATAGCTAATCGTACTGGCTTTAATACGAATTTTGTTTTTTGAAGATAGTGCAAAAAAAATATTTTTGGCAAAAAAAAAACCATGGACTACCCCCTTTGCTTTTTTTGAAAAAATTATAAAAAAATTGTCTTGCACTATCCACCAGAAAAAAATTTCTAATTGAGACTAATAGGGTTGGCTTTCCAACACAAGAGAAATCAAGTCAATATATTGAAAACTTGGCAAGTTATGACCAAAAAGGTAACGAGTTCTACTAAAAAGTGGCCGGAAAGAGGCAGTAGTAGAACTGCTTACCTTTTTGTTCATAACTTACCTACTTTTCTAGATATTGCCTTGATTTCTATTGCGTTTTATAGCTAATCGTACTGGCTTTAATACGAATTTTGTTTTTTGAAGATAGTGCAAAAAAAATATTTTTGGCAAAAAAAAAACCATGGACTACCCCCTTTGCTTTTTTTGAAAAAATTATAAAAAAATTGTCTTGCACTATCCACCAGAAAAAAATTTCTAATTGAGACTAATAGGGTTGGCTTTCCAACACAAGAGAAATCAAGTCAATATATTGAAAACTTGGCAAGTTATGACCAAAAAGGTAACGAGTTCTACTAAAAAGTGGCCGGAAAGAGGCAGTAGTAGAACTGCTTACCTTTTTGTTCATAACTTACCTACTTTTCTAGATATTGCCTTGATTTCTATTGCGTTTTATAGCTAATCGTACTGGCTTTAATACGAATTTTGTTTTTTGAAGATAGTGCAAAAAAAATATTTTTGGCAAAAAAAAACCATGGACTACCCCCTTTGCTTTTTTTGAAAAAATTATAAAAAAATTGTCTTGCACTATCGACCAGAAAAAAATTTCTAATTGAGGCTAATAGGGTTGGCTTTCCAACACAAGAGAAATCAAGTCAATAAATTGAAAACTTGGCAAGTTATGACCAAAAAGGTAACGAGTTCTACTAAAAAGTGGCCGGAAAGAGGCAGTAGTAGAACTGCTTACCTTTTTGTTCATAACTTACCTACTTTTCTAGATATTGCCTTGATTTCTATTGCGTTTTATAGCTAATCGTACTGGCTTTAATACGAATTTTGTTTTTTGAAGATAGTGCAAAAAAAATATTTTTGGCAAAAAAAAAACCATGGACTACCCCCTTTGCTTTTTTTGAAAAAATTATAAAAAAATTGTCTTGCACTATCCACCAGAAAAAAATTTCTAATTGAGACTAATAGGGTTGGCTTTCCAACACAAGAGAAATCAAGTCAATATATTGAAAACTTGGCAAGTTATGACCAAAAAGGTAACGAGTTCTACTAAAAAGTGGCCGGAAAGATACAGTAGTAGAACTGCTTACCTTTTTGTTCATAACTTACCTACTTTTCTAGATATTGCCTTGATTTCTATTGCGTTTTATAGCTAATCGTACTGGCTTTAATACGAATTTTGTTTTTTGAAGATAGTGCAAAAAAAATATTTTTGGCAAAAAAAAAACCATGGACTACCCCCTTTGCTTTTTTTGAAAAAATTATAAAAAAATTGTCTTGCACTATCCACCAGAAAAAAATTTCTAATTGAGACTAATAGGGTTGGCTTTCCAACACAAGAGAAATCAAGTCAATATATTGAAAACTTGGCAAGTTATGACCAAAAAGGTAACGAGTTCTACTAAAAAGTGGCCGGAAAGAAGCAGTAGTAGAACTGCTTACCTTTTTGTTCATAACTTACCTACTTTTCTAGATATTGCCTTGATTTCTATTGCGTTTTATAGCTAATCGTACTGGCTTTAAAAAGAATTTTGTTTTTTGAAGATAGTGCAAAAACAATATTTTTGGCAAAAAAAAACCATGGACTACCCCCTTTGCTTTTTTTTGAAAAAATGTAAACTTGGCAAGTTATGACCAAAAGGGTAACGAGTTCTACTAAAAAGTGGCCGGAAAGAAGCAGTAGTAGAACTGCTTACCTTTTTGTTCATAACTTACCTACTTTTCTAGATATTGCCTTGATTTCTATTGCGTTTTATAGCTAATCGTACTGGCTTTAATACGAATTTTGTTTTTTGAAGATAGTGCAAAAAAAATATTTTTGGCAAAAAAAAAACCATGGACTACCCCCTTTGCTTTTTTTGAAAAAATTATAAAAAAATTGTCTTGCACTATCCACCAGAAAAAAATTTCTAATTGAGACTAATAGGGTTGGCTTTCCAACACAAGAGAAATCAAGTCAATATATTGAAAACTTGGCAAGTTATGACCAAAAAGGTAACGAGTTCTACTAAAAAGTGGCCGGAAAGAGGCAGTAGTAGAACTGCTTACCTTTTTGTTCATAACTTACCTACTTTTCTAGATATTGCCTTGATTTCTATTGCGTTTTATAGCTAATCGTACTGGCTTTAATATTAATTTTGTTTTTTGAAGATAGTGCAAAAAAAATATTTTTGGCAAAAAAAAACCATGGACTACCCCCTTTGCTTTTTTTGAAAAAATTATAAAAAAATTGTCTTGCACTATCCACCAGAAAAAAATTTCTAATTGAGGCTAATAGGGTTGGCTTTCCAACACAAGAGAAATCAAGTCAATATATTGAAAACTTGGCAAGTTATGACCAAAAAGGTAACGAGTTCTACTAAAAAGTGGCCGGAAAGAGGCAGTAGTAGAACTGCTTACCTTTTTGTTCATAACTTACCTACTTTTCTAGATATTGCCTTGATTTCTATTGCATTTTATAGCTAATCGTACTGGCTTTAATATTAATTTTGTTTTTTGAAGATAGTGCAAAAAAAATATTTTTGGCAAAAAAAAACCATGGACTACCCCCTTTGCTTTTTTTGAAAAAATTATAAAAAAATTGTCTTGCACTATCCACCAGAAAAAAATTTCTAATTGAGACTAATAGGGTTGGCTTTCCAACACAAGAGAAATTAAGTCAATATATTGAAAACTTGGCAAGTTATGACCAAAAAGGTAACGAGTTCTACTAAAAAGTGGCCGGAAAGAAGCAGTAGTAGAACTGCTTACCTTTTTGTTCATAACTTACCTACTTTTCTAGATATTGCCTTGATTTCTATTGCGTTTTATAGCTAATCGTACTGGCTTTAATACGAATTTTGTTTTTTGAAGATAGTGCAAAAAAAATATTTTTGGCAAAAAAAAACCATGGACTACCCCCTTTGCTTTTTTTGAAAAAATTATAAAAAAATTGTCTTGCACTATCCACCAGAAAAAAATTTCTAATTGAGACTAATAGGGTTGGCTTTCCAACACAAGAGAAATCAAGTCAATATATTGAAAACTTGGCAAGTTATGACCAAAAAGGTAACGAGTTCTACTAAAAAGTGGCCGGAAAGAGGCAGTAGTAGAACTGTTACCTTTTTGTTCATAACTTACCTACTTTTCTAGATATTGCCTTGATTTCTATTGCGTTTTATAGCTAATCGTACTGGCTTTAATATTAATTTTGTTTTTTGAAGATAGTGCAAAAAAAATATTTTTGGCAAAAAAAAACCATGGACTATCCCCTTTGCTTTTTTTGAAAAAATTATAAAAAAATTGTCTTGCACTATCCACCAGAAAAAAATTTCTAATTGAGGCTAATAGAGTTGGCTTTTCAACACAAGAAAAATCAAGTCAATATATTGAAAACTTGGCAAGTTATGACCAAAAAGGTAACGAGTTCTACTAAAAAGTGGCCGGAAAGAAGCAGTAGTAGAACTGTTACCTTTTTGTTCATAACTTACCTACTTTTCTAGATATTGCCTTGATTTCTATTGCGTTTTATAGCTAATCGTACTGGCTTTAATACGAATTTTGTTTTTTGAAGATAGTGCAAAAAAAATATTTTTGGCAAAAAAAAACCATGGACTACCCCCTTTGCTTTTTTTGAAAAAATGATAAAAAAATTGTCTTGCACTATCCACCAGAAAAAAATTTCTAATTGAGGCTAATAGGGTTGGCTTTCCAACACAAGAGAAATCAAGTCAATATATTGAAAACTTGGCAAGTTATGACCAAAAAGGTAACGAGTTCTACTAAAAAGTGGCCGGAAAGAGGCAGTAGTAGAACTGCTTACCTTTTTGTTCATAACTTACCTACTTTTCTAGATATTGCCTTGATTTCTATTGCATTTTATAGCTAATCGTACTGGCTTTAATATTAATTTTGTTTTTTGAAGATAGTGCAAAAAAAATATTTTTGGCAAAAAAAAACCATGGACTACCCCCTTTGCTTTTTTTGAAAAAATTATAAAAAAATTGTCTTGCACTATCCACCAGAAAAAAATTTCTAATTGAGACTAATAGGGTTGGCTTTCCAACACAAGAGAAATTAAGTCAATATATTGAAAACTTGGCAAGTTATGACCAAAAAGGTAACGAGTTCTACTAAAAAGTGGCCGGAAAGAAGCAGTAGTAGAACTGCTTACCTTTTTGTTCATAACTTACCTACTTTTCTAGATATTGCCTTGATTTCTATTGCGTTTTATAGCTAATCGTACTGGCTTTAATACGAATTTTGTTTTTTGAAGATAGTGCAAAAAAAATATTTTTGGCAAAAAAAAGCCATGGACTACCCCCTTTGCTTTTTTTGAAAAAATTATAAAAAAATTGTCTTGCACTATCCACCAGAAAAAAATTTCTAATTGAGGCTAATAGGGTTGGCTTTCCAACACAAGAGAAATCAAGTCAATATATTGAAAACTTGGCAAGTTATGACCAAAAAGGTAACGAGTTCTACTAAAAAGTGGCCGGAAAGAGGCAGTAGTAGAACTGCTTACCTTTTTGTTCATAACTTACCTTCTTTTCTAGACATTGCCTTGATTTCTATTGCGTTTTATAGCTAATCGTACTGGCTTTAATACGAATTTTGTTTTTTGAAGATAGTGCAAAAAAAAATATTTTTGGCAAAAAAAAACCATGGACTACCCCCTTTGCTTTTTTTGAAAAAATTATAAAAAAATTGTCTTGCACTATCCACCAGAAAAAAATTTCTAAATGAGGCTAATAGGGTTGGCTTTCCAACACAAGAGAAATCAAGTCAATATATTGAAAACTTGGCAAGTTATGACCAAAAAGGTAACGAGTTCTACTAAAAAGCGGCCGGAAAGAAGCAGTAGTAGAACTGCTTACCTTTTTGTTCATAACTTACCTACTTTTCTAGATATTGCCTTGATTTCTATTGCGTTTTATAGCTAATCGTACTGGCTTTAAAAAGAATTTTGTTTTTTGAAGATAGTGCAAAAACAATATTTTTGGCAAAAAAAAACCATGGACTACCCCCTTTGCTTTTTTTTGAAAAAATGTAAACTTGGCAAGTTATGACCAAAAGGGTAACGAGTTCTACTAAAAAGTGGCCGGAAAGAGGCAGTAGTAGAACTGCTTACCTTTTTGTTCATAACTTACCTACTTTTCTAGATATTGCCTTGATTTCTATTGCGTTTTATAGCTAATTGTACTGGCTTTAATACGAATTTTGTTTTTTGAAGATAGTGCAAAAAAATATTTTTGGCAAAAAAAAACCATGGACTACCCCCTTTGCTTTTTTTGAAAAAATTATAAAAAAATTGTCTTGCACTATCCACCAGAAAAAAATTTCTAATTGAGACTAATAGGGTTGGCTTTCCAACACAAGAGAAATCAAGTCAATATATTGAAAACTTGGCAAGTTATGACCAAAAAGGTAACGAGTTCTACTAAAAAGTGGCCGGAAAGAGGCAGTAGTAGAACTGCTTACCTTTTTGTTCATAACTTACCTACTTTTCTAGATATTGCCTTGATTTCTATTGCGTTTTATAGCTAATCGTACTGGCTTTAATACGAATTTTGTTTTTTGAAGATAGTGCAAAAAAAATATTTTTGGCAAAAAAAAACCATGGACTACCCCCTTTGCTTTTTTTGAAAAAATTATAAAAAAATTGTCTTGCACTATCCACCAGAAAAAAATTTCTAATTGAGGCTAATAGAGTTGGCTTTTCAATACAAGAAAAATCAAGTCAATATATTGAAAACTTGGCAAGTTATGACCAAAAAGGTAACGAGTTCTACTAAAAAGTGGCCGGAAAGAGGCAGTAGTAGAACTGCTTACCTTTTTGTTCATAACTTACCTACTTTTCTAGATATTGCCTTGATTTCTATTGCGTTTTATAGCTAATCGTACTGGCTTTAATACGAATTTTGTTTTTTGAAGATAGTGCAAAAAAAATATTTTTGGCAAAAAAAAACCATGGACTACCCCCTTTGCTGTTTTTGAAAAAATTATAAAAAAATTGTCTTGCACTATCCACCAGAAAAAAATTTCTAATTGAGGCTAATAGAGTTGGCTTTCCAATACAAGAAAAATCAAGTCAATATATTGAAAACTTGGCAAGTTATGACCAAAAAGGTAACGAGTTCTACTAAAAAGTGGCCGGAAAGAGGCAGTAGTAGAACTGCTTACCTTTTTGTTCATAACTTACCTACTTTTCTAGATATCGACTTGATTTCTGATGCGTTGGATAGTTAATCGTACTGGCTTTAATACGAATTTTGTTTTTTGAAGATAGTGCAAAAAAAATATTTTTGGCAAAAAAAAACCATGGACTACCCCCTTTGCTTTTTTTGAAAAAATTATAAAAAAATTGTCTTGCACTATCCACCAGAAAAAAATTTCTAATTGAGGCTAATAGAGTTGGCTTTCCAATACAAGAAAAATCAAGTCAATATATTGAAAACTTGGCAAGTTATGACCAAAAAGGTAACGAGTTCTACTAAAAAGTGGCCGGAAAGAGGCAGTAGTAGAACTGCTTACCTTTTTGTTCATAACTTACCTACTTTTCTAGATATTGCCTTGATTTCTATTGCGTTTTATAGCTAATCGTACTGGCTTTAATACGAATTTTGTTTTTTGAAGATAGTGCAAAAAAAATATTTTTGGCAAAAAAAAACCATGGACTACCCCCTTTGCTTTTTTTGAAAAAATTATAAAAAAATTGTCTTGCACTATCCACCAGAAAAAAATTTCTAATTGAGGCTAATAGAGTTGGCTTTCCAATACAAGAAAAATCAAGTCAATATATTGAAAACTTGGCAAGTTATGACCAAAAAGGTAACGAGTTCTACTAAAAAGTGGCCGGAAAGAGGCAGTAGTAGAACTGCTTACCTTTTTGTTCATAACTTACCTACTTTTCTAGATATCGACTTGATTTCTGATGCGTTGGATAGCTAATCGTACTGGCTTTAATACGAATTTTGTTTTTTGAAGATAGTGCAAAAAAAATATTTTTGGCAAAAAAAAACCATGGACTACCCCCTTTGCTTTTTTTGAAAAAATTATAAAAAAATTGTCTTGCACTATCCACCAGAAAAAAATTTCTAATTGAGGCTAATAGAGTTGGCTTTCCAATACAAGAAAAATCAAGTCAATATATTGAAAACTTGGCAAGTTATGACCAAAAAGGTAACGAGTTCTACTAAAAAGTGGCCGGAAAGAGGCAGTAGTAGAACTGCTTACCTTTTTGTTCATAACTTACCTACTTTTCTAGATATTGCCTTGATTTCTATTGCGTTTTATAGCTAATCGTACTGGCTTTAATACGAATTTTGTTTTTTGAAGATAGTGCAAAAAAAATATTTTTGGCAAAAAAAAACCATGGACTACCCCCTTTGCTTTTTTTGAAAAAATTATAAAAAAATTGTCTTGCACTATCCACCAGAAAAAAATTTCTAATTGAGGCTAATAGAGTTGGCTTTCCAATACAAGAAAAATCAAGTCAATATATTGAAAACTTGGCAAGTTATGACCAAAAAGGTAACGAGTTCTACTAAAAAGTGGCCGGAAAGAGGCAGTAGTAGAACTGCTTACCTTTTTGTTCATAACTTACCTACTTTTCTAGATATCGACTTGATTTCTGATGCGTTGGATAGCTAATCGTACTGGCTTTAATACGAATTTTGTTTTTTGAAGATAGTGCAAAAAAAATATTTTTGGCAAAAAAAAACCATGGACTACCCCCTTTGCTTTTTTTGAAAAAATTATAAAAAAATTGTCTTGCACTATCCACCAGAAAAAAATTTCTAATTGAGGCTAATAGAGTTGGCTTTCCAATACAAGAAAAATCAAGTCAATATATTGAAAACTTGGCAAGTTATGACCAAAAAGGTAACGAGTTCTACTAAAAAGTGGCCGGAAAGAGGCAGTAGTAGAACTGCTTACCTTTTTGTTCATAACTTACCTACTTTTCTAGATATTGCCTTGATTTCTATTGCGTTTTATAGCTAATCGTACTGGCTTTAATACGAATTTTGTTTTTTGAAGATAGTGCAAAAAAAATATTTTTGGCAAAAAAAAACCATGGACTACCCCCTTTGCTTTTTTTGAAAAAATTATAAAAAAATTGTCTTGCACTATCCACCAGAAAAAAATTTCTAATTGAGGCTAATAGAGTTGGCTTTCCAATACAAGAAAAATCAAGTCAATATATTGAAAACTTGGCAAGTTATGACCAAAAAGGTAACGAGTTCTACTAAAAAGTGGCCGGAAAGAGGCAGTAGTAGAACTGCTTACCTTTTTGTTCATAACTTACCTACTTTTCTAGATATTGCCTTGATTTCTATTGCGTTTTATAGCTAATCGTACTGGCTTTAATACGAATTTTGTTTTTTGAAGATAGTGCAAAAAAAATATTTTTGGCAAAAAAAAACCATGGACTACCCCCTTTGCTTTTTTTGAAAAAATTATAAAAAAATTGTCTTGCACTATCGACCAGAAAAAAATTTCTAATTGAGGCTAATAGGGTTGGCTTTCCAACACAAGAGAAATCAAGTCAATATATTGAAAACTTGGCAAGTTATGACCAAAAAGGTAACGAGTTCTACTAAAAAGTGGCCGGAAAGAGGCAGTAGTAGAACTGCTTACCTTTTTGTTCATAACTTACCTACTTTTCTAGATATTGCCTTGATTTCTATTGCGTTTTATAGCTAATCGTACTGGCTTTAATACGAATTTTGTTTTTTGAAGATAGTGCAAAAAAAATATTTTTGGCAAAAAAAAACCATGGACTACCCCCTTTGCTTTTTTTGAAAAAATTATAAAAAAATTGTCTTGCACTATCGACCAGAAAAAAATTTCTAATTGAGGCTAATAGGGTTGGCTTTCCAACACAAGAGAAATCAAGTCAATATATTGAAAACTTGGCAAGTTATGACCAAAAAGGTAACGAGTTCTACTAAAAAGTGGCCGGAAAGAGGCAGTAGTAGAACTGCTTACCTTTTTGTTCATAACTTACCTACTTTTCTAGATATCGACTTGATTTCTGATGCGTTGGATAGCTAATCGTACTGGCTTTAATACGAATTTTGTTTTTTGAAGATAGTGCAAAAAAAATATTTTTGGCAAAAAAAAACCATGGACTACCCCCTTTGCTTTTTTTGAAAAAATTATAAAAAAATTGTCTTGCACTATCCACCAGAAAAAAATTTCTAATTGAGGCTAATAGAGTTGGCTTTCCAATACAAGAAAAATCAAGTCAATATATTGAAAACTTGGCAAGTTATGACCAAAAAGGTAACGAGTTCTACTAAAAAGTGGCCGGAAAGAGGCAGTAGTAGAACTGCTTACCTTTTTGTTCATAACTTACCTACTTTTCTAGATATTGCCTTGATTTCTATTGCGTTTTATAGCTAATCGTACTGGCTTTAATACGAATTTTGTTTTTTGAAGATAGTGCAAAAAAAATATTTTTGGCAAAAAAAAACCATGGACTACCCCCTTTGCTTTTTTTGAAAAAATTATAAAAAAATTGTCTTGCACTATCCACCAGAAAAAAATTTCTAATTGAGGCTAATAGAGTTGGCTTTCCAATACAAGAAAAATCAAGTCAATATATTGAAAACTTGGCAAGTTATGACCAAAAAGGTAACGAGTTCTACTAAAAAGTGGCCGGAAAGAGGCAGTAGTAGAACTGCTTACCTTTTTGTTCATAACTTACCTACTTTTCTAGATATTGCCTTGATTTCTATTGCGTTTTATAGCTAATTGTACTGGCTTTAATACGAATTTTGTTTTTTGAAGATAGTGCAAAAAAAATATTTTTGGCAAAAAAAAACCATGGACTACCCCCTTTGCTTTTTTTGAAAAAATTATAAAAAAATTGTCTTGCACTATCGACCAGAAAAAAATTTCTAATTGAGGCTAATAGGGTTGGCTTTCCAACACAAGAGAAATCAAGTCAATATATTGAAAACTTGGCAAGTTATGACCAAAAAGGTAACGAGTTCTACTAAAAAGTGGCCGGAAAGAGGCAGTAGTAGAACTGCTTACCTTTTTGTTCATAACTTACCTACTTTTCTAGATATTGCCTTGATTTCTATTGCGTTTTATAGTTAATCGTACTGGCTTTAATACGAATTTTGTTTTTTGAAGATAGTGCAAAAAAAATATTTTTGGCAAAAAAAAACCATGGACTACCCCCTTTGCTTTTTTTGAAAAAATTATAAAAAAATTGTCTTGCACTATCGACCAGAAAAAAATTTCTAATTGAGGCTAATAGGGTTGGCTTTCCAACACAAGAGAAATCAAGTCAATATATTGAAAACTTGGCAAGTTATGACCAAAAAGGTAACGAGTTCTACTAAAAAGTGGCCGGAAAGAGGCAGTAGTAGAACTGCTTACCTTTTTGTTCATAACTTACCTACTTTTCTAGATATTGCCTTGATTTCTATTGCGTTTTATAGTTAATCGTACTGGCTTTAATACGAATTTTGTTTTTTGAAGATAGTGCAAAAAAAATATTTTTGGCAAAAAAAAACCATGGACTACCCCCTTTGCTTTTTTTGAAAAAATTATAAAAAAATTGTCTTGCACTATCGACCAGAAAAAAATTTCTAATTGAGGCTAATAGGGTTGGCTTTCCAACACAAGAGAAATCAAGTCAATATATTGAAAACTTGGCAAGTTATGACCAAAAAGGTAACGAGTTCTACTAAAAAGTGGCCGGAAAGAGGCAGTAGTAGAACTGCTTACCTTTTTGTTCATAACTTACCTACTTTTCTAGATATTGCCTTGATTTCTATTGCGTTTTATAGCTAATTGTACTGGCTTTAATACGAATTTTGTTTTTTGAAGATAGTGCAAAAAAAATATTTTTGGCAAAAAAAAACCATGGACTACCCCCTTTGCTTTTTTTGAAAAAATTATAAAAAAATTGTCTTGCACTATCGACCAGAAAAAAATTTCTAATTGAGGCTAATAGGGTTGGCTTTCCAACACAAGAGAAATCAAGTCAATATATTGAAAACTTGGCAAGTTATGACCAAAAAGGTAACGAGTTCTACTAAAAAGTGGCCGGAAAGAGGCAGTAGTAGAACTGCTTACCTTTTTGTTCATAACTTACCTACTTTTCTAGATATTGCCTTGATTTCTATTGCGTTTTATAGCTAATTGTACTGGCTTTAATACGAATTTTGTTTTTTGAAGATAGTGCAAAAAAAATATTTTTGGCAAAAAAAAACCATGGACTACCCCCTTTGCTTTTTTTGAAAAAATTATAAAAAAATTGTCTTGCACTATCGACCAGAAAAAAATTTCTAATTGAGGCTAATAGGGTTGGCTTTCCAACACAAGAGAAATCAAGTCAATATATTGAAAACTTGGCAAGTTATGACCAAAAAGGTAACGAGTTCTACTAAAAAGTGGCCGGAAAGAGGCAGTAGTAGAACTGCTTACCTTTTTGTTCATAACTTACCTACTTTTCTAGATATTGCCTTGATTTCTATTGCGTTTTATAGCTAATCGTACTGGCTTTAATACGAATTTTGTTTTTTGAAGATAGTGCAAAAAAAATATTTTTGGCAAAAAAAAACCATGGACTACCCCCTTTGCTTTTTTTGAAAAAATTATAAAAAAATTGTCTTGCACTATCGACCAGAAAAAAATTTCTAATTGAGGCTAATAGGGTTGGCTTTCCAACACAAGAGAAATCAAGTCAATATATTGAAAACTTGGCAAGTTATGACCAAAAAGGTAACGAGTTCTACTAAAAAGTGGCCGGAAAGAGGCAGTAGTAGAACTGCTTACCTTTTTGTTCATAACTTACCTACTTTTCTAGATATTGCCTTGATTTCTATTGCGTTTTATAGCTAATCGTACTGGCTTTAATACGAATTTTGTTTTTTGAAGATAGTGCAAAAAAAATATTTTTGGCAAAAAAAAACCATGGACTACCCCCTTTGCTTTTTTTGAAAAAATTATAAAAAAATTGTCTTGCACTATCGACCAGAAAAAAATTTCTAATTGAGGCTAATAGGGTTGGCTTTCCAACACAAGAGAAATCAAGTCAATATATTGAAAACTTGGCAAGTTATGACCAAAAAGGTAACGAGTTCTACTAAAAAGTGGCCGGAAAGAGGCAGTAGTAGAACTGCTTACCTTTTTGTTCATAACTTACCTACTTTTCTAGATATTGCCTTGATTTCTATTGCGTTTTATAGCTAATCGTACTGGCTTTAATACGAATTTTGTTTTTTGAAGATAGTGCAAAAAAAATATTTTTGGCAAAAAAAAACCATGGACTACCCCCTTTGCTTTTTTTGAAAAAATTATAAAAAAATTGTCTTGCACTATCCACCAGAAAAAAATTTCTAATTGAGGCTAATAGAGTTGGCTTTCCAATACAAGAAAAATCAAGTCAATATATTGAAAACTTGGCAAGTTATGACCAAAAAGGTAACGAGTTCTACTAAAAAGTGGCCGGAAAGAGGCAGTAGTAGAACTGCTTACCTTTTTGTTCATAACTTACCTACTTTTCTAGATATTGCCTTGATTTCTATTGCGTTTTATAGCTAATCGTACTGGCTTTAATACGAATTTTGTTTTTTGAAGATAGTGCAAAAAAAATATTTTTGGCAAAAAAAAACCATGGACTACCCCCTTTGCTTTTTTTGAAAAAATTATAAAAAAATTGTCTTGCACTATCGACCAGAAAAAAATTTCTAATTGAGGCTAATAGGGTTGGCTTTCCAACACAAGAGAAATCAAGTCAATATATTGAAAACTTGGCAAGTTATGACCAAAAAGGTAACGAGTTCTACTAAAAAGTGGCCGGAAAGAGGCAGTAGTAGAACTGCTTACCTTTTTGTTCATAACTTACCTACTTTTCTAGATATTGCCTTGATTTCTATTGCGTTTTATAGTTAATCGTACTGGCTTTAATACGAATTTTGTTTTTTGAAGATAGTGCAAAAAAAATATTTTTGGCAAAAAAAAACCATGGACTACCCCTTTTGCTTTTTTTGAAAAAATTATAAAAAAATTGTCTTGCACTATCGACCAGAAAAAAATTTCTAATTGAAGCTAATAGGGTTGGCTTTCCAACACAAGAGAAATCAAGTCAATATATTGAAAACTTGGCAAGTTATGACCAAAAAGGTAACGAGTTCTACTAAAAAGTGGCCGGAAAGAGGCAGTAGTAGAACTGCTTACCTTTTTGTTCATAACTTACCTACTTTTCTAGATATTGCCTTGATTTCTATTGCGTTTTATAGCTAATCGTACTGGCTTTAATACGAATTTTGTTTTTTGAAGATAGTGCAAAAAAAATATTTTTGGCAAAAAAAAACCATGGACTACCCCCTTTGCTTTTTTTGAAAAAATTATAAAAAAATTGTCTTGCACTATCGACCAGAAAAAAATTTCTAATTGAGGCTAATAGGGTTGGCTTTCCAACACAAGAGAAATCAAGTCAATATATTGAAAACTTGGCAAGTTATGACCAAAAAGGTAACGAGTTCTACTAAAAAGTGGCCGGAAAGAGGCAGTAGTAGAACTGCTTACCTTTTTGTTCATAACTTACCTACTTTTCTAGATATTGCCTTGATTTCTATTGCGTTTTATAGTTAATCGTACTGGCTTTAATACGAATTTTGTTTTTTGAAGATAGTGCAAAAAAAATATTTTTGGCAAAAAAAAACCAAGGACTACCCCCTTTGCTTTTTTTGAAAAAATTATAAAAAAATTGTCTTGCACTATCGACCAGAAAAAAATTTCTAATTGAGGCTAATAGGGTTGGCTTTCCAACACAAGAGAAATCAAGTCAATATATTGAAAACTTGCCAAGTTATGACCAAAAAGGTAACGAGTTCTACTAAAAAGTGGCCGGAAAGAGGCAGTAGTAGAACTGCTTACCTTTTTGTTCATAACTTACCTACTTTTCTAGATATTGCCTTGATTTCTATTGCGTTTTATAGCTAATCGTACTGGCTTTAATACGAATTTTGTTTTTTGAAGATAGTGCAAAAAAAATATTTTTTGTAAAAAAAAAACCTTGAACTACCCCCTTTGCTTTTTTTGAAAAAATGATAAAAAAATTGTCTTGCACTATCCACCAGAAAAAAATTTCTAATTGAGGCTAATAGGGTTGGCTTTCCAACACAAGAGAAATCAAGTCAATATATTGAAAACTTGGCAAGTTATGACCAAAAAGGTAACGAGTTCTACTAAAAAGTGGCCGGAAAGAGGCAGTAGTAGAACTGCTTACCTTTTTGTTCATAACTTACCTACTTTTCTAGATATTGCCTTGATTTCTATTGCGTTTTATAGCTAATCGTACTGGCTTTAATACGAATATTGTTTTTTGAAGATAGTGCAAAAAAAATATTTTTGGCAAAAAAAAACCATGGACTACCCCCTTTGCTTTTTTTGAAAAAATTATAAAAAAATTGTCTTGCACTATCCACCAGAAAAAAATTTCTAATTGAGGCTAATAGAGTTGGCTTTCCAATACAAGAAAAATCAAGTCAATATATTGAAAACTTGGCAAGTTATGACCAAAAAGGTAACGAGTTCTACTAAAAAGTGGCCGGAAAGAGGCAGTAGTAGAACTGCTTACCTTTTTGTTCATAACTTACCTACTTTTCTAGATATTGCCTTGATTTCTATTGCGTTTTATAGCTAATCGTACTGGCTTTAATACGAATTTTGTTTTTTGAAGATAGTGCAAAAAAAATATTTTTGGCAAAAAAAAACCATGGACTACCCCCTTTGCTTTTTTTGAAAAAATTATAAAAAAATTGTCTTGCACTATCGACCAGAAAAAAATTTCTAATTGAGGCTAATAGGGTTGGCTTTCCAACACAAGAGAAATCAAGTCAATATATTGAAAACTTGGCAAGTTATGACCAAAAAGGTAACGAGTTCTACTAAAAAGTGGCCGGAAAGAGGCAGTAGTAGAACTGCTTACCTTTTTGTTCATAACTTACCTACTTTTCTAGATATTGCCTTGATTTCTATTGCGTTTTATAGCTAATCGTACTGGCTTTAATACGAATATTGTTTTTTGAAGATAGTGCAAAAAAAATATTTTTGGCAAAAAAAAACCATGGACTACCCCCTTTGCTTTTTTTGAAAAAATTATAAAAAAATTGTCTTGCACTATCCACCAGAAAAAAATTTCTAATTGAGGCTAATAGAGTTGGCTTTCCAATACAAGAAAAATCAAGTCAATATATTGAAAACTTGGCAAGTTATGACCAAAAAGGTAACGAGTTCTACTAAAAAGTGGCCGGAAAGAGGCAGTAGTAGAACTGCTTACCTTTTTGTTCATAACTTACCTACTTTTCTAGATATTGCCTTGATTTCTATTGCGTTTTATAGCTAATCGTACTGGCTTTAATACGAATTTTGTTTTTTGAAGATAGTGCAAAAAAAATATTTTTGGCAAAAAAAAACCATGGACTACCCCCTTTGCTTTTTTTGAAAAAATTATAAAAAAATTGTCTTGCACTATCGACCAGAAAAAAATTTCTAATTGAGGCTAATAGAGTTGGCTTTCCAATACAAGAAAAATCAAGTCAATATATTGAAAACTTGGCAAGTTATGACCAAAAAGGTAACGAGTTCTACTAAAAAGTGGCCGGAAAGAGGCAGTAGTAGAACTGCTTACCTTTTTGTTCATAACTTACCTACTTTTCTAGATATTGCCTTGATTTCTATTGCGTTTTATAGCTAATCGTACTGGCTTTAATACGAATTTTGTTTTTTGAAGATAGTGCAAAAAAAATATTTTTGGCAAAAAAAAACCATGGACTACCCCCTTTGCTTTTTTTGAAAAAATTATAAAAAAATTGTCTTGCACTATCGACCAGAAAAAAATTTCTAATTGAGGCTAATAGGGTTGGCTTTCCAACACAAGAGAAATCAAGTCAATATATTGAAAACTTGGCAAGTTATGACCAAAAAGGTAACGAGTTCTACTAAAAAGTGGCCGGAAAGAGGCAGTAATAGAGCTGCTTACCTTTTTGTTCATAACTTACCTACTTTTCTAGATATTGCCTTGATTTCTATTGCGTTTTATAGCTAATCGTACTGGCTTTAATACGAATTTTGTTTTTTGAAGATAGTGCAAAAAAAATATTTTTGGCAAAAAAAAACCATGGACTACCCCCTTTGCTTTTTTTGAAAAAATTATAAAAAAATTGTCTTGCACTATCCACCAGAAAAAAATTTCTAATTGAGGCTAATAGAGTTGGCTTTCCAATACAAGAAAAATCAAGTCAATATATTGAAAACTTGGCAAGTTATGACCAAAAAGGTAACGAGTTCTACTAAAAAGTGGCCGGAAAGAGGCAGTAGTAGAACTGCTTACCTTTTTGTTCATAACTTACCTACTTTTCTAGATATTGCCTTGATTTCTATTGCGTTTTATAGCTAATCGTACTGGCTTTAATACGAATTTTGTTTTTTGAAGATAGTGCAAAAAAAATATTTTTGGCAAAAAAAAACCATGGACTACCCCCTTTGCTTTTTTTGAAAAAATTATAAAAAAATTGTCTTGCACTATCGACCAGAAAAAAATTTCTAATTGAGGCTAATAGAGTTGGCTTTCCAATACAAGAAAAATCAAGTCAATATATTGAAAACTTGGCAAGTTATGACCAAAAAGGTAACGAGTTCTACTAAAAAGTGGCCGGAAAGAGGCAGTAGTAGAACTGCTTACCTTTTTGTTCATAACTTACCTACTTTTCTAGATATTGCCTTGATTTCTATTGCGTTTTATAGCTAATCGTACTGGCTTTAATACGAATTTTGTTTTTTGAAGATAGTGCAAAAAAAATATTTTTGGCAAAAAAAAACCATGGACTACCCCCTTTGCTTTTTTTGAAAAAATTATAAAAAAATTGTCTTGCACTATCGACCAGAAAAAAATTTCTAATTGAGGCTAATAGGGTTGGCTTTCCAACACAAGAGAAATCAAGTCAATATATTGAAAACTTGGCAAGTTATGACCAAAAAGGTAACGAGTTCTACTAAAAAGTGGCCGGAAAGAGGCAGTAGTAGAACTGCTTACCTTTTTGTTCATAACTTACCTACTTTTCTAGATATTGCCTTGATTTCTATTGCGTTTTATAGTTAATCGTACTGGCTTTAATACGAATTTTGTTTTTTGAAGATAGTGCAAAAAAAATATTTTTGGCAAAAAAAAACCATGGACTACCCCTTTTGCTTTTTTTGAAAAAATTATAAAAAAATTGTCTTGCACTATCGACCAGAAAAAAATTTCTAATTGAGGCTAATAGGGTTGGCTTTCCAACACAAGAGAAATCAAGTCAATATATTGGAAACTTGGCAAGTTATGACCAAAAAGGTAACGAGTTCTACTAAAAAGTGGCCGGAAAGAGGCAGTAGTAGAACTGCTTACCTTTTTGTTCATAACTTACCTACTTTTCTAGATATTGCCTTGATTTCTATTGCGTTTTATAGTTAATCGTACTGGCTTTAATACGAATTTTGTTTTTTGAAGATAGTGCAAAAAAAATATTTTTGGCAAAAAAAAACCAAGGACTACCCCCTTTGCTTTTTTTGAAAAAATTATAAAAAAATTGTCTTGCACTATCGACCAGAAAAAAATTTCTAATTGAGGCTAATAGGGTTGGCTTTCCAACACAAGAGAAATCAAGTCAATATATTGAAAACTTGCCAAGTTATGACCAAAAAGGTAACGAGTTCTACTAAAAAGTGGCCGGAAAGAGGCAGTAGTAGAACTGCTTACCTTTTTGTTCATAACTTACCTACTTTTCTAGATATTGCCTTGATTTCTATTGCGTTTTATAGCTAATCGTACTGGCTTTAATACGAATTTTGTTTTTTGAAGATAGTGCAAAAAAAATATTTTTTGTAAAAAAAAAACCTTGAACTACCCCCTTTGCTTTTTTTGAAAAAATGATAAAAAAATTGTCTTGCACTATCCACCAGAAAAAAATTTCTAATTGAGGCTAATAGGGTTGGCTTTCCAACACAAGAGAAATCAAGTCAATATATTGAAAACTTGGCAAGTTATGACCAAAAAGGTAACGAGTTCTACTAAAAAGTGGCCGGAAAGAGGCAGTAGTAGAACTGCTTACCTTTTTGTTCATAACTTACCTACTTTTCTAGATATTGCCTTGATTTCTATTGCGTTTTATAGCTAATCGTACTGGCTTTAATACGAATATTGTTTTTTGAAGATAGTGCAAAAAAAATATTTTTGGCAAAAAAAAACCATGGACTACCCCCTTTGCTTTTTTTGAAAAAATTATAAAAAAATTGTCTTGCACTATCGACCAGAAAAAAATTTCTAATTGAGGCTAATAGGGTTGGCTTTCCAACACAAGAGAAATCAAGTCAATATATTGAAAACTTGGCAAGTTATGACCAAAAAGGTAACGAGTTCTACTAAAAAGTGGCCGGAAAGAGGCAGTAGTAGAACTGCTTACCTTTTTGTTCATAACTTACCTACTTTTCTAGATATTGCCTTGATTTCTATTGCGTTTTATAGCTAATCGTACTGGCTTTAATACGAATATTGTTTTTTGAAGATAGTGCAAAAAAAATATTTTTGGCAAAAAAAAACCATGGACTACCCCCTTTGCTTTTTTTGAAAAAATTATAAAAAAATTGTCTTGCACTATCCACCAGAAAAAAATTTCTAATTGAGGCTAATAGAGTTGGCTTTCCAATACAAGAAAAATCAAGTCAATATATTGAAAACTTGGCAAGTTATGACCAAAAAGGTAACGAGTTCTACTAAAAAGTGGCCGGAAAGAGGCAGTAGTAGAACTGCTTACCTTTTTGTTCATAACTTACCTACTTTTCTAGATATTGCCTTGATTTCTATTGCGTTTTATAGCTAATCGTACTGGCTTTAATACGAATTTTGTTTTTTGAAGATAGTGCAAAAAAAATATTTTTGGCAAAAAAAAACCATGGACTACCCCCTTTGCTTTTTTTGAAAAAATTATAAAAAAATTGTCTTGCACTATCCACCAGAAAAAAATTTCTAATTGAGGCTAATAGAGTTGGCTTTCCAATACAAGAAAAATCAAGTCAATATATTGAAAACTTGGCAAGTTATGACCAAAAAGGTAACGAGTTCTACTAAAAAGTGGCCGGAAAGAGGCAGTAGTAGAACTGCTTACCTTTTTGTTCATAACTTACCTACTTTTCTAGATATTGCCTTGATTTCTATTGCGTTTTATAGCTAATCGTACTGGCTTTAATACGAATTTTGTTTTTTGAAGATAGTGCAAAAAAAATATTTTTGGCAAAAAAAAACCATGGACTACCCCCTTTGCTTTTTTTGAAAAAATTATAAAAAAATTGTCTTGCACTATCGACCAGAAAAAAATTTCTAATTGAGGCTAATAGGGTTGGCTTTCCAACACAAGAGAAATCAAGTCAATATATTGAAAACTTGGCAAGTTATGACCAAAAAGGTAACGAGTTCTACTAAAAAGTGGCCGGAAAGAGGCAGTAATAGAGCTGCTTACCTTTTTGTTCATAACTTACCTACTTTTCTAGATATTGCCTTGATTTCTATTGCGTTTTATAGCTAATCGTACTGGCTTTAATACGAATTTTGTTTTTTGAAGATAGTGCAAAAAAAATATTTTTGGCAAAAAAAAACCATGGACTACCCCCTTTGCTTTTTTTGAAAAAATTATAAAAAAATTGTCTTGCACTATCCACCAGAAAAAAATTTCTAATTGAGGCTAATAGAGTTGGCTTTCCAATACAAGAAAAATCAAGTCAATATATTGAAAACTTGGCAAGTTATGACCAAAAAGGTAACGAGTTCTACTAAAAAGTGGCCGGAAAGAGGCAGTAGTAGAACTGCTTACCTTTTTGTTCATAACTTACCTACTTTTCTAGATATTGCCTTGATTTCTATTGCGTTTTATAGCTAATCGTACTGGCTTTAATACGAATTTTGTTTTTTGAAGATAGTGCAAAAAAAATATTTTTGGCAAAAAAAAACCATGGACTACCCCCTTTGCTTTTTTTGAAAAAATTATAAAAAAATTGTCTTGCACTATCGACCAGAAAAAAATTTCTAATTGAGGCTAATAGGGTTGGCTTTCCAACACAAGAGAAATCAAGTCAATATATTGAAAACTTGGCAAGTTATGACCAAAAAGGTAACGAGTTCTACTAAAAAGTGGCCGGAAAGAGGCAGTAGTAGAACTGCTTACCTTTTTGTTCATAACTTACCTACTTTTCTAGATATTGCCTTGATTTCTATTGCGTTTTATAGTTAATCGTACTGGCTTTAATACGAATTTTGTTTTTTGAAGATAGTGCAAAAAAAATATTTTTGGCAAAAAAAAACCATGGACTACCCCCTTTGCTTTTTTTGAAAAAATTATAAAAAAATTGTCTTGCACTATCGACCAGAAAAAAATTTCTAATTGAGGCTAATAGGGTTGGCTTTCCAACACAAGAGAAATCAAGTCAATATATTGAAAACTTGGCAAGTTATGACCAAAAAGGTAACGAGTTCTACTAAAAAGTGGCCGGAAAGAGGCAGTAGTAGAACTGCTTACCTTTTTGTTCATAACTTACCTACTTTTCTAGATATTGCCTTGATTTCTATTGCGTTTTATAGCTAATCGTACTGGCTTTAATACGAATTTTGTTTTTTGAAGATAGTGCAAAAAAAATATTTTTGGCAAAAAAAAACCATGGACTACCCCCTTTGCTTTTTTTGAAAAAATTATAAAAAAATTGTCTTGCACTATCGACCAGAAAAAAATTTCTAATTGAGGCTAATAGAGTTGGCTTTCCAATACAAGAAAAATCAAGTCAATATATTGAAAACTTGGCAAGTTATGACCAAAAAGGTAACGAGTTCTACTAAAAAGTGGCCGGAAAGAGGCAGTAGTAGAACTGCTTACCTTTTTGTTCATAACTTACCTACTTTTCTAGATATTGCCTTGATTTCTATTGCGTTTTATAGCTAATCGTACTGGCTTTAATACGAATTTTGTTTTTTGAAGATAGTGCAAAAAAAATATTTTTGGCAAAAAAAAACCATGGACTACCCCCTTTGCTTTTTTTGAAAAAATTATAAAAAAATTGTCTTGCACTATCGACCAGAAAAAAATTTCTAATTGAGGCTAATAGGGTTGGCTTTCCAACACAAGAGAAATCAAGTCAATATATTAAAAACTTGGCAAGTTATGACCAAAAAGGTAACGAGTTCTACTAAAAAGTGGCCGGAAAGAGGCAGTAGTAGAACTGCTTACCTTTTTGTTCATAACTTACCTACTTTTCTAGATATTGCCTTGATTTCTATTGCGTTTTATAGCTAATCGTACTGGCTTTAATACGAATTTTGTTTTTTGAAGATAGTGCAAAAAAAATATTTTTGGCAAAAAAAAACCATGGACTACCCCCTTTGCTTTTTTTGAAAAAATTATAAAAAAATTGTCTTGCACTATCGACCAGAAAAAAATTTCTAATTGAGGCTAATAGGGTTGGCTTTCCAACACAAGAGAAATCAAGTCAATATATTAAAAACTTGGCAAGTTATGACCAAAAAGGTAACGAGTTCTACTAAAAAGTGGCCGGAAAGAGGCAGTAGTAGAACTGCTTACCTTTTTGTTCATAACTTACCTACTTTTCTAGATATCGACTTGATTTCTGATGCGTTGGATAGCTAATCGTACTGGCTTTAATACGAATTTTGTTTTTTGAAGATAGTGCAAAAAAAATATTTTTGGCAAAAAAAAACCATGGACTACCCCCTTTGCTTTTTTTGAAAAAATGTAAACTTGGCAAGTTATGACCAAAAAGGTAACGAGTTCTACTAAAAAGTGGCCGGAAAGAGGCAGTAGTAGAACTGCTTACCTTTTTGTTCATAACTTACCTACTTTTCTAGATATCGCCTTGATTTCTATTGCGTTTTATAGCTAATCGTACTGGCTTTAATATTAATTTTGTTTTTTGAAGATAGTGCAAAAAAAATATTTTTGGCAAAAAAAAACCATGGACTACCCCCTTTGCTTTTTTTGAAAAAATGATAAAAAAATTGTCTTGCACTATCCACCAGAAAAAAATTTCTAATTGAGGCTAATAGGGTTGGCTTTCCAACACAAGAGAAATCAAGTCAATATATTGAAAACTTGGCAAGTTATGACCAAAAAGGTAACGAGTTCTACTAAAAAGTGGCCGGAAAGAGGCAGTAGTAGAACTGCTTACCTTTTTGTTCATAACTTACCTACTTTTCTAGATATTGCCTTGATTTCTATTGCGTTTTATAGCTAATCGTACTGGCTTTAATACGAATTTTGTTTTTTGAAGATAGTGCAAAAAAAATATTTTTGGCAAAAAAAAACCATGGACTACCCCCTTTGCTTTTTTTGAAAAAATTATAAAAAAATTGTCTTGCACTATCGACCAGAAAAAAATTTCTAATTGAGGCTATTAGAGTTGGCTTTCCAATACAAGAAAAATCAAGTCAATATATTGAAAACTTGGCAAGTTATGACCAAAAAGGTAACGAGTTCTACTAAAAAGTGGCCGGAAAGAGGCAGTAGTAGAACTGCTTACCTTTTTGTTCATAACTTACCTACTTTTCTAGATATTGCCTTGATTTCTATTGCGTTTTATAGCTAATCGTACTGGCTTTAATACGAATATTGTTTTTTGAAGATAGTGCAAAAAAAATATTTTTGGCAAAAAAAAACCATGGACTACCCCCTTTGCTTTTTTTGAAAAAATTATAAAAAAATTGTCTTGCACTATCGACCAGAAAAAAATTTCTAATTGAGGCTAATAGGGTTGGCTTTCCAACACAAGAGAAATCAAGTCAATATATTAAAAACTTGGCAAGTTATGACCAAAAAGGTAACGAGTTCTACTAAAAAGTGGCCGGAAAGAGGCAGTAGTAGAACTGCTTACCTTTTTGTTCATAACTTACCTACTTTTCTAGATATTGCCTTGGTTTCTATTGCGTTTTATAGCTAATCGTACTGGCTTTAATACGAATTTTGTTTTTTGAAGATAGTGCAAAAAAAATATTTTTGGCAAAAAAAAACCATGGACTACCCCCTTTGCTTTTTTTGAAAAAATTATAAAAAAATTGTCTTGCACTATCCACCAGAAAAAAATTTCTAATTGAGGCTAATAGAGTTGGCTTTCCAATACAAGAAAAATCAAGTCAATATATTGAAAACTTGGCAAGTTATGACCAAAAAGGTAACGAGTTCTACTAAAAAGTGGCCGGAAAGAGGCAGTAGTAGAACTGCTTACCTTTTTGTTCATAACTTACCTACTTTTCTAGATATCGACTTGATTTCTGATGCGTTGGATAGCTAATCGTACTGGCTTTAATACGAATTTTGTTTTTTGAAGATAGTGCAAAAAAAATATTTTTGGCAAAAAAAAACCATGGACTACCCCCTTTGCTTTTTTTGAAAAAATGTAAACTTGGCAAGTTATGACCAAAAAGGTAACGAGTTCTACTAAAAAGTGGCCGGAAAGAGGCAGTAGTAGAACTGCTTACCTTTTTGTTCATAACTTACCTACTTTTCTAGATATCGACTTGATTTCTGATGCGTTGGATAGCTAATCGTACTGGCTTTAATACGAATTTTGTTTTTTGAAGATAGTGCAAAAAAAATATTTTTGGCAAAAAAAAACCATGGACTACCCCCTTTGCTTTTTTTGAAAAAATTATAAAAAAATTGTCTTGCACTATCCACCAGAAAAAAATTTCTAATTGAGGCTAATAGAGTTGGCTTTCCAATACAAGAAAAATCAAGTCAATATATTGAAAACTTGGCAAGTTATGACCAAAAAGGTAACGAGTTCTACTAAAAAGTGGCCGGAAAGAGGCAGTAGTAGAACTGCTTACCTTTTTGTTCATAACTTACCTACTTTTCTAGATATTGCCTTGATTTCTATTGCGTTTTATAGCTAATCGTACTGGCTTTAATACGAATTTTGTTTTTTGAAGATAGTGCAAAAAAAATATTTTTGGCAAAAAAAAACCATGGACTACCCCCTTTGCTTTTTTTGAAAAAATTATAAAAAAATTGTCTTGCACTATCGACCAGAAAAAAATTTCTAATTGAGGCTAATAGGGTTGGCTTTCCAACACAAGAGAAATCAAGTCAATATATTAAAAACTTGGCAAGTTATGACCAAAAAGGTAACGAGTTCTACTAAAAAGTGGCCGGAAAGAGGCAGTAGTAGAACTGCTTACCTTTTTGTTCATAACTTACCTACTTTTCTAGATATTGCCTTGATTTCTATTGCGTTTTATAGCTAATCGTACTGGCTTTAATACGAATTTTGTTTTTTGAAGATAGTGCAAAAAAAATATTTTTGGCAAAAAAAAACCATGGACTACCCCCTTTGCTTTTTTTGAAAAAATTATAAAAAAATTGTCTTGCACTATCGACCAGAAAAAAATTTCTAATTGAGGCTAATAGGGTTGGCTTTCCAACACAAGAGAAATCAAGTCAATATATTAAAAACTTGGCAAGTTATGACCAAAAAGGTAACGAGTTCTACTAAAAAGTGGCCGGAAAGAGGCAGTAGTAGAACTGCTTACCTTTTTGTTCATAACTTACCTACTTTTCTAGATATCGACTTGATTTCTGATGCGTTGGATAGCTAATCGTACTGGCTTTAATACGAATTTTGTTTTTTGAAGATAGTGCAAAAAAAATATTTTTGGCAAAAAAAAACCATGGACTACCCCCTTTGCTTTTTTTGAAAAAATGTAAACTTGGCAAGTTATGACCAAAAAGGTAACGAGTTCTACTAAAAAGTGGCCGGAAAGAGGCAGTAGTAGAACTGCTTACCTTTTTGTTCATAACTTACCTACTTTTCTAGATATCGCCTTGATTTCTATTGCGTTTTATAGCTAATCGTACTGGCTTTAATATTAATTTTGTTTTTTGAAGATAGTGCAAAAAAAATATTTTTGGCAAAAAAAAACCATGGACTACCCCCTTTGCTTTTTTTGAAAAAATGATAAAAAAATTGTCTTGCACTATCCACCAGAAAAAAATTTCTAATTGAGGCTAATAGGGTTGGCTTTCCAACACAAGAGAAATCAAGTCAATATATTGAAAACTTGGCAAGTTATGACCAAAAAGGTAACGAGTTCTACTAAAAAGTGGCCGGAAAGAGGCAGTAGTAGAACTGCTTACCTTTTTGTTCATAACTTACCTACTTTTCTAGATATTGCCTTGATTTCTATTGCGTTTTATAGCTAATCGTACTGGCTTTAATACGAATTTTGTTTTTTGAAGATAGTGCAAAAAAAATATTTTTGGCAAAAAAAAACCATGGACTACCCCCTTTGCTTTTTTTGAAAAAATTATAAAAAAATTGTCTTGCACTATCGACCAGAAAAAAATTTCTAATTGAGGCTATTAGAGTTGGCTTTCCAATACAAGAAAAATCAAGTCAATATATTGAAAACTTGGCAAGTTATGACCAAAAAGGTAACGAGTTCTACTAAAAAGTGGCCGGAAAGAGGCAGTAGTAGAACTGCTTACCTTTTTGTTCATAACTTACCTACTTTTCTAGATATTGCCTTGATTTCTATTGCGTTTTATAGCTAATCGTACTGGCTTTAATACGAATATTGTTTTTTGAAGATAGTGCAAAAAAAATATTTTTGGCAAAAAAAAACCATGGACTACCCCCTTTGCTTTTTTTGAAAAAATTATAAAAAAATTGTCTTGCACTATCGACCAGAAAAAAATTTCTAATTGAGGCTAATAGGGTTGGCTTTCCAACACAAGAGAAATCAAGTCAATATATTAAAAACTTGGCAAGTTATGACCAAAAAGGTAACGAGTTCTACTAAAAAGTGGCCGGAAAGAGGCAGTAGTAGAACTGCTTACCTTTTTGTTCATAACTTACCTACTTTTCTAGATATTGCCTTGGTTTCTATTGCGTTTTATAGCTAATCGTACTGGCTTTAATACGAATTTTGTTTTTTGAAGATAGTGCAAAAAAAATATTTTTGGCAAAAAAAAACCATGGACTACCCCCTTTGCTTTTTTTGAAAAAATTATAAAAAAATTGTCTTGCACTATCCACCAGAAAAAAATTTCTAATTGAGGCTAATAGAGTTGGCTTTCCAATACAAGAAAAATCAAGTCAATATATTGAAAACTTGGCAAGTTATGACCAAAAAGGTAACGAGTTCTACTAAAAAGTGGCCGGAAAGAGGCAGTAGTAGAACTGCTTACCTTTTTGTTCATAACTTACCTACTTTTCTAGATATCGACTTGATTTCTGATGCGTTGGATAGCTAATCGTACTGGCTTTAATACGAATTTTGTTTTTTGAAGATAGTGCAAAAAAAATATTTTTGGCAAAAAAAAACCATGGACTACCCCCTTTGCTTTTTTTGAAAAAATGTAAACTTGGCAAGTTATGACCAAAAAGGTAACGAGTTCTACTAAAAAGTGGCCGGAAAGAGGCAGTAGTAGAACTGCTTACCTTTTTGTTCATAACTTACCTACTTTTCTAGATATCGACTTGATTTCTGATGCGTTGGATAGCTAATCGTACTGGCTTTAATACGAATTTTGTTTTTTGAAGATAGTGCAAAAAAAATATTTTTGGCAAAAAAAAACCATGGACTACCCCCTTTGCTTTTTTTGAAAAAATTATAAAAAAATTGTCTTGCACTATCCACCAGAAAAAAATTTCTAATTGAGGCTAATAGAGTTGGCTTTCCAATACAAGAAAAATCAAGTCAATATATTGAAAACTTGGCAAGTTATGACCAAAAAGGTAACGAGTTCTACTAAAAAGTGGCCGGAAAGAGGCAGTAGTAGAACTGCTTACCTTTTTGTTCATAACTTACCTACTTTTCTAGATATTGCCTTGATTTCTATTGCGTTTTATAGCTAATCGTACTGGCTTTAATACGAATTTTGTTTTTTGAAGATAGTGCAAAAAAAATATTTTTGGCAAAAAAAACCATGGACTACCCCCTTTGCTTTTTTTGAAAAAATGATAAAAAAATTGTCTTGCACTATCCACCAGAAAAAAATTTCTAATTGAGGCTAATAGGGTTGGCTTTCCAACACAAGAGAAATCAAGTCAATATATTGAAAACTTGGCAAGTTATGACCAAAAAGGTAACGAGTTCTACTAAAAAGTGGCCGGAAAGAGGCAGTAGTAGAAATGCTTACCTTTTTGTTCATAACTTACCTACTTTTCTAGATATTGCCTTGATTTCTATTGCGTTTTATAGCTAATCGTACTGGCTTTAATACGAATTTTGTTTTTTGAAGATAGTGCAAAAAAAATATTTTTTGTAAAAAAAAACCATGGACTACCCCCTTTGCTTTTTTTGAAAAAATTATAAAAAAATTGTCTTGCACTATCGACCAGAAAAAAATTTCTAATTGAGGCTAATAGGGTTGGCTTTCCAACACAAGAGAAATCAAGTCAATATATTGAAAACTTGGCAAGTTATGACCAAAAAGGTAACGAGTTCTACTAAAAAGTGGCCGGAAAGAGGCAGTAGTAGAACTGCTTACCTTTTTGTTCATAACTTACCTACTTTTCTAGATATTGCCTTGATTTCTATTGCGTTTTATAGCTAATCGTACTGGCTTTAATACGAATTTTGTTTTTTGAAGATAGTGCAAAAAAAATATTTTTGGCAAAAAAAAACCATGGACTACCCCCTTTGCTTTTTTTGAAAAAATTATAAAAAAATTGTCTTGCACTATCGACCAGAAAAAAATTTCTAATTGAGGCTAATAGAGTTGGCTTTCCAATACAAGAAAAATCAAGTCAATATATTGAAAACTTGGCAAGTTATGACCAAAAAGGTAACGAGTTCTACTAAAAAGTGGCCGGAAAGAGGCAGTAGTAGAACTGCTTACCTTTTTGTTCATAACTTACCTACTTTTCTAGATATTGCCTTGATTTCTATTGCGTTTTATAGCTAATCGTACTGGCTTTAATACGAATTTTGTTTTTTGAAGATAGTGCAAAAAAAATATTTTTGGCAAAAAAAAACCATGGACTACCCCCTTTGCTTTTTTTGAAAAAATTATAAAAAAATTGTCTTGCACTATCGACCAGAAAAAAATTTCTAATTGAGGCTAATAGAGTTGGCTTTCCAATACAAGAAAAATCAAGTCAATATATTGAAAACTTGGCAAGTTATGACCAAAAAGGTAACGAGTTCTACTAAAAAGTGGCCGGAAAGAGGCAGTAGTAGAACTGCTTACCTTTTTGTTCATAACTTACCTACTTTTCTAGATATTGCCTTGATTTCTATTGCGTTTTATAGCTAATCGTACTGGCTTTAATACGAATTTTGTTTTTTGAAGATAGTGCAAAAAAAATATTTTTGGCAAAAAAAAACCATGGACTACCCCCTTTGCTTTTTTTGAAAAAATTATAAAAAAATTGTCTTGCACTATCCACCAGAAAAAAATTTCTAATTGAGGCTAATAGAGTTGGCTTTCCAATACAAGAAAAATCAAGTCAATATATTGAAAACTTGGCAAGTTATGACCAAAAAGGTAACGAGTTCTACTAAAAAGTGGCCGGAAAGAGGCAGTAGTAGAACTGCTTACCTTTTTGTTCATAACTTACCTACTTTTCTAGATATCGACTTGATTTCTATTGCGTTTTATAGCTAATCGTACTGGCTTTAATACGAATTTTGTTTTTTGAAGATAGTGCAAAAAAAATATTTTTGGCAAAAAAAAACCATGGACTACCCCCTTTGCTTTTTTTGAAAAAATTATAAAAAAATTGTCTTGCACTATCCACCAGAAAAAATTTTCTAATTGAGGCTAATAGGGTTGGCTTTCCAACACAAGAGAAATCAAGTCAATATATTGAAAACTTGGCAAGTTATGACCAAAAAGGTAACGAGTTCTACTAAAAAGTGGCCGGAAAGAGGCAGTAGTAGAACTGCTTACCTTTTTGTTCATAACTTACCTACTTTTCTAGATATTGCCTTGATTTCTATTGCGTTTTATAGCTAATCGTACTGGCTTTAATACGAATTTTGTTTTTTGAAGATAGTGCAAAAAAAATATTTTTGGCAAAAAAAACCATGGACTACCCCCTTTGCTTTTTTTGAAAAAATTATAAAAAAATTGTCTTGCACTATCGACCAGAAAAAAATTTCTAATTGAGGCTAATAGAGTTGGCTTTCCAATACAAGAAAAATCAAGTCAATATATTGAAAACTTGGCAAGTTATGACCAAAAAGGTAACGAGTTCTACTAAAAAGTGGCCGGAAAGAGGCAGTAGTAGAACTGCTTACCTTTTTGTTCATAACTTACCTACTTTTCTAGATATTGCCTTGATTTCTATTGCGTTTTATAGCTAATCGTACTGGCTTTAATACGAATTTTGTTTTTTGAAGATAGTGCAAAAAAAATATTTTTGGCAAAAAAAAACCATGGACTACCCCCTTTGCTTTTTTTGAAAAAATTATAAAAAAATTGTCTTGCACTATCGACCAGAAAAAAATTTCTAATTGAGGCTAATAGAGTTGGCTTTCCAATACAAGAAAAATCAAGTCAATATATTGAAAACTTGGCAAGTTATGACCAAAAAGGTAACGAGTTCTACTAAAAAGTGGCCGGAAAGAGGCAGTAGTAGAACTGCTTACCTTTTTGTTCATAACTTACCTACTTTTCTAGATATTGCCTTGATTTCTATTGCGTTTTATAGCTAATCGTACTGGCTTTAATACGAATTTTGTTTTTTGAAGATAGTGCAAAAAAAATATTTTTGGCAAAAAAAAACCATGGACTACCCCCTTTGCTTTTTTTGAAAAAATTATAAAAAAATTGTCTTGCACTATCGACCAGAAAAAAATTTCTAATTGAGGCTAATAGAGTTGGCTTTCCAATACAAGAAAAATCAAGTCAATATATTGAAAACTTGGCAAGTTATGACCAAAAAGGTAACGAGTTCTACTAAAAAGTGGCCGGAAAGAGGCAGTAGTAGAACTGCTTACCTTTTTGTTCATAACTTACCTACTTTTCTAGATATTGCCTTGATTTCTATTGCGTTTTATAGCTAATCGTACTGGCTTTAATACGAATTTTGTTTTTTGAAGATAGTGCAAAAAAAATATTTTTGGCAAAAAAAAACCATGGACTACCCCCTTTGCTTTTTTTGAAAAAATTATAAAAAAATTGTCTTGCACTATCCACCAGAAAAAAATTTCTAATTGAGGCTAATAGAGTTGGCTTTCCAATACAAGAAAAATCAAGTCAATATATTGAAAACTTGGCAAGTTATGACCAAAAAGGTAACGAGTTCTACTAAAAAGTGGCCGGAAAGAGGCAGTAGTAGAACTGCTTACCTTTTTGTTCATAACTTACCTACTTTTCTAGATATCGACTTGATTTCTGATGCGTTGGATAGCTAATCGTACTGGCTTTAATACGAATTTTGTTTTTTGAAGATAGTGCAAAAAAAATATTTTTGGCAAAAAAAAACCATGGACTACCCCCTTTGCTTTTTTTGAAAAAATTATAAAAAAATTGTCTTGCACTATCCACCAGAAAAAATTTTCTAATTGAGGCTAATAGGGTTGGCTTTCCAACACAAGAGAAATCAAGTCAATATATTGAAAACTTGGCAAGTTATGACCAAAAAGGTAACGAGTTCTACTAAAAAGTGGCCGGAAAGAGGCAGTAGTAGAACTGCTTACCTTTTTGTTCATAACTTACCTACTTTTTTAGATATTGCCTTGATTTCTATTGCGTTTTATAGCTAATCGTACTGGCTTTAATACGAATTTTGTTTTTTGAAGATAGTGCAAAAAAAATATTTTTGGCAAAAAAAAACCATGGACTACCCCCTTTGCTTTTTTTGAAAAAATTATAAAAAAAATTGTCTTGCACTATCCACCAGAAAAAAATTTCTAATTGAGGCTAATAGGGTTGGCTTTCCAACACAAGAGAAATCAAGTCAATAAATTGAAAACTTGGCAAGTTATGACCAAAAAGGTAACGAGTTCTACTAAAAAGTGGCCGGAAAGAAGCAGTAGTAGAACTGCTTACCTTTTTGTTCATAACTTACCTACTTTTCTACATATTGCCTTGATTTCTATTGCGTTTTATAGCTAATCGTACTGGCTTTAATACGAATTTTGTTTTTTGAAGATAGTGCAAAAAAAATATTTTTGGCAAAAAAAACCATGGACTACCCCCTTTGCTTTTTTTGAAAAAATGATAAAAAAATTGTCTTGCACTATCCACCAGAAAAAAATTTCTAATTGAGGCTAATAGGGTTGGCTTTCCAACACAAGAGAAATCAAGTCAATATATTGAAAACTTGCCAAGTTATGACCAAAAAGGTAACGAGTTCTACTAAAAAGTGGCCGGAAAGAGGCAGTAGTAGAAATGCTTACCTTTTTGTTCATAACTTACCTACTTTTCTAGATATTGCCTTGATTTCTATTGCGTTTTATAGCTAATCGTACTGGCTTTAATACGAATTTTGTTTTTTGAAGATAGTGCAAAAAAAATATTTTTTGTAAAAAAAAACCATGGACTACCCCCTTTGCTTTTTTTGAAAAAATGATAAAAAAATTGTCTTGCACTATCCACCAGAAAAAAATTTCTAATTGAGGCTAATAGGGTTGGCTTTCCAACACAAGAGAAATCAAGTCAATATATTGAAAACTTGGCAAGTTATGACCAAAAAGGTAACGAGTTCTACTAAAAAGTGGCCGGAAAGAGGCAGTAGTAGAACTGCTTACCTTTTTGTTCATAACTTACCTACTTTTCTAGATATTGCCTTGATTTCTATTGCGTTTTATAGTTAATCGTACTGGCTTTAATACGAATTTTGTTTTTTGAAGATAGTGCAAAAAAAGTATTTTTGGCAAAAAAAAACCATGGACTACCCCCTTTGCTTTTTTTGAAAAAATGATAAAAAAATTGTCTTGCACTATCCACCAGAAAAAAATTTCTAATTGAGGCTAATAGGGTTAGCTTTCCAACACAAGAGAAATCAAGTCAATATATTGAAAACTTGGCAAGTTATGACCAAAAAGGTAACGAGTTCTACTAAAAAGTGGCCGGAAAGAGGCAGTAGTAGAACTGCTTACCTTTTTGTTCATAACTTACCTACTTTTCCAGATATTGCCTTGATTTCTATTGCGTTTTATAGCTAATCGTACTGGCTTTAATATTAATTTTGTTTTTTGAAGATAGTGCAAAAAAAATATTTTTGGCAAAAAAAAAAATGGACTACCCCCTTTGCTTTTTTTGAAAAAATTATAAAAAAATTGTCTTGCACTATCCACCAGAAAAAAATTTCTAATTGAGGCTAATAGAGTTGGCTTTCCAATACAAGAAAAATCAAGTCAATATATTGAAAACTTGGCAAGTTATGACCAAAAAGGTAACGAGTTCTACTAAAAAGTGGCCGGAAAGAGGCAGTAGTAGAACTGCTTACCTTTTTGTTCATAACTTACCTACTTTTCTAGATATTGCCTTGATTTCTATTGCGTTTTATAGCTAATCGTACTGGCTTTAATACGAATTTTGTTTTTTGAAGATAGTGCAAAAAAAATATTTTTGGCAAAAAAAAACCATGGACTACCCCCTTTGCTTTTTTTGAAAAAATTATAAAAAAATTGTCTTGCACTATCCACCAGAAAAAAATTTCTAATTGAGGCTAATAGGGTTGGCTTTCCAACACAAGAGAAATCAAGTCAATATATTGAAAACTTGGCAAGTTATGACCAAAAAGGTAACGAGTTCTACTAAAAAGTGGCCGGAAAGAGGCAGTAGTAGAACTGCTTACCTTTTTGTTCATAACTTACCTACTTTTCTAGATATTGCCTTGATTTCTATTGCGTTTTATAGCTAATCGTACTGGCTTTAATACGAATTTTGTTTTTTGAAGATAGTGCAAAAAAAATATTTTTGGCAAAAAAAACCATGGACTACCCCCTTTGCTTTTTTTGAAAAAATGATAAAAAAATTGTCTTGCACTATCCACCAGAAAAAAATTTCTAATTGAGGCTAATAGGGTTGGCTTTCCAACACAAGAGAAATCAAGTCAATATATTGAAAACTTGGCAAGTTATGACCAAAAAGGTAACGAGTTCTACTAAAAAGTGGCCGGAAAGAGGCAGTAGTAGAACTGCTTACCTTTTTGTTCATAACTTACCTACTTTTCTAGATATTGCCTTGATTTCTATTGCGTTTTATAGCTAATCGTACTGGCTTTAATACGAATTTTGTTTTTTGAAGATAGTGCAAAAAAAATATTTTTTGTAAAAAAAAACCATGGACTACCCCCTTTGCTTTTTTTGAAAAAATGATAAAAAAATTGTCTTGCACTATCCACCAGAAAAAAATTTCTAATTGAGGCTAATAGGGTTGGCTTTCCAACACAAGAGAAATCAAGTCAATATATTGAGAACTTGGCAAGTTATGGCCAAAAAGGTAACGAGTTCTACTAAAAAGTGGCCGGAAAGAGGCAGTAGTAGAACTGCTTACCTTTTTGTTCATAACTTACCTACTTTTCTAGATATTGCCTTGATTTCTATTGCGTTTTATAGTTAATCGTACTGGCTTTAATACGAATTTTGTTTTTTGAAGATAGTGCAAAAAAAATATTTTTGGCAAAAAAAACCATGGACTACCCCCTTTGCTTTTTTTGAAAAAATTATAAAAAAATTGTCTTGCACTATCCACCAGAAAAAAATTTCTAATTGAGGCTAATAGAGTTGGCTTTCCAATACAAGAAAAATCAAGTCAATATATTGAAAACTTGGCAAGTTATGACCAAAAAGGTAACGAGTTCTACTAAAAAGTGGCCGGAAAGAGGCAGTAGTAGAACTGCTTACCTTTTTGTTCATAACTTACCTACTTTTCTAGATATTGCCTTGATTTCTATTGCGTTTTATAGCTAATCGTACTGGCTTTAATACGAATTTTGTTTTTTGAAGATAGTGCAAAAAAAATATTTTTGGCAAAAAAAAACCATGGACTACCCCCTTTGCTTTTTTTGAAAAAATTATAAAAAAATTGTCTTGCACTATCCACCAGAAAAAAATTTCTAATTGAGGCTAATAGAGTTGGCTTTCCAATACAAGAAAAATCAAGTCAATATATTGAAAACTTGGCAAGTTATGACCAAAAAGGTAACGAGTTCTACTAAAAAGTGGCCGGAAAGAGGCAGTAGTAGAACTGCTTACCTTTTTGTTCATAACTTACCTACTTTTCTAGATATTGCCTTGATTTCTATTGCGTTTTATAGCTAATCGTACTGGCTTTAATACGAATTTTGTTTTTTGAAGATAGTGCAAAAAAAATATTTTTGGCAAAAAAAAACCATGGACTACCCCCTTTGCTTTTTTTGAAAAAATTATAAAAAAATTGTCTTGCACTATCCACCAGAAAAAAATTTCTAATTGAGGCTAATAGAGTTGGCTTTCCAATACAAGAAAAATCAAGTCAATATATTGAAAACTTGGCAAGTTATGACCAAAAAGGTAACGAGTTCTACTAAAAAGTGGCCGGAAAGAGGCAGTAGTAGAACTGCTTACCTTTTTGTTCATAACTTACCTACTTTTCTAGATATTGCCTTGATTTCTATTGCGTTTTATAGCTAATCGTACTGGCTTTAATACGAATTTTGTTTTTTGAAGATAGTGCAAAAAAAATATTTTTGGCAAAAAAAAACCATGGACTACCCCCTTTGCTTTTTTTGAAAAAATTATAAAAAAATTGTCTTGCACTATCCACCAGAAAAAAATTTCTAATTGAGGCTAATAGAGTTGGCTTTCCAACACAAGAGAAATCAAGTCAATATATTGAAAACTTGGCAAGTTATGACCAAAAAGGTAACGAGTTCTACTAAAAAGTGGCCGGAAAGAGGCAGTAGTAGAACTGCTTACCTTTTTGTTCATAACTTACCTACTTTTCTAGATATTGCCTTGATTTCTATTGCGTTTTATAGCTAATCGTACTGGCTTTAATACGAATTTTGTTTTTTGAAGATAGTGCAAAAAAAATATTTTTGGCAAAAAAAAACCATGGACTACCCCCTTTGCTTTTTTTGAAAAAATTATAAAAAAATTGTCTTGCACTATCCACCAGAAAAAAATTTCTAATTGAGGCTAATAGAGTTGGCTTTCCAATACAAGAAAAATCAAGTCAATATATTGAAAACTTGGCAAGTTATGACCAAAAAGGTAACGAGTTCTACTAAAAAGTGGCCGGAAAGAGGCAGTAGTAGAACTGCTTACCTTTTTGTTCATAACTTACCTACTTTTCTAGATATTGCCTTGATTTCTATTGCGTTTTATAGCTAATCGTACTGGCTTTAATACGAATTTTTTTTTTTGAAGATAGTGCAAAAAAAATATTTTTGGCAAAAAAAAACCATGGACTACCCCCTTTGCTTTTTTTGAAAAAATGATAAAAAAATTGTCTTGCACTATCCACCAGAAAAAAATTTCTAATTGAGGCTAATAGAGTTGGCTTTCCAATACAAGAAAAATCAAGTCAATATATTGAAAACTTGGCAAGTTATGACCAAAAAGGTAACGAGTTCTACTAAAAAGTGGCCGGAAAGAGGCAGTAGTAGAACTGCTTACCTTTTTGATCATAACTTACCTTTTTTTCTAGATATCGCCTTGATTTCTATTGCGTTTTATAGCTAATCGTACTGGCTTTAATACGAATTTTGTTTTTTGAAGATAGTGCAAAAAAAATATTTTTTGTAAAAAAAAACCATGGACTACCCCCTTTGCTTTTTTTGAAAAAATGATAAAAAAATTGTCTTGCACTATCCACCAGAAAAAAATTTCTAATTGAGGCTAATAGGGTTGGCTTTCCAACACAAGAGAAATCAAGTCAATATATTGAAAACTTGGCAAGTTATGACCAAAAAGGTAACGAGTTCTACTAAAAAGTGGCCGGAAAGAGGCAGTAGTAGAACTGCTTACCTTTTTGTTCATAACTTACCTACTTTTCTAGATATTGCCTTGATTTCTATTGCGTTTTATAGTTAATCGTACTGGCTTTAATACGAATTTTGTTTTTTGAAGATAGTGCAAAAAAAGTATTTTTGGCAAAAAAAAACCATGGACTACCCCCTTTGCTTTTTTTGAAAAAATGATAAAAAAATTGTCTTGCACTATCCACCAGAAAAAAATTTCTAATTGAGGCTAATAGGGTTAGCTTTCCAACACAAGAGAAATCAAGTCAATATATTGAAAACTTGGCAAGTTATGACCAAAAAGGTAACGAGTTCTACTAAAAAGTGGCCGGAAAGAGGCAGTAGTAGAACTGCTTACCTTTTTGTTCATAACTTACCTACTTTTCTAGATATTGCCTTGATTTCTATTGCGTTTTATAGCTAATCGTACTGGCTTTAATACGAATTTTATTTTTGAAGATAGTGCAAAAAAAGTATTTTTGGCAAAAAAAAACCATGGACTACCCCCTTTGCTTTTTTTGAAAAAATGATAAAAAAATTGTCTTGCACTATCCACCAGAAAAAAATTTCTAATTGAGGCTAATAGGGTTAGCTTTCCAACACAAGAGAAATCAAGTCAATATATTGAAAACTTGGCAAGTTATGACCAAAAAGGTAACGAGTTCTACTAAAAAGTGGCCGGAAAGAGGCAGTAGTAGAACTGCTTACCTTTTTGATCATAACTTACCTTTTTTTCTAGATATCGCCTTGATTTCTATTGCGTTTTATAGCTAATCGTACTGGCTTTATTACGAATTTTGTTTTTTGAAGATAGTGCAAAAAAAGTATTTTTGGCAAAAAAAAACCATGGACTACCCCCTTTGCTTTTTTTGAAAAAATGATAAAAAAATTGTCTTGCACTATCCACCAGAAAAAAATTTCTAATTGAGGCTAATAGGGTTAGCTTTCCAACACAAGAGAAATCAAGTCAATATATTGAAAACTTGGCAAGTTATGACCAAAAAGGTAACGAGTTCTACTAAAAAGTGGCCGGAAAGAGGCAGTAGTAGAACTGCTTACCTTTTTGATCATAACTTACCTTTTTTTCTAGATATCGCCTTGATTTCTATTGCGTTTTATAGCTAATCGTACTGGCTTTATTACGAATTTTGTTTTTTGAAGATAGTGCAAAAAAAGTATTTTTGGCAAAAAAAAAACCATGGACTACCCCCTTTGCTTTTTTTGAAAAAATGATAAAAAAATTGTCTTGCACTATCCACCAGAAAAAAATTTCTAATTGAGGCTAATAGGGTTAGCTTTCCAACACAAGAGAAATCAAGTCAATATATTGAAAACTTGGCAAGTTATGACCAAAAAGGTAACGAGTTCTACTAAAAAGTGGCCGGAAAGAGGCAGTAGTAGAACTGCTTACCTTTTTGTTCATAACTTACCTACTTTTCTAGATATTGCCTTGATTTCTATTGCGTTTTATAGCTAATCGTACTGGCTTTAATACGAATTTTGTTTTTTGAAGATAGTGCAAAAAAAATATTTTTGGCAAAAAAAAACCATGGACTACCCCCTTTGCTTTTTTTGAAAAAATTATAAAAAAATTGTCTTGCACTATCCACCAGAAAAAAATTTCTAATTGAGGCTAATAGAGTTGGCTTTCCAATACAAGAAAAATCAAGTCAATATATTGAAAACTTGGCAAGTTATGACCAAAAAGGTAACGAGTTCTACTAAAAAGTGGCCGGAAAGAGGCAGTAGTAGAACTGCTTACCTTTTTGTTCATAACTTACCTACTTTTCTAGATATTGCCTTGATTTCTATTGCGTTTTATAGTTAATCGTACTGGCTTTAATACGAATTTTGTTTTTTGAAGATAGTGCAAAAAAAGTATTTTTGGCAAAAAAAAACCATGGACTACCCCCTTTGCTTTTTTTGAAAAAATGATAAAAAAATTGTCTTGCACTATCCACCAGAAAAAAATTTCTAATTTAGGCTAATAGGGTTAGCTTTCCAACACAAGAGAAATCAAGTCAATATATTGAAAACTTGGCAAGTTATGACCAAAAGGGTAACGAGTTCTACTAAAAAGTGGCCGGAAAGAGGCAGTAGTAGAACTGCTTACCTTTTTGTTCATAACTTACCTACTTTTCTAGATATTGCCTTGATTTCTATTGCGTTTTATAGCTAATCGTACTGGCTTTAATACGAATTTTGTTTTTTGAAGATAGTGCAAAAAAAATATTTTTTGTAAAAAAAAACCATGGACTACCCCCTTTGCTTTTTTTGAAAAAATGATAAAAAAATTGTCTTGCACTATCCACCAGAAAAAAATTTCTAATTGAGGCTAATAGGGTTGGCTTTCCAACACAAGAGAAATCAAGTCAATATATTGAAAACTTGGCAAGTTATGACCAAAAAGGTAACGAGTTCTACTAAAAAGTGGCCGGAAAGAGGCAGTAGTAGAACTGCTTACCTTTTTGTTCATAACTTACCTACTTTTCTAGATATTGCCTTGATTTCTATTGCGTTTTATAGTTAATCGTACTGGCTTTAATACGAATTTTGTTTTTTGAAGATAGTGCAAAAAAAGTATTTTTGGCAAAAAAAAACCATGGACTACCCCCTTTGCTTTTTTTGAAAAAATGATAAAAAAACTGTCTTGCACTATCCACCAGAAAAAAATTTCTAATTGAGGCTAATAGAGTTGGCTTTCCAACACAGGAAAAATCAAGTCAATATATTGAAAACTTGGCAAGTTATGACCAAAAGGGTAACGAGTTCTACTAAAAAGTGGCCGGAAAGAGGCAGTAGTAGAACTGCTTACCTTTTTGATCATAACTTACCTTTTTTTCTAGATATCGCCTTGATTTCTATTGCGTTTTATAGCTAATCGTACTGGCTTTAATATTAATTTTGTTTTTTGAAGATAGTGCAAAAAAAATATTTTTGGCAAAAAAAAACCATGGACTACCCCCTTTGCTTTTTTTGAAAAAATTATAAAAAAATTGTCTTGCACTATCCACCAGAAAAAAATTTCTAATTGAGGCTAATAGAGTTGGCTTTCCAATACAAGAAAAATCAAGTCAATATATTGAAAACTTGGCAAGTTATGACCAAAAAGGTAACGAGTTCTACTAAAAAGTGGCCGGAAAGAGGCAGTAGTAGAACTGCTTACCTTTTTGATCATAACTTACCTTTTTTTCTAGATATCGCCTTGATTTCTATTGCGTTTTATAGCTAATCGTACTGGCTTTAATATTAATTTTGTTTTTTGAAGATAGTGCAAAAAAAATATTTTTGGCAAAAAAAAACCATGGACTACCCCCTTTGCTTTTTTTGAAAAAATTATAAAAAAATTGTCTTGCACTATCCACCAGAAAAAAATTTCTAATTGAGGCTAATAGAGTTGGCTTTCCAATACAAGAAAAATCAAGTCAATATATTGAAAACTTGGCAAGTTATGACCAAAAAGGTAACGAGTTCTACTAAAAAGTGGCCGGAAAGAGGCAGTAGTAGAACTGCTTACCTTTTTGATCATAACTTACCTTTTTTTCTAGATATCGCCTTGATTTCTATTGCGTTTTATAGCTAATCGTACTGGCTTTAATATTAATTTTGTTTTTTGAAGATAGTGCAAAAAAAATATTTTTGGCAAAAAAAAACCATGGACTACCCCCTTTGCTTTTTTTGAAAAAATTATAAAAAAATTGTCTTGCACTATCCACCAGAAAAAAATTTCTAATTGAGGCTAATAGAGTTGGCTTTCCAATACAAGAAAAATCAAGTCAATATATTGAAAACTTGGCAAGTTATGACCAAAAAGGTAACGAGTTCTACTAAAAAGTGGCCGGAAAGAGGCAGTAGTAGAACTGCTTACCTTTTTGTTCATAACTTACCTACTTTTCTAGATATTGCCTTGATTTCTATTGCGTTTTATAGCTAATCGTACTGGCTTTAATACGAATTTTGTTTTTTGAAGATAGTGCAAAAAAAATATTTTTGGCAAAAAAAAACCATGGACTACCCCCTTTGCTTTTTTTGAAAAAATTATAAAAAAATTGTCTTGCACTATCCACCAGAAAAAAATTTCTAATTGAGGCTAATAGAGTTGGCTTTCCAATACAAGAAAAATCAAGTCAATATATTGAAAACTTGGCAAGTTATGACCAAAAAGGTAACGAGTTCTACTAAAAAGTGGCCGGAAAGAGGCAGTAGTAGAACTGCTTACCTTTTTGTTCATAACTTACCTACTTTTCTAGATATTGCCTTGATTTCTATTGCGTTTTATAGCTAATCGTACTGGCTTTAATATGAATTTTGTTTTTTGAAGATAGTGCAAAAAAAATATTTTTGGCAAAAAAAACCATGGACTACCCCCTTTGCTTTTTTTGAAAAAATGATAAAAAAATTGTCTTGCACTATCCACCAGGAAAAAATTTCTAATTGAGGCTAATAGGGTTGGCTTTCCAACACAAGAGAAATCAAGTCAATATATTGAAAACTTGGCAAGTTATGACCAAAAAGGTAACGAGTTCTACTAAAAAGTGGCCGGAAAGAGGCAGTAGTAGAACTGCTTACCTTTTTGTTCATAACTTACCTACTTTTCTAGATATTGCCTTGATTTCTATTGCGTTTTGTAGCTAATCGTACTGGCTTTAATACGAATTTTGTTTTTTGAAGATAGTGCAAAAAAAATATTTTTGGCAAAAAAAAACCATGGACTACCCCCTTTGCTTTTTTTGAAAAAATTATAAAAAAATTGTCTTGCACTATCCACCAGGAAAAAATTTCTAATTGAGGCTAATAGGGTTGGCTTTCCAACACAAGAGAAATCAAGTCAATATATTGAAAACTTGGCAAGTTATGACCAAAAAGGTAACAAGTTCTACTAAAAAGTGGCCGGAAAGAGGCAGTAGTAGAACTGCTTACCTTTTTGTTCATAACTTACCTACTTTTCTAGATATTGCCTTGATTTCTATTGCGTTTTATAGCTAATCGTACTGGCTTTAATACGAATTTTGTTTTTTGAAGATAGTGCAAAAAAAATATTTTTGGCAAAAAAAAACCATGGACTACCCCCTTTGCTTTTTTTGAAAAAATTATAAAAAAAATTGTCTTGCACTATCCACCAGAAAAAAAATTCTAATTGAGGCTAATAGGGTTGGCTTTCCAACACAAGAGAAATCAAGTCAATAAATTGAAAACTTGGCAAGTTATGACCAAAAAGGTAACGAGTTCTACTAAAAAGTGGCCGGAAAGAAGCAGTAGTAGAACTGCTTACCTTTTTGTTCATAACTTATCTACTTTTCTAGATATTGCCTTGATTTCTATTGCGTTTTATAGCTAATCGTACTGGCTTTAATACGAATTTTGTTTTTTGAAGATAGTGCAAAAAAAATGTTTTTGGCAAAAAAAAACCATGGACTACCCCCTTTGCTTTTTTGAAAAAATTATAAAAAAATTGTCTTGCACTATCGACCAGAAAAAAATTTCTTATTGAGACTAATAGGGTTGGCTTTCCAACACAAGAGAAATCAAGTCAATATATTGAAAACTTGGCAAGTTATGACCAAAAAGGTAACGAGTTCTACTAAAAAGTGGCCGGAAAGAGGCAGTAGTAGAACTGCTTACCTTTTTGTTCATAACTTACCTACTTTTCTAGATATTGCCTTGATTTCTATTGCGTTTTGTAGCTAATCGTACTGGCTTTAATACGAATTTTGTTTTTTGAAGATAGTGCAAAAAAAATATTTTTGGCAAAAAAAAACCATGGACTACCCCCTTTGCTTTTTTTGAAAAAATTATAAAAAAAATTGTCTTGCACTATCCACCAGAAAAAAATTTCTAATTGAGGCTAATAGAGTTGGCTTTCCAACACAAGAGAAATCAAGTCAATAAATTGAAAACTTGGCAAGTTATGACCAAAAAGGTAACGAGTTCTACTAAAAAGTGGCCGGAAAGAAGCAGTAGTAGAACTGCTTACCTTTTTGTTCATAACTTACCTAATTTTCTAGATATTGCCTTGATTTCTATTGCGTTTTATAGCTAATCGTACTGGCTTTAATACGAATTTTGTTTTTTGAAGATAGTGCAAAAAAAATGTTTTTGGCAAAAAAAAACCATGGACTACCCCCTTTGCTTTTTTGAAAAAATTATAAAAAAATTGTCTTGCACTATCGACCAGAAAAAAATTTCTTATTGAGACTAATAGGGTTGGCTTTCCAACACAAGAGAAATCAAGTCAATATATTGAAAACTTGGCAAGTTATGACCAAAAAGGTAACGAGTTCTACTAAAAAGTGGCCGGAAAGAGGCAGTAGTAGAACTGCTTACCTTTTTGTTCATAACTTACCTACTTTTCTAGATATTGCCTTGATTTCTATTGCGTTTTGTAGCTAATCGTACTGGCTTTAATACGAATTTTGTTTTTTGAAGATAGTGCAAAAAAAATATTTTTGGCAAAAAAAAACCATGGACTACCCCCTTTGCTATTTTTGAAAAAATTATAAAAAAATTGTCTTGCACTATCCACCAGAAAAAAATTTCTAATTGAGGCTAATAGAGTTGGCTTTCCAACACAAGAGAAATCAAGTCAATATATTGAAAACTTGGCAAGTTATGACCAAAAAGGTAACGTGTTCTACTAAAAAGTGGCCGGAAAGAGGCAATAGTAGAACTGCTTACCTTTTTGTTCATAACTTACCTACTTTTCTAGATATTGCCTTGATTTCTATTGCGTTTTATAGCTAATCGTACTGGCTTTAATACGAATTTTGTTTTTTGAAGATAGTGCAAAAAAAATATTTTTGGCAAAAAAAAACCATGGACTACCCCCTTTGCTTTTTTTGAAAAAATTATAAAAAAATTGTCTTGCACTATCCACCAGAAAAAAATTTCTAATTGAGGCTAATAGAGTTAGCTTTCCAATACAAGAAAAATCAAGTCAATATATTGAAAACTTGGCAAGTTATGACCAAAAAGGTAACGAGTCCTACTAAAAAGTGGCCGGAAAGAGGCAGTAGTAGAACTGCTTACCTTTTTGTTCATAACTTACCTACTTTTCTAGATATTGCCTTGATTTCTATTGCGTTTTGTAGCTAATCGTACTGGCTTTAATACGAATTTTGTTTTTTGGAGAGAGTGCAAAAAAAATATTTTTGGCAAAAAAAAACCATGGACTACCCCCTTTGCTTTTTTTGAAAAAATTATAAAAAAATTGTCTTGCACTATCCACCAGAAAAAAATTTCTAATTGAGGCTAATAGGGTTAGCTTTCCAACACAAGAGAAATCAAGTCAATATATTGAAAACTTGGCAAGTTATGACCAAAAAGGTAACGAGTTCTACTAAAAAGTGGCCGGAAAGAGGCAGTAGTAGAACTGCTTACCTTTTTGATCATAACTTACCTTTTTTTCTAGATAACGCCTTGATTTCTATTGCGTTTTATAGCTAATCGTACTGGCTTTAATACGAATTTTGTTTTTTGAAGATAGTGCAAAAAAAATATTTTTGGCAAAAAAAAACCATGGACTACCCCCTTTGCTTTTTTTGAAAAAATTATAAAAAAATTGTCTTGCACAATCCACCAGAAAAAAATTTCTAATTGAGGCTAATAGAGTTGGCTTTCCAACACAAGAAAAATCAAGTCAATAAATTGAAAACTTGGCAAGTTATGACCAAAAAGGTAACGAGTTCTACTAAAAAGTGGCCGGAAAGAGGCAGTAGTAGAACTGCTTACCTTTTTGTTCATAACTTACCTACTTTTCTAGATATTGCCTTGATTTCTATTGCGTTTTGTAGCTAATCGTACTGGCTTTAATACGAATTTTGTTTTTTGAAGATAGTGCAAAAAAAAATATTTTTGGCAAAAAAAAACCATGGACTACCCCCTTTGCTTTTTTTGAAAAAATTATAAAAAAATTGTCTTGCACTATCGACCAGAAAAAAATTTCTAATTGAGGCTAATAGGGTTGGCTTTCCAACACAAGAGAAATCAAGTCAATAAATTGAAAACTTGGCAAGTTATGACCAAAAAGGTAACGAGTTCTACTAAAAAGTGGCCGGAAAGAGGCAGTAGTAGAACTGCTTACCTTTTTGATCATAACTTACCTTTTTTTCTAGATATTGCCTTGATTTCTATTGCATTTTGTAGCTAATCGTACTGGCTTTAATACGAATTTTGTTTTTTGAAGATAGTGCAAAAAAAATATTTTTGGCAAAAAAAAACCATGGACTACCCCCTTTGCTTTTTTTGAAAAAATTATAAAAAAATTGTCTTGCACTATCGACCAGAAAAAAATTTCTAATTGAGGCTAATAGGGTTGGCTTTCCAACACAAGAGAAATCAAGTCAATAAATTGAAAACTTGGCAAGTTATGACCAAAAAGGTAACGAGTTCTACTAAAAAGTGGCCGGAAAGAGGCAGTAGTAGAACTGCTTACCTTTTTGATCATAACTTACCTTTTTTTCTAGATATTGCCTTGATTTCTATTGCGTTTTGTAGCTAATCGTACTGGCTTTAATACGAATTTTGTTTTTTGAAGAGAGTGCAAAAAAAATATTTTTGGCAAAAAAAAACCATGGACTACCCCCTTTGCTTTTTTTGAAAAAATTATAAAAAAATTGTCTTGCACTATCCACCAGAAAAAAATTTCTAATTGAGGCTAATAGGGTTAGCTTTCCAACACAAGAGAAATCAAGTCAATAAATTGAAAACTTGGCAAGTTATGACCAAAAAGGTAACGAGTTTTACTAAAAAGTGGCCGGAAAGAGGCAGTAGTAGAACTGCTTACCTTTTTGATCATAACTTACCTTTTTTTCTAGATAACGCCTTGATTTCTATTGCGTTTTATAGCTAATCGTACTGGCTTTAATACGAATTTTGTTTTTTGAAGATAGTGCAAAAAAAATATTTTTGGCAAAAAAAAACCATGGACTACCCCCTTTGCTTTTTTTGAAAAAATTATAAAAAAATTGTCTTGCACTATCCACCAGAAAAAAATTTCTAATTGAGGCTAATAGGGTTAGCTTTCCAACACAAGAGAAATCAAGTCAATAAATTGAAAACTTGGCAAGTTATGACCAAAAAGGTAACGAGTTCTACTAAAAAGTGGCCGGAAAGAGGCAGTAGTAGAACTGCTTACCTTTTTGATCATAACTTACCTTTTTTTCTAGATATTGCCTTGATTTCTATTGCGTTTTGTAGCTAATCGTACTGGCTTTAATACGAATTTTGTTTTTTGAAGATAGTGCAAAAAAAATATTTTTGGCAAAAAAAAACCATGGACTACCCCCTTTGCTTTTTTTGAAAAAATTATAAAAAAATTGTCTTGCACTATCGACCAGAAAAAAATTTCTAATTGAGGCTAATAGGGTTGGCTTTCCAACACAAGAGAAATCAAGTCAATAAATTGAAAACTTGGCAAGTTATGACCAAAAAGGTAACGAGTTCTACTAAAAAGTGGCCGGAAAGAGGCAGTAGTAGAACTGCTTACCTTTTTGATCATAACTTACCTTTTTTTCTAGATATTGCCTTGATTTCTATTGCGTTTTGTAGCTAATCGTACTGGCTTTAATACGAATTTTGTTTTTTGAAGAGAGTGCAAAAAAAATATTTTTGGCAAAAAAAAACCATGGACTACCCCCTTTGCTTTTTTTGAAAAAATTATAAAAAAATTGTCTTGCACTATCCACCAGAAAAAAATTTCTAATTGAGGCTAATAGGGTTAGCTTTCCAACACAAGAGAAATCAAGTCAATATATTGAAAACTTGGCAAGTTATGACCAAAAAGGTAACGTGTTCTACTAAAAAGTGGCCGGAAAGAGGCAATAGTAGAACTGCTTACCTTTTTGTTCATAACTTACCTACTTTTCTAGATATTGCCTTGATTTCTATTGCGTTTTGTAGCTAATCGTACTGGCTTTAATACGAATTTTGTTTTTTGAAGAGAGTGCAAAAAAAATATTTTTGGCAAAAAAAAACCATGGACTACCCCCTTTGCTTTTTTTGAAAAAATTATAAAAAAATTGTCTTGCACTATCCACCAGAAAAAAATTTCTAATTGAGGCTAATAGGGTTAGCTTTCCAACACAAGAGAAATCAAGTCAATATATTGAAAACTTGGCAAGTTATGACCAAAAAGGTAACGTGTTCTACTAAAAAGTGGCCGGAAAGAGGCAATAGTAGAACTGCTTACCTTTTTGTTCATAACTTACCTACTTTTCTAGATATTGCCTTGATTTCTATTGCGTTTTGTAGCTAATCGTACTGGCTTTAATACGAATTTTGTTTTTTGAAGAGAGTGCAAAAAAAATATTTTTGGCAAAAAAAAACCATGGACTACCCCCTTTGCTTTTTTTGAAAAAATTATAAAAAAATTGTCTTGCACTATCCACCAGAAAAAAATTTCTAATTGAGGCTAATAGGGTTAGCTTTCCAACACAAGAGAAATCAAGTCAATATATTGAAAACTTGGCAAGTTATGACCAAAAAGGTAACGAGTTCTACTAAAAAGTGGCCGGAAAGAGGCAGTAGTAGAACTGCTTACCTTTTTGATCATAACTTACCTTTTTTTCTAGATATTGCCTTGATTTCTATTGCGTTTTGTAGCTAATCGTACTGGCTTTAATACGAATTTTGTTTTTTGAAGAGAGTGCAAAAAAAATATTTTTGGCAAAAAAAAACCATGGACTACCCCCTTTGCTTTTTTTGAAAAAATTATAAAAAAATTGTCTTGCACTATCCACCAGAAAAAAATTTCTAATTGAGGCTAATAGGGTTAGCTTTCCAACACAAGAGAAATCAAGTCAATATATTGAAAACTTGGCAAGTTATGACCAAAAAGGTAACGTGTTCTACTAAAAAGTGGCCGGAAAGAGGCAATAGTAGAACTGCTTACCTTTTTGTTCATAACTTACCTACTTTTCTAGATATTGCCTTGATTTCTATTGCGTTTTGTAGCTAATCGTACTGGCTTTAATACGAATTTTGTTTTTTGAAGAGAGTGCAAAAAAAATATTTTTGGCAAAAAAAAACCATGGACTACCCCCTTTGCTTTTTTTGAAAAAATTATAAAAAAATTGTCTTGCACTATCCACCAGAAAAAAATTTCTAATTGAGGCTAATAGGGTTAGCTTTCCAACACAAGAGAAATCAAGTCAATATATTGAAAACTTGGCAAGTTATGACCAAAAAGGTAACGTGTTCTACTAAAAAGTGGCCGGAAAGAGGCAATAGTAGAACTGCTTACCTTTTTGTTCATAACTTACCTACTTTTCTGGATATTGCCTTGATTTCTATTGCGTTTTGTAGCTAATCGTACTGGCTTTAATACGAATTTTGTTTTTTGAAGAGAGTGCAAAAAAAATATTTTTGGCAAAAAAAAACCATGGACTACCCCCTTTGCTTTTTTTGAAAAAATTATAAAAAAATTGTCTTGCACTATCCACCAGAAAAAAATTTCTAATTGAGGCTAATAGGGTTAGCTTTCCAATACAAGAGAAATCAAGTCAATATATTGAAAACTTGGCAAGTTATGACCAAAAAGGTAACGTGTTCTACTAAAAAGTGGCCGGAAAGAGGCAATAGTAGAACTGCTTACCTTTTTGTTCATAACTTACCTACTTTTCTAGATATTGCCTTGATTTCTATTGCGTTTTGTAGCTAATCGTACTGGCTTTAATACGAATTTTGTTTTTTGAAGAGAGTGCAAAAAAAATATTTTTGGCAAAAAAAAACCATGGACTACCCCCTTTGCTTTTTTTGAAAAAATTATAAAAAAATTGTCTTGCACTATCCACCAGAAAAAAATTTCTAATTGAGGCTAATAGGGTTAGCTTTCCAACACAAGAGAAATCAAGTCAATATATTGAAAACTTGGCAAGTTATGACCAAAAAGGTAACGAGTTCTACTAAAAAGTGGCCGGAAAGAGGCAGTAGTAGAACTGCTTACCTTTTTGATCATAACTTACCTTTTTTTCTAGATATTGCCTTGATTTCTATTGCGTTTTGTAGCTAATCGTACTGGCTTTAATACGAATTTTGTTTTTTGAAGAGAGTGCAAAAAAAATATTTTTGGCAAAAAAAAACCATGGACTACCCCCTTTGCTTTTTTTGAAAAAATTATAAAAAAATTGTCTTGCACTATCCACCAGAAAAAAATTTCTAATTGAGGCTAATAGGGTTAGCTTTCCAACACAAGAGAAATCAAGTCAATATATTGAAAACTTGGCAAGTTATGACCAAAAAGGTAACGTGTTCTACTAAAAAGTGGCCGGAAAGAGGCAATAGTAGAACTGCTTACCTTTTTGTTCATAACTTACCTACTTTTCTAGATATTGCCTTGATTTCTATTGCGTTTTATGGCTAATCGTACTGGCTTTAATACGAATTTTGTTTTTTGAAGATAGTGCAAAAAAAATATTTTTGGCAAAAAAAAACCATGGACTACCCCCTTTGCTTTTTTTGAAAAAATTATAAAAAAATTGTCTTGCACTATCGACCAGAAAAAAATTTCTAATTGAGGCTAATAGGGTTGGCTTTCCAACACAAGAGAAATCAAGTCAATAAATTGAAAACTTGGCAAGTTATGACCAAAAAGGTAACGAGTTCTACTAAAAAGTGGCCGGAAAGAGGCAGTAGTAGAACTGCTTACCTTTTTGATCATAACTTACCTTTTTTTCTAGATATTGCCTTGATTTCTATTGCGTTTTGTAGCTAATCGTACTGGCTTTAATACGAATTTTGTTTTTTGAAGAGAGTGCAAAAAAAATATTTTTGGCAAAAAAAAACCATGGACTACCCCCTTTGCTTTTTTTGAAAAAATTATAAAAAAATTGTCTTGCACTATCCACCAGAAAAAAATTTCTAATTGAGGCTAATAGGGTTAGCTTTCCAACACAAGAGAAATCAAGTCAATATATTGAAAACTTGGCAAGTTATGACCAAAAAGGTAACGTGTTCTACTAAAAAGTGGCCGGAAAGAGGCAATAGTAGAACTGCTTACCTTTTTGTTCATAACTTACCTACTTTTCTAGATATTGCCTTGATTTCTATTGCGTTTTATGGCTAATCGTACTGGCTTTAATACGAATTTTGTTTTTTGAAGATAGTGCAAAAAAAATATTTTTGGCAAAAAAAAACCATGGACTACCCCCTTTGCTTTTTTTGAAAAAATTATAAAAAAATTGTCTTGCACAATCCACCAGAAAAAAATTTCTAATTGAGGCTAATAGAGTTGGCTTTCCAACACAAGAAAAATCAAGTCAATATATTGAAAACTTGGCAAGTTATGACCAAAAAGGTAACGTGTTCTACTAAAAAGTGGCCGGAAAGAGGCAATAGTAGAACTGCTTACCTTTTTGTTCATAACTTACCTACTTTTCTAGATATTGCCTTGATTTCTATTGCGTTTTGTAGCTAATCGTACTGGCTTTAATACGAATTTTGTTTTTTGAAGATAGTGCAAAAAAAATATTTTTGGCAAAAAAAAACCATGGACTACCCCCTTTGCTTTTTTTGAAAAAATTATAAAAAAATTGTCTTGCACTATCCACCAGAAAAAAATTTCTAATTGAGGCTAATAGAGTTGGCTTTCCAATACAAGAAAAATCAAGTCAATATATTGAAAACTTGGCAAGTTATGACCAAAAAGGTAACGAGTTCTACTAAAAAGTGGCCGGAAAGAGGCAGTAGTAGAACTGCTTACCTTTTTGATCATAACTTACCTTTTTTTCTAGATATCGCCTTGATTTCTATTGCGTTTTATAGCTAATCGTACTGGCTTTATTACGAATTTTGTTTTTTGAAGATAGTGCAAAAAAAATATTTTTGGCAAAAAAAAACCATGGACTACCCCCTTTGCTTTTTTTGAAAAAATTATAAAAAAATTGTCTTGCACTATCCACCAGAAAAAAATTTCTAATTGAGGCTAATAGAGTTGGCTTTCCAATACAAGAAAAATCAAGTCAATATATTGAAAACTTGGCAAGTTATGACCAAAAAGGTAACGAGTTCTACTAAAAAGTGGCCGGAAAGAGGCAATAGTAGAACTGCTTACCTTTTTGTTCATAACTTACCTACTTTTCTAGATATTGCCTTGATTTCTATTGCGTTTTATAGCTAATCGTACTGGCTTTAATACGAATTTTGTTTTTTGAAGATAGTGCAAAAAAAATATTTTTGGCAAAAAAAAACCATGGACTACCCCCTTTGCTTTTTTTGAAAAAATTATAAAAAAATTGTCTTGCACTATCCACCAGAAAAACATTTCTAATTGAGGCTAATAGGGTTGGCTTTCCAACACAAGAGAAATCAAGTCAATATATTGAAAACTTGGCAAGTTATGACCAAAAAGGTAACGAGTTCTACTAAAAAGTGGCCGGAAAGAGGCAGTAGTAGAACTGCTTACCTTTTTGTTCATAACTTACCTACTTTTCTAGATATTGCCTTGATTTCTATTGCGTTTTATAGCTAATCGTACTGGCTTTAATACGAATTTTGTTTTTTGGAGAGAGTGCAAAAAAAATATTTTTGGCAAAAAAAAACCATGGACTACCCCCTTTGCTTTTTTTGAAAAAATTATAAAAAAATTGTCTTGCACTATCCACCAGAAAAAAATTTCTAATTGAGGATAATAGGGTTAGCTTTCCAACACAAGAGAAATCAAGTCAATATATTGAAAACTTGGCAAGTTATGACCAAAAAGGTAACGAGTTCTACTAAAAAGTGGCCGGAAAGAGGCAGTAGTAGAACTGCTTACCTTTTTGATCATAACTTACCTTTTTTTCTTGATAACGCCTTGATTTCTATTGCGTTTTATAGCTAATCGTACTGGCTTTAATACGAATTTTGTTTTTTGAAGATAGTGCAAAAAAAATATTTTTGGCAAAAAAAAACCATGGACTACCCCCTTTGCTTTTTTTGAAAAAATTATAAAAAAATTGTCTTGCACTATCCACCAGAAAAAAATTTCTAATTGAGACTAATAGGGTTGGCTTTCCAACACAAGAGAAATCAAGTCAATATATTGAAAACTTGGCAAGTTATGACCAAAAAGGTAACAAGTTCTACTAAAAAGTGGCCGGAAAGAGGCAGTAGTAGAACTGCTTACCTTTTTGTTCATAACTTACCTACTTTTCTAGATATTGCCTTGATTTTTATTGCGTTTTGTAGCTAATCGTACTGGCTTTAATACGAATTTTGTTTTTTGGAGAGAGTGCAAAAAAAATATTTTTGGCAAAAAAAAACCATGGACTACCCCCTTTGCTTTTTTTGAAAAAATTATAAAAAAATTGTCTTGCACTATCGACCAGAAAAAAATTTCTAATTGAGGCTAATAGGGTTGGCTTTCCAACACAAGAGAAATCAAGTCAATAAATTGAAAACTTGGCAAGTTATGACCAAAAACGTAACGAGTTCTACTAAAAAGTGGCCGGAAAGAGGCAGTAGTAGAACTGCTTACCTTTTTGATCATAACTTACCTTTTTTTCTTGATAACGCCTTGATTTCTATTGCGTTTTATAGCTAATCGTACTGGCTTTAATACGAATTTTGTTTTTTGAAGATAGTGCAAAAAAAATATTTTTGGCAAAAAAAAACCATGGACTACCCCCTTTGCTTTTTTTGAAAAAATTATAAAAAAATTGTCTTGCACTATCCACCAGAAAAAAATTTCTAATTGAGACTAATAGGGTTGGCTTTCCAACACAAGAGAAATCAAGTCAATATATTGAAAACTTGGCAAGTTATGACCAAAAAGGTAACAAGTTCTACTAAAAAGTGGCCGGAAAGAGGCAGTAGTAGAACTGCTTACCTTTTTGTTCATAACTTACCTACTTTTCTAGATATTGCCTTGATTTTTATTGCGTTTTGTAGCTAATCGTACTGGCTTTAATACGAATTTTGTTTTTTGGAGAGAGTGCAAAAAAAATATTTTTGGCAAAAAAAAACCATGGACTACCCCCTTTGCTTTTTTTGAAAAAATTATAAAAAAATTGTCTTGCAATATCGACCAGAAAAAAATTTCTAATTGAGGCTAATAGGGTTGGCTTTCCAACACAAGAGAAATCAAGTCAATAAATTGAAAACTTGGCAAGTTATGACCAAAAACGTAACGAGTTCTACTAAAAAGTGGCCGGAAAGAGGCAGTAGTAGAACTGCTTACCTTTTTGATCATAACTTACCTTTTTTTCTTGATAACGCCTTGATTTCTATTGCGTTTTATAGCTAATCGTACTGGCTTTAATACGAATTTTGTTTTTTGAAGATAGTGCAAAAAAAATATTTTTGGCAAAAAAAAACCATGGACTACCCCCTTTGCTTTTTTTGAAAAAATTATAAAAAAATTGTCTTGCACTATCCACCAGAAAAAAATTTCTAATTGAGACTAATAGGGTTGGCTTTCCAACACAAGAGAAATCAAGTCAATATATTGAAAACTTGGCAAGTTATGACCAAAAAGGTAACAAGTTCTACTAAAAAGTGGCCGGAAAGAGGCAGTAGTAGAACTGCTTACCTTTTTGTTCATAACTTACCTACTTTTCTAGATATTGCCTTGATTTTTATTGCGTTTTGTAGCTAATCGTACTGGCTTTAATACGAATTTTGTTTTTTGGAGAGAGTGCAAAAAAAATATTTTTGGCAAAAAAAAACCATGGACTACCCCCTTTGCTTTTTTTGAAAAAATTATAAAAAAATTGTCTTGCACTATCGACCAGAAAAAAATTTCTAATTGAGGCTAATAGGGTTGGCTTTCCAACACAAGAGAAATCAAGTCAATAAATTGAAAACTTGGCAAGTTATGACCAAAAACGTAACGAGTTCTACTAAAAAGTGGCCGGAAAGAGGCAGTAGTAGAACTGCTTACCTTTTTGATCATAACTTACCTTTTTTTCTTGATAACGCCTTGATTTCTATTGCGTTTTATAGCTAATCGTACTGGCTTTAATACGAATTTTGTTTTTTGAAGATAGTGCAAAAAAAATATTTTTGGCAAAAAAAAACCATGGACTACCCCCTTTGCTTTTTTTGAAAAAATTATAAAAAAATTGTCTTGCACTATCCACCAGAAAAAAATTTCTAATTGAGACTAATAGGGTTGGCTTTCCAACACAAGAGAAATCAAGTCAATATATTGAAAACTTGGCAAGTTATGACCAAAAAGGTAACAAGTTCTACTAAAAAGTGGCCGGAAAGAGGCAGTAGTAGAACTGCTTACCTTTTTGTTCATAACTTACCTACTTTTCTAGATATTGCCTTGATTTTTATTGCGTTTTGTAGCTAATCGTACTGGCTTTAATACGAATTTTGTTTTTTGGAGAGAGTGCAAAAAAAATATTTTTGGCAAAAAAAAACCATGGACTACCCCCTTTGCTTTTTTTGAAAAAATTATAAAAAAATTGTCTTGCACTATCGACCAGAAAAAAATTTCTAATTGAGGCTAATAGGGTTGGCTTTCCAACACAAGAGAAATCAAGTCAATAAATTGAAAACTTGGCAAGTTATGACCAAAAACGTAACGAGTTCTACTAAAAAGTGGCCGGAAAGAGGCAGTAGTAGAACTGCTTACCTTTTTGATCATAACTTACCTTTTTTTCTTGATAACGCCTTGATTTCTATTGCGTTTTATAGCTAATCGTACTGGCTTTAATACGAATTTTGTTTTTTGAAGATAGTGCAAAAAAAATATTTTTGGCAAAAAAAAACCATGGACTACCCCCTTTGCTTTTTTTGAAAAAATTATAAAAAAATTGTCTTGCACTATCCACCAGAAAAAAATTTCTAATTGAGACTAATAGGGTTGGCTTTCCAACACAAGAGAAATCAAGTCAATATATTGAAAACTTGGCAAGTTATGACCAAAAAGGTAACAAGTTCTACTAAAAAGTGGCCGGAAAGAGGCAGTAGTAGAACTGCTTACCTTTTTGTTCATAACTTACCTACTTTTCTAGATATTGCCTTGATTTTTATTGCGTTTTGTAGCTAATCGTACTGGCTTTAATACGAATTTTGTTTTTTGGAGAGAGTGCAAAAAAAATATTTTTGGCAAAAAAAAACCATGGACTACCCCCTTTGCTTTTTTTGAAAAAATTATAAAAAAATTGTCTTGCACTATCGACCAGAAAAAAATTTCTAATTGAGGCTAATAGGGTTGGCTTTCCAACACAAGAGAAATCAAGTCAATAAATTGAAAACTTGGCAAGTTATGACCAAAAACGTAACGAGTTCTACTAAAAAGTGGCCGGAAAGAGGCAGTAGTAGAACTGCTTACCTTTTTGATCATAACTTACCTTTTTTTCTTGATAACGCCTTGATTTCTATTGCGTTTTATAGCTAATCGTACTGGCTTTAATACGAATTTTGTTTTTTGAAGATAGTGCAAAAAAAATATTTTTGGCAAAAAAAAACCATGGACTACCCCCTTTGCTTTTTTTGAAAAAATTATAAAAAAATTGTCTTGCACTATCCACCAGAAAAAAATTTCTAATTGAGACTAATAGGGTTGGCTTTCCAACACAAGAGAAATCAAGTCAATATATTGAAAACTTGGCAAGTTATGACCAAAAAGGTAACAAGTTCTACTAAAAAGTGGCCGGAAAGAGGCAGTAGTAGAACTGCTTACCTTTTTGTTCATAACTTACCTACTTTTCTAGATATTGCCTTGATTTTTATTGCGTTTTGTAGCTAATCGTACTGGCTTTAATACGAATTTTGTTTTTTGGAGAGAGTGCAAAAAAAATATTTTTGGCAAAAAAAAACCATGGACTACCCCCTTTGCTTTTTTTGAAAAAATTATAAAAAAATTGTCTTGCACTATCGACCAGAAAAAAATTTCTAATTGAGGCTAATAGGGTTGGCTTTCCAACACAAGGGAAATCAAGTCAATAAATTGAAAACTTGGCAAGTTATGACCAAAAACGTAACGAGTTCTACTAAAAAGTGGCCGGAAAGAGGCAGTAGTAGAACTGCTTACCTTTTTGATCATAACTTACCTTTTTTTCTTGATAACGCCTTGATTTCTATTGCGTTTTATAGCTAATCGTACTGGCTTTAATACGAATTTTGTTTTTTGAAGATAGTGCAAAAAAAATATTTTTGGCAAAAAAAAACCATGGACTACCCCCTTTGCTTTTTTTGAAAAAATTATAAAAAAATTGTCTTGCACTATCCACCAGAAAAAAATTTCTAATTGAGACTAATAGGGTTGGCTTTCCAACACAAGAGAAATCAAGTCAATATATTGAAAACTTGGCAAGTTATGACCAAAAAGGTAACAAGTTCTACTAAAAAGTGGCCGGAAAGAGGCAGTAGTAGAACTGCTTACCTTTTTGATCATAACTTACCTTTTTTTCTTGATAACGCCTTGATTTCTATTGCGTTTTATAGCTAATCGTACTGGCTTTAATACGAATTTTGTTTTTTGAAGATAGTGCAAAAAAAATATTTTTGGCAAAAAAAAACCATGGACTACCCCCTTTGCTTTTTTTGAAAAAATTATAAAAAAATTGTCTTGCACTATCCACCAGAAAAAAATTTCTAATTGAGACTAATAGGGTTGGCTTTCCAACACAAGAGAAATCAAGTCAATATATTGAAAACTTGGCAAGTTATGACCAAAAAGGTAACAAGTTCTACTAAAAAGTGGCCGGAAAGAGGCAGTAGTAGAACTGCTTACCTTTTTGTTCATAACTTACCTACTTTTCTAGATATTGCCTTGATTTTTATTGCGTTTTGTAGCTAATCGTACTGGCTTTAATACGAATTTTGTTTTTTGGAGAGAGTGCAAAAAAAATATTTTTGGCAAAAAAAAACCATGGACTACCCCCTTTGCTTTTTTTGAAAAAATTATAAAAAAATTGTCTTGCACTATCGACCAGAAAAAAATTTCTAATTGAGGCTAATAGGGTTGGCTTTCCAACACAAGGGAAATCAAGTCAATAAATTGAAAACTTGGCAAGTTATGACCAAAAACGTAACGAGTTCTACTAAAAAGTGGCCGGAAAGAGGCAGTAGTAGAACTGCTTACCTTTTTGATCATAACTTACCTTTTTTTCTTGATAACGCCTTGATTTCTATTGCGTTTTATAGCTAATCGTACTGGCTTTAATACGAATTTTGTTTTTTGAAGATAGTGCAAAAAAAATATTTTTGGCAAAAAAAAACCATGGACTACCCCCTTTGCTTTTTTTGAAAAAATTATAAAAAAATTGTCTTGCACTATCCACCAGAAAAAAATTTCTAATTGAGACTAATAGGGTTGGCTTTCCAACACAAGAGAAATCAAGTCAATATATTGAAAACTTGGCAAGTTATGACCAAAAAGGTAACAAGTTCTACTAAAAAGTGGCCGGAAAGAGGCAGTAGTAGAACTGCTTACCTTTTTGTTCATAACTTACCTACTTTTCTAGATATTGCCTTGATTTTTATTGCGTTTTGTAGCTAATCGTACTGGCTTTAATACGAATTTTGTTTTTTGGAGAGAGTGCAAAAAAAATATTTTTGGCAAAAAAAAACCATGGACTACCCCCTTTGCTTTTTTTGAAAAAATTATAAAAAAATTGTCTTGCACTATCGACCAGAAAAAAATTTCTAATTGAGGCTAATAGGGTTGGCTTTCCAACACAAGAGAAATCAAGTCAATAAATTGAAAACTTGGCAAGTTATGACCAAAAACGTAACGAGTTCTACTAAAAAGTGGCCGGAAAGAGGCAGTAGTAGAACTGCTTACCTTTTTGATCATAACTTACCTTTTTTTCTTGATAACGCCTTGATTTCTATTGCGTTTTATAGCTAATCGTACTGGCTTTAATACGAATTTTGTTTTTTGAAGATAGTGCAAAAAAAATATTTTTGGCAAAAAAAAACCATGGACTACCCCCTTTGCTTTTTTTGAAAAAATTATAAAAAAATTGTCTTGCACTATCCACCAGAAAAAAATTTCTAATTGAGACTAATAGGGTTGGCTTTCCAACACAAGAGAAATCAAGTCAATATATTGAAAACTTGGCAAGTTATGACCAAAAAGGTAACAAGTTCTACTAAAAAGTGGCCGGAAAGAGGCAGTAGTAGAACTGCTTACCTTTTTGTTCATAACTTACCTACTTTTCTAGATATTGCCTTGATTTTTATTGCGTTTTGTAGCTAATCGTACTGGCTTTAATACGAATTTTGTTTTTTGGAGAGAGTGCAAAAAAAATATTTTTGGCAAAAAAAAACCATGGACTACCCCCTTTGCTTTTTTTGAAAAAATTATAAAAAAATTGTCTTGCACTATCGACCAGAAAAAAATTTCTAATTGAGGCTAATAGGGTTGGCTTTCCAACACAAGAGAAATCAAGTCAATAAATTGAAAACTTGGCAAGTTATGACCAAAAACGTAACGAGTTCTACTAAAAAGTGGCCGGAAAGAGGCAGTAGTAGAACTGCTTACCTTTTTGATCATAACTTACCTTTTTTTCTTGATAACGCCTTGATTTCTATTGCGTTTTATAGCTAATCGTACTGGCTTTAATACGAATTTTGTTTTTTGAAGATAGTGCAAAAAAAATATTTTTGGCAAAAAAAAACCATGGACTACCCCCTTTGCTTTTTTTGAAAAAATTATAAAAAAATTGTCTTGCACTATCCACCAGAAAAAAATTTCTAATTGAGACTAATAGGGTTGGCTTTCCAACACAAGAGAAATCAAGTCAATATATTGAAAACTTGGCAAGTTATGACCAAAAAGGTAACAAGTTCTACTAAAAAGTGGCCGGAAAGAGGCAGTAGTAGAACTGCTTACCTTTTTGTTCATAACTTACCTACTTTTCTAGATATTGCCTTGATTTTTATTGCGTTTTGTAGCTAATCGTACTGGCTTTAATACGAATTTTGTTTTTTGGAGAGAGTGCAAAAAAAATATTTTTGGCAAAAAAAAACCATGGACTACCCCCTTTGCTTTTTTTGAAAAAATTATAAAAAAATTGTCTTGCACTATCGACCAGAAAAAAATTTCTAATTGAGGCTAATAGGGTTGGCTTTCCAACACAAGAGAAATCAAGTCAATAAATTGAAAACTTGGCAAGTTATGACCAAAAACGTAACGAGTTCTACTAAAAAGTGGCCGGAAAGAGGCAGTAGTAGAACTGCTTACCTTTTTGATCATAACTTACCTTTTTTTCTAGATATCGCCTTGATTTCTATTGCGTTTTATAGCTAATCGTACTGGCTTTATTACGAATTTTGTTTTTTGAAGATAGTGCAAAAAAAGTATTTTTGGCAAAAAAAAACCATGGACTACCCCCTTTGCTTTTTTTGAAAAAATGATAAAAAAATTGTCTTGCACTATCCACCAGAAAAAAATTTCTAATTGAGGCTAATAGGGTTGGCTTTCCAATACAAGAAAAATCAAGTCAATATATTGAAAACTTGGCAAGTTATGACCAAAAAGGTAACGAGTTCTACTAAAAAGTGGCCGGAAAGAGGCAGTAGTAGAACTGCTTACCTTTTTGATCATAACTTACCTTTTTTTCTAGATATCGCCTTGATTTCTATTGCGTTTTATAGCTAATCGTACTGGCTTTAATATTAATTTTGTTTTTTGAAGATAGTGCAAAAAAATATTTTTGGCAAAAAAAAACCATGGACTACCCCCTTTGCTTTTTTTGAAAAAATTATAAAAAAATTGTCTTGCACTATCCACCAGAAAAAAATTTCTTATTGAGGCTAATAGAGTTGGCTTTCCAATACAAGAAAAATCAAGTCAATATATTGAAAACTTGGCAAGTTATGACCAAAAAGGTAACGAGTTCTACTAAAAAGTGGCCGGAAAGAGGCAGTAGTAGAACTGCTTACCTTTTTGATCATAACTTACCTTTTTTTCTAGATATCGCCTTGATTTCTATTGCGTTTTATAGCTAATCGTACTGGCTTTAATATTAATTTTGTTTTTTGAAGATAGTGCAAAAAAAATATTTTTGGCAAAAAAAAACCATGGACTACCCCCTTTGCTTTTTTTGAAAAAATTATAAAAAAATTGTCTTGCACTATCCACCAGAAAAAAATTTCTAATTGAGGCTAATAGAGTTGGCTTTCCAATACAAGAAAAATCAAGTCAATATATTGAAAACTTGGCAAGTTATGACCAAAAAGGTAACGAGTTCTACTAAAAAGTGGCCGGAAAGAGGCAGTAGTAGAACTGCTTACCTTTTTGATCATAACTTACCTTTTTTTCTAGATATCGCCTTGATTTCTATTGCGTTTTGTAGCTAATCGTACTGGCTTTATAACGAATTTTGTTTTTTGAAGATAGTGCAAAAAAAATATTTTTGGCAAAAAAAAACCATGGACTACCCCCTTTGCTTTTTTTGAAAAAATTATAAAAAAATTGTCTTGCACTATCCACCAGAAAAAAATTTCTAATTGAGGCTAATAGAGTTGGCTTTCCAACACAAGAGAAATCAAGTCAATATATTGAAAACTTGGCAAGTTATGACCAAAAAGGTAACGAGTTCTACTAAAAAGTGGCCGGAAAGAGGCAGTAGTAGAACTGCTTACCTTTTTGATCATAACTTACCTTTTTTTCTAGATATCGCCTTGATTTCTATTGCGTTTTATAGCTAATCGTACTGGCTTTAATATTAATTTTGTTTTTTGAAGATAGTGCAAAAAAAATATTTTTGGCCAAAAAAAACCATGGACTACCCCCTTTGCTTTTTTTGAAAAAATTATAAAAAAATTGTCTTGCACTATCCACCAGAAAAAAATTTCTAATTGAGGCTAATAGAGTTGGCTTTCCAATACAAGAAAAATCAAGTCAATATATTGAAAACTTGGCAAGTTGTGACCAAAAAGGTAACGAGTTCTACTAAAAAGTGGCCGGAAAGAGGCAGTAGTAGAACTGCTTACCTTTTTGATCATAACTTACCTTTTTTTCTAGATATCGCCTTGATTTCTATTGCGTTTTATAGCTAATCGTACTGTCTTTATTACGAATTTTGTTTTTTGAAGATAGTGCAAAAAAAATATTTTTGGCAAAAAAAAACCATGGACTACCCCCTTTGCTTTTTTTGAAAAAATTATAAAAAAATTGTCTTGCACTATCCACCAGAAAAAAATTTCTAATTGAGGCTAATAGAGTTGGCTTTCCAATACAAGAAAAATCAAGTCAATATATTGAAAACTTGGCAAGTTATGACCAAAAAGGTAACGAGTTCTACTAAAAAGTGGCCGGAAAGAGGCAGTAGTAGAACTGCTTACCTTTTTGATCATAACTTACCTTTTTTTCTAGATATCGCCTTGATTTCTATTGCGTTTTATAGCTAATCGTACTGGCTTTAATATTAATTTTGTTTTTTGAAGATAGTGCAAAAAAAATATTTTTGGCAAAAAAAAACCATGGACTACCCCCTTTGCTTTTTTTGAAAAAATTATAAAAAAATTGTCTTGCACTATCCACCAGAAAAAAATTTCTAATTGAGGCTAATAGAGTTGGCTTTCCAATACAAGAAAAATCAAGTCAATATATTGAAAACTTGGCAAGTTATGACCAAAAAGGTAACGAGTTCTACTAAAAAGTGGCCGGAAAGAGGCAGTAGTAGAACTGCTTACCTTTTTGATCATAACTTACCTTTTTTTCTAGATATCGCCTTGATTTCTATTGCGTTTTATAGCTAATCGTACTGGCTTTAATATTAATTTTGTTTTTTGAAGATAGTGCAAAAAAAATATTTTTGGCAAAAAAAAACCATGGACTACCCCCTTTGCTTTTTTTGAAAAAATTATAAAAAAATTGTCTTGCACTATCCACCAGAAAAAAATTTCTAATTGAGGCTAATAGAGTTGGCTTTCCAATACAAGAAAAATCAAGTCAATATATTGAAAACTTGGCAAGTTATGACCAAAAAGGTAACGAGTTCTACTAAAAAGTGGCCGGAAAGAGGCAGTAGTAGAACTGCTTACCTTTTTGATCATAACTTACCTTTTTTTCTAGATATCGCCTTGATTTCTATTGCGTTTTATAGCTAATCGTACTGGCTTTAATATTAATTTTGTTTTTTGAAGATAGTGCAAAAAAAGTATTTTTGGCAAAAAAAAACCATGGACTACCCCCTTTGCTTTTTTTGAAAAAATGATAAAAAAATTGTCTTGCACTATCCACCAGAAAAAAATTTCTAATTGAGGCTAATAGGGTTGGCTTTCCAATACAAGAAAAATCAAGTCAATATATTGAAAACTTGGCAAGTTATGACCAAAAAGGTAACGAGTTCTACTAAAAAGTGGCCGGAAAGAGGCAGTAGTAGAACTGCTTACCTTTTTGATCATAACTTACCTTTTTTTCTAGATATCGCCTTGATTTCTATTGCGTTTTATAGCTAATCGTACTGGCTTTAATATTAATTTTGTTTTTTGAAGATAGTGCAAAAAAAATATTTTTGGCAAAAAAAAACCATGGACTACCCCCTTTGCTTTTTTGAAAAAATTATAAAAAAATTGTCTTGCAAAATCCACCAGAAAAAAATTTCTAATTGAGGCTAATAGAGTTGGCTTTCCAATACAAGAAAAATCAAGTCAATATTTTGAAAACTTGGCAAGTTATGACCAAAAAGGTAACGTGTTCTACTAAAAAGTGGCCGGAAAGAGGCAATAGTAGAACTGCTTACCTTTTTGTTCATAACTTACCTACTTTTCTAGATATTGCCTTGATTTCTATTGCGGTTTATAGCTAATCGTACTGGCTTTAATACGAATTTTGTTTTTTGAAGATAGTGCAAAAAAAATATTTTTGGCAAAAAAAAACCATGGACTACCCCCTTTGCTTTTTTGAAAAAATTATAAAAAAATTGTCTTGCACTATCCAACAGAAAAAAATTTCTAATTGAGGCTAATAGGGTTGGCTTTCCAACACAAGAGAAATCAAGTCAATATATTGAAAACTTGGCAAGTTATGACCAAAAAGGTAACGAGTTCTACTAAAAAGTGGCAGGAAAGAGGCAGTAGTATAACTGCTTACCTTTTTGTTCATAACTTACCTACTTTTCTAGATATTGCCTTGATTTCTATTGCGTTTTGTAGCTAATCGTACTGGCTTTAATACGAATTTTGTTTTTTGAAGATAGTGCAAAAAAAATATTTTTGGCAAAAAAAAACCATGGACTACCCCCTTTGCTTTTTTTGAAAAAATGATAAAAAAATTGTCTTGCACTATCCACCAGAAAAAAATTTCTAATTGAGGCTAATAGGGTTGGCTTTCCAACACAAGAGAAATCAAGTCAATATATTGAAAACTTGCCAAGTTATGACCAAAAAGGTAACGAGTTCTACTAAAAAGTGGCCGGAAAGAGGCAGTAGTAGAACTGCTTACCTTTTTGTTCATAACTTACCTACTTTTCTAGATATTGCCTTGATTTCTATTGCGTTTTGTAGCTAATCGTACTGGCTTTAATACGAATTTTGTTTTTTGAAGATAGTGCAAAAAAAATATTTTTGGCAAAAAAAAACCATGGACTACCCCCTTTGCTTTTTTTGAAAAAATGATAAAAAAATTGTCTTGCACTATCCACCAGAAAAAAATTTTTAATTGAGGCTAATAGGGTTGGCTTTCCAACACAAGAGAAATCAAGTCAATATATTGAAAACTTGCCAAGTTATGACCAAAAAGGTAACGAGTTCTACTAAAAAGTGGCCGGAAAGAGGCAGTAGTAGAACTGCTTACCTTTTTGTTCATAACTTACCTACTTTTCTAGATATTGCCTTGATTTCTATTGCGTTTTGTAGCTAATCGTACTGGCTTTAATACGAATTTTGTTTTTTGAAGATAGTGCAAAAAAAATATTTTTGGCAAAAAAAAACCATGGACTACCCCCTTTGCTTTTTTTGAAAAAATGATAAAAAAATTGTCTTGCACTATCCACCAGAAAAAAATTTCTAATTGAGGCTAATAGGGTTGGCTTTCCAACACAAGAGAAATCAAGTCAATATATTGAAAACTTGCCAAGTTATGACCAAAAAGGTAACGAGTTCTACTAAAAAGTGGCCGGAAAGAGGCAGTAGTAGAACTGCTTACCTTTTTGTTCATAACTTACCTACTTTTCTAGATATTGCCTTGATTTCTATTGCGTTTTGTAGCTAATCGTACTGGCTTTAATACGAATTTTGTTTTTTGAAGATAGTGCAAAAAAATATTTTTGGCAAAAAAAAACCATGGACTACCCCCTTTGCTTTTTTTGAAAAAATGATAAAAAAATTGTCTTGCACTATCCACCAGAAAAAAATTTCTAATTGAGGCTAATAGAGTTTTGTTCATAACTTACCTACTTTTCTAGATATTGCCTTGATTTCTGTTGCGTTTTATAGCTAATCGTACTGGCTTTAATACGAATTTTGTTTTTTGAAGATAGTGCAAAAAAAAAATTTTTGGCAAAAAAAAAACCATGGACTACCCCCTTTGCTTTTTTTGAAAAAATGATAAAAAAATTGTCTTGCACTATCCACCAGAAAAAAATTTCTAATTGAGGCTAATAGGGTTGGCTTTCCAACACAAGCAAAATCAAGTCAATATATTGAAAACTTGGCAAGTTATGACCAAAAAGGTAACGAGTTCTACTAAAAAGTGGCCGGAAAGAGGCAGTAGTAGAACTGCTTACCTTTTTGTTCATAACTTACCTACTTTTCTAGATATTGCATTGATTTCTATTGCGTTTTATAGCTAATCGTATTGGCTTTAATACGAATTTTGTTTTTTGAAGATAGTGCAAAAAAAATATTTTTGGCAAAAAAAAACCATGGACTACCCCCTTTGCTTTTTTTGAAAAAATTATAAAAAAATTGTCTTGCACTATCCACCAGAAAAAAATTTCTAATTGAGGCTAATAGAGTTGGCTTTCCAACACAAGAGAAATCAAGTCAATATATTGAAAACTTGGCAAGTTATGACCAAAAAGGTAACAAGTTCTACTAAAAAGTGGCCGGAAAGAGGCAGTAGTAGAACTGCTTACCTTTTTGTTCATAACTTACCTACTTTTCTAGATATTGCCTTGATTTCTATTGCGTTTTGTAGCTAATCGTACTGGCTTTAATACGAATTTTGTTTTTTGAAGATAGTGCAAAAAAAATATTTTTGGCAAAAAAAAACCATGGACTACCCCCTTTGCTTTTTTTGAAAAAATTATAAAAAAATTGTCTTGCACTATCCACCAGAAAAAAATTTCTAATTGAGGCTAATAGGGTTGGCTTTCCAACACAAGCGAAATCAAGTCAATATATTGAAAACTTGGCAAGTTATGACCAAAAAGGTAACGAGTTCTACTAAAAAGTGGCCGGAAAGAGGCAGTAGTAGAACTGCTTACCTTTTTGTTCATAACTTACCTACTTTTCTAGATATTGCCTTGATTTCTATTGCGTTTTATAGCTAATCGTACTGGCTTTAATACGAATTTTGTTTTTTGAAGATAGTACAAAAACAATATTTTTGGCAAAAAAAAACCATGGACTACCCCCTTTGCTTTTTTTTGAAAAAATTTAAACTTGGCAAGTTATGACCAAAACGGTAACGAGTTCTACTAAAAAGTGGCCGGAAAGAAGCAGTAGTAGAACTGCTTACCTTTTTGTTCATAACTTACCTACTTTTCTAGATATTGCCTTGATTTCTGTTGCGTTTTATAGCTAATCGTACTGGCTTTAATACGAATTTTGTTTTTTGAAGATAGTGCAAAAAAAATATTTTTGGCAAAAAAAAACCATGGACTACCCCCTTTGCTTTTTTTGAAAAAATTATAAAAAAATTGTCTTGCACTATCCACCAGAAAAAAATTTCTAATTGAGACTAATAGGGTTGGCTTTCCAACACAAGAGAAATCAAGTCAATATATTGAAAACTTGCCAAGTTATGACCAAAAAGGTAACGAGTTCTACTAAAAAGTGGCCGGAAAGAGGCAGTAGTAGAACTGCTTACCTTTTTGTTCATAACTTACCTACTTTTCTAGATATTGCCTTGATTTCTGTTGCGTTTTATAGCTAATCGTACTGGCTTTAATACGAATTTTGTTTTTTGAAGATAGTGCAAAAAAAATATTTTTGGCAAAAAAAAACCATGGACTACCCCTTTTCCTTTTTTTGAAAAAATTATAAAAAAATTGTCTTGCACTATCCACCAGAAAAAAATTTCTAATTGGGGCTAATAGGGTTGGCTTTCCAACACAAGAAAAATCAAGTCAATATATTGAAAACTTGGCAAGTTATGACCAAAAAGGTAACGAGTTCTACTAAAAAGTGGCCGGAAAGAGGCAGTAGTAGAACTGCTTACTCTTTTGATCATAACTTACCTTTTTTTCTAGATATTGCCTTGATTTCTATTGCGTTTTATAGCTAATCGTACTGGCTTTAATACGAATTTTGTTTTTTGAAATATTTTTGGCAAAAAAAAACCATGGACTACCCCCTTTCCTTTTTTTGAAAAAATTATAAAAAAATTGTCTTGCACTATCCACCAGAAAAAAATTTCTAATTGAGGCTAATAGGGTTGGCTTTCCAACACAAGAGAAATCAAGTCAATATATTGAAAACTTGCCAAGTTATGACCAAAAAGGTAACGAGTTCTACTAAAAAGTGGCCGGAAAGAGGCAGTAGTAGAACTGCTTACCTTTTTGATCATAACTTACCTTTTTTTCTAGATATTGCCTTGATTTCTATTGCGTTTTATAGCTAATCGTACTGGCTTTAATACGAATTTTGTTTTTTGAAATATTTTTGGCAAAAAAAAACCATGGACTACCCCCTTTCCTTTTTTTGAAAAAATTATAAAAAAATTGTCTTGCACTATCCACCAGAAAAAAATTTCTAATTGAGGCTAATAGGGTTGGCTTTCCAACACAAAAGAAATCAAGTCAATATATTGAAAACTTGCCAAGTTATGACCAAAAAGGTAACGAGTTCTACTAAAAAGTGGCCGGAAAGAGGCAGTAGTAGAACTGCTTACCTTTTTGTTCATAACTTACCTACTTTTCTAGATATTGCCTTGATTTCTATTGCGTTTTGTAGCTAATCGTACTGGCTTTAATACGAATTTTGTTTTTTGAAGATAGTGCAAAAAAAATATTTTTGGCAAAAAAAAACCATGGACTACCCCCTTTGCTTTTTTTGAAAAAATGATAAAAAAATTGTCTTGCACTATCCACCAGAAAAAAATTTCTAATTGAGGCTAATAGGGTTGGCTTTCCAACACAAGAGAAATCAAGTCAATATATTGAAAACTTGCCAAGTTATGACCAAAAAGGTAACGAGTTCTACTAAAAAGTGGCCGGAAAGAGGCAGTAGTAGAACTGCTTACCTTTTTGTTCATAACTTACCTACTTTTCTAGATATTGCCTTGATTTCTATTGCGTTTTGTAGCTAATCGTACTGGCTTTAATACGAATTTTGTTTTTTGAAGATAGTGCAAAAAAAATATTTTTGGCAAAAAAAAACCATGGACTACCCCCTTTGCTTTTTTTGAAAAAATGATAAAAAAATTGTCTTGCACTATCCACCAGAAAAAAATTTCTAATTGAGGCTAATAGGGTTGGCTTTCCAACACAAGAGAAATCAAGTCAATATATTGAAAACTTGGCAAGTTATGACCAAAAAGGTAACGAGTTCTACTAAAAAGTGGCAGGAAAGAGGCAGTAGTATAACTGCTTACCTTTTTGTTCATAACTTACCTACTTTTCTAGATATTGCCTTGATTTCTATTGCGTTTTGTAGCTAATCGTACTGGCTTTAATACGAATTTTGTTTTTTGAAGATAGTGCAAAAAAAATATTTTTGGCAAAAAAAAACCATGGACTACCCCCTTTCCTTTTTTTGAAAAAATTATAAAAAAATTGTCTTGCACTATCCACCAGAAAAAAAATTCTAATTGAGGCTAATAGGGTTGGCTTTCCAACACAAGAAAAATCAAGTCAATATATTGAAAACTTGGCAAGTTATGACCAAAAAGGTAACGAGTTCTACTAAAAAGTGGCCGGAAAGAGGCAGTAGTAGAACTGCTTACCTTTTTGTTCATAACTTACCTTTTTTTCTAGATATTGCCTTGATTTCTATTGCGTTTTATAGCTAATCGTACTGGCTTTAATACGAATTTTGTTTTTTGAAGATAGTGCAAAAAAAATATTTTTGGCAAAAAAAAACCATGGACTACCCCCTTTCCTTTTTTTGAAAAAATTATAAAAAAATTGTCTTGCACTATCCACCAGAAAAAAATTTCTAATTGAGGCAAATAGGGTTGGCTTTCCAACACAAGAAAAATCAAGTCAATATATTGAAAACTTGGCAAGTTATGACCAAAAAGGTAACGAGTTCTACTAAAAAGTGGCCGGAAAGAGGCAGTAGTAGAACTGCTTACCTTTTTGTTCATAACTTACCTACTTTTCTAGATATTGCCTTGATTTCTATTGCGTTTTGTAGCTAATCGTACTTGCTTTAATACGAATTTTGGTTTTTGAAGATAGTGCAAAAAAAATATTTTTGGCAAAAAAAAACCATGGACTACCCCCTTTGCTTTTTTTGAAAAAATGATAAAAAAATTGTCTTGCACTATCCACCAGAAAAAAATTTTTAATTGAGGCTAATAGGGTTGGCTTTCCAACACAAGAGAAATCAAGTCAATATATTGAAAACTTGGCAAGTTATGACCAAAAAGGTAACGAGTTCTACTAAAAAGTGGCCGGAAAGAGGCAGTAGTAGAACTGCTTACCTTTTTGATCATAACTTACCTTTTTTTCTAGATATTGCCTTGATTTCTATTGCGTTTTATAGCTAATCGTACTGGCTTTAATACGAATTTTGTTTTTTGAAGATAGTGCAAAAAAAATATTTTTGGCAAAAAAAAACCATGGACTACCCCCTTTCCTTTTTTTGAAAAAATTATAAAAAAATTGTCTTGCACTATCCACCAGAAAAAAATTTCTAATTGAGGCTAATAGGGTTGGCTTTCCAACACAAGAGAAATCAAGTCAATATATTGAAAACTTGGCAAGTTATGACCAAAAAGGTAACGAGTTCTACTAAAAAGTGGCCGGAAAGAGGCAGTAGTAGAACTGCTTACCTTTTTGATCATAACTTACCTTTTTTTCTAGATATTGCCTTGATTTCTATTGCGTTTTATAGCTAATCGTACTGGCTTTAATACGAATTTTGTTTTTTGAAGATAGTGCAAAAAAAATATTTTTGGCAAAAAAAAACCATGGACTACCCCCTTTCCTTTTTTTGAAAAAATGATAAAAAAATTGTCTTGCACTATCCACCAGAAAAAAATTTCTAATTGAGGCTAATAGGGTTGGCTTTCCAACACAAGAGAAATCAAGTCAATATATTGAAAACTTGGCAAGTTATGACCAAAAAGGTAACGAGTTCTACTAAAAAGTGGCCGGAAAGAGGCAGTAGTAGAACTGCTTACCTTTTTGATCATAACTTACCTTTTTTTCTAGATATTGCCTTGATTTCTATTGCGTTTTATAGCTAATCGTACTGGCTTTAATACGAATTTTTTTTTTTGAAGATAGTGCAAAAAAAATATTTTTGGCAAAAAAAAACCATGGACTACCCCCTTTCCTTTTTTTGAAAAAATTATAAAAAAATTGTCTTGCACTATCCACCAGAAAAAAATTTCTAATTGAGGCTTATAGGGTTGGCTTTCCAACACAAGAAAAATCAAGTCAATATATTGAAAACTTGCCAAGTTATGACCAAAAAGGTAACGAGTTCTACTAAAAAGTGGCCGGAAAGAGGCAGTAGTAGAACTGCTTACCTTTTTGTTCATAACTTACCTACTTTTCTAGATATTGCCTTGATTTCTATTGCGTTTTATAGCTAATTGTACTGGCTTTAATACGAATTTTGTTTTTTGAAGATAGTGCAAAAAAAATATTTTTGGCAAAAAAAAACCATGGACTACCCCTTTTCCTTTTTTTGAAAAAATTATAAAAAAATTGTCTTGCACTATCCACCAGAAAAAAATTTCTAATTGGGGCTAATAGGGTTGGCTTTCCAACACAAGAGAAATCAAGTCAATATATTGAAAACTTGGCAAGTTATGACCAAAAAGGTAACGAGTTCTACTAAAAAGTGGCCGGAAAGAGGCAGTAGTAGAACTGCTTACCTTTTTGATCATAACTTACCTTTTTTTCTAGATATTGCCTTGATTTCTATTGCGTTTTATAGCTAATCGTACTGGCTTTAATACGAATTTTGTTTTTTGAAATATTTTTGGCAAAAAAAAACCATGGACTACCCCCTTTCCTTTTTTTGAAAAAATTATAAAAAAATTGTCTTGCACTATCCACCAGAAAAAAATTTCTAATTGAGGCTAATAGGGTTGGCTTTCCAACACAAGAGAAATCAAGTCAATATATTGAAAACTTGCCAAGTTATGACCAAAAAGGTAACGAGTTCTACTAAAAAGTGGCCGGAAAGAGGCAGTAGTAGAACTGCTTACCTTTTTGTTCATAACTTACCTACTTTTCTAGATATTGCCTTGATTTCTATTGCGTTTTGTAGCTAATCGTACTGGCTTTAATACGAATTTTGTTTTTTGAAGATAGTGCAAAAAAAATATTTTTGGCAAAAAAAAACCATGGACTACCCCCTTTGCTTTTTTTGAAAAAATGATAAAAAAATTGTCTTGCACTATCCACCAGAAAAAAATTTCTAATTGAGGCTAATAGGGTTGGCTTTCCAACACAAGAGAAATCAAGTCAATATATTGAAAACTTGCCAAGTTATGACCAAAAAGGTAACGAGTTCTACTAAAAAGTGGCCGGAAAGAGGCAGTAGTAGAACTGCTTACCTTTTTGTTCATAACTTACCTACTTTTCTAGATATTGCCTTGATTTCTATTGCGTTTTGTAGCTAATCGTACTGGCTTTAATACGAATTTTGTTTTTTGAAGATAGTGCAAAAAAATATTTTTGGCAAAAAAAAACCATGGACTACCCCCTTTGCTTTTTTTGAAAAAATGATAAAAAAATTGTCTTGCACTATCCACCAGAAAAAAATTTCTAATTGAGGCTAATAGGGTTGGCTTTCCAACACAAGAGAAATCAAGTCAATATATTGAAAACTTGCCAAGTTATGACCAAAAAGGTAACGAGTTCTACTAAAAAGTGGCCGGAAAGAGGCAGTAGTAGAACTGCTTACCTTTTTGTTCATAACTTACCTACTTTTCTAGATATTGCCTTGATTTCTATTGCGTTTTGTAGCTAATCGTACTGGCTTTAATACGAATTTTGTTTTTTGAAGATAGTGCAAAAAAAAATATTTTTGGCAAAAAAAAACCATGGACTACCTCCTTTGCTTTTTTTGAAAAAATGATAAAAAAATTGTCTTGCACTATCCACCAGAAAAAAATTTCTAATTGAGGCTAATAGGGTTGGCTTTCCAACACAAGAGAAATCAAGTCAATATATTGAAAACTTGCCAAGTTATGACCAAAAAGGTAACGAGTTCTACTAAAAAGTGGCCGGAAAGAGGCAGTAGTAGAACTGCTTACCTTTTTGTTCATAACTTACCTACTTTTCTAGATATTGCCTTGATTTCTATTGCGTTTTGTAGCTAATCGTACTGGCTTTAATACGAATTTTGTTTTTTGAAGATAGTGCAAAAAAAAATATTTTTGGCAAAAAAAAACCATGGACTACCCCCTTTGCTTTTTTTGAAAAAATGATAAAAAAATTGTCTTGCACTATCCACCAGAAAAAAATTTCTAATTGAGGCTAATAGGGTTGGCTTTCCAACACAAGAGAAATCAAGTCAATATATTGAAAACTTGCCAAGTTATGACCAAAAAGGTAACGAGTTCTACTAAAAAGTGGCCGGAAAGAGGCAGTAGTAGAACTGCTTACCTTTTTGTTCATAACTTACCTACTTTTCTAGATATTGCCTTGATTTCTATTGCGTTTTGTAGCTAATCGTACTGGCTTTAATACGAATTTTGTTTTTTGAAGATAGTGCAAAAAAAAATATTTTTGCCAAAAAAAAAACCATGGACTACCCCCTTTGCTTTTTTTGAAAAAATGATAAAAAAATTGTCTTGCACTATCCACCAGAAAAAAATTTCTAATTGAGGCTAATAGGGTTGGCTTTCCAACACAAGAGAAATCAAGTCAATATATTGAAAACTTGCCAAGTTATTACCAAAAAGGTAACGAGTTCTACTAAAAAGTGGCCGGAAAGAGGCAGTAGTAGAACTGCTTACCTTTTTGTTCATAACTTACCTACTTTTCTAGATATTGCCTTGATTTCTATTGCGTTTTGTAGCTAATCGTACTGGCTTTAATACGAATTTTGTTTTTTGAAGATAGTGCAAAAAAAAATATTTTTGCCAAAAAAAAAACCATGGACTACCCCCTTTGCTTTTTTTGAAAAAATGATAAAAAAATTGTCTTGCACTATCCACCAGAAAAAAATTTCTAATTGAGGCTAATAGGGTTGGCTTTCCAACACAAGAGAAATCAAGTCAATATATTGAAAACTTGCCAAGTTATGACCAAAAAGGTAACGAGTTCTACTAAAAAGTGGCCGGAAAGAGGCAGTAGTAGAACTGCTTACCTTTTTGATCATAACTTACCTTTTTTTCTAGATATTGCCTTGATTTCTATTGCGTTTTGTAGCTAATCGTACTGGCTTTAATACGAATTTTGTTTTTTGAAGATAGTGCAAAAAAAATATTTTTGGCAAAAAAAAACCATGGACTACCCCCTTTGCTTTTTTTGAAAAAATGATAAAAAAATTGTCTTGCACTATCCACCAGAAAAAAATTTCTAATTGAGGCTAATAGGGTTGGCTTTCCAACACAAGAGAAATCAAGTCAATATATTGAAAACTTGCCAAGTTATGACCAAAAAGGTAACGAGTTCTACTAAAAAGTGGCCGGAAAGAGGCAGTAGTAGAACTGCTTACCTTTTTGTTCATAACTTACCTACTTTTCTAGATATTGCCTTGATTTCTATTGCGTTTTGTAGCTAATCGTACTGGCTTTAATACGAATTTTGTTTTTTGAAGATAGTGCAAAAAAAATATTTTTGGCAAAAAAAAACCATGGACTACCCCCTTTGCTTTTTTTGAAAAAATTATAAAAAAATTGTCTTGCACTATCCACCAGAAAAAAATTTCTAATTGAGGCTAATAGGGTTGGCTTTCCAATACAAGAAAAATCAAGTCAATATATTGAAAACTTGGCAAGTTATGACCAAAAAGGTAACGAGTTCTACTAAAAAGTGGCCGGAAAGAGGCAGTAGTAGAACTGCTTACCTTTTTGTTCATAACTTACCTACTTTTCTAGATATTGCCTTGATTTCTATTGCGTTTTGTAGCTAATCGTACTGGCTTTAATACGAATTTTGTTTTTTGAAGATAGTGCAAAAAAAAATATTTTTGCCAAAAAAAAAACCATGGACTACCCCCTTTGCTTTTTTTGAAAAAATGATAAAAAAATTGTCTTGCACTATCCACCAGAAAAAAATTTCTAATTGAGGCTAATAGGGTTGGCTTTCCAACACAAGAGAAATCAAGTCAATATATTGAAAACTTGCCAAGTTATGACCAAAAAGGTAACGAGTTCTACTAAAAAGTGGCCGGAAAGAGGCAGTAGTAGAACTGCTTACCTTTTTGTTCATAACTTACCTACTTTTCTAGATATTGCCTTGATTTCTATTGCGTTTTGTAGCTAATCGTACTGGCTTTAATACGAATTTTGTTTTTTGAAGATAGTGCAAAAAAAATATTTTTGGCAAAAAAAAACCATGGACTACCCCCTTTGCTTTTTTTGAAAAAATGATAAAAAAATTGTCTTGCACTATCCACCAGAAAAAAATTTCTAATTGAGGCTAATAGGGTTGGCTTTCCAACACAAGAGAAATCAAGTCAATATATTGAAAACTTGCCAAGTTATGACCAAAAAGGTAACGAGTTCTACTAAAAAGTGGCCGGAAAGAGGCAGTAGTAGAACTGCTTACCTTTTTGTTCATAACTTACCTACTTTTCTAGATATTGCCTTGATTTCTATTGCGTTTTGTAGCTAATCGTACTGGCTTTAATACGAATTTTGTTTTTTGAAGATAGTGCAAAAAAAATATTTTTGGCAAAAAAAAACCATGGACTACCCCCTTTGCTTTTTTTGAAAAAATGATAAAAAAATTGTCTTGCACTATCCACCAGAAAAAAATTTCTAATTGAGGCTAATAGGGTTGGCTTTCCAATACAAGAAAAATCAAGTCAATATATTGAAAACTTGGCAAGTTATGACCAAAAAGGTAACGAGTTCTACTAAAAAGTGGCCGGAAAGAGGCAGTAGTAGAACTGCTTACCTTTTTGTTCATAACTTACCTACTTTTCTAGATATTGCCTTGATTTCTATTGCGTTTTGTAGCTAATCGTACTGGCTTTAATACGAATTTTGTTTTTTGAAGATAGTGCAAAAAAAAATATTTTTGCCAAAAAAAAAACCATGGACTACCCCCTTTGCTTTTTTTGAAAAAATGATAAAAAAATTGTCTTGCACTATCCACCAGAAAAAAATTTCTAATTGAGGCTAATAGGGTTGGCTTTCCAACACAAGAGAAGTCAAGTCAATATATTGAAAACTTGCCAAGTTATGACCAAAAAGGTAACGAGTTCTACTAAAAAGTGGCCGGAAAGAGGCAGTAGTAGAACTGCTTACCTTTTTGTTCATAACTTACCTACTTTTCTAGATATTGCCTTGATTTCTATTGCGTTTTGTAGCTAATCGTACTGGCTTTAATACGAATTTTGTTTTTTGAAGATAGTGCAAAAAAAAATATTTTTGGCAAAAAAAAACCATGGACTACCCCCTTTGCTTTTTTTGAAAAAATGATAAAAAAATTGTCTTGCACTATCCACCAGAAAAAAATTTCTAATTGAGACTAATAGGGTTGGCTTTCCAACACAAGAGAAATCAAGTCAATATATTGAAAACTTGCCAAGTTATGACCAAAAAGGTAACGAGTTCTACTAAAAAGTGGCCGGAAAGAGGCAGTAGTAGAACTGCTTACCTTTTTGTTCATAACTTACCTACTTTTCTAGATATTGCCTTGATTTCTATTGCGTTTTGTAGCTAATCGTACTGGCTTTAATACGAATTTTGTTTTTTGAAGATAGTGCAAAAAAAATATTTTTGGCAAAAAAAAACCATGGACTACCCCCTTTGCTTTTTTTGAAAAAATGATAAAAAAATTGTCTTGCACTATCCACCAGAAAAAAATTTCTAATTGAGGCTAATAGGGTTGGCTTTCCAACACAAGAGAAATCAAGTCAATATATTGAAAACTTGCCAAGTTATGACCAAAAAGGTAACGAGTTCTACTAAAAAGTGGCCGGAAAGAGGCAGTAGTAGAACTGCTTACCTTTTTGTTCATAACTTACCTACTTTTCTAGATATTGCCTTGATTTCTATTGCGTTTTGTAGCTAATCGTACTGGCTTTAATACGAATTTTGTTTTTTGAAGATAGTGCAAAAAAAAATATTTTTGGCAAAAAAAAACCATGGACTACCCCCTTTGCTTTTTTTGAAAAAATGATAAAAAAATTGTCTTGCACTATCCACCAGAAAAAAATTTCTAATTGAGGCTAATAGGGTTGGCTTTCCAACACAAGAGAAATCAAGTCAATATATTGAAAACTTGCCAAGTTATGACCAAAAAGGTAACGAGTTCTACTAAAAAGTGGCCGGAAAGAGGCAGTAGTAGAACTGCTTACCTTTTTGTTCATAACTTACCTACTTTTCTAGATATTGCCTTGATTTCTATTGCGTTTTGTAGCTAATCGTACTGGCTTTAATACGAATTTTGTTTTTTGAAGATAGTGCAAAAAAAATATTTTTGGCAAAAAAAAACCATGGACTATCCCCTTTGCTTTTTTTGAAAAAATTATAAAAAAATTGTCTTGCACTATCCACCAGAAAAAAATTTCTAATTGAGGCTAATAGGGTTGGCTTTCCAACACAAGAGAAATCAAGTCAATATATTGAAAACTTGGCAAGTTATGACCAAAAAGGTAACGAGTTCTACTAAAAAGTGGCCGGAAAGAGGCAGTAGTAGAACAGCTTACCTTTTTGTTCATAACTTACCTACTTTTCTAGATATTGCCTTGATTTCTATTGCGTTTTATAGCTAATCGTACTGGCTTTAATACGAATTTTGTTTTTTGAAGATAGTGCAAAAAAAATATTTTTGGCAAAAAAAAACCATGGACTACCCCCTTTGCTTTTTTTGAAAAAATGATAAAAAAATTGTCTTGCACTATCCACCAGAAAAAAATTTCTAATTGAGACTAATAGGGTTGGCTTTCCAACACAAGAGAAATCAAGTCAATATATTGAAAACTTGCCAAGTTATGACCAAAAAGGTAACGAGTTCTACTAAAAAGTGGCCGGAAAGAGGCAGTAGTAGAACTGCTTACCTTTTTGTTCATAACTTACCTACTTTTCTAGATATTGCCTTGATTTCTATTGCGTTTTGTAGCTAATCGTACTGGCTTTAATACGAATTTTGTTTTTTGAAGATAGTGCAAAAAAAAATATTTTTGGCAAAAAAAAACCATGGACTACCCCCTTTGCTTTTTTTGAAAAAATGATAAAAAAATTGTCTTGCACTATCCACCAGAAAAAAATTTCTAATTGAGACTAATAGGGTTGGCTTTCCAACACAAGAGAAATCAAGTCAATATATTGAAAACTTGCCAAGTTATGACCAAAAAGGTAACGAGTTCTACTAAAAAGTGGCCGGAAAGAGGCAGTAGTAGAACTGCTTACCTTTTTGTTCATAACTTACCTACTTTTCTAGATATTGCCTTGATTTCTATTGCGTTTTGTAGCTAATCGTACTGGCTTTAATACGAATTTTGTTTTTTGAAGATAGTGCAAAAAAAATATTTTTGGCAAAAAAAAACCATGGACTACCCCCTTTGCTTTTTTTGAAAAAATTATAAAAAAATTGTCTTGCACTATCCACCAGAAAAAAATTTCTAATTGAGGCTAATAGGGTTGGCTTTCCAACACAAGAGAAATCAAGTCAATATATTGAAAACTTGCCAAGTTATGACCAAAAAGGTAACGAGTTCTACTAAAAAGTGGCCGGAAAGAGGCAGTAGTAGAACTGCTTACCTTTTTGTTCATAACTTACCTACTTTTCTAGATATTGCCTTGATTTCTATTGCGTTTTGTAGCTAATCGTACTGGCTTTAATACGAATTTTGTTTTTTGAAGATAGTGCAAAAAAAATATTTTTGGCAAAAAAAAACCATGGACTACCCCCTTTGCTTTTTTTGAAAAAATGATAAAAAAATTGTCTTGCACTATCCACCAGAAAAAAATTTCTAATTGAGGCTAATAGGGTTGGCTTTCCAACACAAGAGAAATCAAGTCAATATATTGAAAACTTGGCAAGTTATGACCAAAAAGGTAACGAGTTCTACTAAAAAGTGGCAGGAAAGAGGCAGTAGTATAACTGCTTACCTTTTTGTTCATAACTTACCTACTTTTCTAGATATTGCCTTGATTTCTATTGCGTTTTGTAGCTAATCGTACTGGCTTTAATACGAATTTTGTTTTTTGAAGATAGTGCAAAAAAAATATTTTTGGCAAAAAAAAACCATGGACTACCCCCTTTCCTTTTTTTGAAAAAATTATAAAAAAATTGTCTTGCACTATCCACCAGAAAAAAAATTCTAATTGAGGCTAATAGGGTTGGCTTTCCAACACAAGAAAAATCAAGTCAATATATTGAAAACTTGGCAAGTTATGAATAAAAAGGTAACGAGTTCTACTAAAAAGTGGCCGGAAAGAGGCAGTAGTAGAACTGCTTACCTTTTTGTTCATAACTTACCTTTTTTTCTAGATATTGCCTTGATTTCTATTGCGTTTTATAGCTAATCGTACTGGCTTTAATACGAATTTTGTTTTTTGAAGATAGTGCAAAAAAAATATTTTTGGCAAAAAAAAACCATGGACTACCCCCTTTCCTTTTTTTGAAAAAATTATAAAAAAATTGTCTTGCACTATCCACCAGAAAAAAATTTCTAATTGAGGCTAATAGGGTTGGCTTTCCAACACAAGAAAAATCAAGTCAATATATTGAAAACTTGGCAAGTTATGACCAAAAAGGTAACGAGTTCTACTAAAAAGTGGCCGGAAAGAGGCAGTAGTAGAACTGCTTACCTTTTTGTTCATAACTTACCTACTTTTCTAGATATTGCCTTGATTTCTATTGCGTTTTGTAGCTAATCGTACTTGCTTTAATACGAATTTTGGTTTTTGAAGATAGTGCAAAAAAAATATTTTTGGCAAAAAAAAACCATGGACTACCCCCTTTGCTTTTTTTGAAAAAATGATAAAAAAATTGTCTTGCACTATCCACCAGAAAAAAATTTTTAATTGAGGCTAATAGGGTTGGCTTTCCAACACAAGAGAAATCAAGTCAATATATTGAAAACTTGGCAAGTTATGACCAAAAAGGTAACGAGTTCTACTAAAAAGTGGCCGGAAAGAGGCAGTAGTAGAACTGCTTACCTTTTTGATCATAACTTACCTTTTTTTCTAGATATTGCCTTGATTTCTATTGCGTTTTATAGCTAATCGTACTGGCTTTAATACGAATTTTGTTTTTTGAAGATAGTGCAAAAAAAATATTTTTGGCAAAAAAAAACCATGGACTACCCCCTTTCCTTTTTTTGAAAAAATTATAAAAAAATTGTCTTGCACTATCCACCAGAAAAAAATTTCTAATTGAGGCTAATAGGGTTGGCTTTCCAACACAAGAGAAATCAAGTCAATATATTGAAAACTTGGCAAGTTATGACCAAAAAGGTAACGAGTTCTACTAAAAAGTGGCCGGAAAGAGGCAGTAGTAGAACTGCTTACCTTTTTGATCATAACTTACCTTTTTTTCTAGATATTGCCTTGATTTCTATTGCGTTTTATAGCTAATCGTACTGGCTTTAATACGAATTTTGTTTTTTGAAGATAGTGCAAAAAAAATATTTTTGGCAAAAAAAAACCATGGACTACCCCCTTTCCTTTTTTTGAAAAAATGATAAAAAAATTGTCTTGCACTATCCACCAGAAAAAAATTTCTAATTGAGGCTAATAGGGTTGGCTTTCCAACACAAGAGAAATCAAGTCAATATATTGAAAACTTGGCAAGTTATGACCAAAAAGGTAACGAGTTCTACTAAAAAGTGGCCGGAAAGAGGCAGTAGTAGAACTGCTTACCTTTTTGATCATAACTTACCTTTTTTTCTAGATATTGCCTTGATTTCTATTGCGTTTTATAGCTAATCGTACTGGCTTTAATACGAATTTTGTTTTTTGAAGATAGTGCAAAAAAAATATTTTTGGCAAAAAAAAACCATGGACTACCCCCTTTCCTTTTTTTGAAAAAATTATAAAAAAATTGTCTTGCACTATCCACCAGAAAAAAATTTCTAATTGAGGCTAATAGGGTTGGCTTTCCAACACAAGAGAAATCAAGTCAATATATTGAAAACTTGGCAAGTTATGACCAAAAAGGTAACGAGTTCTACTAAAAAGTGGCCGGAAAGAGGCAGTAGTAGAACTGCTTACCTTTTTGATCATAACTTACCTTTTTTTCTAGATATTGCCTTGATTTCTATTGCGTTTTATAGCTAATCGTACTGGCTTTAATACGAATTTTTTTTTTTGAAGATAGTGCAAAAAAAATATTTTTGGCAAAAAAAAACCATGGACTACCCCCTTTCCTTTTTTTGAAAAAATTATAAAAAAATTGTCTTGCACTATCCACCAGAAAAAAATTTCTAATTGAGGCTTATAGGGTTGGCTTTCCAACACAAGAAAAATCAAGTCAATATATTGAAAACTTGCCAAGTTATGACCAAAAAGGTAACGAGTTCTACTAAAAAGTGGCCGGAAAGAGGCAGTAGTAGAACTGCTTACCTTTTTGTTCATAACTTACCTACTTTTCTAGATATTGCCTTGATTTCTATTGCGTTTTATAGCTAATCGTACTGGCTTTAATACGAATTTTGTTTTTTGAAGATAGTGCAAAAAAAATATTTTTGGCAAAAAAAAACCATGGACTACCCCTTTTCCTTTTTTTGAAAAAATTATAAAAAAATTGTCTTGCACTATCCACCAGAAAAAAATTTCTAATTGGGGCTAATAGGGTTGGCTTTCCAACACAAGAGAAATCAAGTCAATATATTGAAAACTTGGCAAGTTATGACCAAAAAGGTAACGAGTTCTACTAAAAAGTGGCCGGAAAGAGGCAGTAGTAGAACTGCTTACCTTTTTGATCATAACTTACCTTTTTTTCTAGATATTGCCTTGATTTCTATTGCGTTTTATAGCTAATCGTACTGGCTTTAATACGAATTTTTTTTTTTGAAGATAGTGCAAAAAAAATATTTTTGGCAAAAAAAAACCATGGACTACCCCCTTTCCTTTTTTTGAAAAAATTATAAAAAAATTGTCTTGCACTATCCACCAGAAAAAAATTTCTAATTGAGGCTAATAGGGTTGGCTTTCCAACACAAGAAAAATCAAGTCAATATATTGAAAACTTGGCAAGTTATGACCAAAAAGGTAACGAGTTCTACTAAAAAGTGGCCGGAAAGAGGCAGTAGTAGAACTGCTTACCTTTTTGTTCATAACTTACCTACTTTTCTAGATATTGCCTTGATTTCTATTGCGTTTTGTAGCTAATCGTACTGGCTTTAATACGAATTTTGTTTTTTGAAGATAGTGCAAAAAAAATATTTTTGGCAAAAAAAAACCATGGACTACCCCCTTTCCTTTTTTTGAAAAAATTATAAAAAAATTGTCTTGCACTATCCACCAGAAAAAAATTTCTAATTGAGGCTAATAGGGTTGGCTTTCCAACACAAGAGAAATCAAGTCAATATATTGAAAACTTGGCAAGTTATGACCAAAAAGGTAACGAGTTCTACTAAAAAGTGGCCGGAAAGAGGCAGTAGTAGAACTGCTTACCTTTTTGATCATAACTTACCTTTTTTTCTAGATATTGCCTTGATTTCTATTGCGTTTTATAGCTAATCGTACTGGCTTTAATACGAATTTTGTTTTTTGAAATATTTTTGGCAAAAAAAAACCATGGACTACCCCCTTTCCTTTTTTTGAAAAAATTATAAAAAAATTGTCTTGCACTATCCACCAGAAAAAAATTTCTAATTGAGGCTAATAGGGTTGGCTTTCCAACACAAGAGAAATCAAGTCAATATATTGAAAACTTGGCAAGTTATGACCAAAAAGGTAACGAGTTCTACTAAAAAGTGGCCGGAAAGAGGCAGTAGTAGAACTGCTTACCTTTTTGATCATAACTTACCTTTTTTTCTAGATATTGCCTTGATTTCTATTGCGTTTTATAGCTAATCGTACTGGCTTTAATACGAATTTTTTTTTTTGAAGATAGTGCAAAAAAAATATTTTTGGCAAAAAAAAACCATGGACTACCCCCTTTCCTTTTTTTGAAAAAATTATAAAAAAATTGTCTTGCACTATCCACCAGAAAAAAAATTCTAATTGAGGCTAATAGGGTTGGCTTTCCAACACAAGAGAAATCAAGTCAATATATTGAAAACTTGGCAAGTTATGACCAAAAAGGTAACGAGTTCTACTAAAAAGTGGCCGGAAAGAGGCAGTAGTAGAACTGCTTACCTTTTTGATCATAACTTACCTTTTTTTCTAGATATTGCCTTGATTTCTATTGCGTTTTATAGCTAATCGTACTGGCTTTAATACGAATTTTATTTTTTGAAGATAGTGCAAAAAAAATATTTTTGGCAAAAAAAAACCATGGACTACCCCCTTTAATTTTTTTGAAAAAATTATAAAAAAAATTGTCTTGCACTATCCACCAGAAAAAAATTTCTAATTGAGGCTAATAGGGTTGGCTTTCCAACACAAGAAAAATCAAGTCAATATATTGAAAACTTGGCAAGTTATGACCAAAAAGGTAACGAGTTCTACTAAAAAGTGGCCGGAAAGAGGCAGTAGTAGAACTGCTTACCTTTTTGTTCATAACTTACCTACTTTTCTAGATATTGCCTTGATTTCTATTGCGTTTTGTAGCTAATCGTACTGGCTTTAATACGAATTTTGTTTTTTGAAGATAGTGCAAAAAAAATATTTTTGGCAAAAAAAAACCATGGACTACCCCCTTTGCTTTTTTTGAAAAAATGATAAAAAAATTGTCTTGCACTATCCACCAGAAAAAAATTTCTAATTGAGGCTAATAGGGTTGGCTTTCCAACACAAGAGAAATCAAGTCAATATATTGAAAACTTGGCAAGTTATGACCAAAAAGGTAACGAGTTCTACTAAAAAGTGGCCGGAAAGAGGCAGTAGTAGAACTGCTTACCTTTTTGTTCATAACTTACCTTTTTTTCTAGATATTGCCTTGATTTCTATTGCGTTTTATAGCTAATCGTACTGGCTTTAATACGAATTTTGTTTTTTGAAGATAGTGCAAAAAAAATATTTTTGGCAAAAAAAAACCATGGACTACCCCCTTTCCTTTTTTTGAAAAAATTATAAAAAAATTGTCTTGCACTATCCACCAGAAAAAAATTTCTAATTGAGGCTAATAGGGTTGGCTTTCCAACACAAGAAAAATCAAGTCAATATATTGAAAACTTGGCAAGTTATGACCAAAAAGGTAACGAGTTCTACTAAAAAGTGGCCGGAAAGAGGCAGTAGTAGAACTGCTTACCTTTTTGTTCATAACTTACCTACTTTTCTAGATATTGCCTTGATTTCTATTGCGTTTTGTAGCTAATCGTACTTGCTTTAATACGAATTTTGGTTTTTGAAGATAGTGCAAAAAAAATATTTTTGGCAAAAAAAAACCATGGACTACCCCCTTTGCTTTTTTTGAAAAAATGATAAAAAAATTGTCTTGCACTATCCACCAGAAAAAAATTTTTAATTGAGGCTAATAGGGTTGGCTTTCCAACACAAGAGAAATCAAGTCAATATATTGAAAACTTGGCAAGTTATGACCAAAAAGGTAACGAGTTCTACTAAAAAGTGGCCGGAAAGAGGCAGTAGTAGAACTGCTTACCTTTTTGATCATAACTTACCTTTTTTTCTAGATATTGCCTTGATTTCTATTGCGTTTTATAGCTAATCGTACTGGCTTTAATACGAATTTTGTTTTTTGAAGATAGTGCAAAAAAAATATTTTTGGCAAAAAAAAACCATGGACTACCCCCTTTCCTTTTTTTGAAAAAATTATAAAAAAATTGTCTTGCACTATCCACCAGAAAAAAATTTCTAATTGAGGCTAATAGGGTTGGCTTTCCAACACAAGAAAAATCAAGTCAATATATTGAAAACTTGGCAAGTTATGACCAAAAAGGTAACGAGTTCTACTAAAAAGTGGCCGGAAAGAGGCAGTAGTAGAACTGCTTACCTTTTTGTTCATAACTTACCTACTTTTCTAGATATTGCCTTGATTTCTATTGCGTTTTGTAGCTAATCGTACTGGCTTTAATACGAATTTTGTTTTTTGAAGATAGTGCAAAAAAAATATTTTTGGCAAAAAAAACCATGGACTACCCCCTTTGCTTTTTTTGAAAAAATGATAAAAAAATTGTCTTGCACTATCCACCAGAAAAAAATTTCTAATTGAGGCTAATAGGGTTGGCTTTCCAACACAAGAGAAATCAAGTCAATATATTGAAAACTTGGCAAGTTATGACCAAAAAGGTAACGAGTTCTACTAAAAAGTGGCCGGAAAGAGGCAGTAGTAGAACTGCTTACCTTTTTGATCATAACTTACCTTTTTTTCTAGATATTGCCTTGATTTCTATTGCGTTTTATAGCTAATCGTACTGGCTTTAATACGAATTTTGTTTTTTGAAGATAGTGCAAAAAAAATATTTTTGGCAAAAAAAAACCATGGACTACCCCCTTTCCTTTTTTTGAAAAAATTATAAAAAAATTGTCTTGCACTATCCACCAGAAAAAAATTTCTAATTGAGGCTAATAGGGTTGGCTTTCCAACACAAGAAAAATCAAGTCAATATATTGAAAACTTGGCAAGTTATGACCAAAAAGGTAACGAGTTCTACTAAAAAGTGGCCGGAAAGAGGCAGTAGTAGAACTGCTTACCTTTTTGTTCATAACTTACCTACTTTTCTAGATATTGCCTTGATTTCTATTGCGTTTTGTAGCTAATCGTACTGGCTTTAATACGAATTTTGTTTTTTGAAGATAGTGCAAAAAAAATATTTTTGGCAAAAAAAAACCATGGACTATCCCCTTTGCTTTTTTTGAAAAAATTATAAAAAAATTGTCTTGCACTATCCACCAGAAAAAAATTTCTAATTGAGGCTAATAGGGTTGGCTTTCCAACACAAGAGAAATCAAGTCAATATATTGAAAACTTGGCAAGTTATGACCAAAAAGGTAACGAGTTCTACTAAAAAGTGGCCGGAAAGAGGCAGTAGTAGAACTGCTTACCTTTTTGTTCATAACTTACCTACTTTTCTAGATATTGCCTTGATTTCTATTGCGTTTTATAGCTAATCGTACTGGCTTTAATACGAATTTTGTTTTTTGAAGATAGTGCAAAAAAAATATTTTTTGTAAAAAAAAACCATGGACTACCCCCTTTGCTTTTTTTTGAAAAAATGTAAACTTGGCAAGTTATGACCAAAAGGGTAACGAGTTCTACTAAAAAGTGGCCGGAAAGAGGCAGTAGTAGAACTGCTTACCTTTTTGTTCATAACTTACCTACTTTTCTAGATATTGCCTTGATTTCTATTGCGTTTTATAGCTAATCGTACTGGCTTTAATACGAATTTTGTTTTTTGAAGATAGTGCAAAAAAAATATTTTTGGCAAAAAAAAACCATGGACTACCCCCTTTGCTTTTTTTGAAAAAATGTAAACTTGGCAAGTTATGACCAAAAGGGTAACGAGTTCTACTAAAAAGTGGCCGGAAAGAGGCAGTAGTAGAACTGCTTACCTTTTCGTTCATAACTTACCTACTTTTCTAGATATTGCCTTGATTTCTATTGCGTTTTATAGCTAATCGTACTGGCTTTAATACGAATTTTGTTTTTTGAAGATAGTGCAAAAAAAATATTTTTTGTAAAAAAAAACCATGGACTACCCCCTTTGCTTTTTTTGAAAAAATGTAAACTTGGCAAGTTATGACCAAAAGGGTAACGAGTTCTACTAAAAAGTGGCCGGAAAGAGGCAGTAGTAGAACTGCTTACCTTTTTGTTCATAACTTACCTACTTTTCTAGATATTGCCTTGATTTCTATTGCGTTTTATAGCTAATCGTACTGGCTTTAATACGAATTTTGTTTTTTGAAGATAGTGCAAAAAAAATATTTTTGGCAAAAAAAAACCATGGACTACCCCCTTTCCTTTTTTTGAAAAAATTATAAAAAAATTGTCTTGCACTATCCACCAGAAAAAAATTTCTAATTGAGGCTAATAGGGTTGGCTTTCCAACACAAGAAAAATCAAGTCAATATATTGAAAACTTGGCAAGTTATGACCAAAAAGGTAACGAGTTCTACTAAAAAGTGGCCGGAAAGAGGCAGTAGTAGAACTGCTTACCTTTTTGTTCATAACTTACCTACTTTTCTAGATATTGCCTTGATTTCTATTGCGTTTTATAGCTAATCGTACTGGCTTTAATACGAATTTTGTTTTTTGAAGATAGTGCAAAAAAAAATATTTTTGGCAAAAAAAAACCATGGACTACCCCCTTTCCTTTTTTTGAAAAAATTATAAAAAAATTGTCTTGCACTATCCACCAGAAAAAAATTTCTAATTGAGGCTAATAGGGTTGGCTTTCCAACACAAGAAAAATCAAGTCAATATATTGAAAACTTGGCAAGTTATGACCAAAAAGGTAACGAGTTCTACTAAAAAGTGGCCGGAAAGAGGCAGTAGTAGAACTGCTTACCTTTTTGTTCATAACTTACCTACTTTTCTAGATATTGCCTTGATTTCTATTGCGTTTTGTAGCTAATCGTACTGGCTTTAATACGAATTTTGTTTTTTGAAGATAGTGCAAAAAAAATATTTTTGGCAAAAAAAAACCATGGACTACCCCCTTTCCTTTTTTTGAAAAAATTATAAAAAAATTGTCTTGCACTATCCACCAGAAAAAAATTTCTAATTGAGGCTAATAGGGTTGGCTTTCCAACACAAGAAAAATCAAGTCAATATATTGAAAACTTGGCAAGTTATGACCAAAAAGGTAACGAGTTCTACTAAAAAGTGGCCGGAAAGAGGCAGTAGTAGAACTGCTTACCTTTTTGTTCATAACTTACCTACTTTTCTAGATATTGCCTTGATTTCTATTGCGTTTTATAGCTAATCGTACTGGCTTTAATACGAATTTTGTTTTTTGAAGATAGTGCAAAAAAAATATTTTTGGCAAAAAAAAACCATGGACTACCCCCTTTCCTTTTTTTGAAAAAATTATAAAAAAATTGTCTTGCACTATCCACCAGAAAAAAATTTCTAATTGAGGCTAATAGGGTTGGCTTTCCAACACAAGAAAAATCAAGTCAATATATTGAAAACTTGGCAAGTTATGACCAAAAAGGTAACGAGTTCTACTAAAAAGTGGCCGGAAAGAGGCAGTAGTAGAACTGCTTACCTTTTTGTTCATAACTTACCTACTTTTCTAGATATTGCCTTGATTTCTATTGCGTTTTATAGCTAATCGTACTGGCTTTAATACGAATTTTGTTTTTTGAAGATAGTGCAAAAAAAATATTTTTGGCAAAAAAAAACCATGGACTACCCCCTTTCCTTTTTTTGAAAAAATTATAAAAAAATTGTCTTGCACTATCCACCAGAAAAAAATTTCTAATTGAGGCTAATAGGGTTGGCTTTCCAACACAAGAAAAATCAAGTCAATATATTGAAAACTTGGCAAGTTATGACCAAAAAGGTAACGAGTTCTACTAAAAAGTGGCCGGAAAGAGGCAGTAGTAGAACTGCTTACCTTTTTGTTCATAACTTACCTACTTTTCTAGATATTGCCTTGATTTCTATTGCGTTTTATAGCTAATCGTACTGGCTTTAATACGAATTTTGTTTTTTGAAGATAGTGCAAAAAAAATATTTTTGGCAAAAAAAAAACCATGGACTACCCCCTTTCCTTTTTTGAAAAAATTATAAAAAAATTGTCTTGCACTATCCACCAGAAAAAAATTTCTAATTGAGGCTAATAGGGTTGGCTTTCCAACACAAGAAAAATCAAGTCAATATATTGAAAACTTGGCAAGTTATGACCAAAAAGGTAACGAGTTCTACTAAAAAGTGGCCGGAAAGAGGCAGTAGTAGAACTGCTTACCTTTTTGTTCATAACTTACCTACTTTTCTAGATATTGCCTTGATTTCTATTGCGTTTTGTAGCTAATCGTACTGGCTTTAATACGAATTTTGTTTTTTGAAGATAGTGCAAAAAAAATATTTTTGGCAAAAAAAAACCATGGACTACCCCCTTTGCTTTTTTTGAAAAAATTATAAAAAAATTGTCTTGCACTATCGACCAGAAAAAAATTTCTAATTGAGGCTAATAGGGTTGGCTTTCCAACACAAGAGAAATCAAGTCAATATATTGAAAACTTGGCAAGTTATGACCAAAAAGGTAACGAGTTCTACTAAAAAGTGGCCGGAAAGAGGCAGTAGTAGAACTGCTTACCTTTTTGTTCATAACTTACCTACTTTTCTAGATATTGCCTTGATTTCTATTGCGTTTTATAGCTAATCGTACTGGCTTTAATACGAATTTTGTTTTTTGAAGATAGTGCAAGAAAAAATATTTTTGGCAAAAAAAAACCATGGACTACCCCCTTTGCTTTTTTTGAAAAAATGATAAAAAAATTGTCTTGCACTATCGACCAGAAAAAAATTTCTAATTGAGGCTAATAGGGTTGGCTTTCCAACACAAGAAAAATCAAGTCAATATATTGAAAACTTGGCAAGTTATGACCAAAAAGGTAACGAGTTCTACTAAAAAGTGGCCGGAAAGAGGCAGTAGTAGAACTGCTTACCTTTTTGTTCATAACTTACCTACTTTTCTAGATATTGCCTTGATTTCTATTGCGTTTTATAGCTAATCGTACTGGCTTTAATACGAATTTTGTTTTTTGAAGATAGTGCAAAAAAAATATTTTTGGCAAAAAAAAACCATGGACTACCCCCTTTGCTTTTTTTGAAAAAATTATAAAAAAATTGTCTTGCACTATCGACCAGAAAAAAATTTCTAATTGAGGCTAATAGGGTTGGCTTTCCAACACAAGAAAAATCAAGTCAATATATTGAAAACTTGGCAAGTTATGACCAAAAAGGTAACGAGTTCTACTAAAAAGTGGCCGGAAAGAGGCAGTAGTAGAACTGCTTACCTTTTTGTTCATAACTTACCTACTTTTCTAGATATTGCCTTGATTTCTATTGCGTTTTATAGCTAATCGTACTGGCTTTAATACGAATTTTGTTTTTTGAAGATAGTGCAAAAAAAATATTTTTGGCAAAAAAAAACCATGGACTACCCCCTTTGCTTTTTTTGAAAAAATTATAAAAAAATTGTCTTGCACTATCGACCAGAAAAAAATTTCTAATTGAGGCTAATAGGGTTGGCTTTCCAACACAAGAAAAATCAAGTCAATATATTGAAAACTTGGCAAGTTATGACCAAAAAGGTAACGAGTTCTACTAAAAAGTGGCCGGAAAGAGGCAGTAGTAGAACTGCTTACCTTTTTGTTCATAACTTACCTACTTTTCTAGATATTGCCTTGATTTCTATTGCGTTTTATAGCTAATCGTACTGGCTTTAATACGAATTTTGTTTTTTGAAGATAGTGCAAAAAAAATATTTTTGGCAAAAAAAAACCATGGACTACCCCCTTTGCTTTTTTTGAAAAAATTATAAAAAAATTGTCTTGCACTATCGACCAGAAAAAAATTTCTAATTGAGGCTAATAGGGTTGGCTTTCCAACACAAGAAAAATCAAGTCAATATATTGAAAACTTGGCAAGTTATGACCAAAAAGGTAACGAGTTCTACTAAAAAGTGGCCGGAAAGAGGCAGTAGTAGAACTGCTTACCTTTTTGTTCATAACTTACCTACTTTTCTAGATATTGCCTTGATTTCTATTGCGTTTTATAGCTAATCGTACTGGCTTTAATACGAATTTTGTTTTTTGAAGATAGTGGAAAAAAAATATTTTTGGCAAAAAAAAACCATGGACTACCCCCTTTGCTTTTTTTGAAAAAATTATAAAAAAATTGTCTTGCACTATCGACCAGAAAAAAATTTCTAATTGAGGCCAATAGGGTTGGCTTTCCAACACAAGAAAAATCAAGTCAATATATTGAAAACTTGGCAAGTTATGACCAAAAAGGTAACGAGTTCTACTAAAAAGTGGCCGGAAAGAGGCAGTAGTAGAACTGCTTACCTTTTTGTTCATAACTTACCTACTTTTCTAGATATTGCCTTGATTTCTATTGCGTTTTATAGCTAATCGTACTGGCTTTAATACGAATTTTGTTTTTTGAAGATAGTGCAAAAAAAATATTTTTGGCAAAAAAAAACCATGGACTACCCCCTTTCCTTTTTTTGAAAAAATTATAAAAAAATTGTCTTGCACTATCCACCAGAAAAAAATTTCTAATTGAGGCTAATAGGGTTGGCTTTCCAACACAAGAAAAATCAAGTCAATATATTGAAAACTTGGCAAGTTATGACCAAAAAGGTAACGAGTTCTACTAAAAAGTGGCCGGAAAGAGGCAGTAGTAGAACTGCTTACCTTTTTGTTCATAACTTACCTACTTTTCTAGATATTGCCTTGATTTCTATTGCGTTTTGTAGCTAATCGTACTGGCTTTAATACAAATTTTGTTTTTTGAAGATAGTGCAAAAAAAATATTTTTGGCAAAAAAAAACCATGGACTACCCCCTTTGCTTTTTTTGAAAAAATGATAAAAAAATTGTCTTGCACTATCCACCAGAAAAAAATTTCTAATTGAGGCTAATAGGGTTGGCTTTCCAACACAAGAAAAATCAAGTCAATATATTGAAAACTTGGCAAGTTATGACCAAAAAGGTAACGAGTTCTACTAAAAAGTGGCCGGAAAGAGGCAGTAGTAGAACTGCTTACCTTTTTGTTCATAACTTACCTACTTTTCTAGATATTGCCTTGATTTCTATTGCGTTTTATAGCTAATCGTACTGGCTTTAATACGAATTTTGTTTTTTGAAGATAGTGCAAAAAAAATATTTTTGGCAAAAAAAAACCATGGACTACCCCCTTTCCTTTTTTTGAAAAAATTATAAAAAAATTGTCTTGCACTATCCACCAGAAAAAAATTTCTAATTGAGGCTAATAGGGTTGGCTTTCCAACACAAGAAAAATCAAGTCAATATATTGAAAACTTGGCAAGTTATGACCAAAAAGGTAACGAGTTCTACTAAAAAGTGGCCGGAAAGAGGCAGTAGTAGAACTGCTTACCTTTTTGTTCATAACTTACCTACTTTTCTAGATATTGCCTTGATTTCTATTGCGTTTTATAGCTAATCGTACTGGCTTTAATACGAATTTTGTTTTTTGAAGATAGTGCAAAAAAAATATTTTTGGCAAAAAAAAACCATGGACTACCCCCTTTCCTTTTTTTGAAAAAATTATAAAAAAATTGTCTTGCACTATCCACCAGAAAAAAATTTCTAATTGAGGCTAATAGGGTTGGCTTTCCAACACAAGAAAAATCAAGTCAATATATTGAAAACTTGGCAAGTTATGACCAAAAAGGTAACGAGTTCTACTAAAAAGTGGCCGGAAAGAGGCAGTAGTAGAACTGCTTACCTTTTTGTTCATAACTTACCTACTTTTCTAGATATTGCCTTGATTTCTATTGCGTTTTATAGCTAATCGTACTGGCTTTAATACGAATTTTGTTTTTTGAAGATAGTGCAAAAAAAATATTTTTGGCAAAAAAAAACCATGGACTACCCCCTTTCCTTTTTTTGAAAAAATTATAAAAAAATTGTCTTGCACTATCCACCAGAAAAAAATTTCTAATTGAGGCTAATAGGGTTGGCTTTCCAACACAAGAAAAATCAAGTCAATATATTGAAAACTTGGCAAGTTATGACCAAAAAGGTAACGAGTTCTACTAAAAAGTGGCCGGAAAGAGGCAGTAGTAGAACTGCTTACCTTTTTGTTCATAACTTACCTACTTTTCTAGATATTGCCTTGATTTCTATTGCGTTTTGTAGCTAATCGTACTGGCTTTAATACGAATTTTGTTTTTTGAAGATAGTGCAAAAAAAATATTTTTGGCAAAAAAAAACCATGGACTACCCCCTTTCCTTTTTTTGAAAAAATTATAAAAAAATTGTCTTGCACTATCCACCAGAAAAAAATTTCTAATTGAGGCTAATAGGGTTGGCTTTCCAACACAAGAAAAATCAAGTCAATATATTGAAAACTTGGCAAGTTATGACCAAAAAGGTAACGAGTTCTACTAAAAAGTGGCCGGAAAGAGGCAGTAGTAGAACTGCTTACCTTTTTGTTCATAACTTACCTACTTTTCTAGATATTGCCTTGATTTCTATTGCGTTTTATAGCTAATCGTACTGGCTTTAATACGAATTTTGTTTTTTGAAGATAGTGCAAAAGAAATATTTTTGGCAAAAAAAAACCATGGACTACCCCCTTTGCTTTTTTTTGAAAAAATGTAAACTTGGCAAGTTATGACCAAAAGGGTAACGAGTTCTACTAAAAAGTGGCCGGAAAGAAGCAGTAGTAGGACTGCTTACCTTTTTGTTCATAACTTACCTACTTTTCTAGATATTGCCTTGATTTCTATTGCGTTTTGTAGCTAATCGTACTGGCTTTAATACGAATTTTGTTTTTTGAAGATAGTGCAAAAAAAATATTTTTGGAAAAAAAAAAACCATGGACTACCCCCTTTGCTTTTTTTTAAAAAATTATAAAAAAATTGTCTTACACTATCGACCAGAAAAAAATTTCTAATTGAGGCTAATAGGGTTGGCTTTCCAACACAAGAGAAATCAAGTCAATATATTGAAAACTTGGCAAGTTATGACCAAAAAGGTAACGAGTTCTACTAAAAAGTGGCCGGAAAGAAGCAGTAGTAGAACTGCTTACCTTTTTGTTCATAACTTACCTACTTTTCTAGATATTGCCTTGATTTCTATTGCGTTTTATAGCTAATCGTACTGGCTTTAATACGAATTTTGTTTTTTGAAGATAGTGCAAAAGAAATATTTTTGGCAAAAAAAAACCATGGACTACCCCCTTTGCTTTTTTTTGAAAAAATGTAAACTTGGCAAGTTATGACCAAAAGGGTAACGAGTTCTACTAAAAAGTGGCCGGAAAGAAGCAGTAGTAGGACTGCTTACCTTTTTGTTCATAACTAACCTACTTTTCTAGATATTGCCTTGATTTCTATTGCGTTTTGTAGCTAATCGTACTGGCTTTAATACGAATTTTGTTTTTTGAAGATAGTGCAAAAAAAATATTTTTGGCAAAAAAAAACCATGGACTACCCCCTTTGCTTTTTTTGAAAAAATTATAAAAAAATTGTCTTGCACTATCGACCAGAAAAAAATTTCTAATTGAGGCTAATAGGGTTAGCTTTCCAACACAAGAGAAATCAAGTCAATATATTGAAAACTTGGCAAGTTATGACCAAAAAGGTAACGAGTTCTACTAAAAAGTGGCCGGAAAGAAGCAGTAGTAGAACTGCTTACCTTTTTGTTCATAACTTACCTACTTTTCTAGATATTGCCTTGATATCTATTGCGTTTTATAGCTAATCGTACTGGCTTTAATACGAATTTTGTTTTTTGAAGATAGTGCAAAAAAAATATTTTTTGTAAAAAAAAACCATGGACTACCCCCTTTGCTTTTTTTTGAAAAAATGTAAACTTGGCAAGTTATGACCAAAAGGGTAACGAGTTCTACTAAAAAGTGGCCGGAAAGAGGCAGTAGTAGAACTGCTTACCTTTTTGTTCATAACTTACCTACTTTTCTAGATATTGCCTTGATTTCTATTGCGTTTTATAGCTAATCGTACTGGCTTTAATACGAATTTTGTTTTTTGAAGATAGTGCAAAAAAAATATTTTTTGTAAAAAAAAACCATGGACTACCCCCTTTGCTTTTTTTGAAAAAATTATAAAAAAATTGTCTTGCACTATCCACCAGAAAAAAATTTCTAATTGAGGCTAATAGGGTTGGCTTTCCAACACAAGAGAAATCAAGTTAATATATTGAAAACTTGGCAACTTATGACCAAAAAGGTAACGAGTTCTACTAAAAAGTGGCCGGAAAGAGGCAGTAGTAGAACTGCTTACCTTTTTGTTCATAACTTACCTACTTTTCTAGATATTGCCTTGATTTCTATAGCGTTTTATAGCTAATCGTACTGGCTTTAATACGAATTTTGTTTTTTGAAGATAGTGCAAAAAAAATATTTTTTGTAAAAAAAAACCATGGACTACCCCCTTTGCTTTTTTTTGAAAAAATGTAAACTTGGCAAGTTATGACCAAAAGGGTAACGAGTTCTACTAAAAAGTGGCCGGAAAGAGGCAGTAGTAGAACTGCTTACCTTTTTGTTCATAACTTACCTACTTTTCTAGATATTGCCTTGATTTCTATTGCGTTTTATAGCTAATCGTACTGGCTTTAATACGAATTTTGTTTTTTGAAGATAGTGCAAAAAAAATATTTTTTGTAAAAAAAAACCATGGACTACCCCCTTTGCTTTTTTTGAAAAAATTATAAAAAAATTGTCTTGCACTATCCACCAGAAAAAAATTTCTAATTGAGGCTAATAGGGTTGGCTTTCCAACACAAGAGAAATCAAGTTAATATATTGAAAACTTGGCAACTTATGACCAAAAAGGTAACGAGTTCTACTAAAAAGTGGCCGGAAAGAGGCAGTAGTAGAACTGCTTACCTTTTTGTTCATAACTTACCTACTTTTCTAGATATTGCCTTGATATCTATTGCGTTTTATAGCTAATCGTACTGGCTTTAATACGAATTTTGTTTTTTGAAGATAGTGCAAAAAAAATATTTTTTGTAAAAAAAAACCATGGACTACCCCCTTTGCTTTTTTTTGAAAAAATGTAAACTTGGCAAGTTATGACCAAAAGGGTAACGAGTTCTACTAAAAAGTGGCCGGAAAGAGGCAGTAGTAGAACTGCTTACCTTTTTGTTCATAACTTACCTACTTTTCTAGATATTGCCTTGATTTCTATTGCGTTTTATAGCTAATCGTACTGGCTTTAATACGAATTTTGTTTTTTGAAGATAGTGCAAAAAAAATATTTTTTGTAAAAAAAAACCATGGACTACCCCCTTTGCTTTTTTTGAAAAAATTATAAAAAAATTGTCTTGCACTATCCACCAGAAAAAAATTACTAATTGAGGCTAATAGGGTTGGCTTTCCAACACAAGAGAAATCAAGTTAATATATTGAAAACTTGGCAACTTATGACCAAAAAGGTAACGAGTTCTACTAAAAAGTGGCCGGAAAGAGGCAGTAGTAGAACTGCTTACCTTTTTGTTCATAACTTACCTACTTTTCTAGATATTGCCTTGATTTCTATAGCGTTTTATAGCTAATCGTACTGGCTTTAATACGAATTTTGTTTTTTGAAGATAGTGCAAAAAAAATATTTTTTGTAAAAAAAAACCATGGACTACCCCCTTTGCTTTTTTTTGAAAAAATTTAAACTTGGCAAGTTATGACCAAAAGGGTATTGAGTTCTACTAAAAAGTGGCCGGAAAGAGGCAGTTGTAGAACTGCTTACCTTTTTGTTCATAACTTACCTACTTTTCTAGATATTGCCTTTATTTCTATTGCGTTTTATAGCTATTCGTACTGGCTTTAATACGAATTTTGTTTTTTGAAGATAGTGCAAAAAAAATATTTTTGGCAAAAAAAAACCATGGACTACCCCCTTTGCTTTTTTTGAAAAAATTATAAAAAAATTGTCTTGCACTATCGACCAGAAAAAAATTTCTAATTGAGGCTAATAGGGTTGGCTTTCCAACACAAGAGAAATCAAGTCAATATATTGAAAACTTGGCAAGTTATGACCAAAAAGGTAACGAGTTCTACTAAAAAGTGGCCGGAAAGAGGCAGTAGTAGAACTGCTTACCTTTTTGTTCATAACTTACCTACTTTTCTAGATATTGCCTTGGTTTCTATTGCGTTTTATAGCTAATCGTACTGGCTTTAATACGAATTTTGTTTTTTGAAGATAGTGCAAAAAAAATATTTTTGGCAAAAAAAAACCATGGACTACCCCCTTTGCTTTTTTTGAAAAAATTATAAAAAAATTGTCTTGCACTATCGACCAGAAAAAAATTTCTAATTGAGGCTAATAGGGTTGGCTTTCCAACACAAGAGAAATCAAGTCAATATATTGAAAACTTGGCAAGTTATGACCAAAAAGGTAACGAGTTCTACTAAAAAGTGGCCGGAAAGAGGCAGTAGTAGAACTGCTTACCTTTTTGTTCATAACTTACCTACTTTTCTAGATATTGCCTTGATTTCTATTGCGTTTTATAGCTAATCGTACTGGCTTTAATACGAATTTTGTTTTTTGAAGATAGTGCAAAAAAAATATTTTTGGCAAAAAAAAACCATGGACTACCCCCTTTGCTTTTTTTGAAAAAATTATAAAAAAATTGTCTTGCACTATCGACCAGAAAAAAATTTCTAATTGAGGCTAATAGGGTTGGCTTTCCAACACAAGAGAAATCAAGTCAATATATTGAAAACTTGGCAAGTTATGACCAAAAAGGTAACGAGTTCTACTAAAAAGTGGCCGGAAAGAGGCAGTAGTAGAACTGCTTACCTTTTTGTTCATAACTTACCTACTTTTCTAGATATTGCCTTGATTTCTATTGCGTTTTATAGCTATTCGTACTGGCTTTAATACGAATTTTGTTTTTTGAAGATAGTGCAAAAAAAATATTTTTGGCAAAAAAAAACCATGGACTACCCCCTTTGCTTTTTTTGAAAAAATTATAAAAAAATTGTCTTGCACTATCGACCAGAAAAAAATTTCTAATTGAGGCTAATAGGGTTGGCTTTCCAACACAAGAGAAATCAAGTCAATATATTGAAAACTTGGCAAGTTATGACCAAAAAGGTAACGAGTTCTACTAAAAAGTGGCCGGAAAGAGGCAGTAGTAGAACTGCTTACCTTTTTGTTCATAACTTACCTACTTTTCTAGATATTGCCTTGATTTCTATTGCGTTTTATAGCTATTCGTACTGGCTTTAATACGAATTTTGTTTTTTGAAGATAGTGCAAAAAAAATATTTTTGGCAAAAAAAAACCATGGACTACCCCCTTTGCTTTTTTTGAAAAAATTATAAAAAAATTGTCTTGCACTATCGACCAGAAAAAAATTTCTAATTGAGGCTAATAGGGTTGGCTTTCCAACACAAGAGAAATCAAGTCAATATATTGAAAACTTGGCAAGTTATGACCAAAAAGGTAACGAGTTCTACTAAAAAGTGGCCGGAAAGAGGCAGTAGTAGAACTGCTTACCTTTTTGTTCATAACTTACCTACTTTTCTAGATATTGCCTTGATTTCTATTGCGTTTTATAGCTAATCGTACTGGCTTTAATACGAATTTTGTTTTTTGAAGATAGTGCAAAAAAAATATTTTTGGCAAAAAAAACCATGGACTACCCCCTTTGCTTTTTTTGAAAAAATGATAAAAAAATTGTCTTGCACTATCCACCAGAAAAAAATTTCTAATTGAGGCTAATAGGGTTGGCTTTCCAACACAAGAGAAATCAAGTCAATATATTGAAAACTTGGCAAGTTATGACCAAAAAGGTAACGAGTTCTACTTAAAAGTGGCCGGAAAGAGGCAGTTGTAGAACTGCTTACCTTTTTGTTCATAACTTACCTACTTTTCTAGATATTGCCTTGATTTCTATTGCGTTTTATAGCTAATCGTACTGGCTTTAATACGAATTTTGTTTTTTGAAGATAGTGCAAAAAAAATATTTTTTGTAAAAAAAAACCATGGACTACCCCCTTTGCTTTTTTTTGAAAAAATGTAAACTTGGCAAGTTATGACCAAAAGGGTAACGAGTTCTACTAAAAAGTGGCCGGAAAGAGGCAGTAGTAGAACTGCTTACCTTTTTGTTCATAACTTACCTACTTTTCTAGATATTGCCTTGATTTCTATTGCGTTTTATAGCTAATCGTACTGGCTTTAATACGAATTTTGTTTTTTGAAGATAGTGCAAAAAAAATATTTTTTGTAAAAAAAAACCATGGACTACCCCCTTTGCTTTTTTTGAAAAAATTATAAAAAAATTGTCTTGCACTATCCACCAGAAAAAAATTTCTAATTGAGGCTAATAGGGTTGGCTTTCCAACACAAGAGAAATCAAGTTAATATATTGAAAACTTGGCAACTTATGACCAAAAAGGTAACGAGTTCTACTAAAAAGTGGCCGGAAAGAGGCAGTAGTAGAACTGCTTACCTTTTTGTTCATAACTTACCTACTTTTCTAGATATTGCCTTGATTTCTATAGCGTTTTATAGCTAATCGTACTGGCTTTAATACGAATTTTGTTTTTTGAAGATAGTGCAAAAAAAATATTTTTTGTAAAAAAAAACCATGGACTACCCCCTTTGCTTTTTTTTGAAAAAATGTAAACTTGGCAAGTTATGACCAAAAGGGTAACGAGTTCTACTAAAAAGTGGCCGGAAAGAGGCAGTAGTAGAACTGCTTACCTTTTTGTTCATAACTTACCTACTTTTCTAGATATTGCCTTGATTTCTATTGCGTTTTATAGCTAATCGTACTGGCTTTAATACGAATTTTGTTTTTTGAAGATAGTGCAAAAAAAATATTTTTTGTAAAAAAAAACCATGGACTACCCCCTTTGCTTTTTTTGAAAAAATTATAAAAAAATTGTCTTGCACTATCCACCAGAAAAAAATTTCTAATTGAGGCTAATAGGGTTGGCTTTCCAACACAAGAGAAATCAAGTTAATATATTGAAAACTTGGCAACTTATGACCAAAAAGGTAACGAGTTCTACTAAAAAGTGGCCGGAAAGAGGCAGTAGTAGAACTGCTTACCTTTTTGTTCATAACTTACCTACTTTTCTAGATATTGCCTTGATATCTATTGCGTTTTATAGCTAATCGTACTGGCTTTAATACGAATTTTGTTTTTTGAAGATAGTGCAAAAAAAATATTTTTTGTAAAAAAAAACCATGGACTACCCCCTTTGCTTTTTTTTGAAAAAATGTAAACTTGGCAAGTTATGACCAAAAGGGTAACGAGTTCTACTAAAAAGTGGCCGGAAAGAGGCAGTAGTAGAACTGCTTACCTTTTTGTTCATAACTTACCTACTTTTCTAGATATTGCCTTGATTTCTATTGCGTTTTATAGCTAATCGTACTGGCTTTAATACGAATTTTGTTTTTTGAAGATAGTGCAAAAAAAATATTTTTTGTAAAAAAAAACCATGGACTACCCCCTTTGCTTTTTTTGAAAAAATTATAAAAAAATTGTCTTGCACTATCCACCAGAAAAAAATTACTAATTGAGGCTAATAGGGTTGGCTTTCCAACACAAGAGAAATCAAGTTAATATATTGAAAACTTGGCAACTTATGACCAAAAAGGTAACGAGTTCTACTAAAAAGTGGCCGGAAAGAGGCAGTAGTAGAACTGCTTACCTTTTTGTTCATAACTTACCTACTTTTCTAGATATTGCCTTGATTTCTATAGCGTTTTATAGCTAATCGTACTGGCTTTAATACGAATTTTGTTTTTTGAAGATAGTGCAAAAAAAATATTTTTTGTAAAAAAAAACCATGGACTACCCCCTTTGCTTTTTTTTGAAAAAATTTAAACTTGGCAAGTTATGACCAAAAGGGTATTGAGTTCTACTAAAAAGTGGCCGGAAAGAGGCAGTTGTAGAACTGCTTACCTTTTTGTTCATAACTTACCTACTTTTCTAGATATTGCCTTTATTTCTATTGCGTTTTATAGCTATTCGTACTGGCTTTAATACGAATTTTGTTTTTTGAAGATAGTGCAAAAAAAATATTTTTGGCAAAAAAAAACCATGGACTACCCCCTTTGCTTTTTTTGAAAAAATTATAAAAAAATTGTCTTGCACTATCGACCAGAAAAAAATTTCTAATTGAGGCTAATAGGGTTGGCTTTCCAACACAAGAGAAATCAAGTCAATATATTGAAAACTTGGCAAGTTATGACCAAAAAGGTAACGAGTTCTACTAAAAAGTGGCCGGAAAGAGGCAGTAGTAGAACTGCTTACCTTTTTGTTCATAACTTACCTACTTTTCTAGATATTGCCTTGGTTTCTATTGCGTTTTATAGCTAATCGTACTGGCTTTAATACGAATTTTGTTTTTTGAAGATAGTGCAAAAAAAATATTTTTGGCAAAAAAAAACCATGGACTACCCCCTTTGCTTTTTTTGAAAAAATTATAAAAAAATTGTCTTGCACTATCGACCAGAAAAAAATTTCTAATTGAGGCTAATAGGGTTGGCTTTCCAACACAAGAGAAATCAAGTCAATATATTGAAAACTTGGCAAGTTATGACCAAAAAGGTAACGAGTTCTACTAAAAAGTGGCCGGAAAGAGGCAGTAGTAGAACTGCTTACCTTTTTGTTCATAACTTACCTACTTTTCTAGATATTGCCTTGATTTCTATTGCGTTTTATAGCTAATCGTACTGGCTTTAATACGAATTTTGTTTTTTGAAGATAGTGCAAAAAAAATATTTTTGGCAAAAAAAAACCATGGACTACCCCCTTTGCTTTTTTTGAAAAAATTATAAAAAAATTGTCTTGCACTATCGACCAGAAAAAAATTTCTAATTGAGGCTAATAGGGTTGGCTTTCCAACACAAGAGAAATCAAGTCAATATATTGAAAACTTGGCAAGTTATGACCAAAAAGGTAACGAGTTCTACTAAAAAGTGGCCGGAAAGAGGCAGTAGTAGAACTGCTTACCTTTTTGTTCATAACTTACCTACTTTTCTAGATATTGCCTTGATTTCTATTGCGTTTTATAGCTATTCGTACTGGCTTTAATACGAATTTTGTTTTTTGAAGATAGTGCAAAATAAATATTTTTGGCAAAAAAAAACCATGGACTACCCCCTTTGCTTTTTTTGAAAAAATTATAAAAAAATTGTCTTGCACTATCGACCAGAAAAAAATTTCTAATTGAGGCTAATAGGGTTGGCTTTCCAACACAAGAGAAATCAAGTCAATATATTGAAAACTTGGCAAGTTATGACCAAAAAGGTAACGAGTTCTACTAAAAAGTGGCCGGAAAGAGGCAGTAGTAGAACTGCTTACCTTTTTGTTCATAACTTACCTACTTTTCTAGATATTGCCTTGATTTCTATTGCGTTTTATAGCTATTCGTACTGGCTTTAATACGAATTTTGTTTTTTGAAGATAGTGCAAAAAAAATATTTTTGGCAAAAAAAAACCATGGACTACCCCCTTTGCTTTTTTTGAAAAAATTATAAAAAAATTGTCTTGCACTATCGACCAGAAAAAAATTTCTAATTGAGGCTAATAGGGTTGGCTTTCCAACACAAGAGAAATCAAGTCAATATATTGAAAACTTGGCAAGTTATGACCAAAAAGGTAACGAGTTCTACTAAAAAGTGGCCGGAAAGAGGCAGTAGTAGAACTGCTTACCTTTTTGTTCATAACTTACCTACTTTTCTAGATATTGCCTTGATTTCTATTGCGTTTTATAGCTAATCGTACTGGCTTTAATACGAATTTTGTTTTTTGAAGATAGTGCAAAAAAAATATTTTTGGCAAAAAAAAACCATGGACTACCCCCTTTGCTTTTTTTGAAAAAATTATAAAAAAATTGTCTTGCACTATCGACCAGAAAAAAATTTCTAATTGAGGCTAATAGGGTTGGCTTTCCAACACAAGAGAAATCAAGTCAATATATTGAAAACTTGGCAAGTTATGACCAAAAAGGTAACGAGTTCTACTAAAAAGTGGCCGGAAAGAGGCAGTAGTAGAACTGCTTACCTTTTTGTTCATAACTTACCTACTTTTCTAGATATTGCCTTGATTTCTATTGCGTTTTATAGCTAATCGTACTGGCTTTAATACGAATTTTGTTTTTTGAAGATAGTGCAAAAAAAATATTTTTGGCAAAAAAAAACCATGGACTACCCCCTTTGCTTTTTTTGAAAAAATTATAAAAAAATTGTCTTGCACTATCGACCAGAAAAAAATTTCTAATTGAGGCTAATAGGGTTGGCTTTCCAACACAAGAGAAATCAAGTCAATATATTGAAAACTTGGCAAGTTATGACCAAAAAGGTAACGAGTTCTACTAAAAAGTGGCCGGAAAGAGGCAGTAGTAGAACTGCTTACCTTTTTGTTCATAACTTACCTACTTTTCTAGATATTGCCTTGATTTCTATTGCGTTTTATAGCTATTCGTACTGGCTTTAATACGAATTTTGTTTTTTGAAGATAGTGCAAAAAAAATATTTTTGGCAAAAAAAAACCATGGACTACCCCCTTTGCTTTTTTTGAAAAAATTATAAAAAAATTGTCTTGCACTATCGACCAGAAAAAAATTTCTAATTGAGGCTAATAGGGTTGGCTTTCCAACACAAGAGAAATCAAGTCAATATATTGAAAACTTGGCAAGTTATGACCAAAAAGGTAACGAGTTCTACTAAAAAGTGGCCGGAAAGAGGCAGTAGTAGAACTGCTTACCTTTTTGTTCATAACTTACCTACTTTTCTAGATATTGCCTTGATTTCTATTGCGTTTTATAGCTATTCGTACTGGCTTTAATACGAATTTTGTTTTTTGAAGATAGTGCAAAAAAAATATTTTTGGCAAAAAAAAACCATGGACTACCCCCTTTGCTTTTTTTGAAAAAATTATAAAAAAATTGTCTTGCACTATCGACCAGTAAAAAATTTCTAATTGAGGCTAATAGGGTTGGCTTTCCAACACAAGAGAAATCAAGTCAATATATTGAAAACTTGGCAAGTTATGACCAAAAAGGTAACGAGTTCTACTAAAAAGTGGCCGGAAAGAGGCAGTAGTAGAACTGCTTACCTTTTTGTTCATAACTTACCTACTTTTCTAGATATTGCCTTGATTTCTATTGCGTTTTATAGCTAATCGTACTGGCTTTAATACGAATTTGTTTTTTGAAGATAGTGCAAAAAAAATATTTTTTGTAAAAAAAAACCATGGACTACCCCCTTTGCTTTTTTTTGAAAAAATGTAAACTTGGCAAGTTATGACCAAAAGGGTAACGAGTTCTACTAAAAAGTGGCCGGAAAGAGGCAGTAGTAGAACTGCTTACCTTTTTGTTCATAACTTACCTACTTTTCTAGATATTGCCTTGATTTCTATTGCGTTTTATAGCTAATCGTACTGGCTTTAATACGAATTTTGTTTTTTGAAGATAGTGCAAAAAAAATATTTTTTGTAAAAAAAAACCATGGACTACCCCCTTTGCTTTTTTTTGAAAAAATGTAAACTTGGCAAGTTATGACCAAAAGGGTAACGAGTTCTACTAAAAAGTGGCCGGAAAGAGGCAGTAGTAGAACTGCTTACCTTTTTGTTCATAACTTACCTACTTTTCTAGATATTGCCTTGATTTCTATTGCGTTTTATAGCTAATCGTACTGGCTTTAATACGAATTTTGTTTTTTGAAGATAGTGCAAAAAAAATATTTTTTGTAAAAAAAAACCATGGACTACCCCCTTTGCTTTTTTTTGAAAAAATGTAAACTTGGCAAGTTATGACCAAAAGGGTAACGAGTTCTACTTAAAAGTGGCCGGAAAGAGGCAGTAGTAGAACTGCTTACCTTTTTGTTCATAACTTACCTACTTTTCTAGATATTGCCTTGATTTCTATTGCGTTTTATAGCTAATCGTACTGGCTTTAATACGAATTTTGTTTTTTGAAGATAGTGCAAAAAACATATTTTTGGCAAAAAAAAACCATGGACTACCCCCTTTGCTTTTTTGAAAAAATTATAAAAAAATTGTCTTGCACTATCCACCAGAAAAAAATTTCTAATTGAGGCTAATAGGGTTGGCTTTCCAACACAAGAGAAATCAAGTCAATACATTGAAAACTTGGCAAGTTATGACCAAAAAGGTAACGAGTTCTACTAAAAAGTGGCCGGAAAGAGGCAGTAGTAGAACTGCTTACCTTTTTGTTCATAACTTACCTACTTTTCTAGATATTGCCTTGATTTCTATTGCGTTTTATAGCTAATCGTACTGGCTTTAATACGAATTTTGTTTTTTGAAGATAGTGCAAAAAAAATATTTTTTGTAAAAAAAAACCATGGACCACCCCCTTTGCTTTTTTTTGAAAAAATGTAAACTTGGCAAGTTATGACCAAAAGGGTAACGAGTTCTACTTAAAAGTGGCCGGAAAGAGGCAGTAGTAGAACTGCTTACCTTTTTGTTCATAACTTACCTACTTTTCTAGATATTGCCTTGATTTCTATTGCGTTTTATAGCTAATCGTACTGGCTTTAATACGAATTTTGTTTTTTGAAGATAGTGCAAAAAAAATATTTTTGGCAAAAAAAAACCATGGACTACCCCCTTTGCTTTTTTGAAAAAATTATAAAAAAATTGTCTTGCACTATCCACCAGAAAAAAATTTCTAATTGAGGCTAATAGGGTTGGCTTTCCAACACAAGAGAAATCAAGTCAATACATTGAAAACTTGGCAAGTTATGACCAAAAAGGTAACGAGTTCTACTAAAAAGTGGCCGGAAAGAGGCAGTAGTAGAACTGCTTACCTTTTTGTTCATAACTTACCTATTTTTCTAGATATTGCCTTGATTTCTATTGCGTTTTATAGCTAATCGTACTGGCTTTAATACGAATTTTGTTTTTTGAAGATAGTGCAAAAAAAATATTTTTGGCAAAAAAAAACCATGGACTACCCCCTTTGCTTTTTTGAAAAAATTATAAAAAAATTGTCTTGCACTATCCACCAGAAAAAAATTTCTAATTGAGGCTAATAGGGTTGGCTTTCCAACACAAGAGAAATCAAGTCAATACATTGAAAACTTGGCAAGTTATGACCAAAAAGGTAACGAGTTCTACTAAAAAGTGGCCGGAAAGAGGCAGTAGTAGAACTGCTTACCTTTTTGTTCATAACTTACCTACTTTTCTAGATATTGCCTTGATTTCTATTGCGTTTTATAGCTAATCGTACTGGCTTTAATACGAATTTTGTTTTTTGAAGATAGTGCAAAAAAAATATTTTTGGCAAAAAAAAACCATGGACTACCCCCTTTGCTTTTTTGAAAAAATTATAAAAAAATTGTCTTGCACTATCCACCAGAAAAAAATTTCTAATTGAGGCTAATAGGGTTGGCTTTCCAACACAAGAGAAATCAAGTCAATACATTGAAAACTTGGCAAGTTATGACCAAAAAGGTAACGAGTTCTACTAAAAAGTGGCCGGAAAGAGGCAGTAGTAGAACTGCTTACCTTTTTGTTCATAACTTACCTACTTTTCTAGATATTGCCTTGACTTCTATTGCGTTTTATAGCTAATCGTACTGGCTTTAATACGAATTTTGTTTTTTGAAGATAGTGCAAAAAAAATATTTTTGGCAAAAAAAAACCATGGACTACCCCCTTTGCTTTTTTGAAAAAATTATAAAAAAATTGTCTTGCACAATCCACCAGAAAAAAATTTCTAATTGAGGCTAATAGAGTTGGCTTTCCAACACAAGAAAAATCAAGTCAATATATTGAAAACTTGGCAAGTTATGACCAAAAAGGTAACGAGTTCTACTAAAAAGTGGCCGGAAAGAGGCAGTAGTAGAACTGCTTACCTTTTTGTTCATAACTTACCTACTTTTCTAGATATTGCCTTGACTTCTATTGCGTTTTATAGCTAATCGTACTGGCTTTAATACGAATTTTGTTTTTTGAAGATAGTGCAAAAAAAATATTTTTGGCAAAAAAAAACCATGGACTACCCCCTTTGCTTTTTTTAAAAAACTATAAAAAAATTGTCTTGCACAATCCACCAGAAAAAAAATTCTAATTGAGGCTAATAGAGTTGGCTTTCCAACACAAGAAAAATCAAGTCAATATATTGAAAACTTGGCAAGTTATGACCAAAAAGGTAACGTGTTCTACTAAAAAGTGGCCGGAAAGAGGCAATAGTAGAACTGCTTACCTTTTTGTTCATAACTTACCTACTTTTCTAGATATTGCCTTGACTTCTATTGCGTTTTATAGCTAATCGTACTGGCTTTAATACGAATTTTGTTTTTTGAAGATAGTGCAAAAAAAATATTTTTGGCAAAAAAAAACCATGGACTACCCCCTTTGCTTTTTTTTTTAAAAATGTAAACTTGGCAAGTTATGACCAAAAGGGTAACGAGTTCTACTAAAAAGTGGCCGGAAAGAGGCAGTAGTAGAACTGCTTACCTTTTTGTTCATAACTTACCTACTTTTCTAGATATTGCCTTGATTTCTATTGCGTTTTATAGCCAATCGTACTGGCTTTAATACGAATTTTGTTTTTTGAAGATAGTGCAAAAAAAAATATTTTTGGCAAAAAAAAACCATGGACTACCCCCTTTGCTTTTTTTGAAAAAATTATAAAAAAATTGTCTTGCACTATCCACCAGAAAAAAATTTCTAATTGAGGCTAATAGAGTTGGCCTTCCAACACAAGAAAAATTAAGTCAATATATTGAAAACTTGGCAAGTTATGACCAAAAAGGTAACGTGTTCTACTAAAAAGTGGCCGGAAAGAGGCAATAGTAGAACTGCTTACCTTTTTGTTCATAACTTACCTACTTTTCTAGATATTGCCTTGACTTCTATTGCGTTTTATAGCTAATCGTACTGGCTTTAATACGAATTTTGTTTTTTGAAGATAGTGCAAAAAAAATATTTTTGGCAAAAAAAAACCATGGACTACCCCCTTTGCTTTTTTTTTTAAAAATGTAAACTTGGCAAGTTATGACCAAAAGGGTAACGAGTTCTACTAAAAAGTGGCCGGAAAGAGGCAGTAGTAGAACTGCTTACCTTTTTGATCATAACTTACCTTTTTTTCTAGATATCGCCTTGATTTCTATTGCGTTTTATAGCTAATCGTACTGGCTTTAATACGAATTTTGTTTTTTGAAGATAGTGCAAAAAAAATATTTTTGGCAAAAAAAAACCATGGACTACCCCCTTTGCTTTTTTTTTAAAAAATGTAAACTTGGCAAGTTATGACCAAAAAGGTAACGAGTTCTACTAAAAAGTGGCCGGAAAGAGGCAGTAGTAGAACTGCTTACCTTTTTGATCATAACTTACCTTTTTTTCTAGATATCGCCTTGATTTCTATTGCGTTTTATAGCTAATCGTACTGGCTTTAATACGAATTTTGTTTTTTGAAGATAGTGCAAAAAAAATATTTTTGGCAAAAAAAAACCATGGACTACCCCCTTTGCTTTTTTTGAAAAAATTATAAAAAAATTGTCTTGCACTATCCACCAGAAAAAAATTTCTAATTGAGGCTAATAGAGTTGGCTTTCCAACACAAGAAAAATCAAGTCAATATATTGAAAACTTGGCAAGTTATGACCAAAAAGGTAACGTGTTCAACTAAAAAGTGGCCGGAAAGAGGCAATAGTAGAACTGCTTACCTTTTTGTTCATAACTTACCTTTTTTTCTAGATATTGCCTTGATTTCTATTGCGTTTTATAGCTAATCGTACTGGCTTTAATACGAATTTTGTTTTTTGAAGATAGTGCAAAAAAAATATTTTTGGCAAAAAAAAATCATGGACTACCCCCTTTGCTTTTTTTGAAAAAATTATAAAAAAATTGTCTTGCACAATCCACCAGAAAAAAATTTCTAATTGAGGCTAATAGAGTTGACTTTCCAACACAAGAAAAATCAAGTCAATATATTGAAAACTTGGCAAGTTATGACCAAAAAGGTAACGTGTTCTACTAAAAAGTGGCCGAAAAGAGGCAATAGTAGAACTGCTTACCTTTTTGTTCATAACTTACCTACTTTTCTAGATATTGCCTTGACTTCTATTGCGTTTTATAGCTAATCGTACTGGCTTTAATTCGAATTTTGTTTTTTGAAGATAGTGCAAAAAAAATATTTTTGGCAAAAAAAAACCATGGACTACCCCCTTTGCTTTTTTTGAAAAAATTATAAAAAAATTGTCTTGCACTATCCATTAGAAAAAAATTTCTAATTGAGGCTAATAGAGTTGGCTTTCCAACACAAGAGAAATCAAGTCAATATATTGAAAACTTGGCAAGTTATGACCAAAAAGGTAACGAGTTCTACTAAAAAGTGGCCGGAAAGAGGCAGTAGTAGAACTGCTTACCTTTTTGTTCATAACTTACCTACTTTTCTAGATATTGCCTTGATTTCTATTGCGTTTTATAGCTAATCGTACTGGCTTTAATTCGAATTTTGTTTTTTGAAGATAGTGCAAAAAAAATATTTTTGGCAAAAAAAAACCATGGACTACCCCCTTTGCTTTTTTTGAAAAAATGATAAAAAAATTGTCTTGCACTATCCACCAGAAAAAAATTTTTAATTGAGGCTAATAGGGTTGGCTTTCCAACACAAGAGAAATCAAGTCAATATATTGAAAACTTGGCAAGTTATGACCAAAAAGGTAACGAGTTCTACTAAAAAGTGGCCGGAAAGAGGCAATAGTAGAACTGCTTACCTTTTTGTTCATAACTTACCTTTTTTTCTAGATATTGCCTTGATTTCTATTGCGTTTTATAGCTAATCGTACTGGCTTTAATACGAATTTTGTTTTTTGAAGATAGTGCAAAAAAAATATTTTTGGCAAAAAAAAACCATGGACTACCCCCTTTGCTTTTTTTTTAAAAAATGTAAACTTGGCAAGTTATGACCAAAAAGGTAACGAGTTCTACTAAAAAGTGGCCGGAAAGAGGCAGTAGTAGAACTGCTTACCTTTTTGATCATAACTTACCTTTTTTTCTAGATATCGCCTTGATTTCTATTGCGTTTTATAGCTAATCGTACTGGCTTTAATACGAATTTTGTTTTTTGAAGATAGTGCAAAAAAAATATTTTTGGCAAAAAAAAACCATGGACTACCCCCTTTGCTTTTTTTTTAAAAAATGTAAACTTGGCAAGTTATGACCAAAAAGGTAACGAGTTCTACTAAAAAGTGGCCGGAAAGAGGCAGTAGTAGAACTGCTTACCTTTTTGATCATAACTTACCTTTTTTTCTAGATATCGCCTTGATTTCTATTGCGTTTTATAGCTAATCGTACTGGCTTTAATACGAATTTTGTTTTTTGAAGATAGTGCAAAAAAAATATTTTTGGCAAAAAAAAACCATGGACTACCCCCTTTGCTTTTTTTGAAAAAATTATAAAAAAATTGTCTTGCACTATCCACCAGAAAAAAATTTCTAATTGAGGCTAATAGAGTTGGCTTTCCAACACAAGAAAAATCAAGTCAATATATTGAAAACTTGGCAAGTTATTACCAAAAAGGTAACGTGTTCAACTAAAAAGTGGCCGGAAAGAGGCAATAGTAGAACTGCTTACCTTTTTGTTCATAACTTACCTTTTTTTCTAGATATTGCCTTGATTTCTATTGCGTTTTATAGCTAATCGTACTGGCTTTAATACGAATTTTGTTTTTTGAAGATAGTGCAAAAAAAATATTTTTGGCAAAAAAAAACCATGGACTACCCCCTTTGCTTTTTTTGAAAAAATTATAAAAAAATTGTCTTGCACAATCCACCAGAAAAAAATTTCTAATTGAGGCTAATAGAGTTGACTTTCCAACACAAGAAAAATCAAGTCAATATATTGAAAACTTGGCAAGTTATGACCAAAAAGGTAACGTGTTCTACTAAAAAGTGGCCGAAAAGAGGCAATAGTAGAACTGCTTACCTTTTTGTTCATAACTTACCTACTTTTCTAGATATTGCCTTGACTTTTATTGCGTTTTATAGCTAATCGTACTGGCTTTAATTCGAATTTTGTTTTTTGAAGATAGTGCAAAAAAAATATTTTTGGCAAAAAAAAACCATGGACTACCCCCTTTGCTTTTTTTGAAAAAATTATAAAAAAATTGTCTTGCACAATCCACCAGAAAAAAATTTCTAATTGAGGCTAATAGGGTTGGCTTTCCAACACAAGAGAAATCAAGTCAATATATTGAAAACTTGGCAAGTTATGACCAAAAAGGTAACGAGTTCTACTAAAAAGTGGCCGGAAAGAGGCAGTAGTAGAACTGCTTACCTTTTTGTTCATAACTTACCTACTTTTCTAGATATTGCCTTGATTTCTATTGCGTTTTATAGCTAATCGTACTGGCTTTAATACGAATTTTGTTTTTTGAAGATAGTGCAAAAAAAATATTTTTGGCAAAAAAAAACCATGGACTACCCCCTTTGCTTTTTTTTTAAAAAATGTAAACTTGGCAAGTTATGACCAAAAAGGTAACGAGTTCTACTAAAAAGTGGCCGGAAAGAGGCAGTAGTAGAACTGCTTACCTTTTTGATCATAACTTACCTTTTTTTCTAGATATCGCCTTGATTTCTATTGCGTTTTATAGCTAATCGTACTGGCTTTAATACGAATTTTGTTTTTTGAAGATAGTGCAAAAAAAATATTTTTGGCAAAAAAAAACCATGGACTACCCCCTTTGCTTTTTTTGAAAAAATTATAAAAAAATTGTCTTGCACTATCCACCAGAAAAAAATTTCTAATTGAGGCTAATAGAGTTGGCTTTCCAACACAAGAAAAATCAAGTCAATATATTGAAAACTTGGCAAGTTATGACCAAAAAGGTAACGTGTTCAACTAAAAAGTGGCCGGAAAGAGGCAATAGTAGAACTGCTTACCTTTTTGTTCATAACTTACCTTTTTTTCTAGATATTGCCTTGATTTCTATTGCGTTTTATAGCTAATCGTACTGGCTTTAATACGAATTTTGTTTTTTGAAGATAGTGCAAAAAAAATATTTTTGGCAAAAAAAAATCATGGACTACCCCCTTTGCTTTTTTTGAAAAAATTATAAAAAAATTGTCTTGCACAATCCACCAGAAAAAAATTTCTAATTGAGGCTAATAGAGTTGACTTTCCAACACAAGAAAAATCAAGTCAATATATTGAAAACTTGGCAAGTTATGACCAAAAAGGTAACGTGTTCTACTAAAAAGTGGCCGAAAAGAGGCAATAGTAGAACTGCTTACCTTTTTGTTCATAACTTACCTACTTTTCTAGATATTGCCTTGACTTCTATTGCGTTTTATAGCTAATCGTACTGGCTTTAATTCGAATTTTGTTTTTTGAAGATAGTGCAAAAAAAATATTTTTGGCAAAAAAAAACCATGGACTACCCCCTTTGCTTTTTTTGAAAAAATTATAAAAAAATTGTCTTGCACTATCCATTAGAAAAAAATTTCTAATTGAGGCTAATAGAGTTGGCTTTCCAACACAAGAGAAATCAAGTCAATATATTGAAAACTTGGCAAGTTATGACCAAAAAGGTAACGAGTTCTACTAAAAAGTGGCCGGAAAGAGGCAGTAGTAGAACTGCTTACCTTTTTGTTCATAACTTACCTACTTTTCTAGATATTGCCTTGATTTCTATTGCGTTTTATAGCTAATCGTACTGGCTTTAATTCGAATTTTGTTTTTTGAAGATAGTGCAAAAAAAATATTTTTGGCAAAAAAAAACCATGGACTACCCCCTTTGCTTTTTTTGAAAAAATGATAAAAAAATTGTCTTGCACTATCCACCAGAAAAAAATTTTTAATTGAGGCTAATAGGGTTGGCTTTCCAACACAAGAGAAATCAAGTCAATATATTGAAAACTTGGCAAGTTATGACCAAAAAGGTAACGAGTTCTACTAAAAAGTGGCCGGAAAGAGGCAATAGTAGAACTGCTTACCTTTTTGTTCATAACTTACCTTTTTTTCTAGATATTGCCTTGATTTCTATTGCGTTTTATAGCTAATCGTACTGGCTTTAATACGAATTTTGTTTTTTGAAGATAGTGCAAAAAAAATATTTTTGGCAAAAAAAAACCATGGACTACCCCCTTTGCTTTTTTTTTAAAAAATGTAAACTTGGCAAGTTATGACCAAAAAGGTAACGAGTTCTACTAAAAAGTGGCCGGAAAGAGGCAGTAGTAGAACTGCTTACCTTTTTGATCATAACTTACCTTTTTTTCTAGATATCGCCTTGATTTCTATTGCGTTTTATAGCTAATCGTACTGGCTTTAATACGAATTTTGTTTTTTGAAGATAGTGCAAAAAAAATATTTTTGGCAAAAAAAAACCATGGACTACCCCCTTTGCTTTTTTTTTAAAAAATGTAAACTTGGCAAGTTATGACCAAAAAGGTAACGAGTTCTACTAAAAAGTGGCCGGAAAGAGGCAGTAGTAGAACTGCTTACCTTTTTGATCATAACTTACCTTTTTTTCTAGATATCGCCTTGATTTCTATTGCGTTTTATAGCTAATCGTACTGGCTTTAATACGAATTTTGTTTTTTGAAGATAGTGCAAAAAAAATATTTTTGGCAAAAAAAAACCATGGACTACCCCCTTTGCTTTTTTTGAAAAAATTATAAAAAAATTGTCTTGCACTATCCACCAGAAAAAAATTTCTAATTGAGGCTAATAGAGTTGGCTTTCCAACACAAGAAAAATCAAGTCAATATATTGAAAACTTGGCAAGTTATTACCAAAAAGGTAACGTGTTCAACTAAAAAGTGGCCGGAAAGAGGCAATAGTAGAACTGCTTACCTTTTTGTTCATAACTTACCTTTTTTTCTAGATATTGCCTTGATTTCTATTGCGTTTTATAGCTAATCGTACTGGCTTTAATACGAATTTTGTTTTTTGAAGATAGTGCAAAAAAAATATTTTTGGCAAAAAAAAACCATGGACTACCCCCTTTGCTTTTTTTGAAAAAATTATAAAAAAATTGTCTTGCACAATCCACCAGAAAAAAATTTCTAATTGAGGCTAATAGAGTTGACTTTCCAACACAAGAAAAATCAAGTCAATATATTGAAAACTTGGCAAGTTATGACCAAAAAGGTAACGTGTTCTACTAAAAAGTGGCCGAAAAGAGGCAATAGTAGAACTGCTTACCTTTTTGTTCATAACTTACCTACTTTTCTAGATATTGCCTTGACTTTTATTGCGTTTTATAGCTAATCGTACTGGCTTTAATTCGAATTTTGTTTTTTGAAGATAGTGCAAAAAAAATATTTTTGGCAAAAAAAAACCATGGACTACCCCCTTTGCTTTTTTTGAAAAAATTATAAAAAAATTGTCTTGCACAATCCACCAGAAAAAAATTTCTAATTGAGGCTAATAGGGTTGGCTTTCCAACACAAGAGAAATCAAGTCAATATATTGAAAACTTGGCAAGTTATGACCAAAAAGGTAACGAGTTCTACTAAAAAGTGGCCGGAAAGAGGCAGTAGTAGAACTGCTTACCTTTTTGTTCATAACTTACCTACTTTTCTAGATATTGCCTTGATTTCTATTGCGTTTTATAGCTAATCGTACTGGCTTTAATACGAATTTTGTTTTTTGAAGATAGTGCAAAAAAAATATTTTTGGCAAAAAAAAACCATGGACTACCCCCTTTGCTTTTTTTGAAAAAATTATAAAAAAATTGTCTTGCACTATCCACCAGAAAAAAATTTTTAATTGAGGCTAATAGGGTTGGCTTTCCAACACAAGAGAAATCAAGTCAATATATTGAAAACTTGGCAAGTTATGACCAAAAAGGTAACGAGTTCTACTAAAAAGTGGCCGGAAAGAAGCAGTAGTAGAACTGCTTACCTTTTTGTTCATAACTTACCTACTTTTCTAGATATTGCCTTGATTTCTATTGCGTTTTATAGCTAATCGTACTGGCTTTAATACGAATTTTGTTTTTTGAAGATAGTGCAAAAAAAATATTTTTGGCAAAAAAAAACCATGGACTACCCCCTTTGCTTTTTTTGAAAAAATTATAAAAAAATTGTCTTGCACTATCCACCAGAAAAAAATTTCTAATTGAGGCTAATAGAGTTGGCTTTCCAACACAAGAAAAATCAAGTCAATATATTGAAAACTTGGCAAGTTATGACCAAAAAGGTAACGAGTTCTACTAAAAAGTGGCCGGAAAGAGGCAGTAGTAGAACTGCTTACCTTTTTGTTCATAACTTACCTACTTTTCTAGATATTGCCTTGATTTCTATTGCGTTTTATAGCTAATCGTACTGGCTTTAATACGAATTTTGTTTTTTGAAGATAGTGCAAAAAAAATATTTTTGGCAAAAAAAAACCATGGACTACCCCCTTTGCTTTTTTTGAAAAAATTATAAAAAAATTGTCTTGCACTATCCACCAGAAAAAAATTTCTAATTGAGGCTAATAGAGTTGGCTTTCCAACACAAGAAAAATCAAGTCAATATATTGAAAACTTGGCAAGTTATGACCAAAAAGGTAACGAGTTCTACTAAAAAGTGGCCGGAAAGAGGCAGTAGTAGAACTGCTTACCTTTTTGTTCATAACTTACCTACTTTTCTAGATATTGCCTTGATTTCTATTGCGTTTTATAGTTAATCGTACTGGCTTTATTACGAATTTTGTTTTTTGAAGATAGTGCAAAAAAAATATTTTTGGCAAAAAAAAACCATGGACTACCCCCTTTGCTTTTTTTGAAAAAATGATAAAAAAATTGTCTTGCACTATCCACCAGAAAAAAAATTCTAATTGAGGCTAATAGGGTTGGCTTTCCAACACAAGAGAAATCAAGTCAATATATTGAAAACTTGGCAAGTTATGACCAAAAAGGTAACGAGTTCTACTAAAAAGTGGCCGGAAAGAGGCAGTAGTAGAACTGCTTACCTTTTTGTTCATAACTTACCTACTTTTCTAGATATTGCCTTGATTTCTATTGCGTTTTTTAGCTAATCGTACTGGCTTTAATACAAATTTTGTTTTTTGAAGATAGTGCAAAAAAAATATTTTTGGCAAAAAAAAACCATGGACTACCCCCTTTGCTTTTTTTGAAAAAATTATAAAAAAATTGTCTTGCACTATCCACCAGAAAAAAATTTCTAATAGAGGCTAATAGAGTTGGCTTTCCAACACAAGAGAAATCAAGTCAATATATTGAAAACTTGGCAAGTTATGACCAAAAAGGTAACGAGTTCTACTAAAAAGTGGCCGGAAAGAGGCAGTAGTAGAACTGCTTACCTTTTTGTTCATAACTTACCTACTTTTCTAGATATTGCCTTGATTTCTATTGCGTTTTATAGCTAATCGTACTGGCTTTAATACGAATTTTGTTTTTTGAAGATAGTGCAAAAAAAATATTTTTGGCAAAAAAAAACCATGGACTACCCCCTTTGCTTTTTTTGAAAAAATTATAAAAAAATTGTCTTGCACTATCCACCAGAAAAAAATTTCTAATTGAGGCTAATAGGGTTGGCTTTCCAACACAAGAGAAATCAAGTCAATATATTGAAAACTTGGCAAGTTATGACCAAAAAGGTAACGAGTTCTACTAAAAAGTGGCCGGAAAGAGGCAGTAGTAGAACTGCTTACCTTTTTGTTCATAACTTACCTACTTTTCTAGATATTGCCTTGATTTCTATTGCGTTTTATAGCTAATCGTACTGGCTTTAATACGAATTTTGTTTTTTGAAGATAGTGCAAAAAAAATATTTTTGGCAAAAAAAAACCATGGACTACCCCCTTTGCTTTTTTTGAAAAAATTATAAAAAAATTGTCTTGCACTATCCACCAGAAAAAAATTTCTAATTGAGGCTAATAGAGTTGGCTTTCCAACACAAGAAAAATCAAGTCAATATATTGAAAACTTGGCAAGTTATGACCAAAAAGGTAACGAGTTCTACTAAAAAGTGGCCGGAAAGAGGCAGTAGTAGAACTGCTTACCTTTTTGTTCATAACTTACCTACTTTTCTAGATATTGCCTTGATTTCTATTGCGTTTTATAGCTAATCGTACTGGCTTTAATACGAATTTTGTTTTTTGAAGATAGTGCAAAAAAAATATTTTTGGCAAAAAAAACCATGGACTACCCCCTTTGCTTTTTTTGAAAAAATTATAAAAAAATTGTCTTGCACTATCCACCAGAAAAAAATTTCTAATTGAGGCTAATAGGGTTGGCTTTCCAACACAAGAGAAATCAAGTCAATATATTGAAAACTTGGCAAGTTATGACCAAAAAGGTAACGAGTTCTACTAAAAAGTGGCCGGAAAGAGGCAGTAGTAGAACTGCTTACCTTTTTGTTCATAACTTACCTACTTTTCTAGATATTGCCTTGATTTCTATTGCGTTTTATAGCTAATCGTACTGGCTTTAATACGAATTTTGTTTTTTGAAGATAGTGCAAAAAAAATATTTTTGGCAAAAAAAAACCATGGACTACCCCCTTTGCTTTTTTTGAAAAAATTATAAAAAAATTGTCTTGCACTATCCACCAGAAAAAAATTTCTAATTGAGGCTAATAGGGTTGGCTTTCCAACACAAGAGAAATCAAGTCAATATATTGAAAACTTGGCAAGTTATGACCAAAAAGGTAACGAGTTCTACTAAAAAGTGGCCGGAAAGAGGCAGTAGTAGAACTGCTTAGCTTTTTGTTCATAACTTACCTACTTTTCTAGATATTGCCTTGATTTCTATTGCGTTTTTTAGCTAATCGTACTGGCTTTAATACAAATTTTGTTTTTTGAAGATAGTGCAAAAAAAATATTTTTGGCAAAAAAAAACCATGGACTACCCCCTTTGCTTTTTTTGAAAAAATTATAAAAAAATTGTCTTGCACTATCCACCAGAAAAAAATTTCTAATTGAGGCTAATAGAGTTGGCTTTCCAACACAAGAGAAATCAAGTCAATATATTGAAAACTTGGCAAGTTATGACCAAAAAGGTAACGAGTTCTACTAAAAAGTGGCCGGAAAGAGGCAGTAGTAGAACTGCTTACCTTTTTGTTCATAACTTACCTACTTTTCTAGATATTGCCTTGATTTCTATTGCGTTTTATAGCTAATCGTACTGGCTTTAATACGAATTTTGTTTTTTGAAGATAGTGCAAAAAAAATATTTTTGGCAAAAAAAAACCATGGACTACCCCCTTTGCTTTTTTTGAAAAAATTATAAAAAAATTGTCTTGCACTATCGACCAGAAAAAAATTTCTAATTGAGGCTACTAGGGTTGGCTTTCCAACACAAGAGAAATCAAGTCAATATATTGAAAACTTGGCAAGTTATGACCAAAAAGGTAACGAGTTCTACTAAAAAGTGGCCGGAAAGAGGCAGTAGTAGAACTGCTTACCTTTTTGTTCATAACTTACCTACTTTTCTAGATATTGCCTTGATTTCTATTGAGTTTTATAGCTAATCGTACTGGCTTTAATACGAATTTTGTTTTTTTAAGATAGTGCAAAAAAAATATTTTTGGCAAAAAAAAACCATGGACTACCCCCTTTGCTTTTTTTTAAAAAATTATAAAAAAATTGTCTTGCACTATCCACCAGAAAAAAATTTCTAATTGAGGCTAATAGGGTTGGCTTTCCAACACAAGAGAAATCAAGTCAATATATTGAAAACTTGGCAAGTTATGACCAAAAAGGTAACGAGTTCTACTAAAAAGTGGCCGGAAAGAAGCAGTAGTAGAACTGCTTACCTTTTTGTTCATAACTTACCTACTTTTCTAGATATTGCCTTGATTTCTATTGCGTTTTTTAGCTAATCGTACTGGCTTTAATACAAATTTTGTTTTTTGAAGATAGTGCAAAAAAAATATTTTTGGCAAAAAAAAACCATGGACTACCCCCTTTGCTTTTTTTGAAAAAATTATAAAAAAATTGTCTTGCACTATCCACCAGAAAAAAATTTCTAATAGAGGCTAATAGAGTTGGCTTTCCAACACAAGAGAAATCAAGTCAATATATTGAAAACTTGGCAAGTTATGACCAAAAAGGTAACGAGTTCTACTAAAAAGTGGCCGGAAAGAGGCAGTAGTAGAACTGCTTACCTTTTTGTTCATAACTTACCTACTTTTCTAGATATTGCCTTGATTTCTATTGCGTTTTATAGCTAATCGTACTGGCTTTAATACGAATTTTGTTTTTTGAAGATAGTGCAAAAAAAATATTTTTGGCAAAAAAAAACCATGGACTACCCCCTTTGCTTTTTTTGAAAAAATTATAAAAAAATTGTCTTGCACTATCCACCAGAAAAAAATTTCTAATTGAGGCTAATAGGGTTGGCTTTCCAACACAAGAGAAATCAAGTCAATATATTGAAAACTTGGCAAGTTATGACCAAAAAGGTAACGAGTTCTACTAAAAAGTGGCCGGAAAGAGGCAGTAGTAGAACTGCTTACCTTTTTGTTCATAACTTACCTACTTTTCTAGATATTGCCTTGATTTCTATTGCGTTTTATAGCTAATCGTACTGGCTTTAATACGAATTTTGTTTTTTGAAGATAGTGCAAAAAAAATATTTTTGGCAAAAAAAAACCATGGACTACCCCCTTTGCTTTTTTTGAAAAAATTATAAAAAAATTGTCTTGCACTATCCACCAGAAAAAAATTTCTAATTGAGGCTAATAGAGTTGGCTTTCCAACACAAGAAAAATCAAGTCAATATATTGAAAACTTGGCAAGTTATGACCAAAAAGGTAACGAGTTCTACTAAAAAGTGGCCGGAAAGAGGCAGTAGTAGAACTGCTTACCTTTTTGTTCATAACTTACCTACTTTTCTAGATATTGCCTTGATTTCTATTGCGTTTTATAGCTAATCGTACTGGCTTTAATACGAATTTTGTTTTTTGAAGATAGTGCAAAAAAAATATTTTTGGCAAAAAAAACCATGGACTACCCCCTTTGCTTTTTTTGAAAAAATTATAAAAAAATTGTCTTGCACTATCCACCAGAAAAAAATTTCTAATTGAGGCTAATAGGGTTGGCTTTCCAACACAAGAGAAATCAAGTCAATATATTGAAAACTTGGCAAGTTATGACCAAAAAGGTAACGAGTTCTACTAAAAAGTGGCCGGAAAGAGGCAGTAGTAGAACTGCTTACCTTTTTGTTCATAACTTACCTACTTTTCTAGATATTGCCTTGATTTCTATTGCGTTTTATAGCTAATCGTACTGGCTTTAATACGAATTTTGTTTTTTGAAGATAGTGCAAAAAAAATATTTTTGGCAAAAAAAAAACCATGGACTACCCCCTTTGCTTTTTTTTAAAAAATTATAAAAAAATTGTCTTGCACTATCCACCAGAAAAAAATTTCTAATTGAGGCTAATAGGGTTGGCTTTCCAACACAAGAGAAATCAAGTCAATATATTGAAAACTTGGCAAGTTATGACCAAAAAGGTAACGAGTTCTACTAAAAAGTGGCCGGAAAGAGGCAGTAGTAGAACTGCTTAGCTTTTTGTTCATAACTTACCTACTTTTCTAGATATTGCCTTGATTTCTATTGCGTTTTTTAGCTAATCGTACTGGCTTTAATACAAATTTTGTTTTTTGAAGATAGTGCAAAAAAAATATTTTTGGCAAAAAAAAACCATGGACTACCCCCTTTGCTTTTTTTGAAAAAATTATAAAAAAATTGTCTTGCACTATCCACCAGAAAAAAATTTCTAATTGAGGCTAATAGAGTTGGCTTTCCAACACAAGAGAAATCAAGTCAATATATTGAAAACTTGGCAAGTTATGACCAAAAAGGTAACGAGTTCTACTAAAAAGTGGCCGGAAAGAGGCAGTAGTAGAACTGCTTACCTTTTTGTTCATAACTTACCTACTTTTCTAGATATTGCCTTGATTTCTATTGCGTTTTATAGCTAATCGTACTGGCTTTAATACGAATTTTGTTTTTTGAAGATAGTGCAAAAAAAATATTTTTGGCAAAAAAAAACCATGGACTACCCCCTTTGCTTTTTTTGAAAAAATTATAAAAAAATTGTCTTGCACTATCGACCAGAAAAAAATTTCTAATTGAGGCTACTAGGGTTGGCTTTCCAACACAAGAGAAATCAAGTCAATATATTGAAAACTTGGCAAGTTATGACCAAAAAGGTAACGAGTTCTACTAAAAAGTGGCCGGAAAGAGGCAGTAGTAGAACTGCTTACCTTTTTGTTCATAACTTACCTACTTTTCTAGATATTGCCTTGATTTCTATTGAGTTTTATAGCTAATCGTACTGGCTTTAATACGAATTTTGTTTTTTTAAGATAGTGCAAAAAAAATATTTTTGGCAAAAAAAAAACCATGGACTACCCCCTTTGCTTTTTTTTAAAAAATTATAAAAAAATTGTCTTGCACTATCCACCAGAAAAAAATTTCTAATTGAGGCTAATAGGGTTGGCTTTCCAACACAAGAGAAATCAAGTCAATATATTGAAAACTTGGCAAGTTATGACCAAAAAGGTAACGAGTTCTACTAAAAAGTGGCCGGAAAGAAGCAGTAGTAGAACTGCTTACCTTTTTGTTCATAACTTACCTACTTTTCTAGATATTGCCTTGATTTCTATTGCGTTTTATAGCTAATCGTACTGGCTTTAATACGAATTTTGTTTTTTGAAAAATAGTGCAAAAGAAATATTTTTGGCAAAAAAAAACCATGGACTACCCCCTTTGCTTTTTTTGAAAAAATTATAAAAAAATTGTCTTGCACAATCCACCAGAAAAAAATTTCTAATTGAGGCTAATAGGGTTGGCTTTCCAACACAAGAGAAATCAAGTCAATATATTGAAAACTTGGCAAGTTATGACCAAAAAGGTAACGAGTTCTACTAAAAAGTGTCCGGAAAGAGGCAGTAGTAGAACAGCTTACCTTTTTGTTCATAACTTACCTACTTTTCTAGATATTGCCTTGATTTCTATTGCGTTTTATAGCTAATCGTACTGGCTTTAATACGAATTTAGTTTTTTGAAGATAGTGCAAAAAAAATATTTTTGGCAAAAAAAAACCATGGACTACCCCCTTTGCTTTTTTTGAAAAAATTATAAAAAAATTGTCTTGCACTATCCACCAGAAAAAAATTTCTAATTGAGGCTAATAGGGTTGGCTTTCCAACACAAGAGAAATCAAGTCAATATATTGAAAACTTGGCAAGTTATGACCAAAAAGGTAACGAGTTCTACTAAAAAGTGGCCGGAAAGAGGCAGTAGTAGAACTGCTTACCTTTTTGTTCATAACTTACCTACTTTTCTAGATATTGCCTTGATTTCTATTGCGTTTTATAGTTAATCGTACTGGCTTTATTACGAATTTTGTTTTTTGAAGATAGTGCAAAAAAAATATTTTTGGCAAAAAAAAACCATGGACTACCCCCTTTGCTTTTTTTGAAAAAATGATAAAAAAATTGTCTTGCACTATCCACCAGAAAAAAATTTCTAATTGAGGCTAATAGGGTTGGCTTTCCAACACAAGAGAAATCAAGTCAATATATTGAAAACTTGGCAAGTTATGACCAAAAAGGTAACGAGTTCTACTAAAAAGTGGCCGGAAAGAGGCAGTAGTAGAACTGCTTACCTTTTTGTTCATAACTTACCTACTTTTCTAGATATTGCCTTGATTTCTATTGAGTTTTATAGCTAATCGTACTGGCTTTAATACGAATTTTGTTTTTTGAAGATAGTGCAAAAAAAAATATTTTTGGCAAAAAAAAACCATGGACTACCCCCTTTGCTTTTTTTGAAAAAATGATAAAAAAATTGTCTTGCACTATCCACCAGAAAAAAATTTCTAATTGAGGCTACTAGGGTTGGCTTTCCAACACAAGAGAAATCAAGTCAATATATTGAAAACTTGGCAAGTTATGACCAAAAAGGTAACGAGTTCTACTAAAAAGTGGCCGGAAAGAGGCAGTAGTAGAACTGCTTACCTTTTTGTTCATAACTTACCTACTTTTCTAGATATTGCCTTGATTTCTATTGAGTTTTATAGCTAATCGTACTGGCTTTAATACGAATTTTGTTTTTTTAAGATAGTGCAAAAAAAATATTTTTGGCAAAAAAAAAACCATGGACTACCCCCTTTGCTTTTTTTTAAAAAATTATAAAAAAATTGTCTTGCACTATCCACCAGAAAAAAATTTCTAATTGAGGCTAATAGGGTTGGCTTTCCAACACAAGAGAAATCAAGTCAATATATTGAAAACTTGGCAAGTTATGACCAAAAAGGTAACGAGTTCTACTAAAAAGTGGCCGGAAAGAAGCAGTAGTAGAACTGCTTACCTTTTTGTTCATAACTTACCTACTTTTCTAGATATTGCCTTGATTTCTATTGCGTTTTATAGCTAATCGTACTGGCTTTAATACGAATTTTGTTTTTTGAAAAATAGTGCAAAAGAAATATTTTTGGCAAAAAAAAACCATGGACTACCCCCTTTGCTTTTTTTGAAAAAATTATAAAAAAATTGTCTTGCACAATCCACCAGAAAAAAATTTCTAATTGAGGCTAATAGGGTTGGCTTTCCAACACAAGAGAAATCAAGTCAATATATTGAAAACTTGGCAAGTTATGACCAAAAAGGTAACGAGTTCTACTAAAAAGTGGCCGGAAAGAGGCAGTAGTAGAACAGCTTACCTTTTTGTTCATAACTTACCTACTTTTCTAGATATTGCCTTGATTTCTATTGCGTTTTATAGCTAATCGTACTGGCTTTAATACGAATTTAGTTTTTTGAAGATAGTGCAAAAAAAATATTTTTGGCAAAAAAAAACCATGGACTACCCCCTTTGCTTTTTTTGAAAAAATTATAAAAAAATTGTCTTGCACTATCCACCAGAAAAAAATTTCTAATTGAGGCTAATAGGGTTGTCTTTCCAACACAAGAGAAATCAAGTCAATATATTGAAAACTTGGCAAGTTATGACCAAAAAGGTAACGAGTTCTACTAAAAAGTGGCCGGAAAGAGGCAGTAGTAGAACTGCTTACCTTTTTGTTCATAACTTACCTACTTTTCTAGATATTGCCTTGATTTCTATTGCGTTTTATAGTTAATCGTACTGGCTTTATTACGAATTTTGTTTTTTGAAGATAGTGCAAAAAAAATATTTTTGGCAAAAAAAAACCATGGACTACCCCCTTTGCTTTTTTTGAAAAAATGATAAAAAAATTGTCTTGCACTATCCACCAGAAAAAAATTTCTAATTGAGGCTAATAGGGTTGGCTTTCCAACACAAGAGAAATCAAGTCAATATATTGAAAACTTGGCAAGTTATGACCAAAAAGGTAACGAGTTCTACTAAAAAGTGGCCGGAAAGAGGCAGTAGTAGAACTGCTTACCTTTTTGTTCATAACTTACCTACTTTTCTAGATATTGCCTTGATTTCTATTGAGTTTTATAGCTAATCGTACTGGCTTTAATACGAATTTTGTTTTTTGAAGATAGTGCAAAAAAAAATATTTTTGGCAAAAAAAAACCATGGACTACCCCCTTTGCTTTTTTTGAAAAAATGATAAAAAAATTGTCTTGCACTATCCACCAGAAAAAAATTTCTAATTGAGGCTAATAGGGTTGGCTTTCCAACACAAGAGAAATCAAGTCAATATATTGAAAACTTGGCAAGTTATGACCAAAAAGGTAACGAGTTCTACTAAAAAGTGGCCGGAAAGAGGCAGTAGTAGAACAGCTTACCTTTTTGTTCATAACTTACCTACTTTTCTAGATATTGCCTTGATTTCTATTGCGTTTTATAGCTAATCGTACTGGCTTTAATACGAATTTTGTTTTTTGAAGATAGTGCAAAAAAAATATTTTTGGTAAAAAAAAACCATGGACTACCCCCTTTGCTTTTTTTGAAAAAATTATAAAAAAATTGTCTTGCACTATCCACCAGAAAAAAATTTCTAATTGAGGCTAATAGGGTTGGCTTTCCAACACAAGAGAAGTCAAGTCAATATATTGAAAACTTGGCAAGTTATGACCAAAAAGGTAACGAGTTCTACTAAAAAGTGGCCGGAAAGAGGCAGTAGTAGAACTGCTTACCTTTTTGTTCATAACTTACCTACTTTTCTAGATATTGCCTTGATTTCTATTGCGTTTTATAGTTAATCGTACTGGCTTTATTACGAATTTTGTTTTTTGAAGATAGTGCAAAAAAAATATTTTTGGCAAAAAAAAACCATGGACTACCCCCTTTGCTTTTTTTGAAAAAATGATAAAAAAAATTGTCTTGCACTATCCACCAGAAAAAAATTTCTAATTGAGGCTAATAGGGTTGGCTTTCCAACACAAGAGAAATCAAGTCAATATATTGAAAACTTGGCAAGTTATGACCAAAAAGGTAACGAGTTCTACTAAAAAGTGGCCGGAAAGAGGCAGTAGTAGAACAGCTTACCTTTTTGTTCATAACTTACCTACTTTTCTAGATATTGCCTTGATTTCTATTACGTTTTATAGCTAATCGTACTGGCTTTAATACGAATTTTGTTTTTTGAAGATAGTGCAAAAAAAATATTTTTGGCAAAAAAAAACCATGGACTACCCCCTTTGCTTTTTTTGAAAAAATTATAAAAAAATTGTCTTGCACTATCCACCAGAAAAAAATTTCTAATTGAGGCTAATAGGGTTGGCTTTCCAACACAAGAGAAATCAAGTCAATATATTGAAAACTTGGCAAGTTATGACCAAAAAGGTAACGAGTTCTACTAAAAAGTGGCCGGAAAGAGGCAGTAGTAGAACTGCTTACCTTTTTGTTCATAACTTACCTACTTTTCTAGATATTGCCTTGATTTCTATTGCGTTTTATAGTTAATCGTACTGGCTTTATTACGAATTTTGTTTTTTGAAGATAGTGCAAAAAAAATATTTTTGGCAAAAAAAACCATGGACTACCCCCTTTGCTTTTTTTGAAAAAATGATAAAAAAATTGTCTTGCACTATCCACCAGAAAAAAATTTCTAATTGAGGCTAATAGGGTTGGCTTTCCAACACAAGAGAAATCAAGTCAATATATTGAAAACTTGGCAAGTTATGACCAAAAAGGTAACGAGTTCTACTAAAAAGTGGCCGGAAAGAGGCAGTAGTAGAACAGCTTACCTTTTTGTTCATAACTTACCTACTTTTCTAGATATTGCCTTGATTTCTATTGCGTTTTATAGCTAATCGTACTGGCTTTAATACGAATTTTGTTTTTTGAAGATAGTGCAAAAAAAATATTTTTGGCAAAAAAAAACCATGGACTACCCCCTTTGCTTTTTTTGAAAAAATTATAAAAAAATTGTCTTGCACTATCCACCAGAAAAAAATTTCTAATTGAGGCTAATAGGGTTGGCTTTCCAACACAAGAGAAATCAAGTCAATATATTGAAAACTTGGCAAGTTATGACCAAAAAGGTAACGAGTTCTACTAAAAAGTGGCCGGAAAGAGGCAGTAGTAGAACAGCTTACCTTTTTGTTCATAACTTACCTACTTTTCTAGATATTGCCTTGATTTCTATTGCGTTTTATAGCTAATCGTACTGGCTTTAATACGAATTTTGTTTTTTGAAGATAGTGCAAAAAAAATATTTTTGGCAAAAAAAAACCATGGACTACCCCCTTTGCTTTTTTTGAAAAAATGATAAAAAAATTGTCTTGCACTATCCACCAGAAAAAAATTTCTAATTGAGGCTAATAGGGTTGGCTTTCCAACACAAGAGAAATCAAGTCAATATATTGAAAACTTGGCAAGTTATGACCAAAAGGTAACGAGTTCTACTAAAAAGTGGCCGGAAAGAGGCAGTAGTAGAACAGCTTACCTTTTTGTTCATAACTTACCTACTTTTCTAGATATTGCCTTGATTTCTATTGCGTTTTATAGCTAATCGTACTGGCTTTAATACGAATTTTGTTTTTTGAAGATAGTGCAAAAAAAATATTTTTGGCAAAAAAAAACCATGGACTACCCCCTTTGCTTTTTTTGAAAAAATGATAAAAAAATTGTCTTGCACTATCCACCAGAAAAAAATTTCTAATTGAGGCTAATAGGGTTGGCTTTCCAACACAAGAGAAATCAAGTCAATATATTGAAAACTTGGCAAGTTATGACCAAAAAGGTAACGAGTTCTACTAAAAAGTGGCCGGAAAGAGGCAGTAGTAGAACAGCTTACCTTTTTGTTCATAACTTACCTACTTTTCTAGATATTGCCTTGATTTCTATTGCGTTTTATAGCTAATCGTACTGGCTTTAATACGAATTTTGTTTTTTGAAGATAGTGCAAAAAAAATATTTTTGGCAAAAAAAAACCATGGACTACCCCCTTTGCTTTTTTTGAAAAAATTATAAAAAAATTGTCTTGCACTATCCACCAGAAAAAAATTTCTAATTGAGGCTAATAGGGTTGGCTTTCCAACACAAGAGAAATCAAGTCAATATATTGAAAACTTGGCAAGTTATGACCAAAAAGGTAACGAGTTCTACTAAAAAGTGGCCGGAAAGAGGCAGTAGTAGAACTGCTTACCTTTTTGTTCATAACTTACCTACTTTTCTAGATATTGCCTTGATTTCTATTGCGTTTTATAGCTAATCGTACTGGCTTTAATACGAATTTTGTTTTTTGAAGATAGTGCAAAAAAAATATTTTTGGCAAAAAAAAACCATGGACTACCCCCTTTGCTTTTTTTGAAAAAATTATAAAAAAATTGTCTTGCACTATCCACCAGAAAAAAATTTCTAATTGAGGCTAATAGGGTTGGCTTTCCAACACAAGAGAAATCAAGTCAATATATTGAAAACTTGGCAAGTTATGACCAAAAAGGTAACGAGTTCTACTAAAAAGTGGCCGGAAAGAGGCAGTAGTAGAACAGCTTACCTTTTTGTTCATAACTTACCTACTTTTCTAGATATTGCCTTGATTTCTATTGCGTTTTATAGCTAATCGTACTGGCTTTAATACGAATTTTGTTTTTTGAAGATAGTGCAAAAAAAATATTTTTGGCAAAAAAAAACCATGGACTACCCCCTTTGCTTTTTTTGAAAAAATTATAAAAAAATTGTCTTGCACTATCCACCAGAAAAAAATTTCTAATTGAGGCTAATAGGGTTGGCTTTCCAACACAAGAGAAATCAAGTCAATATATTGAAAACTTGGCAAGTTATGACCAAAAAGGTAACGAGTTCTACTAAAAAGTGGCCGGAAAGAGGCAGTAGTAGAACTGCTTACCTTTTTGTTCATAACTTACCTACTTTTCTAGATATTGCCTTGATTTCTATTGCGTTTTATAGCTAATCGTACTGGCTTTAATACGAATTTTGTTTTTTGAAGATAGTGCAAAAAAAATATTTTTGGCAAAAAAAAACCATGGACTACCCCCTTTGCTTTTTTTGAAAAAATTATAAAAAAATTGTCTTGCACTATCCACCAGAAAAAAATTTCTAATTGAGGCTAATAGGGTTGGCTTTCCAACACAAGAGAAATCAAGTCAATATATTGAAAACTTGGCAAGTTATGACCAAAAAGGTAACGAGTTCTACTAAAAAGTGGCCGGAAAGAGGCAGTAGTAGAACTGCTTACCTTTTTGTTCATAACTTACCTACTTTTCTAGATATTGCCTTGATTTCTATTGCGTTTTATAGCTAATCGTACTGGCTTTAATACGAATTTTGTTTTTTGAAGATAGTGCAAAAAAAATATTTTTGGCAAAAAAAAACCATGGACTACCCCCTTTGCTTTTTTTGAAAAAATTATAAAAAAATTGTCTTGCACTATCCACCAGAAAAAAATTTCTAATTGAGGCTAATAGAGTTGGCTTTCCAACACAAGAAAAATCAAGTCAATATATTGAAAACTTGGCAAGTTATGACCAAAAAGGTAACGAGTTCTACTAAAAAGTGGCCGGAAAGAGGCAGTAGTAGAACTGCTTACCTTTTTGTTCATAACTTACCTACTTTTCTAGATATTGCCTTGATTTCTATTGCGTTTTATAGTTAATCGTACTGGCTTTATTACGAATTTTGTTTTTTGAAGATAGTGCAAAAAAAATATTTTTGGCAAAAAAAAACCATGGACTACCCCCTTTGCTTTTTTTGAAAAAATGATAAAAAAATTGTCTTGCACTATCCACCAGAAAAAAATTTCTAATTGAGGCTAATAGGGTTGGCTTTCCAACACAAGAGAAATCAAGTCAATATATTGAAAACTTGGCAAGTTATGACCAAAAAGGTAACGAGTTCTACTAAAAAGTGGCCGGAAAGAGGCAGTAGTAGAACTGCTTACCTTTTTGTTCATAACTTACCTACTTTTCTAGATATTGCCTTGATTTCTATTGCGTTTTATAGCTAATCGTACTGGCTTTAATACGAATTTTGTTTTTTGAAGATAGTGCAAAAAAAATATTTTTGGCAAAACAAAACCATGGACTACCCCCTTTGCTTTTTTTGAAAAAATTATAAAAAAATTGTCTTGCACTATCCACCAGAAAAAAATTTCTAATTGAGGCTAATAGGGTTGGCTTTCCAACACAAGAGAAATCAAGTCAATATATTGAAAACTTGGCAAGTTATGACCAAAAAGGTAACGAGTTCTACTAAAAAGTGGCCGGAAAGAGGCAGTAGTAGAACAGCTTACCTTTTTGTTCATAACTTACCTACTTTTCTAGATATTGCCTTGATTTCTATTGCGTTTTATAGCTAATCGTACTGGCTTTAATACGAATTTTGTTTTTTGAAGATAGTGCAAAAAAAATATTTTTGGCAAAAAAAAACCATGGACTACCCCCTTTGCTTTTTTTGAAAAAATTATAAAAAAATTGTCTTGCACTATCCACCAGAAAAAAATTTCTAATTGAGGCTAATAGGGTTGGCTTTCCAACACAAGAGAAATCAAGTCAATATATTGAAAACTTGGCAAGTTATGACCAAAAAGGTAACGAGTTCTACTAAAAAGTGGCCGGAAAGAGGCAGTAGTAGAACTGCTTACCTTTTTGTTCATAACTTACCTACTTTTCCAGATATTGCCTTGATTTCTATTGCGTTTTATAGCTAATCGTACTGGCTTTAATACGAATTTTGTTTTTTGAAGATAGTGCAAAAAAAATATTTTTGGCAAAAAAAAACCATGGACTACCCCCTTTGCTTTTTTTGAAAAAATTATAAAAAAATTGTCTTGCACTATCCACCAGAAAAAAATTTCTAATTGAGGCTAATAGAGTTGGCTTTCCAACACAAGAAAAATCAAGTCAATATATTGAAAACTTGGCAAGTTATGGCCAAAAAGGTAACGAGTTCTACTAAAAAGTGGCCGGAAAGAGGCAGTAGTAGAACTGCTTACCTTTTTGTTCATAACTTACCTACTTTTCTAGATATTGCCTTGATTTCTATTGCGTTTTATAGTTAATCGTACTGGCTTTATTACGAATTTTGTTTTTTGAAGATAGTGCAAAAAAAATATTTTTGGCAAAAAAAAACCATGGACTACCCCCTTTGCTTTTTTTGAAAAAATTATAAAAAAATTGTCTTGCACTATCCACCAGAAAAAAATTTCTAATTGAGGCTAATAGAGTTGGCTTTCCAATACAAGAAAAATCAAGTCAATATATTGAAAACTTGGCAAGTTATGACCAAAAAGGTAACGAGTTCTACTAAAAAGTGGCCGGAAAGAGGCAGTAGTAGAACTGCTTACCTTTTTGATCATAACTTACCTTTTTTTCTAGATATCGCCTTGATTTCTATTGCGTTTTATAGCTAATCGTACTGGCTTTAATATTAATTTTGTTTTTTGAAGATAGTGCAAAAAAAGTATTTTTGGCAAAAAAAAACCATGGACTACCCCCTTTGCTTTTTTTGAAAAAATGATAAAAAAATTGTCTTGCACTATCCACCAGAAAAAAATTTCTAATTGAGGCTAATAGGGTTGGCTTTCCAATACAAGAAAAATCAAGTCAATATATTGAAAACTTGGCAAGTTATGACCAAAAAGGTAACGAGTTCTACTAAAAAGTGGCCGGAAAGAGGCAGTAGTAGAACTGCTTACCTTTTTGATCATAACTTACCTTTTTTTCTAGATATCGCCTTGATTTCTATTGCGTTTTATAGCTAATCGTACTGGCTTTAATATTAATTTTGTTTTTTGAAGATAGTGCAAAAAAAATATTTTTGGCAAAAAAAAACCATGGACTACCCCCTTTGCTTTTTTTTAAAAAATTATAAAAAAATTGTCTTGCACTATCCACCAGAAAAAAATTTCTAATTGAGGCTAATAGAGTTGGCTTTCCAATACAAGAAAAATCAAGTCAATATATTGAAAACTTGGCAAGTTATGACCAAAAAGGTAACGACTTCTACTAAAAAGTGGCCGGAAAGAGGCAGTAGTAGAACTGCTTACCTTTTTGATCATAACTTACCTTTTTTTCTAGATATCGCCTTGATTTCTATTGCGTTTTATAGCTAATCGTACTGGCTTTAATATTAATTTTGTTTTTTGAAGATAGTGCAAAAAAAATATTTGTGGCAAAAAAAAACCATGGACTACCCCCTTTGCTTTTTTTGAAAAAATGATAAAAAAATTGTCTTGCACTATCCACCAGAAAAAAATTTTTAATTGAGGCTAATAGGGTTGGCTTTCCAACACAAGAAAAATCAAGTCAATATATTGAAAACTTGGCAAGTTATGACCAAAAAGGTAACGAGTTCTACTAAAAAGTGGCAGGAAAGAGGCAGTAGTAGAACTGCTTACCTTTTTGTTCATAACTTACCTACTTTTCTAGATATTGCCTTGATTTCTATTGCGTTTTATAGCTAATCGTACTGGCTTTAATATTATTTTGTTTTTTGAAGATAGTGCAAAAAAAATATTTTTGGCAAAAAAAAACCATGGACTACCCCCTTTGCTTTTTTTGAAAAAATTATAAAAAAATTGTCTTGCACTATCCACCAGAAAAAAATTTCTAATTGAGGCTAATAGGGTTAGCTTTCCAACACAAGAGAAATCAAGTCAATATATTGAAAACTTGGCAAGTTATGACCAAAAAGGTAACGAGTTCTACTAAAAAGTGGCCGGAAAGAGGCAGTAGTAGAACTGCTTACCTTTTTGTTCATAACTTACCTACTTTTCTAGATATTGCCTTGATTTCTATTGCGTTTTATAGCTAATCGTACTGGCTTTAATACGAATTTTGTTTTTTGAAGATAGTGCAAAAAAAATATTTTTGGCAAAAAAAAACCATGGACTACCCCCTTTGCTTTTTTGAAAAAATTATAAAAAAATTGTCTTGCACAATCCACCAGAAAAAAATTTCTAATTGAGGCTAATAGAGTTGGCTTTCCAATACAAGAAAAATCAAGTCAATATTTTGAAAACTTGGCAAGTTATGACCAAAAAGGTAACGTGTTCTACTAAAAAGTGGCCGGAAAGAGGCAATAGTAGAACTGCTTACCTTTTTGTTCATAACTTACCTACTTTTCTAGATATTGCCTTGATTTCTATTGCGGTTTATAGCTAATCGTACTGGCTTTAATACGAATTTTGTTTTTTGAAGATAGTGCAAAAAAAATATTTTTGGCAAAAAAAAACCATGGACTACCCCCTTTGCTTTTTTGAAAAAATTATAAAAAAATTGTCTTGCACTATCCAACAGAAAAAAATTTCTAATTGAGGCTAATAGGGTTGGCTTTCCAACACAAGAGAAATCAAGTCAATATATTGAAAACTTGGCAAGTTATGACCAAAAAGGTAACGAGTTCTACTAAAAAGTGGCAGGAAAGAGGCAGTAGTATAACTGCTTACCTTTTTGTTCATAACTTACCTACTTTTCTAGATATTGCCTTGATTTCTATTGCGTTTTGTAGCTAATCGTACTGGCTTTAATACGAATTTTGTTTTTTGAAGATAGTGCAAAAAAAATATTTTTGGCAAAAAAAAACCATGGACTACCCCCTTTGCTTTTTTTGAAAAAATGATAAAAAAATTGTCTTGCACTATCCACCAGAAAAAAATTTCTAATTGAGGCTAATAGGGTTGGCTTTCCAACACAAGAGAAATCAAGTCAATATATTGAAAACTTGCCAAGTTATGACCAAAAAGGTAACGAGTTCTACTAAAAAGTGGCCGGAAAGAGGCAGTAGTAGAACTGCTTACCTTTTTGTTCATAACTTACCTACTTTTCTAGATATTGCCTTGATTTCTATTGCGTTTTGTAGCTAATCGTACTGGCTTTAATACGAATTTTGTTTTTTGAAGATAGTGCAAAAAAAATATTTTTGGCAAAAAAAAACCATGGACTACCCCCTTTGCTTTTTTTGAAAAAATGATAAAAAAATTGTCTTGCACTATCCACCAGAAAAAAATTTTTAATTGAGGCTAATAGGGTTGGCTTTCCAACACAAGAGAAATCAAGTCAATATATTGAAAACTTGCCAAGTTATGACCAAAAAGGTAACGAGTTCTACTAAAAAGTGGCCGGAAAGAGGCAGTAGTAGAACTGCTTACCTTTTTGTTCATAACTTACCTACTTTTCTAGATATTGCCTTGATTTCTATTGCGTTTTGTAGCTAATCGTACTGGCTTTAATACGAATTTTGTTTTTTGAAGATAGTGCAAAAAAAATATTTTTGGCAAAAAAAAACCATGGACTACCCCCTTTGCTTTTTTTGAAAAAATGATAAAAAAATTGTCTTGCACTATCCACCAGAAAAAAATTTCTAATTGAGGCTAATAGGGTTGGCTTTCCAACACAAGAGAAATCAAGTCAATATATTGAAAACTTGCCAAGTTATGACCAAAAAGGTAACGAGTTCTACTAAAAAGTGGCCGGAAAGAGGCAGTAGTAGAACTGCTTACCTTTTTGTTCATAACTTACCTACTTTTCTAGATATTGCCTTGATTTCTATTGCGTTTTGTAGCTAATCGTACTGGCTTTAATACGAATTTTGTTTTTTGAAGATAGTGCAAAAAAATATTTTTGGCAAAAAAAAACCATGGACTACCCCCTTTGCTTTTTTTGAAAAAATGATAAAAAAATTGTCTTGCACTATCCACCAGAAAAAAATTTCTAATTGAGGCTAATAGGGTTGGCTTTCCAACACAAGAGAAATCAAGTCAATATATTGAAAACTTGCCAAGTTATGACCAAAAAGGTAACGAGTTCTACTAAAAAGTGGCCGGAAAGAGGCAGTAGTAGAACTGCTTACCTTTTTGTTCATAACTTACCTACTTTTCTAGATATTGCCTTGATTTCTATTGCGTTTTGTAGCTAATCGTACTGGCTTTAATACGAATTTTGTTTTTTGAAGATAGTGCAAAAAAAAATATTTTTGGCAAAAAAAAACCATGGACTACCCCCTTTGCTTTTTTTGAAAAAATGATAAAAAAATTGTCTTGCACTATCCACCAGAAAAAAATTTCTAATTGAGGCTAATAGGGTTGGCTTTCCAACACAAGAGAAATCAAGTCAATATATTGAAAACTTGCCAAGTTATGACCAAAAAGGTAACGAGTTCTACTAAAAAGTGGCCGGAAAGAGGCAGTAGTAGAACTGCTTACCTTTTTGTTCATAACTTACCTACTTTTCTAGATATTGCCTTGATTTCTATTGCGTTTTGTAGCTAATCGTACTGGCTTTAATACGAATTTTGTTTTTTGAAGATAGTGCAAAAAACAATATTTTTGGCAAAAAAAAACCATGGACTACCCCCTTTGCTTTTTTTGAAAAAATGATAAAAAAATTGTCTTGCACTATCCACCAGAAAAAAATTTCTAATTGAGGCTAATAGGGTTGGCTTTCCAACACAAGAGAAATCAAGTCAATATATTGAAAACTTGCCAAGTTATGACCAAAAAGGTAACGAGTTCTACTAAAAAGTGGCCGGAAAGAGGCAGTAGTAGAACTGCTTACCTTTTTGTTCATAACTTACCTACTTTTCTAGATATTGCCTTGATTTCTATTGCGTTTTGTAGCTAATCGTACTGGCTTTAATACGAATTTTGTTTTTTGAAGATAGTGCAAAAAAAAATATTTTTGCCAAAAAAAAAACCATGGACTACCCCCTTTGCTTTTTTTGAAAAAATGATAAAAAAATTGTCTTGCACTATCCACCAGAAAAAAATTTCTAATTGAGGCTAATAGGGTTGGCTTTCCAACACAAGAGAAATCAAGTCAATATATTGAAAACTTGCCAAGTTATGACCAAAAAGGTAACGAGTTCTACTAAAAAGTGGCCGGAAAGAGGCAGTAGTAGAACTGCTTACCTTTTTGTTCATAACTTACCTACTTTTCTAGATATTGCCTTGATTTCTATTGCGTTTTGTAGCTAATCGTACTGGCTTTAATACGAATTTTGTTTTTTGAAGATAGTGCAAGAAAAAATATTTTTGGCAAAAAAAAACCATGGACTACCCCCTTTGCTTTTTTTGAAAAAATGATAAAAAAATTGTCTTGCACTATCCACCAGAAAAAAATTTCTAATTGAGGCTAATAGGGTTGGCTTTCCAACACAAGAGAAATCAAGTCAATATATTGAAAACTTGCCAAGTTATGACCAAAAAGGTAACGAGTTCTACTAAAAAGTGGCCGGAAAGAGGCAGTAGTAGAACTGCTTACCTTTTTGTTCATAACTTACCTACTTTTCTAGATATTGCCTTGATTTCTATTGCGTTTTGTAGCTAATCGTACTGGCTTTAATACGAATTTTGTTTTTTGAAGATAGTGCAAAAAAAAATATTTTTGGCAAAAAAAAACCATGGACTACCCCCTTTGCTTTTTTTGAAAAAATGATAAAAAAATTGTCTTGCACTATCCACCAGAAAAAAATTTCTAATTGAGGCTAATAGGGTTGGCTTTCCAACACAAGAGAAATCAAGTCAATATATTGAAAACTTGCCAAGTTATGACCAAAAAGGTAACGAGTTCTACTAAAAAGTGGCCGGAAAGAGGCAGTAGTAGAACTGCTTACCTTTTTGTTCATAACTTACCTACTTTTCTAGATATTGCCTTGATTTCTATTGCGTTTTGTAGCTAATCGTACTGGCTTTAATACGAATTTTGTTTTTTGAAGATAGTGCAAAAAAAATATTTTTGGCAAAAAAAAACCATGGACTACCCCCTTTGCTTTTTTTGAAAAAATGATAAAAAAATTGTCTTGCACTATCCACCAGAAAAAAATTTTTAATTGAGGCTAATAGGGTTGGCTTTCCAACACAAGAGAAATCAAGTCAATATATTGAAAACTTGCCAAGTTATGACCAAAAAGGTAACGAGTTCTACTAAAAAGTGGCCGGAAAGAGGCAGTAGTAGAACTGCTTACCTTTTTGTTCATAACTTACCTACTTTTCTAGATATTGCCTTGATTTCTATTGCGTTTTGTAGCTAATCGTACTGGCTTTAATACGAATTTTGTTTTTTGAAGATAGTGCAAAAAAAATATTTTTGGCAAAAAAAAACCATGGACTACCCCCTTTGCTTTTTTTGAAAAAATGATAAAAAAATTGTCTTGCACTATCCACCAGAAAAAAATTTCTAATTGAGGCTAATAGGGTTGGCTTTCCAACACAAGAGAAATCAAGTCAATATATTGAAAACTTGCCAAGTTATGACCAAAAAGGTAACGAGTTCTACTAAAAAGTGGCCGGAAAGAGGCAGTAGTAGAACTGCTTACCTTTTTGTTCATAACTTACCTACTTTTCTAGATATTGCCTTGATTTCTATTGCGTTTTGTAGCTAATCGTACTGGCTTTAATACGAATTTTGTTTTTTGAAGATAGTGCAAAAAAATATTTTTGGCAAAAAAAAACCATGGACTACCCCCTTTGCTTTTTTTGAAAAAATGATAAAAAAATTGTCTTGCACTATCCACCAGAAAAAAATTTCTAATTGAGGCTAATAGGGTTGGCTTTCCAACACAAGAGAAATCAAGTCAATATATTGAAAACTTGCCAAGTTATGACCAAAAAGGTAACGAGTTCTACTAAAAAGTGGCCGGAAAGAGGCAGTAGTAGAACTGCTTACCTTTTTGTTCATAACTTACCTACTTTTCTAGATATTGCCTTGATTTCTATTGCGTTTTGTAGCTAATCGTACTGGCTTTAATACGAATTTTGTTTTTTGAAGATAGTGCAAAAAAAAATATTTTTGGCAAAAAAAAACCATGGACTACCCCCTTTGCTTTTTTTGAAAAAATGATAAAAAAATTGTCTTGCACTATCCACCAGAAAAAAATTTCTAATTGAGGCTAATAGGGTTGGCTTTCCAACACAAGAGAAATCAAGTCAATATATTGAAAACTTGCCAAGTTATGACCAAAAAGGTAACGAGTTCTACTAAAAAGTGGCCGGAAAGAGGCAGTAGTAGAACTGCTTACCTTTTTGTTCATAACTTACCTACTTTTCTAGATATTGCCTTGATTTCTATTGCGTTTTGTAGCTAATCGTACTGGCTTTAATACGAATTTTGTTTTTTGAAGATAGTGCAAAAAAAATATTTTTGGCAAAAAAAAACCATGGACTACCCCCTTTGCTTTTTTTGAAAAAATGATAAAAAAATTGTCTTGCACTATCCACCAGAAAAAAATTTTTAATTGAGGCTAATAGGGTTGGCTTTCCAACACAAGAGAAATCAAGTCAATATATTGAAAACTTGCCAAGTTATGACCAAAAAGGTAACGAGTTCTACTAAAAAGTGGCCGGAAAGAGGCAGTAGTAGAACTGCTTACCTTTTTGTTCATAACTTACCTACTTTTCTAGATATTGCCTTGATTTCTATTGCGTTTTGTAGCTAATCGTACTGGCTTTAATACGAATTTTGTTTTTTGAAGATAGTGCAAAAAAAATATTTTTGGCAAAAAAAAACCATGGACTACCCCCTTTGCTTTTTTTGAAAAAATGATAAAAAAATTGTCTTGCACTATCCACCAGAAAAAAATTTCTAATTGAGGCTAATAGGGTTGGCTTTCCAACACAAGAGAAATCAAGTCAATATATTGAAAACTTGCCAAGTTATGACCAAAAAGGTAACGAGTTCTACTAAAAAGTGGCCGGAAAGAGGCAGTAGTAGAACTGCTTACCTTTTTGTTCATAACTTACCTACTTTTCTAGATATTGCCTTGATTTCTATTGCGTTTTGTAGCTAATCGTACTGGCTTTAATACGAATTTTGTTTTTTGAAGATAGTGCAAAAAAATATTTTTGGCAAAAAAAAACCATGGACTACCCCCTTTGCTTTTTTTGAAAAAATGATAAAAAAATTGTCTTGCACTATCCACCAGAAAAAAATTTCTAATTGAGGCTAATAGGGTTGGCTTTCCAACACAAGAGAAATCAAGTCAATATATTGAAAACTTGCCAAGTTATGACCAAAAAGGTAACGAGTTCTACTAAAAAGTGGCCGGAAAGAGGCAGTAGTAGAACTGCTTACCTTTTTGTTCATAACTTACCTACTTTTCTAGATATTGCCTTGATTTCTATTGCGTTTTGTAGCTAATCGTACTGGCTTTAATACGAATTTTGTTTTTTGAAGATAGTGCAAAAAAAAATATTTTTGGCAAAAAAAAACCATGGACTACCCCCTTTGCTTTTTTTGAAAAAATGATAAAAAAATTGTCTTGCACTATCCACCAGAAAAAAATTTCTAATTGAGGCTAATAGGGTTGGCTTTCCAACACAAGAGAAATCAAGTCAATATATTGAAAACTTGCCAAGTTATGACCAAAAAGGTAACGAGTTCTACTAAAAAGTGGCCGGAAAGAGGCAGTAGTAGAACTGCTTACCTTTTTGTTCATAACTTACCTACTTTTCTAGATATTGCCTTGATTTCTATTGCGTTTTGTAGCTAATCGTACTGGCTTTAATACGAATTTTGTTTTTTGAAGATAGTGCAAAAAAAAATATTTTTGGCAAAAAAAAACCATGGACTACCCCCTTTGCTTTTTTTGAAAAAATGATAAAAAAATTGTCTTGCACTATCCACCAGAAAAAAATTTCTAATTGAGGCTAATAGGGTTGGCTTTCCAACACAAGAGAAATCAAGTCAATATATTGAAAACTTGCCAAGTTATGACCAAAAAGGTAACGAGTTCTACTAAAAAGTGGCCGGAAAGAGGCAGTAGTAGAACTGCTTACCTTTTTGTTCATAACTTACCTACTTTTCTAGATATTGCCTTGATTTCTATTGCGTTTTGTAGCTAATCGTACTGGCTTTAATACGAATTTTGTTTTTTGAAGATAGTGCAAAAAAAAATATTTTTGCCAAAAAAAAAACCATGGACTACCCCCTTTGCTTTTTTTGAAAAAATGATAAAAAAATTGTCTTGCACTATCCACCAGAAAAAAATTTCTAATTGAGGCTAATAGGGTTGGCTTTCCAACACAAGAGAAATCAAGTCAATATATTGAAAACTTGCCAAGTTATGACCAAAAAGGTAACGAGTTCTACTAAAAAGTGGCCGGAAAGAGGCAGTAGTAGAACTGCTTACCTTTTTGTTCATAACTTACCTACTTTTCTAGATATTGCCTTGATTTCTATTGCGTTTTGTAGCTAATCGTACTGGCTTTAATACGAATTTTGTTTTTTGAAGATAGTGCAAGAAAAAATATTTTTGGCAAAAAAAAACCATGGACTACCCCCTTTGCTTTTTTTGAAAAAATGATAAAAAAATTGTCTTGCACTATCCACCAGAAAAAAATTTCTAATTGAGGCTAATAGGGTTGGCTTTCCAACACAAGAGAAATCAAGTCAATATATTGAAAACTTGCCAAGTTATGACCAAAAAGGTAACGAGTTCTACTAAAAAGTGGCCGGAAAGAGGCAGTAGTAGAACTGCTTACCTTTTTGTTCATAACTTACCTACTTTTCTAGATATTGCCTTGATTTCTATTGCGTTTTGTAGCTAATCGTACTGGCTTTAATACGAATTTTGTTTTTTGAAGATAGTGCAAAAAAAAATATTTTTGGCAAAAAAAAACCATGGACTACCCCCTTTGCTTTTTTTGAAAAAATGATAAAAAAATTGTCTTGCACTATCCACCAGAAAAAAATTTCTAATTGAGACTAATAGGGTTGGCTTTCCAACACAAGAGAAATCAAGTCAATATATTGAAAACTTGCCAAGTTATGACCAAAAAGGTAACGAGTTCTACTAAAAAGTGGCCGGAAAGAGGCAGTAGTAGAACTGCTTACCTTTTTGTTCATAACTTACCTACTTTTCTAGATATTGCCTTGATTTCTATTGCGTTTTGTAGCTAATCGTACTGGCTTTAATACGAATTTTGTTTTTTGAAGATAGTGCAAAAAAAATATTTTTGGCAAAAAAAAACCATGGACTACCCCCTTTGCTTTTTTTGAAAAAATGATAAAAAAATTGTCTTGCACTATCCACCAGAAAAAAATTTCTAATTGAGGCTAATAGGGTTGGCTTTCCAACACAAGAGAAATCAAGTCAATATATTGAAAACTTGCCAAGTTATGACCAAAAAGGTAACGAGTTCTACTAAAAAGTGGCCGGAAAGAGGCAGTAGTAGAACTGCTTACCTTTTTGTTCATAACTTACCTACTTTTCTAGATATTGCCTTGATTTCTATTGCGTTTTGTAGCTAATCGTACTGGCTTTAATACGAATTTTGTTTTTTGAAGATAGTGCAAAAAAAAATATTTTTGGCAAAAAAAAACCATGGACTACCCCCTTTGCTTTTTTTGAAAAAATGATAAAAAAATTGTCTTGCACTATCCACCAGAAAAAAATTTCTAATTGAGGCTAATAGGGTTGGCTTTCCAACACAAGAGAAATCAAGTCAATATATTGAAAACTTGCCAAGTTATGACCAAAAAGGTAACGAGTTCTACTAAAAAGTGGCCGGAAAGAGGCAGTAGTAGAACTGCTTACCTTTTTGTTCATAACTTACCTACTTTTCTAGATATTGCCTTGATTTCTATTGCGTTTTATAGCTAATCGTATTGGCTTTAATACGAATTTTGTTTTTTGAAGATAGTGCAAAAAAAATATTTTTGGCAAAAAAAAACCATGGACTACCCCCTTTGCTTTTTTTGAAAAAATGATAAAAAAATTGTCTTGCACTATCCACCAGAAAAAAATTTCTAATTGAGGCTAATAGGGTTGGCTTTCCAACACAAGCAAAATCAAGTCAATATATTGAAAACTTGGCAAGTTATGACCAAAAAGGTAACGAGTTCTACTAAAAAGTGGCCGGAAAGAGGCAGTAGTAGAACTGCTTACCTTTTTGTTCATAACTTACCTACTTTTCTAGATATTGCATTGATTTCTATTGCGTTTTATAGCTAATCGTATTGGCTTTAATACGAATTTTGTTTTTTGAAGATAGTGCAAAAAAAATATTTTTGGCAAAAAAAAACCATGGACTACCCCCTTTGCTTTTTTTGAAAAAATTATAAAAAAATTGTCTTGCACTATCCACCAGAAAAAAATTTCTAATTGAGGCTAATAGAGTTGGCTTTCCAACACAAGAGAAATCAAGTCAATATATTGAAAACTTGGCAAGTTATGACCAAAAAGGTAACAAGTTCTACTAAAAAGTGGCCGGAAAGAGGCAGTAGTAGAACTGCTTACCTTTTTGTTCATAACTTACCTACTTTTCTAGATATTGCCTTGATTTCTATTGCGTTTTGTAGCTAATCGTACTGGCTTTAATACGAATTTTGTTTTTTGAAGATAGTGCAAAAAAAATATTTTTGGCAAAAAAAAACCATGGACTACCCCCTTTGCTTTTTTTGAAAAAATTATAAAAAAATTGTCTTGCACTATCCACCAGAAAAAAATTTCTAATTGAGGCTAATAGGGTTGGCTTTCCAACACAAGCGAAATCAAGTCAATATATTGAAAACTTGGCAAGTTATGACCAAAAAGGTAACGAGTTCTACTAAAAAGTGGCCGGAAAGAGGCAGTAGTAGAACTGCTTACCTTTTTGTTCATAACTTACCTACTTTTCTAGATATTGCCTTGATTTCTATTGCGTTTTATAGCTAATCGTACTGGCTTTAATACGAATTTTGTTTTTTGAAGATAGTACAAAAACAATATTTTTGGCAAAAAAAAACCATGGACTACCCCCTTTGCTTTTTTTTGAAAAAATTTAAACTTGGCAAGTTATGACCAAAACGGTAACGAGTTCTACTAAAAAGTGGCCGGAAAGAAGCAGTAGTAGAACTGCTTACCTTTTTGTTCATAACTTACCTACTTTTCTAGATATTGCCTTGATTTCTGTTGCGTTTTATAGCTAATCGTACTGGCTTTAATACGAATTTTGTTTTTTGAAGATAGTGCAAAAAAAATATTTTTGGCAAAAAAAAACCATGGACTACCCCCTTTGCTTTTTTTGAAAAAATTATAAAAAAATTGTCTTGCACTATCCACCAGAAAAAAATTTCTAATTGAGACTAATAGGGTTGGCTTTCCAACACAAGAGAAATCAAGTCAATATATTGAAAACTTGGCAAGTTATGACCAAAAAGGTAACAAGTTCTACTAAAAAGTGGCCGGAAAGAGGCAGTAGTAGAACTGCTTACCTTTTTGTTCATAACTTACCTACTTTTCTAGATATTGCCTTGATTTCTATTGCGTTTTGTAGCTAATCGTACTGGCTTTAATACGAATTTTGTTTTTTGAAGATAGTGCAAAAAAAATATTTTTGGCAAAAAAAAACCATGGACTACCCCCTTTGCTTTTTTTGAAAAAATTATAAAAAAATTGTCTTGCACTATCGACCAGAAGATAATTTCTAATTGAGGCTAATAGGGTTGGCTTTCCAACACAAGAGAAATCAAGTCAATATATTGAAAACTTGGCAAGTTATGACCAAAAAGGTAACGAGTTCTACTAAAAAGTGGCCGGAAAGAGGCAGTAGTAGAACTGCTTACCTTTTTGTTCATAACTTACCTACTTTTCTAGATATTGCCTTGATTTCTATTGCGTTTTATAGCTAATCGTACTGGCTTTAATACGAATTTTGTTTTTGAAGATAGTGCAAAAAAAATATTTTTGGCAAAAAAAAACCATGGACTACCCCCTTTGCTTTTTTTGAAAAAATTATAAAAAAATTGTCTTGCACTATCCACCAGAAAAAAATTTCTAATTGAGGCTAATAGAGTTGGCTTTCCAACACAAGAAAAATCAAGTCAATATATTGAAAACTTGGCAAGTTATGGCCAAAAAGGTAACGTGTTCTACTAAAAAGTGGCCGGAAAGAAGCAGTAGTAGAACTGCTTACCTTTTTGTTCATAACTTACCTACTTTTCTAGATATTGCCTTGATTTCTATTGCGTTTTATAGCTAATCGTACTGGCTTTAATACGAATTTTGTTTTTTGAAGATAGTGCAAAAAAAATATTTTTGGCAAAAAAAAACCATGGACTACCCCCTTTGCTTTTTTTGAAAAAATTATAAAAAAATTGTCTTGCACTATCCACCAGAAAAAAATTTCTAATTGAGGCTAATAGGGTTAGCTTTCCAACACAAGAGAAATCAAGTCAATATATAGAAAACTTGGCAAGTTATGACCAAAAAGGTAACGAGTTCTACTAAAAAGTGGCCGAAAAGAGGCAGTAGTAGAACAGCTTACCTTTTTGTTCATAACTTACCTACTTTTCTAGATATTGCCTTGATTTCTATTGCGTTTTATAGCTAATCGTACTGGCTTTAATACGAATTTTGTTTTTTGAAGATAGTGCAAAAAAAATATTTTTGGCAAAAAAAAAACCATGGACTACCCCCTTTGCTTTTTTTGAAAAAATGATAAAAAAATTGTCTTGCACTATCCACCAGAAAAAAATTTCTAATTGAGGCTAATAGGGTTGGCTTTCCAACACAAGAGAAATCAAGTCAATATATTGAAAACTTGCCAAGTTATGACCAAAAAGGTAACGAGTTCTACTAAAAAGTGGCCGGAAAGAGGCAGTAGTAGAACTGCTTACCTTTTTGTTCATAACTTACCTACTTTTCTAGATATTGCCTTGATTTCTATTGCGTTTTATAGTTAATCGTACTGGCTTTATTACGAATTTTGTTTTTTGAAGATAGTGCAAAAAAAATATTTTTGGCAAAAAAAAAACCATGGACTACCCCCTTTGCTTTTTTTGAAAAAATGATAAAAAAATTGTCTTGCACTATCCACCAGAAAAAAATTTCTAATTGAGACTAATAGGGTTGGCTTTCCAACACAAGAGAAATCAAGTCAATATATTGAAAACTTGGCAAGTTATGACCAAAAAGGTAACGAGTTCTACTAAAAAGTGGCCGGAAAGAGGCAGTAGTAGAACTGCTTACCTTTTTGTTCATAACTTACCTACTTTTCTAGATATTGCCTTGATTTCTATTGCGTTTTATAGCTAATCGTACTGGCTTTAATACGAATTTTGTTTTTTGAAGATAGTGCAAAAAAAATATTTTTGGCAAAAAAAAAACCATGGACTACCCCCTTTGCTTTTTTTGAAAAAATTATAAAAAAATTGTCTTGCACTATCCACCAGAAAAAAAATTCTAATTGAGGCTAATAGGGTTAGCTTTCCAACACAAGAGAAATCAAGTCAATATATAGAAAACTTGGCAAGTTATGACCAAAAAGGTAACGAGTTCTACTAAAAAGTGGCCGGAAAGAGGCAGTAGTAGAACAGCTTACCTTTTTGTTCATAACTTACCTACTTTTCTAGATATTGCCTTGATTTCTATTGCGTTTTATAGCTAATCGTACTGGCTTTAATACGAATTTTGTTTTTTGAAGATAGTGCAAAAAAAATATTTTTGGCAAAAAAAAACCATGGACTACCCCCTTTGCTTTTTTTGAAAAAATTATAAAAAAATTGTCTTGCACTATCCACCAGAAAAAAATTTCTAATTGAGGCTAATAGGGTTAGCTTTCCAACACAAGAGAAATCAAGTCAATATATAGAAAACTTGGCAAGTTATGACCAAAAAGGTAACGAGTTCTACTAAAAAGTGGCCGGAAAGAGGCAGTAGTAGAACAGCTTACCTTTTTGTTCATAACTTACCTACTTTTCTAGATATTGCCTTGATTTCTATTGCGTTTTATAGCTAATCGTACTGGCTTTAATACGAATTTTGTTTTTTGAAGATAGTGCAAAAAAAATATTTTTGGCAAAAAAAAAACCATGGACTACCCCCTTTGCTTTTTTTGAAAAAATGATAAAAAAAATTGTCTTGCACTATCCACCAGAAAAAAATTTCTAATTGAGGCTAATAGGGTTGGCTTTCCAACACAAGAGAAATCAAGTCAATATATTGAAAACTTGGCAAGTTATGACCAAAAAGGTAACGAGTTCTACTAAAAAGTGGCCGGAAAGAGGCAGTAGTAGAACTGCTTACCTTTTTGTTCATAACTTACCTACTTTTCTAGATATTGCCTTGATTTCTATTGCGTTTTATAGCTAATCGTACTGGCTTTAATACGAATTTTGTTTTTTGAAGATAGTGCAAAAAAAATATTTTTGGCAAAAAAAAACCATGGACTACCCCCTTTGCTTTTTTTGAAAAAATTATAAAAAAATTGTCTTGCACTATCCACCAGAAAAAAAATTCTAATTGAGGCTAATAGGGTTGGCTTTCCAACACAAGAGAAATCAAGTCAATATATTGAAAACTTGGCAAGTTATGACCAAAAAGGTAACGAGTTCTACTAAAAAGTGGCCGGAAAGAGGCAGTAGTAGAACTGCTTACCTTTTTGTTCATAACTTACCTACTTTTCTAGATATTGCCTTGATTTCTATTGCGTTTTATAGTTAATCGTACTGGCTTTATTACGAATTTTGTTTTTTGAAGATAGTGCAAAAAAAATATTTTTGGCAAAAAAAACCATGGACTACCCCCTTTGCTTTTTTTGAAAAAATGATAAAAAAATTGTCTTGCACTATCCACCAGAAAAAAAATTCTAATTGAGGCTAATAGGGTTGGCTTTCCAACACAAGAGAAATCAAGTCAATATATTGAAAACTTGGCAAGTTATGACCAAAAAGGTAACGAGTTCTACTAAAAAGTGGCCGGAAAGAGGCAGTAGTAGAACTGCTTACCTTTTTGTTCATAACTTACCTACTTTTCTAGATATTGCCTTGATTTCTATTGCGTTTTATAGTTAATCGTACTGGCTTTATTACGAATTTTGTTTTTTGAAGATAGTGCAAAAAAAATATTTTTGGCAAAAAAAAACCATGGACTATCCCCTTTGCTTTTTTTGAAAAAATGATAAAAAAATTGTCTTGCACTATCCACCAGAAAAAAATTTCTAATTGAGGCTAATAGGGTTGGCTTTCCAACACAAGAGAAATCATGTCAATATATTGAAAACTTGGCAAGTTATGACCAAAAAGGTAACAAGTTCTACTAAAAAGTGGCCGGAAAGAGGCAGTAGTAGAACTGCTTACCTTTTTGTTCATAACTTACCTACTTTTCTAGATATTGCCTTGATTTCTATTGCGTTTTATAGCTAATCGTACTGGCTTTAATACGAATTTTGTTTTTTGAAGATAGTGCAAAAAAAATATTTTTGGCAAAAAAAAACCATGGACTACCCCCTTTGCTTTTTTTGAAAAAATTATAAAAAAATTGTCTTGCACTATCCACCAGAAAAAAATTTCTAATTGAGGCTAATAGAGTTGGCTTTCCAACACAAGAAAAATCAAGTCAATATATTGAAAACTTGGCAAGTTATGACCAAAAAGGTAACGAGTTCTACTAAAAAGTGGCCGGAAAGAGGCAGTAGTAGAACTGCTTACCTTTTTGTTCATAACTTACCTACTTTTCTAGATATTGCCTTGATTTCTATTGCGTTTTATAGTTAATCGTACTGGCTTTATTACGAATTTTGTTTTTTGAAGATAGTGCAAAAAAAATATTTTTGGCAAAAAAAACCATGGACTACCCCCTTTGCTTTTTTTGAAAAAATGATAAAAAAATTGTCTTGCACTATCCACCAGAAAAAAATTTCTAATTGAGGCTAATAGGGTTGGCTTTCCAACACAAGAGAAATCAAGTCAATATATTGAAAACTTGGCAAGTTATGACCAAAAAGGTAACGAGTTCTACTAAAAAGTGGCCGGAAAGAGGCAGTAGTAGAACAGCTTACCTTTTTGTTCATAACTTACCTACTTTTCTAGATATTGCCTTGATTTCTATTGCGTTTTATAGCTAATCGTACTGGCTTTAATACGAATTTTGTTTTTTGAAGATAGTGCAAAAAAAATATTTTTGGCAAAAAAAAACCATGGACTACCCCCTTTGCTTTTTTTGAAAAAATTATAAAAAAATTGTCTTGCACTATCCACCAGAAAAAAATTTCTAATTGAGGTTAATAGGGTTGGCTTTCCAACACAAGAGAAATCAAGTCAATATATTGAAAACTTGGCAAGTTATGACCAAAAAGGTAACGAGTTCTACTAAAAAGTGGCCGGAAAGAGGCAGTAGTAGAACAGCTTACCTTTTTGTTCATAACTTACCTACTTTTCTAGATATTGCCTTGATTTCTATTGCGTTTTATAGCTAATCGTACTGGCTTTAATACGAATTTTGTTTTTTGAAGATAGTGCAAAAAAAATATTTTTGGCAAAAAAAAACCATGGATTACCCCCTTTGCTTTTTTTGAAAAAATTATAAAAAAATTGTCTTGCACTATCCACCAGAAAAAAATTTCTAATTGAGGCTAATAGGGTTGGCTTTCCAACACAAGAGAAATCAAGTCAATATATTGAAAACTTGGCAAGTTATGACCAAAAAGGTAACGAGTTCTACTAAAAAGTGGCCGGAAAGAGGCAGTAGTAGAACAGCTTACCTTTTTGTTCATAACTTACCTACTTTTCTAGATATTGCCTTGATTTCTATTGCGTTTTATAGCTAATCGTACTGGCTTTAATACGAATTTTGTTTTTTGAAGATAGTGCAAAAAAAATATTTTTGGCAAAACAAAACCATGGACTACCCCCTTTGCTTTTTTTGAAAAAATTATAAAAAAATTGTCTTGCACTATCCACCAGAAAAAAATTTCTAATTGAGGCTAATAGGGTTGGCTTTCCAACACAAGAGAAATCAAGTCAATATATTGAAAACTTGGCAAGTTATGACCAAAAAGGTAACGAGTTCTACTAAAAAGTGGCCGGAAAGAGGCAGTAGTAGAACTGCTTACCTTTTTGTTCATAACTTACCTACTTTTCTAGATATTGCCTTGATTTCTATTGCGTTTTATAGTTAATCGTACTGGCTTTATTACGAATTTTGTTTTTTGAAGATAGTGCAAAAAAAATATTTTTGGCAAAAAAAAACCATGGACTACACCCTTTGCTTTTTTTGAAAAAATGATAAAAAAATTGTCTTGCACTATCCACCAGAAAAAAATTTCTAATTGAGGCTAATAGGGTTGGCTTTCCAACACAAGAGAAATCAAGTCAATATATTGAAAACTTGGCAAGTTATGACCAAAAAGGTAACGAGTTCTACTAAAAAGTGGCCGGAAAGAGGCAGTAGTAGAACAGCTTACCTTTTTGTTCATAACTTACCTACTTTTCTAGATATTGCCTTGATTTCTATTGCGTTTTATAGCTAATCGTACTGGCTTTAATACGAATTTTGTTTTTAGAAGATAGTGCAAAAAAAATATTTTTGGCAAAAAAAAACCATGGACTACCCCCTTTGCTTTTTTTGAAAAAATTATAAAAAAATTGTCTTGCACTATCCACCAGAAAAAAATTTCTAATTGAGGCTAATAGGGTTGGCTTTCCAACACAAGAGAAATCAAGTCAATATATTGAAAACTTGGCAAGTTATGACCAAAAAGGTAACGAGTTCTACTAAAAAGTGGCCGGAAAGAGGCAGTAGTAGAACTGCTTACCTTTTTGTTCATAACTTACCTACTTTTCCAGATATTGCCTTGATTTCTATTGCGTTTTATAGCTAATCGTACTGGCTTTAATACGAATTTTGTTTTTTGAAGATAGTGCAAAAAAAATATTTTTGGCAAAAAAAAACCATGGACTACCCCCTTTGCTTTTTTTGAAAAAATTATAAAAAAATTGTCTTGCACTATCCACCAGAAAAAAATTTCTAATTGAGGCTAATAGAGTTGGCTTTCCAACACAAGAAAAATCAAGTCAATATATTGAAAACTTGGCAAGTTATGGCCAAAAAGGTAACGAGTTCTACTAAAAAGTGGCCGGAAAGAGGCAGTAGTAGAACTGCTTACCTTTTTGATCATAACTTACCTTTTTTTCTAGATATCGCCTTGATTTCTATTGCGTTTTATAGTTAATCGTACTGGCTTTATTACGAATTTTGTTTTTTGAAGATAGTGCAAAAAAAATATTTTTGGCAAAAAAAAACCATGGACTACCCCCTTTGCTTTTTTGAAAAAATTATAAAAAAATTGTCTTGCACTATCCACCAGAAAAAAATTTCTAATTGAGGCTAATAGAGTTGGCTTTCCAACACAAGAAAAATCAAGTCAATATATTGAAAACTTGGCAAGTTATGACCAAAAAGGTAACGAGTTCTACTAAAAAGTGGCCGGAAAGAGGCAGTAGTAGAACTGCTTACCTTTTTGTTCATAACTTACCTACTTTTCTAGATATTGCCTTGATTTCTATTGCGTTTTATAGCTAATCGTACTGGCTTTAATACGAATTTTGTTTTTTGAAGATAGTGCAAAAAAAAATATTTTTGGCAAAAAAAAAACCATGGACTACCCCCTTTGCTTTTTTTGAAAAAATTATAAAAAAATTGTCTTGCACTATCCACCAGAAAAAAAATTCTAATTGAGGCTAATAGGGTTAGCTTTCCAACACAAGAGAAATCAAGTCAATATATAGAAAACTTGGCAAGTTATGACCAAAAAGGTAACGAGTTCTACTAAAAAGTGGCCGGAAAGAGGCAGTAGTAGAACAGCTTACCTTTTTGTTCATAACTTACCTACTTTTCTAGATATTGCCTTGATTTCTATTGCGTTTTATAGCTAATCGTACTGGCTTTAATACGAATTTTGTTTTTTGAAGATAGTGCAAAAAAAATATTTTTGGCAAAAAAAAACCATGGACTACCCCCTTTGCTTTTTTTGAAAAAATTATAAAAAAATTGTCTTGCACTATCCACCAGAAAAAAATTTCTAATTGAGGCTAATAGGGTTAGCTTTCCAACACAAGAGAAATCAAGTCAATATATAGAAAACTTGGCAAGTTATGACCAAAAAGGTAACGAGTTCTACTAAAAAGTGGCCGGAAAGAGGCAGTAGTAGAACAGCTTACCTTTTTGTTCATAACTTACCTACTTTTCTAGATATTGCCTTGATTTCTATTGCGTTTTATAGCTAATCGTACTGGCTTTAATACGAATTTTGTTTTTTGAAGATAGTGCAAAAAAAATATTTTTGGCAAAAAAAAACCATGGACTACCCCCTTTGCTTTTTTTGAAAAAATTATAAAAAAATTGTCTTGCACTATCCACCAGAAAAAAATTTCTAATTGAGGCTAATAGGGTTGGCTTTCCAACACAAGCAAAATCAAGTCAATATATTGAAAACTTGGCAAGTTATGACCAAAAAGGTAACGAGTTCTACTAAAAAGTGGCCGGAAAGAGGCAGTAGTAGAACTGCTTACCTTTTTGTTCATAACTTACCTACTTTTCTAGATATTGCATTGATTTCTATTGCGTTTTATAGCTAATCGTATTGGCTTTAATACGAATTTTGTTTTTTGAAGATAGTGCAAAAAAAATATTTTTGGCAAAAAAAAACCATGGACTACCCCCTTTGCTTTTTTTGAAAAAATGATAAAAAAATTGTCTTGCACTATCCACCAGAAAAAAATTTCTAATTGAGGCTAATAGGGTTGGCTTTCCAACACAAGAGAAATCAAGTCAATATATTGAAAACTTGGCAAGTTATGACCAAAAAGGTAACGAGTTCTACTAAAAAGTGGCCGGAAAGAGGCAGTAGTAGAACTGCTTACCTTTTTGTTCATAACTTACCTACTTTTCTAGATATTGCCTTGATTTCTATTGCGTTTTATAGCTAATCGTACTGGCTTTAATACGAATTTTGTTTTTTGAAGATAGTGCAAAAAAAATATTTTTGGCAAAAAAAAACCATGGACTACCCCCTTTGCTTTTTTTGAAAAAATTATAAAAAAATTGTCTTGCACTATCCACCAGAAAAAAAATTCTAATTGAGGCTAATAGAGTTTTGTTCATAACTTACCTACTTTTCTAGATATTGCCTTGATTTCTGTTGCGTTTTATAGCTAGTCGTACTGGCTTTAATACGAATTTTGTTTTTTGAAGATAGTGCAAAAAAAAAATTTTTGGCAAAAAAAAAACCATGGACTACCCCCTTTGCTTTTTTTGAAAAAATGATAAAAAAATTGTCTTGCACTATCCACCAGAAAAAAATTTCTAATTGAGGCTAATAGGGTTGGCTTTCCAACACAAGCAAAATCAAGTCAATATATTGAAAACTTGGCAAGTTATGACCAAAAAGGTAACGAGTTCTACTAAAAAGTGGCCGGAAAGAGGCAGTAGTAGAACTGCTTACCTTTTTGTTCATAACTTACCTACTTTTCTAGATATTGCATTGATTTCTATTGCGTTTTATAGCTAATCGTATTGGCTTTAATACGAATTTTGTTTTTTGAAGATAGTGCAAAAAAAATATTTTTGGCAAAAAAAAACCATGGACTACCCCCTTTGCTTTTTTTGAAAAAATTATAAAAAAATTGTCTTGCACTATCCACCAGAAAAAAATTTCTAATTGAGGCTAATAGGGTTAGCTTTCCAACACAAGAGAAATCAAGTCAATATATAGAAAACTTGGCAAGTTATGACCAAAAAGGTAACGAGTTCTACTAAAAAGTGGCCGGAAAGAGGCAGTAGTAGAACAGCTTACCTTTTTGTTCATAACTTACCTACTTTTCTAGATATTGCCTTGATTTCTATTGCGTTTTATAGCTAATCGTACTGGCTTTAATACGAATTTTGTTTTTTGAAGATAGTGCAAAAAAAATATTTTTGGCAAAAAAAAACCATGGACTACCCCCTTTGCTTTTTTTGAAAAAATTATAAAAAAATTGTCTTGCACTATCCACCAGAAAAAAATTTCTAATTGAGGCTAATAGGGTTGGCTTTCCAACACAAGCAAAATCAAGTCAATATATTGAAAACTTGGCAAGTTATGACCAAAAAGGTAACGAGTTCTACTAAAAAGTGGCCGGAAAGAGGCAGTAGTAGAACTGCTTACCTTTTTGTTCATAACTTACCTACTTTTCTAGATATTGCATTGATTTCTATTGCGTTTTATAGCTAATCGTATTGGCTTTAATACGAATTTTGTTTTTTGAAGATAGTGCAAAAAAAATATTTTTGGCAAAAAAAAACCATGGACTACCCCCTTTGCTTTTTTTGAAAAAATGATAAAAAAATTGTCTTGCACTATCCACCAGAAAAAAATTTCTAATTGAGGCTAATAGGGTTGGCTTTCCAACACAAGAGAAATCAAGTCAATATATTGAAAACTTGGCAAGTTATGACCAAAAAGGTAACGAGTTCTACTAAAAAGTGGCCGGAAAGAGGCAGTAGTAGAACTGCTTACCTTTTTGTTCATAACTTACCTACTTTTCTAGATATTGCCTTGATTTCTATTGCGTTTTATAGCTAATCGTACTGGCTTTAATACGAATTTTGTTTTTTGAAGATAGTGCAAAAAAAATATTTTTGGCAAAAAAAAACCATGGACTACCCCCTTTGCTTTTTTTGAAAAAATTATAAAAAAATTGTCTTGCACTATCCACCAGAAAAAAAATTCTAATTGAGGCTAATAGAGTTTTGTTCATAACTTACCTACTTTTCTAGATATTGCCTTGATTTCTGTTGCGTTTTATAGCTAGTCGTACTGGCTTTAATACGAATTTTGTTTTTTGAAGATAGTGCAAAAAAAAAATTTTTGGCAAAAAAAACCATGGACTACCCCCTTTGCTTTTTTTGAAAAAATGATAAAAAAATTGTCTTGCACTATCCACCAGAAAAAAATTTCTAATTGAGGCTAATAGGGTTGGCTTTCCAACACAAGCAAAATCAAGTCAATATATTGAAAACTTGGCAAGTTATGACCAAAAAGGTAACGAGTTCTACTAAAAAGTGGCCGGAAAGAGGCAGTAGTAGAACTGCTTACCTTTTTGTTCATAACTTACCTACTTTTCTAGATATTGCATTGATTTCTATTGCGTTTTATAGCTAATCGTATTGGCTTTAATACGAATTTTGTTTTTTGAAGATAGTGCAAAAAAAATATTTTTGGCAAAAAAAAACCATGGACTACCCCCTTTGCTTTTTTTGAAAAAATTATAAAAAAATTGTCTTGCACTATCCACCAGAAAAAAATTTCTAATTGAGGCTAATAGAGTTGGCTTTCCAACACAAGAGAAATCAAGTCAATATATTGAAAACTTGGCAAGTTATGACCAAAAAGGTAACAAGTTCTACTAAAAAGTGGCCGGAAAGAGGCAGTAGTAGAACTGCTTACCTTTTTGTTCATAACTTACCTACTTTTCTAGATATTGCCTTGATTTCTATTGCGTTTTGTAGCTAATCGTACTGGCTTTAATACGAATTTTTTTTTTTGAAGATAGTGCAAAAAAAATATTTTTGGCAAAAAAAAAACCATGGACTACCCCCTTTGCTTTTTTTGAAAAAATTATAAAAAAATTGTCTTGCACTATCCACCAGAAAAAAATTTCTAATTGAGGCTAATAGAGTTTTGTTGATAACTTACCTACTTTTCTAGATATTGCCTTGATTTCTGTTGCGTTTTATAGCTAATCGTACTGGCTTTAATACGAATTTTGTTTTTTGAAGATAGTGCAAAAAAAATATTTTTGGCAAAAAAAAACCATGGACTACCCCCTTTGCTTTTTTTGAAAAAATTATAAAAAAATTGTCTTGCACTATCCACCAGAAAAAAATTTCTAATTGAGACTAATAGGGTTGGCTTTCCAACACAAGAGAAATCAAGTCAATATATTGAAAACTTGGCAAGTTATGACCAAAAAGGTAACAAGTTCTACTAAAAAGTGGCCGGAAAGAGGCAGTAGTAGAACTGCTTACCTTTTTGTTCATAACTTACCTACTTTTCTAGATATTGCCTTGATTTCTATTGCGTTTTGTAGCTAATCGTACTGGCTTTAATACGAATTTTGTTTTTTGAAGATAGTGCAAAAAAAATATTTTTGGCAAAAAAAAACCATGGACTACCCCCTTTGCTTTTTTTGAAAAAATTATAAAAAAAATTGTCTTGCACTATCGACCAGCAAAAAATTTCTAATTGAGGCTAATAGGGTTGGCCTTCCAACACAAGAGAAATCAAGTCAATATATTGAAAACTTGGCAAGTTATGACCAAAAAGGTAACAAGTTCTACTAAAAAGTGGCCGGAAAGAGGCAGTAGTAGAACTGCTTACCTTTTTGTTCATAACTTACCTACTTTTCTAGATATTGCCTTGATTTCTATTGCGTTTTATAGCTAATCGTACTGGTTTTAATACGAATTTTGTTTTTTGAAGATAGTGCAAAAAAAATATTTTTGGCAAAAAAAAACCATGGACTACCCCCTTTGCTTTTTTTGAAAAAATTATAAAAAAATTGTCTTGCACTATCCACCAGAAAAAAATTTCTAATTGAGACTAATAGGGTTGGCTTTCCAACACAAGAGAAATCAAGTCAATATATTGAAAACTTGGCAAGTTATGACCAAAAAGGTAACGAGTTCTACTAAAAAGTGGCCGGAAAGAAGCAGTAGTAGAACTGCTTACCTTTTTGTTCATAACTTACCTACTTTTCTAGATATTGCCTTGATTTCTATTGCGTTTTATAGCTAATCGTACTGGCTTTAATACGAATTTTGTTTTTTGAAGATAGTGCAAAAACAATATTTTTGGCAAAAAAAAACCATGGACTACCCCCTTTGCTTTTTTTTGAAAAAATGTAAACTTGGCAAGTTATGACCAAAAGGGTAACGAGTTCTACTAAAAAGTGGCCGGAAAGAGGCAGTAGTAGAACTGCTTACCTTTTTGTTCATAACTTACCTACTTTTCTAGATATTGCCTTGATTTCTATTGCGTTTTGTAGCTAATCGTACTGGCTTTAATACGAATTTTGTTTTTTGAAGATAGTGCAAAAAAAATATTTTTGGCAAAAAAAAGCCATGGACTACCCCCTTTGCTTTTTTTGAAAAAATTATAAAAAAATTGTCTTGCACTATCGACCAGAAAAAAATTTCTAATTGAGGCTAATAGGGTTGGCTTTCCAACACAAGAGAAATCAAGTCAATATATTGAAAACTTGGCAAGTTATGACCAAAAAGGTAACGAGTTCTACTAAAAAGTGGCCGGAAAGAAGCAGTAGTAGGACTGCTTACCTTTTTGTTCATAACTTACCTACTTTTCTAGATATTGCCTTGATTTCTATTGCGTTTTGTAGCTAATCGTACTGGCTTTAATACGAATTTTGTTTTTTGAAGATAGTGCAAAAAAAATATTTTTGGCAAAAAAAAACCATGGACTACCCCCTTTGCTTTTTTTGAAAAAATTATAAAAAAATTGTCTTGCACTATCGACCAGAAAAAAATTTCTAATTGAGGCTAATAGGGTTGGCTTTCCAACACAAGAGAAATCAAGTCAGTTATGACCAAAAAGGTAACGAGTTCTACTAAAAAGTGGCCGAAAAGAAGCAGTAGTAGAACTGCTTACCTTTTTGTTCATAACTTACCTACTTTTCTAGATATTGCCTTGATTTCTATTGCGTTTTATAGCTAATCGTACTGGCTTTAATACGAATTTTGTTTTTTGAAGATAGTGCAAAAACAATATTTTTGGCAACAAAAAACCATGGACTACCCCCTTTGCTTTTTTTGAAAAAATTATAAAAAAATTGTCTTGCACTATCCACCAGAAAAAAATTTCTAAATGAGGCTAATAGGGTTGGCTTTCCAACACAAGAGAAATCAAGTCAGTTATGACCAAAAAGGTAACGAGTTCTACTAAAAAGTGGCCGGAAAGAGGCAGTAGTAGAACTGCTTACCTTTTTGTTCATAACTTACCTACTTTTCTAGATATTGCCTTGATTTCTATTGCGTTTTATAGCTAATTGTACTGGCTTTAATACGAATTTTGTTTTTTGAAGATAGTGCAAAAAATATTTTTGGCAAAAAAAAACCATGGACTACCCCCTTTGCTTTTTTTGAAAAAATTATAAAAAAATTGTCTTGCACTATCCACCAGAAAAAAATTTCTAAATGAGGCTAATAGGGTTGGCTTTCCAACACAAGAGAAATCAAGTCAGTTATGACCAAAAAGATAACGAGTTCTACTAAAAAGTGGCCGGAAAGAAGCAGTAGTAGAACTGCTTACCTTTTTGTTCATAACTTACCTACTTTTCTAGATATTGCCTTGATTTCTATTGCGTTTTATAGCTAATCGTACTGGCTTTAATACGAATTTTGTTTTTTGAAGATAGTGCAAAAAAAATATTTTTGGCAAAAAAAAACCATGGACTACCCCCTTTGCTTTTTTTGAAAAAATTATAAAAAAATTGTCTTGCACTATCCACCAGAAAAAAATTTCTAATTGAGACTAATAGGGTTGGCTTTCCAACACAAGAGAAATCAAGTCAATATATTGAAAACTTGGCAAGTTATGACCAAAAAGGTAACGAGTTCTACTAAAAAGTGGCCGGAAAGAGGCAGTAGTAGAACTGCTTACCTTTTTGTTCATAACTTACCTACTTTTCTAGATATTGCCTTGATTTCTATTGCGTTTTATAGCTAATTGTACTGGCTTTAATAGGAATTTTGTTTTTTGAAGATAGTGCAAAAAATATTTTTGGCAAAAAAAAACCATGGACTACCCCCTTTGCTTTTTTTGAAAAAATTATAAAAAAATTGTCTTGCACTATCCACCAGAAAAAAATTTCTAAATGAGGCTAATAGGGTTGGCTTTCCAACACAAGAGAAATCAAGTCAGTTATGACCAAAAAGGTAACGAGTTCTACTAAAAAGTGGCCGGAAAGAAGCAGTAGTAGAACTGCTTACCTTTTTGTTCATAACTTACCTACTTTTCTAGATATTGCCTTGATTTCTATTGCGTTTTATAGCTAATCGTACTGGCTTTAATACGAATTTTGTTTTTTGAAGATAGTGCAAAAAAAATATTTTTGGCAAAAAAAAAACCATGGACTACCCCCTTTGCTTTTTTTGAAAAAATGATAAAAAAATTGTCTTGCACTATCCACCAGAAAAAAATTTCTAATTGAGACTAATAGGGTTGGCTTTCCAACACAAGAGAAATCAAGTCAATATATTGAAAACTTGGCAAGTTATGACCAAAAAGGTAACGAGTTCTACTAAAAAGTGGCCGGAAAGAGGCAGTAGTAGAACTGCTTACCTTTTTGTTCATAACTTACCTACTTTTCTAGATATTGACTTGATTTCTTGTTTTTATACGCAAGTAATATAATTTTTGGGCTGGAGATCACGATTTTCAATACAAGCGGTCGTGAATATGTCGCGAAAAGTTGACCATTCTTCATAGCTACCTATAAATTTTTGTGTATTATATGGTGGTTAAGTTTTAAGGACCGATGTTGAATGTGAACCATATCTAAAGTTTCATTTGACATTTCTCAATTTGAACCCTGGAAAGATACACAATCGAGCAACGCGTTATTCAGGCTTATTATGAAAATGGGCCTTCAAATCAAAATGCATATCATGCACTTCGTGATTTTTTCGGTCAATTTAATCGTCTAAATGTGCGTACAATCGGCTATTTGGCCGATATTTTTTTCATTAAAAAAATTATCTTTCCAAGTAAAATTTGTTTCATTTGTGCGTAATTAAAATAATGGTGAATAACTAAAAATCATCTTGTATTTAATACAGTTTTAGTTCTGAAGTAAGGCAACGTCTAATGCATTAGTACGAGTATATTGATCAAAATCATTTTGATAATTTTTCAATGAGTGTATATGGGTTGCCTTAGTAATTAATTTAATACCACAACCTTTTACTTTTACTACAAATATTAATCACTTGCTCTTTCATAAACGATTTTTTTCTATAAAATTTTAGTAAATACATTACAAGCGTTTACTCAGCAATAAAAACTTTAAATAAATCTGTTTCACTATAAAAAAATAAAATAAAAAATGTGTTCATTGTAGTTCAAAAATTTATTTAAAAAAAAAAATTTTGCAGATTTTTTTTCAAACCATCTGAGTATTAACGGCGACCATAAATCAATATATTTATGTACGCAGGAAAATACAAATTTTTATGGTTTTTTTGTTATAAAGGAACACTAACAGTTCCCTTTTTTACATTGTTAAATGTTCTTTTTACTGCATTCAGTTTTATAGAAACTGTTTTATTTCAATGCAGCCAGCATGCCCTAAGGTGTGAAAGCAGTTACTAAAATGTATGAAAAACAGTATTAGACTAAACCTTGGTATTTAGGCTGAGATATTTATCAACAACAAAAATATAAACTCAAAATTCAAATAACACTTCTTATAAAAGATTTATTTTTTGGTTTTATATATTTTGTTTCTTTTTTTTAATTAACCTAATGCTACTTTGCAAAATTTTATAATTATTTTTAATATACTAAAATTTTTGCTATTCCTAGTTATTAGTTTTTAGCTTTTTTCATTGTTTAACGTTTTCTACTGGACCACCTTAATAAATGTACGTAATGTTATTTGTATAATAAATGCTTCCACAACAAATTTTTTTAACAGCATAATTTAAGAATAGGTATGTTTTTGTGCATGACGTTAAAAAAGTAAAAAAACAGAATCATTTTGCATGTCGTGTGAAGGAATTTTTCGTTATCTGTGCAATTATGTTTGTTTGTGTGTTAAGTTCCAGTTTTTTTCCCATTAAGTCTATAACTGTTGAGCTATTAGTTTTATAATTTTCTGAGAAATATATGTAGCTCAGTGGTATTATGAGAACACTGTTTGTTTCATTATATTATGACAGAAGACTGCAATTTTAAAAGTCTTGAAAGTTTTTTATGTAAAATTATTTCGATTTTCGCAAACAGTATTGTTTTCATTACAATCCTTTTAATTGTGATATGTAGCCCTACCATGAATAAACCACAATAATAAATTACTGTTTTAATTGAAAAAAAAATTTACTTAAAATCGACTTAAGAGATTCTTTCATTTTAGCATAGTATTTATGTTTTAAATTGCATTTGTTTACAGCTAAGTAAATAAGTATAAGTATGGAAACTGCTTACAAGCAATTTTTTGTGTTAAGCGGGTCGTATGAGTGATAATCATTAATCATACGTAGTGCAGTATATTTTATTACCTTATTTTTCATAAAAAATTATATGTTTAATAATTGCTTTTTAAATAAATTTTTCCTGGTAAAATATATACACACATACGACTATTTATTCACTAAAGGAAATAAAATTTTTATATATTTATGAACGTAGCCATTGTGATTACATAACAGTCAGTATTATAGGTTAGCGTTATGATGCATTGGTTGGTAATCACTGCTTTTTTTATGTAAATGGCTTAAAAATTAATTCTATTAAATATTAACGCCATAGTTCAATGTAATGGGTTTAAATATTCATTCCTTTTCGCGATTGTGGGACACATCTTTTGTGTGGAAGCAAAAGTTGCAATAATTAATTCTTTTGCAGTTGCGGTGTAATCTCTACAGTGGTGGAATCAGCATATTATTAATTCCGCAATATAGACAAATTCGCTTACGATTAAATTTTCCTACGGAAAAATCAAAATTGTGAGAAAAACACAAAATTTCTTCAAAATCAAAAAAAAAATTTAAATAATTTTATTTTTCGAAAATTTATATTTTTATTTTATTTATGGAAAATTAATTTTTTGTTTGTTTATTTAATATTTATTTTTATGTTACAAAATTTACAAAATCAACAACTGACACAATAACCAGCTTTGCCATTTTAGCCTTTTTAAGGCTAGATTTAGCATTTTTTTTTTTCGCATTTAGCCTCTAACTTTTTTAAGAAGTTTTTTCATTTTTACAATAGAATTAAGTAGCCTGTTTTTTTAAAGTCTTGGAAAATGGAAACCAAATTACACATGATAAAATAAGGCTAAAAAAAATTCCTTAACAAAAAATTTTTTCTCTAAACTTCGAACTTGAATTGGATTAAATTTATCTTTAGTTTGCACAATTTTCAATTAAGTTGCCATTATTTTTAAAATCAACTGAAGGAACAATTTAAATAAAATTTAGTGTATTTTTTGGGGAAAAAAATTTTTTTTACACTATCCGAAAAATAAAAATTTCTAATTAAGCTACCTAACGCATAATAAATCTAGTTAATATATTGAAAACTTAGCAAGTTATAACCAAAAAAGTGGCTGGAAAGAGGCAGTAGTAGAACTGTTTACCTTTTTGGTCATAACTTGCTTACCTTTCTAGATATCGACTTGATTTCTATTGCATTAGATAGATAAATGTATTGGCTTTAATTAGAATTTTTATTTTGCGGATAGTGCGAAAAATAATTTTTCTTTGCCAAAAATTATTTGAAAAAATGATAAAAAAGGAGCAAATTATTATATTTAAAAAAAAAATTTATTTTCTTTTTTGGTCATTGTATGTACTTTTCTTGATTTTTTATAAAAATTATAATTATTTTTTTGAATTTTAAGCGATTGCTTTTAAACTTTTTCCTAGCTTTTTTGTGAATGATTTAGCTTGTTGTTCTTGCTTTTTTAGGCAAATTTAGCTATGCTGATAATAACTCAAGTCATTCTTCATACACAACATTTGAATTCACAATTAAATGCCAAATAAATTACAATTTGAATATCGATTGATATTTCTTTCCGCTTAATTTTTCTTTCCATATGGAATCAGTAATACCGTCCAATATGTTTGAAAACTACACTGAACAACACAATAACCAACAAACGACTCGGTGTTCTGAAAGTCTAATCCTTGGCGTATTTAAAATTAGCATTTAAAGTAATATTTTTAAATTTTAATACTAAATTTGTTTAGTTTAGCAAGAGAAGCTTCAACTTTACATACATGAAATGCTTAGAAAATTTATGTAAAATACTTATTTTTGAATAACGTAAACTTTTAAAACGCCGATATACGAGTACATTTATGTTTTTATTTTTTTTTTTTTTTTTGTAAAGACAGCATGCATGCGCAATCAAATATTTATGCCAGTGGTTTGGTTGTGTATTGCTATTTTATGTTATTGTACACTGCACAAATATATTTTGATAATGTGTGTGACACACTTACCTCAGTTAAGGAAAATTTTCAAACATGAAACTTGAAGTATTAAAAAATATTCCTGTTCTTTGTAAAAACATTATTTTTGCTTTAAATTTTTTTCTCATTTTTTTCAATTCGTTATTTTTTTTTTTTTTTTTATTTAGTTGTGTGTTACTATTTTAAACATTTTTACAATTCAAAACAAAAAATTTGGTAATAATTACAAAGACGCTTCCAGTAGTTTTTTTTTAATGAAATGGATTTTGTACCAGCTTGGCGATTAACATACATATAAATTACTTATAAGAAAATGAGCCAAATTTCAATTTTTTTAATTTTTTGTTTTATCAAGAGTAAAAACATAAATATTGAGAAAATGAATTAGTTTGCAAAATTTAATAATTTAATTTTGATTATGATTTCATCAAAAACTCTGTAAATAAAAACTAAAAAAGAAATATTTTTTAAAGCCAAGAAACTCGACTTAATTGGATCTATAACATTTCATATTTTACAATTTTTTATAGCTCTTTACAATTTACAAATCTTTTGTTTCTTTTATTTATTTACATACAGGCACTTGTAAAAACCTCCAAAAAATTTTTTTATGATCAATAATAATCAGTTTATCAAATAAAACAATACATTAACTGTTTCCTCATTTAATACTTTTCATATGTCTGCGTTCATTAAATAACTTTTGGTTCATTGACTACTGTTTCATGTTTTTATCGTGTTTGCCACGCAATTGCTATGCAAGAGTACAAATGAAATACAAAAGATTGAAAATTTTTAATAAAAATTGCAATTTTAATTACTTTTCTTTGTAGCGCCAGACATTTATATGCATTTTGCAAATCATTTCAATTACTGGCCGTAATAATTATTTGCACTACATTAACTTTAAGCAAACATGCAAGCATAAAAGTTTTTTTTTTTTTTTTTTTGTTATTGTATTCACAACAAGTCTGTTATTGTACGAAAAGCTACATGTATTTATTTTTTAAATAATAGTCAACGAGGACATTTTTTAATAGAAAAGTACATTAAGTGACAATTCTCAAACACTCCCAGCCACATGAATTGGATCCTATAACACAATTTTTTTCAACAAAAAATTTAAACTTCTATAAAAAAATGCTACAAAATTTATTTTTATTTCAATATAAAGGGAAAAAAGGGTTCAATATATACACTGGTTTTGTTTTTATAAAAAATTTTGTAAACCGAGTTAAAAAAAAGAAAGCCTTCAAAATTTGCGTCACATAAATAGAACACTTCTATAAAAAAACAGTTTATGTTTATTTATGTTATTTTTAATTTTATTAACATTTTATGAAAATTTGAAAGCTTAGAGCCCTAATTTTTACAGATTATTTTATAAATTAGATTGGAAATAGAATCATCCAATACTTTTATGCAATGGAGCGAAATGGATGGTACTCATATACTGCTTTCCAGAAGCCATCCCCAGGTCCAGGGAGTAACATTTTAATCGCGTAGCCTTGACTTTGCCCACCAGCCAGTTTACATTTTTGCAAAGTCTACTGGTAGCTTTTAAAAGTGTTTTGAAAGTGGGGAATAATAACTGCTAAATTAGAGTGCTATAATAAATGTTTCCTCACTTTCAGAACTTATTTGGCCAAATCGCTCAGGCGCTTAAAAATTACATTCTTTCAAGTTTTACTTAACTTGGTTATAGCACTTAAAACTTTTATCCTTTTAATAGTTGGAACAAAAAAAAAAAAAAAAAAAAAAACCTTTACTGCTGGTTTTGTTGGCCTGGTATTTTACTTTCATTCAAGTTTCTTAATTCCCGCATAATGCGAGAGGTGAATTTTGAATACAATTTCGGTTTTTCACAATAAGTTGGAAGAGAATAAAAATTTTTTAAAACTTGAGGAAACTTTCACCGAGTGGCAGAATGGGAAAATGACTATCTGCAGCGTATTAATTAAGAAAAACTTTTATAACTTTATTAGTTTTAAAGCGATTTAAAAAATACAGAAATTTCAAACAGAGAAATTGCCAACAGTTTAACTCCATCACAAGTACGGTAATTTGGCCCTTAAGCTCACTGTCGCTTCTGGTTTTTCTTCAAATTAACTGTATTTGGCTTATTTATTACTCAACTCTTTTTTATTTCTTTATAAAATTTTTTTTTTTGCCGTCTTCTGTATGATTCTGTGTCTATGTAGTTTATTGTACGAGTGGTTAAAAGTTCGCATAATTATATTTTAATGATCGAGGTCGTACTCTTTTGTCTTAGGTCCGTGCTTAGCCTGTTAATCAAATTAATTTTTTTTTTTTGTTGTTTATAAAAAGGTTTATTTATTTAATCGAAATAACTTAATATTTAACAATTTTTATTTGTGGATGGAATGAGAAATTGTAAATAAAATTTAATTTAAATTATAACTTTTTTAAATACTTTAGCCTATAAATAATAGTTGCTATAATAATAGCTACAGTTTTATAGTCTATATAGTTAGATTATGTTTAGAATTTGAATTTGCATTTAAGTCTATGAATTAAATGTCGATTAATAAGACTTTAATTCAATTTTCGATTGAAGTGCTAGTCAAATATGAATTATGTCCTTTAAAATTCTTCACCTTAATTTTAAATTTACATCGTGCTTACCTATTTACATACTAGTAGCTTAAAACTAGAAAAATTTCATGTTAACAAAAAGCTGCTATAAAATTTGAAATTAAACAATTAATTAAAAGCAGTTTTATTTTAAGTTTTAATTTTTTTTTAACTTAAATTTTCTAGTGTTATTATAAATATTTTTAATGAAAACTACTCCAAATAAAAGCATCTAAAAGCCCGCTTTCTACTCTAAACTTTGAATAAACATATATGTTAATGTCAAAACAAAATTCCTTTTGTATCACCATTAACAAGTACTAAAGTGTTGTGCTTATTGAACACATCACATGTCGCTCTCATTTGATCATATGTTTCTTAACGAAACTTATCATATTGAAGAAAAAAGATAATTGCGCCAGTCGCTTTAAGTCAGTGTTCGATTCTTATTAATAGTTAACACATATTTTTCCTGTTCTATAAGTCAAGTAAAGTTTAGGAGTATTGAATTAAATAAAGTTAATATATTACAAATATAAGTAAAGTGTTTTCAATTGTGTGGTGAAATAACATCACCCAGATTTACCTACATACAGTCCACCCCAACATTTTTCACCCCATCATTTGATCCAACGAACCGGATTCAAGAGACCAGGAGATTCTATTTGTATTTCATTTTCTATCGTTTTACATAGTGAAGTAAAACAACAGGTTTGTGTAACCTTTTATATTCTATTTCATGTTGATAGCAAGTGCATTTATTATACTTACTGCTATTCATTGCTAAGTGTACATATATTTTAAAGTGGGAAAATTCTAACTTTGAAGAAGGGAAGATTAAAATTTTATTAAACAAAATTAATAAAATGAAAATTAATTCCAAATAAAGTTCAAAATAATATATTTCCATACTATATTTCTATAATATATTTTCATAACATATTTCCATAAATATTATAAATTGTAAAAAATAAAAAGACAAAAAAATTATTTTGAAGGTCAAATCTACATACGGTTCTATCTACGGTTCCCATTTACTTATTTTCGCGGATATACATACATTTATTTTCAAAGGAAAAAATAAATATTTATCTGAAATATCTTTAAATATATGTACATACACTGAATACATTTCTTAAGGAGAATATAAAAATATTTACATACATACACATATTAAAATATTGAAGTATATGTGTGCGTACATTACGGACCTTTCCCCTTTCATTTACGTACAAAATTTCAATACTCTTTTACTTTAATTTCTCATGTAATAATTAAAGCAACGATCAAACAAGGTAGCGATCATTTACCTTACTCTCATTTGGTTTTGTTTCCCCTACAAAATAAAAAACAAGTCAAGCAATTATCATTTGCATTTATTTCCAAAAAGAACAAAAAATTACTACCTGCCTTCCAATTAGCGGAGAAAAAGGTTACATATTTAATACATCCTTTATCATATTTGTTCTGATCGTATAGTTGCGATCACAATTTTAGCACACATTTTCTATTTTTTCTCATGGTGATCATATGAAATAAATTTCAATAAATTTATTCAACAATATATTTTTCTACTATTATTAGTTGACAAAAAAAAAAAAGGAAAAATAAAAATTATTGAAAAAAAAAAAAAAAAAAAAATTCTTTCATAGCAAAAAAATAATCAAAAATTGCAAATAATTTTTAAATTGCTGATAAATAAGTTCTTTATTCATGCCGATTATAACTTAAAATATATTCATATTTTTTGAATTTGATATAAGAAAAAGTAAACAATATAAAACACGGTACTATTGGCTGCTATAATTTTACACACTTCTACTCATACAAACAATTGTATTCTGAACGTAACGTTAAAACAAAAAAAAAAAAAAAAAATATAACATTTTTTTCTGTAAGGGGTTAATATTTTTTTTCGTTTTGCCAAGAAATTCATTTCAACTTTCCAGGTAAACACAAAATTCCATTGGCCTATTTCTACACCGGTCATTGAACTTTAATTATTACATCTGTTCAATAAAGATCTTTGTTTACATTCCATTGTATTTTTTGTCCTTCATCTTCAGTGGTTCTACATCGTTTTTTTTTTTCGATACTTACATACATTGAAATTTTAATTCATAGTAAATGGATGAAAATTTTTACTATTCTTAAAGGTATTTTGGTTCATTTCAAAAAAAAAAAAGAGAATATATATAAATATACCTATATATCTACATACACTTTGGTAAAAAATTATTCATCACTTTCATTTAGAAGAGAATAAATAAAGTTCTCTTGCATACTTCTACCTTTGAATATTCTACATTTTTAATACCATATCCTGTCGGTTTTTCAAGTTGTAGTTTTCGGCAATTAGTTGTAACATGGCTTTAGATCAATTTATTCGTTTGGCCGATAGTTTAGTAGATTTCGAATCAGATTTAAATGACGGTCGAATGCCCCTCACTTCAATACATATTGTTGATCTTCACAAAAGTGAGATCAAGTCTACTTGGGACCGAATTAAGGCTTCCTATGAACAATTCTTATTCGATCAGGACAACGAAGAGGAGGAGGAAAAAGCTGCAGATGACGCAGTCGACGTAGAAACGCTCCGAAATAAGTATAAGAATACTTATTTTACTTATTGTAACATTTTTTCAAAGTTGTCAGAGATATCTGACAAGTTCCGAAATGTCAGTATCCTAGATAATGAACCTCCAATCATTCCTGAACCGGCACGTCAGGGGAATCCAGTTAACACTAATTCTCATAGTGTTAATCTCCCTCCATGTGATATCGAAATCTTTAATGGGGACTATATGTCATGGCCAACTTTTCGAGACATCTTTACCGCTGTCTACATAAACAATTCTAGATTGAGTCCTGTTGAAAAACTCTTTCATTTGACACAAAAAACAAAGGGCGAAGCGCGGGAAGTCGTGCAAAAACATCCATTGACTAATAGTGGGTTTGAATTGGCTTGGTCTAACCTTCAAACACGATATGAAAATCGTAGAATCCTAGTGAATGGACAACTAAAAATTCTTTTCACCCTACCATCAATTTCTTCCGAATCGGGATATGCGCTCAAACAGCTTCAAGGAAATATTAATTCGTGTATTTCAATTCTCAAATTGTACGATATTGATGTTGTTAGCTGGGATCCAATTTTTGTGTTCTTGTGTTCTAACTGCCTTCCTCATGCTACACTCACTTTGTGGGAACAAGGGCTTGGTGATAAAACCAGCATTCCAAAATGGGAAGATCTTGATTCATTTCTAACAAATAGACACAGGACTTTAGAATCCGGAGCTGAAATGCGTAAAAATCCTCAATCAAATATAAAGCCCAAGAAAGATATCATAATTACAAAGAAGATAAACACATTTCAGAATAATGTAACGACCCCAATGTGTCCATTGTGTCCAAAGGAAGCTCACATTATTCGAAAATGTCCTCGATTTTTAAAAATGGATTGTTCTACAAAATATAAAGAAATAAAGAAACAAAATCTCTGTCTTAATTGTTTCTCGAAAATGCATTCTGTTAAAAATTGTACAAGTAAAAATAGTTGTTTTCAATGCAAAAAAAGGCACAATACTCTGCTTCATAGAGATTCAGTTGGTCCTAGCACACCAAAACAGCGTGAAAGAAGTGTAAATATAGTCTCGAACCTAAATCCTAACTCAGTTCCATTTCAAAATTCTTCTCCCGTTCCTTCTTGTTCCACTAATAACTTAGTTCAAAACCATTTTGCTTCAAATTCAAAGGGAGTTTTGCTTGGCACGGCCATGGTAAAAATATGTCACGCAGATTTGGAATTTAGGGCTCGAGCACTTATTGATTCAGGGTCAGAAGGAACCTTTGTATCGGAAAGGTTATTCAATCGTTTGAAATTGCCGTTTACTAGAAAAAGTGCAAAAATATCAGGACTTAACAACACACTTTCTGCTACCGTACAGAAAGAGTGCTATTTTACTATGGGCTCTACTTTAGATGAGGACTGTCGAATTCATGTGAAAGCCTTAGTAGTCCCCCAGTTAGCGGGAAGTATTCCCTCTCAAACTTTTCTTCCTTCATCATTTTCAAATCTACCACCAATTCCGCTCGCAGATCCTGCATTCCATAGCAGTGCGAAGATTGATATTTTAATAGGAGGTGACTTGATTCCTTCTATCATGTGCTCTGGTGTCAAACATTTCGTATGTGGATCCTTGATGGCCCAAGAAACCATTTTTGGTTGGATTCTTTCAGGGCCAGTTACAAATAATAGTTCTGTGGGAAGTTCGAATATCGTTTCGTATTTCAGTGAAATTTCTTTAGATAAAGAAATTTCAGGTTTCTGGGAGGTGGAAGACCTTCCCAGGAAGAATTTCATGTCCCCTTCTGAAAAAATATGTGAAGAGTTGTTCAAAAGGACGACTAGAAGAAGTCCAGAAGGAAGATATATAGTATCTTTACCATTCAAAGAAGAAAATCCTGAAAAATTACTGTTGGGCGATTCCAGAAATAAGGCGTTGGCACAATTCTTTCGAAATGAAGCCAAACTTTTACGTAATCCTATTCTAAAACAGGAATATGATAAAGTCATTCAAGAATATGAAGACTTGCGCCATATGTCTAAAGTGGCTGATTCACATAATCCAACTTGTTACTATCTTCCTCATCACGCTGTCATTAAGCCAGAAAGTACCACTACTAGAGTTCGAGTGGTATTTAATGCATCCTCGCCATCTTCAAACGGGTCAAGTTTAAATGATATTTTGTATCCTGGCCCGATTCTACAAAATGACTTGACTCTTCTCATCCTTAAATGGCGTTTCTTTCGGTTTGTGTTCAATGCAGATATTCAAAAAATGTATCGGCAGATTCTAGTAGAACCAAAACATGCAGCATTTCAAAGAATTCTTTTCCGAAAAAATTCTAACGATCTAGTTCAAGATTTCCAATTAAAAACTGTCACATTTGGTGTAAATTGTGCACCCTACCTAGCTATTCGAACGCTTCTCCAATTAGCTGACGATATTGAATCCATCTATCCAACTGCAAGTAAAATACTTCGAAACTCTATGTATGTCGATGATGTGTTGTCAGGCGAGCATACAATCACCGCAGCTAAGAGCACAAAAAATGAACTCATTTCCGCTCTAAAAACAGTAGGATTCTCCCTACGAAAATGGACAACTAATTCCAAAGAGGTTCTGGATGATCTACCCTCAGATTATCTACTTCGTGAAGATTTTTTGAATTTTGATGAAAGAAGCACTGCAAAGACATTAGGTATCAGATGGAACGCAAGTTCAGATTCTTTCTATTTCGTTCCAACAGAGTTCCCAGAAACCTCTAATTATACAAAAAGAGACGTTTTATCACATATTGCGCGCTTATTCGATCCAGCTGGTTGGTTATCGCCATTCGTCATTATGGCAAAAATGTTGATGCATCAAATTTGGGCAGAGGGCACTGGCTGGGACGAGAATCTATCTCCTGAGTCACTTGAAAAATGGAAAGTGTTTCAATCCAATTACTCATATATAAAAGATATTCGTATTCCAAGATGGATTAACTGCGTTCCAAATGCAGAAATTCAATTTCATGGATTTTGCGATGCTTCTGAAAAAGCATATGCAGCAGCTATATATATTCGAATAGCGTATGGAAGTTCAATATTCACTCATCTGATAGCTTCAAAGACAAAGGTAGCTCCACTAAAAACTCTTTCTATCCCGCGATTGGAGTTATGCGGAGCTGTTTTGCTTGCAGAATTAATTGATGCAATTTCTCCAAAGTTAGAAATTGCAAGGTATGACACAATTTGCTGGACTGATTCCACAATTGTTCTGGCATGGCTGGCCAAACCACCATGTTCTTGGGCAACCTTTGTTGCAAATAGAGTTTCAAAAATAATTCAAATCGTAGATCCATCACATTGGCATCATGTAGCCTCTGAAAATAATCCTGCCGACATCGCAAGCCGTGGAGCTTTGCCTCAGGACATAGCTAATAATGAGCTTTGGTGGAAAGGACCTACATTCATTCGGCAAGATACCCATAAAAACTTTCATTCTACTTGGGACGTTCCAGACACAGATCTTGAAAAAAAGCCCATAAAAGTTCACTTTTCATACTTCCAAAATTTTGATGATATACTAGAAAGATTCTCCTCCTTTGCAAGAGCTACTCGTGTTATTTCGTATATATATCGATTTTACTATCGTACGCATCCTAACTTTAAATCTAGTACTTTCTTGACACGAAATATTTCTGGAGCCGAAATCAAAGAGGTTCGTGATAAACTCATTAAGATGTGTCAGAAAGCGTGGTATCCCGAAGAGTATATACGATTGGAAGCAAAGGAGTCTATTTTATCATCTAGCAAACTGCTAAATTTAAATCCATTTCTTGATTCTAAAGGAATTATTCGATCCTGTGGTAGACTAGTTTCTTCTCCAGGACTTTCTTATAATGAGTCACATCCTATCATTCTACCATATGACTGCCAATATTCTAGACTTCTGGTTAAATTCGTTCATGATATCACACTTCATGGTGGTAACCAACTTGTTCTTCGAATCATAAGAACACAGTACTGGATTCCTAAGGTAAAAAACCTAATAAAAATGACCATACATAAATGTAAGCCCTGCATTATTTTCAAAAGGAAGTGCCAGAAGCAAATCATGGCATCTCTGCCCCCAGAGAGATCAACTTTTTCTCGCCCATTTTCACATGTAGGACTTGATTTTTCTGGACCATTTGACATCAAAAGTTACTCCGGGAGAGGTTGTCGTATGTCCAAAGGTTATGTATGTGTTTTTGTTTGTTTCTCTACAAAAGCCATACACTTAGAAGCTACATCTGATCTTTCTACATCAGTATTTCTAGCGGCATTCCATCGTTTTGTATCCCGTCGTGGATGTCCTCTTCATTTATATTCAGATAATGGAACAACTTTCGTTGGCGCGTCCAAAATTATAGCCAAGAATTTTATTCAAAGTTCACATCAACTTGTTTCCGCGCAATTTCATTATCAAAATATTACATGGCATTTCATTCCTCCAGGTGCACCTCATATGGGTGGACTATGGGAGGCTGGTGTAAAAGGTTTTAAGTCACATTTTCGGAAGATAGCTAAGGATTTCAAGTTCACATTCGAAGAGTTTAGTACGCTATTGTCCAGAATAGAAGCGTGTCTAAACTCACGTCCTTTGTCTCCTATGTCAGAGGATCCTACAGACTTAAATGCTTTAACTCCTGGCCATTTTCTTATTGGCACACCTATTTTATCTCCTATAGATCCGCCTATAGAGGGGACAAGATTATCCTTAATAAATCGTTGGCAGAAACTAAAACTTATTCAACAAAATTTCTGCAACAGATGGAAATCCGAATATTTAAAAGAACTCCAAAAGCGCACAAAATGGCAGAAATCAGAAGACAACTTGAACGAAAATGCTTTGGTAGTTATAAAAGAAGAAAATATTCCTCCAAATTCCTGGCGACTCGGCCGTGTAACAAAAACTTACATGGGAACTGATCACAAAGTTAGAGTTGCTGATGTTTTGACACAAAAGGGTACCATTACACGCCCAATTCATAAGTTAGTTGTCTTAAATCCATAATTATTTCACTATTCCTCTTCTAAAATATATATATGTACTCTAAGTCCTTACAAAGTGCACTATCAAACATGATTAATAGCATATACACAAAACTAGTAATTTGTATATATATATATATATTTCAAAGGTTCTTTATATTTAACATAATATAGTTTTATTACAGCAGTATAAACTATTATTAATTCCAGTTCATTATGCCAAATAAATCAGCTCATACTAAAAAATCCAAATCATCTACACATTATAAAGCAAAAGCCAAACATCTGAAAACGTCTATATCATATCAGTGCCATATTTGCAAACGGTCACATGGATTAAGTAAGTGTAAAACCTTCTTACAAATGAATGTAAAGGATAGACTTCAAGCTGTTCGCAAATATAAATATTGCGTGAATTGTCTTGCGCACAGCCACTCCCATGGAACATGTTTCACCAAGCACGGTTGCAAATACTGTGACGAATTGCACCATTCTCTTTTGCATTTCAACAATCGTTTAAATAAAGATATAGCACAACTTTCTGAGTCTTCTCGATCGCCTACTCCAAACCGCAGCTTTCAGAAGGATTCCAAACTAAGCCTGCTACCAAAGGGGTTATCTACAACAACATCAAAATCTCTTTCAGCAGTTATACGCCAAAATACCACAATTTTGCTTCCTACCGTCCTCGTTAAAATCGTATCGAAGACGTCCTATGCTCGTTGCCTCTTAGATTCAGGATCTCCAATAAGCCGCATATCGAAACAATTGGTAAATAAGCTTAATTTGACTTGCTATTGTTTGCGCGAAGAAATGATTTGTCCACTAACACTAAAGTCGCGATTTAATTCCGAATCAAGAGTTGACGGAACCTTCAGAGTGGATAATAGAATTACCATGCAAACACCTTCACCTTCTCTTCCAAAATCAACAAAAGATCATTTTAGAGATATGTTCTTGAGTGACCCTAAATTCTATGAAAGCGCTGGAATAGATATCATCATTGGTGTGCATCTCTACACTAAGGTAATAGAGGAAGGTGTATTCGCAAGGATTGGATTACCAACAGCCCAACGTACTATTTTTGGTTGGACTGTGTTTGGATCGTCTTCTAACTAAAACTATTCTATTTTTTATTCACATATTATTTATACATATATTATTTATACATATCATTTATTTTGCAATTGATTGTATTTGAATTCTTATACACACATATGTTCTTTATACTTAGTACTATTTTATATCATTTTTTATATATATATATCTATTGAATATCTCTTGAATTTCTATATGTATTAATTCAGTTATAGAATTATTGAATTTTATACATATGTGGTTGAAAAGAGAGCATTTGTAATGGTTGTATTTCTATTTTTCATTGCATATATCCTGCAAAGCGGGCGGCAATGTTAATGTCAAAACAAAATTCCTTTTGTATCACCATTAACAAGTACTAAAGTGTTGTGCTTATTGAACACATCACATGTCGCTCTCATTTGATCATATGTTATTAACCGAAACAAACCAGTAACAATTCTGTTTTAAAAGTGCTTTTAGCTTGTTCTAATCTGAATTTTCTCGACATCTTTTGTGCTTATTTCAATTTCAACGTTCCACTATGAATCGCGCCAATTTCAAAACTCTACTTGCCAAGGCCAAGCGCTCTGCCCGCTTTGCAGTGGCCCATGGACAATCTCCAATTTTAAGCTTAGCCGGGAGTAGTGCCACGGACACTCATTTGTCCACTACGTCTCTCTTTTTGACTGCATTTGCGTCTATCGACGACGGCGATTTCGAAGGGTGGGTAACAGCCCGAGGTCTCATGGCCATGTCAGATCTTGTTTTCCACCATCATAACGAGTTCAAACGCCTACCTTCTCCCAATCAGGACGCATTGTACTATGGATCTATCACAGCAATGTGGAATGTCATGACTTCGGATCAACCAATGAATTCCGAAAGAGTCCTGGAAGCTCGCGGTCGGCTATTATCAAAAATCCGTCGCATGGGTCCCCCACTTACGATGATTAAGGGGGCCCTTTCGAACTGGGTCACCAACTGGATGAGAGGAGATATCATCAACAGGCATGCCCTGTTGTTACATTGGTTCCCCCTTGCTCTGTCCAACGGGGCCACTGATGAACTAATAACTCTCATCAATAGTGTCTGCGTTGGCGGGGACGATGAAAACCACATTGATTTAACGAATGAACAGATGATTGCTCTGAAAGAACCTAAAGCAGCTGATGAGCTGGCCGGTATCTGGCACAATCTAACTGAAAGGGAGTTGACCGCCTTCTTCGTGACCCTCAGCTGTAACAATGTTAAGTACGAGATTGACCTCATTAAAGCAATGTTCTGTCTAGTTGCAACCACCACCAAGACGTCTTTTTCAGATCAATGGCTTCAAAGCCGCTGGTCCAATATCCAGCAGGACAATCCAATACTCATAGAAACCGATGCAGTGGAGAGGGAAGTTTTAACCTTATATGAAAACTTTTTCCAGCGACCTCTTGCCTCTATAAACAAGAAGGTCACTATATTGTACTATGGGTACTTCATCGCCCATCAACAGCGATTGGAGGGTGTAAAACGAATTATCGAGCAGTCGAAGGCCCCGCACGTTAGTGGTCTAAATGCATTGTGCAACCTCACATTACGCTTCCCGACAGTCACATATACTGTTTTGAAACAAATATTTGGTATCAGACAAGTAAACAGTGTAATAAAGCTTGCAGCGAGTCTGATCCACAACCCTTACGCGACCTTAGTGACGACACCGATACCGGTTTCCATGTACGCTGATATAGCCTATGTGGCTACTGAGATCCTTTACTCCTCAGCTCAAAATCGAAGATCCCGACAAGCTCGGTACATTTCCCCTGCTGAGAAGTCATTAACTAAAACGGTGGAATACCTTAAGGCGTTTGCCGCCAATCTAGTAGCAGAGCAGGAGAAGAGAGCCACCCAAGATATGGCGTCTCATGCTATACTGTCCGCATATGGGTTGTCAATTGTAGAATCTCGGGATAATGTTATTGTTGTTAGCAGTGTTGGAGCAGAAGTCCCATTGGACCCTCAGAACATCAACAACCCAGCTCCTACTCGGTTTGAAATTCAAGTGGCTGATTTTGATGCATTTATGAGAAGTAGACGGACTGATAAAGATAATAGCTTCATCGAAGTGATGTCCGAGTTAAACAGGGTATCAGCTCAGGCCGCATTACCAATGCCTACAGGAGATGACGCAGCTGCTTCGGCCACTGCCATGAAAGCTGAGGCACTTTCAGAGACTATGCTAAGGCATTTAAATATACTGGAAATCCAATATGATCGAGAGTGGACAGAGCCCACTCCCTTATTAGAGGTTGATAGCATGGGGACTTATCGGGTATCGGTAGGTTTAACTCTCTCCACTGTTCATCGCCGTGAGGATCCTGCTCCAATTGCTCCAATCGTTGCCGCTCCTCCTGTTCGTAATCCTGTGGTTCCCATAAGACCAGCTGTCCCTGATCCTCCTCGCGAGTAATGTGCTTTTGTCATCAAAGAACCAGTCCATTTTTTGCTTCACATAATTATCTTCGTTAATTTTAATCAATAATACCAGACAGTTTAATTCAACACTCTTAAACTTTACTTGACTTATAGAACAGGAAAAATATGTGTTAATTATTAATAAGAATCGAACACTGACCTAAAGCGACTGGCGCAATTATCTTTTTTCTTCAATATGATAAGTTGGTTGTATTTCTATTTTTCATTGCATATATCCTGCAAAGCGGGCGGCAATGTTAATGTCAAAACAAAATTCCTTTTGTATCACCATTAACAAGTACTAAAGTGTTGTGCTTATTGAACACATCACATGTCGCTCTCATTTGATCATATGTTATTAACCGAAACAAACCAGTAACAATTCTGTTTTAAAAGTGCTTTTAGCTTGTTCTAATCTGAATTTTCTCGACATCTTTTGTGCTTAATTCAATTTCAACGTTCCACTATGAATCGCGCCAATTTCAACAATTTACTTGCCAAGGCCAAGCGCTCTGCCCGCTTTGCAGTGGCCCATGGACAATCTCCAATTTTAAGCTTAGCCGGGAGTAGTGCCACGGACACTCATTTGTCCACTACGTCTCTCTTTTTGACTGCATTTGCGGCTATCGACGACGGCGATTTCGAAGGGTGGGTAACAGCCCGAGGTCTCATGGCCATGTCAGATCTTGTTTTCCACCATCATAACGAGTTCAAACGCCTACCTTCTCCCAATCAGGACGCATTGTACTATGGATCTATCACAGCAATGTGGAATGTCATGACTTCGGATCAACCAATGAATTCCGAAAGAATCCTGGAAGCTCGCGGTCGGCTATTATCAAAAATCCGTCGCATGGGTCCCCCACTTACGATGATTAAGGGGGCCCTTTCGAACTGGGTCACCAACTGGATGAGAGGAGATATCATCAACAGGCATGCCCTGTTGCTACATTGGTTCCCCCTTGCTCTGTCCAACGGGGCCACTGATGAACTAATAACTCTCATCAATAGTGTCTGCGTTGGCGGGGACGATGAAAACCACATTGACTTAACGAATGAACAGATGATTGCTCTGAAAGAACCTAAAGCAGCTGATGAGCTGGCCGGTATCTGGCACAATCTAACTGAAAGGGAGTTGACCGCCTTCTTCGTGACCCTCAGCTGTAACAATGTTAAGTACGAGATTGACCTCATTAAAGCAATGTTCTGTCTAGTTGCAACCACCACCAAGACGTCTTTTTCAGATCAATGGCTTCAAAGCCGCTGGTCCAATATCCAGCAGGACAATCCAATACTCATAGAAACCGATGCAGTGGAGAGGGAAGTTTTAACCTTATATGAAAACTTTTTCCAGAGACCTCTTGCCTCTATAAACAAGAAGGTCACTATATTGTACTATGGGTACTTCATCGCCCATCAACAGCGATTGGAGGGTGTAAAACGAATTATCGAGCAGTCGAAGGCCCCGCACGTTAGTGGTCTAAATGCATTGTGCAACCTCACATTACGCTTCCCGACAGTCACATATACTGTTTTGAAACAAATATTTGGTATCAGACAAGTAAACAGTGTAATAAAGCTTGCAGCGAGTCTGATCCACAACCCTTACGCGACCCTAGTGACGACACCGATACCGGTTTCCATGTACGCTGATATAGCCTATGTGGCTACTGAGATCCTTTACTCCTCAGCTCAAAATCGAAGATCCCGACAAGCTCGGTACATTTCCCCTGCTGAGAAGTCATTAACTAAAACGGTGGAATACCTTAAGGCGTTTGCCGCCAATCTAGTAGCAGAGCAGGAGAAGAGAGCCACCCAAGATATGGCGTCTCATGCTATACTGTCCGCATATGGGTTGTCAATTGTAGAATCTCGGGATAATGTTATTGTTGTTAGCAGTGTTGGAGCAGAAGTCCCATTGGACCCTCAGAACATCAACAACCCAGCTCCTACTCGGTTTGAAATTCAAGTGGCTGATTTTGATGCATTTATGAGAAGTAGACGGACTGATAAAGATAATAGCTTCATCGAAGTGATGTCCGAGTTAAACAGGGTATCAGCTCAGGCCGCATTACCAATGCCTACAGGAGATGACGCAGCTGCTTCGGCCACTGCCATGAAAGCTGAGGCACTTTCAGAGACTATGCTAAGGCATTTAAATATACTGGAAATCCAATATGATCGAGAGTGGACAGAGCCCACTCCCTTATTAGAGGTTGATAGCATGGGGACTTATCGGGTATCGGTAGGTTTAACTCTCTCCACTGTTCATCGCCGTGAGGATCCTGCTCCAATTGCTCCAATCGTTGCCGCTCCTCCTGTTCGTAATCCTGTGGTTCCCATAAGACCAGCTGTCCCTGATCCTCCTCGCGAGTAATGTGCTTTTGTCATCAAAGAACCAGTCCATTTTTTGCTTCACATAATTATCTTCGTTAATTTTAATCAATAATACCAGACAGTTTAATTCAACACTCTTAAACTTTACTTGACTTATAGAACAGGAAAAATATGTGTTAATTATTAATAAGAATCGAACACTGACCTAAAGCGACTGGCGCAATTATCTTTTTTCTTCAATATGATAAGTTGGTTGTATTTCTATTTTTCATTGCATATATCCTGCAAAGCGGGCGGCAATGTTAATGTCAAAACAAAATTCCTTTTGTATCACCATTAACAAGTACTAAAGTGTTGTGCTTATTGAACACATCACATGTCGCTCTCATTTGATCATATGTTATTAACCGAAACAAACCAGTAACAATTCTGTTTTAAAAGTGCTTTTAGCTTGTTCTAATCTGAATTTTCTCGACATCTTTTGTGCTTAATTCAATTTCAACGTTCCACTATGAATCGCGCCAATTTCAACAATTTACTTGCCAAGGCCAAGCGCTCTGCCCGCTTTGCAGTGGCCCATGGACAATCTCCAATTTTAAGCTTAGCCGGGAGTAGTGCCACGGACACTCATTTGTCCACTACGTCTCTCTTTTTGACTGCATTTGCGGCTATCGACGACGGCGATTTCGAAGGGTGGGTAACAGCCCGAGGTCTCATGGCCATGTCAGATCTTGTTTTCCACCATCATAACGAGTTCAAACGCCTACCTTCTCCCAATCAGGACGCATTGTACTATGGATCTATCACAGCAATGTGGAATGTCATGACTTCGGATCAACCAATGAATTCCGAAAGAATCCTGGAAGCTCGCGGTCGGCTATTATCAAAAATCCGTCGCATGGGTCCCCCACTTACGATGATTAAGGGGGCCCTTTCGAACTGGGTCACCAAATGGATGAGAGGAGATATCATCAACAGGCATGCCCTGTTGCTACATTGGTTCCCCCTTGCTCTGTCCAACGGGGCCACTGATGAACTAATAACTCTCATCAATAGTGTCTGCGTTGGCGGGGACGATGAAAACCACATTGACTTAACGAATGAACAGATGATTGCTCTGAAAGAACCTAAAGCAGCTGATGAGCTGGCCGGTATCTGGCACAATCTAACTGAAAGGGAGTTGACCGCCTTCTTCGTGACCCTCAGCTGTAACAATGTTAAGTACGAGATTGACCTCATTAAAGCAATGTTCTGTCTAGTTGCAACCACCACCAAGACGTCTTTTTCAGATCAATGGCTTCAAAGCCGCTGGTCCAATATCCAGCAGGACAATCCAATACTCATAGAAACCGATGCAGTGGAGAGGGAAGTTTTAACCTTATATGAAAACTTTTTCCAGCGACCTCTTGCCTCTATAAACAAGAAGGTCACTATATTGTACTATGGGTACTTCATCGCCCATCAACAGCGATTGGAGGGTGTAAAACGAATTATCGAGCAGTCGAAGGCCCCGCACGTTAGTGGTCTAAATGCATTGTGCAACCTCACATTACGCTTCCCGACAGTCACATATACTGTTTTGAAACAAATATTTGGTATCAGACAAGTAAACAGTGTAATAAAGCTTGCAGCGAGTCTGATCCACAACCCTTACGCGACCCTAGTGACGACACCGATACCGGTTTCCATGTACGCTGATATAGCCTATGTGGCTACTGAGATCCTTTACTCCTCAGCTCAAAATCGAAGATCCCGACAAGCTCGGTACATTTCCCCTGCTGAGAAGTCATTAACTAAAACGGTGGAATACCTTAAGGCGTTTGCCGCCAATCTAGTAGCAGAGCAGGAGAAGAGAGCCACCCAAGATATGGCGTCTCATGCTATACTGTCCGCATATGGGTTGTCAATTGTAGAATCTCGGGATAATGTTATTGTTGTTAGCAGTGTTGGAGCAGAAGTCCCATTGGACCCTCAGAACATCAACAACCCAGCTCCTACTCGGTTTGAAATTCAAGTGGCTGATTTTGATGCATTTATGAGAAGTAGACGGACTGATAAAGATAATAGCTTCATCGAAGTGATGTCCGAGTTAAACAGGGTATCAGCTCAGGCCGCATTACCAATGCCTACAGGAGATGACGCAGCTGCTTCGGCCACTGCCATGAAAGCTGAGGCACTTTCAGAGACTATGCTAAGGCATTTAAATATACTGGAAATCCAATATGATCGAGAGTGGACAGAGCCCACTCCCTTATTAGAGGTTGATAGCATGGGGACTTATCGGGTATCGGTAGGTTTAACTCTCTCCACTGTTCATCGCCGTGAGGATCCTGCTCCAATTGCTCCAATCGTTGCCGCTCCTCCTGTTCGTAATCCTGTGGTTCCCAAAAGACCAGCTGTCCCTGATCCTCCTCGCGAGTAATGTGCTTTTGTCATCAAAGAACCAGTCCATTTTTTGCTTCACATAATTATCTTCGTTAATTTTAATCAATAATACCAGACAGTTTAATTCAACACTCTTAAACTTTACTTGACTTATAGAACAGGAAAAATATGTGTTAACTATTA